>CM068842.1:9391846-10124346 GCA_028554795.2 Sinohyriopsis cumingii | reverse complement strand
AACTTAATTTTCGGGGATATGTTTATTTTCCTTTAAATTCTGGGACAATTTCATCATTTTAACGTTGCTTTTAGTCACATCCATTTTGTCGTTGAGCATTTCCTTGATTATAGCTATTTATAGCATCATTACAATTATGCAAATTTTTGAACACCCCAGCAAGATTTCAGGTCTTGGTAATGCTTTATATATAAATCCCACGCTTGTACTAGTGTATGTATGTTTCTGTCTCTGTTGTGTTTGACCCTCTACCATCATTGTCCCTAGATAGTCCCACCATGTTCAATTCCCCTTGACGCTATACAGATCCACCATGTTCAATTTCCATATGTTAAATTCCCTTGAGGCTATATCCCCCAGGGGTTTCCGTAATGTTAAATTTCCCATTGTCCCTAGACAGTCCCACGATCTATTCCCCATGTTAAATTTCCCTTGTACGTAAAGTGACCCACGATTTATTCCCATGTTAAATTCCCCTTGTACGTAGAGTGTCCCACGATTTATTCCCATGTTAAATTCCCTTGTACGTAGATTGTCCCACGATTTATTCCCATGTTAAATTCCCTTGTACGTAGAGTGTCCCACGATTTTTCGCCATGTTAAATTTCCATTGTACGTAGAGTGTCCCAAGGGGTTCTGTAATGCTAATTCCCATTGTACGTAGGGTATCCCCCTTCACTACTCAAGATCTTACTTGGATGACGTGATATGAATCACGTGTCAATTAATAAACAAATTTCTATTTTTTCTAGAAGGATAAACATTTGACCTCAATCCGGGAATCTGTTTTGCGTTTTAATTAGTCGTATAACTGATGTTTTTGATAAAGGTTGATAAGTGGTGCTTTAAAATCTGACACGTTATGTTGTATTATGTTGTGACCAGTTTGAGCTGAATTTTATTTTTCTTCAAATGATTGGATTCAAGTGATTGTTTTCCTTGAAAATACAAAAGTGTTTTGATATAATTCATGGACAAAGACATTAACTAGAACTTATACGGAATTCAAAAACTGGAATAACATTTTCTGTGATTCAATAACAGACTGTTGACATATAAGTACAGCGTTGACTATTACAGACGTCATCGCCTTCCATTTCGGATTTTTACGCGAATTATAAATGTGATTCACTTAGAACTTTTCGATTATTCTTGGATTACAATTTGGACTTAATTCGCAATACCGTAAGTTCTTTTTACTTCTTTGTTTACTTTTTAGTCTTGAATAATAAATGATTTGTTAATATTTGCAAAGCTTGCTGTCTTCGCGATTTTCTTTTACTTATGTTAAGACCATAGACTCGTAACATTATTTAATTTATACACTAAGGTATTATTTGGTAGTCAAAGTAGTCACACGATTTTTGATCCAATCTCTTGAGCGATTTCATAGCTAATACGAATGGCATGTCACATTTCTCACATTAACTGGATGGTTTTTGTTAATGGATGAGCCTGAATTTGCAGTTGAAGGAATAATGGAAGTAATTGCATTGATAACCAATAAATAAACTATTCAAATTTCTTCTCAGTAAACACTGTGATCATCGCCAGTTATATAATATTTAGGCATAATACTCAAGTAAAAAAAATTGGAAACTAGTTTGTCATTTGACAAGCTTAACAGATTAGTTGAAATCGAGTACGTAGAGAGAATCGCTGGGTTTTCTTTTTGGATATTTATATTTTGCATATTACGTAATAGACCCTGACCGTTCATTCACATCACATCTGGTATCTCTGTCAACAGCTATCAACAAATTGTATCACCATTTGAAACGGAATAACGAGTGTTGACTGAATCGAAAATTGTGGTGGGTCATTTGTTTAATTGGAATGGAATATGCCTTTTCCTAGAGTCTAATGTTTTTTTTTTTGTTGTTGTTGCCACAAATTAATTAATTTGGAACATTCTGTTATTTTGGATTTGTGTTGTACCCTTTCTTAGGAGTATTCTGAATTTAATTCATGATGTTGTCAGTTCCTCTTTTTATAACTGACATTGCTTGTAAAGTTTCGCATAATTTGTTGGTTTGACTTCTTTCTGTTATCTAGTTATGACCGTAGATAAGTAAAAATGTTTCAGAATTTTACATTCGTTATAGTCGGACCTATATAATATAACGCCATGTTAGATATACACTATCTGTTTTCAAGTATGTCATTTTATCCTGGTCGAACGAACTGAATCTTTTTAAATGTTGCATGTACTAAAGAATGATATTTTTAGAGTTCTTATGATTCTCGTTCTGTTAGAATATTGTTTTGGGACATCGGAGTGGTTGTGACGTGAGTAGTTAAGTGGAATACCCTAGCCTCAATGGGAATTAGCATTACAGAGACCCCTGGGACACTCTAGCCTCAATGGAAATTTAACATGGAGAAAAATCGTGGGACACTCTAGCCTCAAGGGGAATTTAACATGGGAAAAAGTTTTGGGTCACTCTAGCCTCAAGGGGAATTGAACATGGGATTTTTTTTTTTTTTTTTAATTTTTTTTAAAAAAGGGGTAGGCAATTGAAAGGCTATCTCTTTTCGAGAAATATGGCTGGCCCTGAAAAGGGCCTTTGGGTTTATGTTAATATTAATATTAACATAGATGGCATCTGTCACATCTTCTTCTCCTTCTTCTTAAACTCCTTCTAACTGCCGGTCCTTACACAAGTACCCTCTTGAGACATCCTTGTCTTTCTATGTAAACTCTCCTCATCCATTGACTAGTATCTGTCCTATCAACAACAGTCCACTTGGACCTGACATACATGAGCATGTCCGTCCTAAACATCATGGACGACACAAGGGTGGATGACTCAACTGTGGTCCACATCTTGAAGCGACGAGAATAGGTGAATCAATGCAGTGAACTGCGCTTATTTATAGGTACAGGAAGGATTGAAACGGATTAAATTCATTCACCAATTCAGTCAGCTCGCATCCAATCCGAAGAGAGCAGTCTGTGACGTCACGTGGTCTATATAGATTCGTTAGCGCTTGTGTGCAGTCAATCTATGCGACAGTGATTCAACATGACGGAAACTCAGAAAACGATCCATTGGGGTGCACCAGCAGGGGAGACTGCCCAAGGGAACCCGGACTTACTTTCAGAAGAGGTACATTGGGATTTTGTGGATTTTCTTACCTCGCAAGAATTTGTTCCGGAACCTTCGTTACCTTATTCATTACCTCAAGTGGAGAATTTTAGACAGAGACAGAAAGAAGAATTGGAGAAATTTATGCAACGACAAAAGGAAGCGGAACAAGCTTTTCTCCTACAGCAACAGCAACAGCAACAAGAAGAGGTAAGAAAAAAACAACAACAAGAAGAAGTAGCAGCAAAGAAACAAGAGGGTAAAAATCAAACGGCTACGGTACTGTTGGACATTTTAGCGGAGTTAAGAAGTCTGAAACAAATGTATCAGACTTCTTTATCACGACCGAAGAGAATACGACCTTCCCGAGCTAAACACGCCAACCCTGTGACTAAGCCTATCGTACCACCCTTAGTGATTTCAACCCAGTCATCACAAGTAGGCCTTGGCCGTGGCAAAGGCTTAAGGCAGTTAAAGTTGATTGATTAAACTCACCCCTACACCAAAATAAAAAGGCCCTTTTCAGGGCCACCCACATTTCTGGAAAAGAGATAGCCTTTCAATTTGCCAATAACTCAAAAATCAACAAAAAAAAAACAAACCATTTTACCCTTATAGTACGTGTCTTTTTTGTATGAGTGCGTGAGTGTAGCTTCTTATTTTAAAATAAAAACTCAAAGACACTTACCTTATATCATTCATGTATTCTTTTATCCATATTTTACAATCCAATTCACAATTCACCAAAGAACACTTTAATTAAAAGTTCATTGACTTCTTCTTTCTCTTTGTTTAGTCTCTCTGTTTTTTGAATTTCTTCACCGTTTTTTCCTCATTTTCTTCCCTTCTTCTTTTCTTCTCCTGTTTCTTTGCTTCTTTTAAATAGAATTGTCTTCTTTCTTCCTCTTCTTCCTCTGAAGAATCCCTCTCTTCTTTCGAAGAATCCCTCTCTTCTTCCGAAGAATCCCTCTCTTCTTCCGAAGAATCCCTCTCTTCTTCTGAAGAATCCTTCTTTTCTTCTGACTCCTCTTGTTTCTTTTTTGGGCAATCTGGAGACCAATGTCCTTTTTCTTTACAATAATAACAGGTATCTTGACTTTTGTCTTTTTTAGCCCCTGTCTTTGTTCTTTTTTGACGGTCTGGACACTCTGAAGACCAATGCCCTTTCTTCTGACAGATATAGCAAGTATCTTGACTTTTATCTCGAAAGGAAGGAGAGTTGTCCGTTGGCTGGTCTGAAGAGAATTTTCTAATGACCCCTCGCAAAGCTCTGACGAAACGTTCCATCTGGGTAGTCTCTTCCATCGTTGTGCTCGGCTTGAGAGTGAAATGAATAGTGAAAGAACAAGACACACACCCTTTTATATACGCTGGTCTGCCATGACTATAAATTAGTCTATGGTGTTTACACTTGAGTCATTTGACCTTTTGCACTCAAGATGAAACGATCCCATTCATTCGAGAAGAAAGAAGAAGAAAGTAAGAGGCAGAAACGTGATTTATCGCCTCGTACCAGAGCTGAAATCTTGGCACAAATTCATGCCAGTGATTTTGAAGAGGACATGAGTGAACCAGAATTTGAAACCTCTAAACCAAGTTCGTCACCCTTAGTCAACCCTGAAAAATACTATTCCATTCGAGAGACGGAAAAGAACTCCTCTAGAAAATTTAGAACCACGGCTTACACCTACACGGTGAAGTTTAAAGATTTCAAGGCCGAAATACCATTGGAGAAAGCAGAAGGGTTCATCACTGGGGTGTGGGATTCTTTGCTCACCGCACTCAAGCGACAATATCAACCCAAAGAAGACGATCGCTTGACACTATCCATAGATCACGACGGTTTGAAATCCCCTGTTTGGATCGAGTTTAGCAGACCCGCAGAACTAACCCCTTCCAAAGTCATGGACAAGATTCAATCTAATGACCAGTTTGACATCACCGATGGTAAAGCCACACTGAAAATGGCTCACGTCTCTCTTCCTCAAGGGACTGGACGCAAAAAGATGTTATTGGTGGACGACCTTCGCAACACCAAAACAAGTCTCGTCCGAATTAACAACCCTCATGACCAGATGTGTTTAGCTCGAGCCATCGTGGTGGGACGAACCTATGCCAACAAGAACGACACGACAGAATGGAAAAGAGCCTGGAAAACTATTCGACAATCGGACCGAGCGAAACAACGAAACGAGGCAGAACTCCTGTTGCAACAAGCTGGTCTGTCCAAAGACACACCCTGTGGCATTCCTGAGATGCAGAAATTGCAAGATGCCCTAGCTGCACGCTACACCTTGAAAGTGCACCCTCAAGAAATGCGTGGGTCTCTGTTGTTTCGAGGCCAAGATTTTAAGGACGGAAAATACATTCACCTTTATCATCACGATGACCATTTCGATACCATTACCAGTATCACTGCATTCCTGCGATACGGTTATTATTGTGAGAAATGTGATTATGGTTATAACAATCGAGAGCAACACAAGCATTGTGGAATGAAATGCCCAGGATGTTTGGCCTCTCAACCCTGTCTGAGCGAAGAACCAGTGCCTTGTTCAACTTGTTTGCGCACGTTTGTCAGCCCTACCTGTTATCAACAATATTTGAAGACGCAAGGTTCACAGAAGAAATGTGCTTGTCAACTCCTGAGATTGTGCCCTACCTGTGGACAAGGCATACTTACCAATAATGCCAAGGCACACGTATGTCGAGGAAAGAAAAAATGTCACATTTGTCACCGCATCGTGGACTTGGAACACCAATGCTACGTGCAAAAATACCAACCCCCACCAGAGAAAGAGGTCGGTCACAAGAAGAAAGGCAATTTCATCTTTTTCGATTTCGAATGCATGCAAGAGACCGGCATTCACATTCCTAATTTCTGTGTGGCTCATCGAGCGTGGGAGAAGTGCATTCAAGAACCTATCTTCAGTCATTGCCCTCACTGCAGCAAGATTCCCGGAGGGCGTGAAAAAATCTTTCGAGGACCAAACACGTTAGCCGATTTTGCCCAATGGGTCTTAGACCCCATCGACAAGACGTGGAGCCAAGAGGACATCGAACGTTACGGAGATTGTCATCGTCATGCCACGGTGATGGCTCACAATTTCTCCGGATACGATGGACAGTTTCTTTTGAGGTACTATACGGAAGATGGCACCGAACGTCCTAAAGTGATTTTGAACGGAGCCAAAATAATTTTCATGCAAGTTGGACAAGTGCAGTTTAAAGATTCGATGAGTCACTTGGCCATGCCTTTGAGTCGAATGCCTAAAACGATTGGAATGACAGAAATGGCTAAAGGCTACTTTCCTCACTTTTTCAATACAGAAGCCAATCAACACGCCGTTCTACCCCATTTGCCTGAGGCTCACTATTACGACCCCGACAACATGCGTACCGAACAAAGAGAAGCTTTCTACGCTTGGTACCAGGCTCCTGCCTCTGACCCCTTCGACTTTCAGGAAGAAATGTTAAAGTATTGTCGTTCCGACGTGGACATTTTACGACGTTGCTGTGGAAAATTTCGAGAACTGTTCATGGAACACGGAGGGGTCGATCCTTTGAAAGAAGCTTGCACCATTGCCAAAGCGTGTTCCTTAGTGTACCGCCAACGATTTATGCCTGAAAACACCGTGGCTGTCATCAGTCCTCAAACGACCAACTATGTCAAGCGTCAATACTCGGTCAAAGCCCTACGTTGGTTACATTACTTGTGCGACAAGAAAGACAAGTGGATTCAGCATGCCCGCAACGGAGGAGGCGAAAAGACCATCGGAACGTATTCGGTCGATGGCTGGGACTTAGAAAACCCCAAGATCGTGTACGAGTTTAACGGTTGGTTATTTCACGGATGTCCCGTCTGCTACCCTGACCGTGACACTAAAAATCAGTTTTTACAACGGACCATGGAAGACTTGTACCAGGACACTTGTCAGCGGCGCCTAAAGTTAGAACAGCAAGGATAACAAATGGTGGAAATGTAGGAACACGAATACGATCACCGTATGAAAACCGATCCCGAGTTTAAACGCCTCGTGGAAAGTTACCAGTTCATGGACCCGTTGAACCCGAGGGATAGTTTGTACGGAGGAAGGACCAATGCCACCTGTTTGCTGTACCAAGCCGACGAAGAGAAAGGAGAAGAAATCAAATACTTGGACGTGTGTTCGCTGTATCCCTACGTGTGCAAATATTGTCGCTTTCCTGTAGGGCACCCGCAATTGCTGACGGAACACATCGACCTGAAAAACATTCGACAATACGAAGGCTTGATCAAGTGTAAAGTTTTGCCTCCCACGAACCTATACCATCCCGTCTTACCTCACCATTGTCAAGGCAAACTGATGTTTCCCTTGTGCCGTACTTGTGCCGAAACGTCCAACCAAGATCAGCCTTGTCATCACAGCCAGGAAGAACGTGCCTTGACGGGAACCTGGGTCAGCGTAGAATTGTTCAAAGCTCTGGACATGGGATACCAACTGTTAGAAGTGTACGAAATTTGCCACTTTCCCAAGACACAACAGTACCACAAGGGTGACCCTACTCAGAAAGGCATTTTCGCTGACTACGTGGATGCCTTTTTGAAACTGAAGCAAGAAGCCAGCGGCTATCCTTCCTGGTGTCACACTCCCGAAGACCAAATACAATTCAAAGAGAAATACTATGCACAAGAAGGCATCTCTTTAGACCACATCGAGAAAAACGAAGGCAGGCGATCGTTTGCCAAAGTGATGTTAAATTGCTTGTGGGGTAAAATGGCACAACGACCGTGTTTACCCAAGACGGAATATTTGACAGAACCTTCCCGCTACTTCCAGATGATTCACGACAAAACCAAATACATGAAACACGTGGACGTCGTTCGAGAGGATTTGATCTTGGTCAATTACGAAGAAGATCTGGACGACCCTTTTGGAAATGTCATCATTGCGGCTTACGTGACAGCCCATGCTCGCTTAAAATTGTACGAAGCTTTAGAACTGTTAGGGGAACGCGTCCTGTACTTTGACACGGACAGTTGCATTTACATCCATCACCCGATTCAACATCACCCTGACATCGAAGGAGACCGTTTAGGAGCCTGGACAGACGAGCATCTCGACGACAAGATTCTAAGTTTCGTCAGTGGCGGCCCCAAAAATTACGGCTACGAATACCGGGACAAACAAGGAGAAGTGCACACGACGTGCAAAGTGAAAGGACTGACTCTGAATCATCGTACCAGTCGAGTGGTCAACTTTGGCGCATTGAAAGAAGCCTTGCAATCGGGAGAGGATGGAAACTTTAAAGTGACCAGCTATCAACCGAACAAGATTGTACGTTTACCCACTCACCACATCGTCAGTCGACCCTTGGAAAAAGTCTGTCAAATTGTATACCAGAAGCGAGAGCGACTTCCCAATCACTTTACGTTGCCGTACAGTCACGTCGGTATTGGTCTGTATATAAAAAGGAACCCTTAGGCAAGATAGATAGTTCATTGTTCATTGAAGTAACTTACCATGTCGTTGACGAAGAAGAAACCAGATTGGTTTGGCTTGGACCCAAGAGGTGGCCCAGTATGCACGAGAGTTATTCAAGGAAAAAAGTTACTTTTCAACCCGTGTTAGTGACGGTGCCAGAAGAAGCCGTCACCCAGGACGGGACTGTCGTGGACAGGCCTGAAAGACCCTTTCGCGAGGACACTTGTGTGACCTTACCCCCTCCTATAGAACTGGTTAGAACTTTACCCAAAACATGTTGTACAGACACTTGTGTTTATTCCACGTTCATGGTTATCATGTGCCTTTTATTCTTGTACTTAAGCCTTTGGCTTTTATGTATTTTTGTCTTTCGTATTCATGTTTGAAAAAAAAAATTCAATAAACGTGTTCTGAAAAAGTATATAAACTCTTGTCTTGTTTGTTTTTCGTGTCACAAGTGAGATTTCTCACACAATGGCTACCTCTGCTGTCTCTGCTCCCTCTTCCTCTACTGTCAAAGTCATCGACGAACACTTAGATCGTGCCAGTTGGGAGGCTTTGTATCTTCGCCATCCCTTTAACATGCTCATTGCTGGACCTAGCGGTTCAGGCAAAACCGAATTCGTCAAACGTTTGATCGAACATAAACATCATTTGATCGATCTGCCACCTCAACGGATCGTGTGGTGTTACAAAGAGTGGCAATCGGCGTACAGCCTCTTGCGAGAAAGTCAAGGCGATTCCATCGTGTTTGTGGAAGGCATTCCTAAAGAAGACGACGGCATCGTCTCTGACTCCCGTCAAACCCATTTGGTCATTTTCGACGACATGTTAGGAGAAGACGAAGAAGAAATTAAACTGTGGTTCACGCGCAAAGGGCATCACCGTAATGCCAGTGTCGTTTACATCACCCAAAATTTGTTTCAACAAAGTAAAGCCCATCGCACCATCAGTCTCAATGCGCATTACGTGGTCTTGTTTAAAAGCCCTCGAGATAAATCGCAAGTGCAAGTCTTAGCCAAACAGTTTGGAACGCCTTGGCTGACTCAGGCGTACGACGATGCCACTCAAACGCCACACGCCTATTTACTCGTCGATTTGAAACCTACCACCCCCGAGGATTTGCGATTTCGTACCCACTTGTTTCACCACTGGTGCCAAGACGGAGGGCCTGTCCTGTACACGTCTCCGTCATCGACTTCATTTCACTCCACATAAAAAAATCTATAAAAAACCTCAGACCCTTTTTCGTCTGTCTCACACAGTGTGAACATGACGTCCCTTCAGTCGCATCTTCCCGTTAAATTGATTCGTGCCTTGTATGGCATCAGTCGAGAAAAAAATCCACAAACACGAGCTCGTGTCTTAGAAGCTAGTCTCAAAGAAGTCTTACGATGGTTCACGGTGACGGCACGTCAATTACTCCAAGGAATCATTCAGATTCCTCATCAAACCAAACGCTTTTAGATCGAAACAAAGTCGCTTTGGTCCAACTGGCCGATCCCCGCATCGACACTCAAACCAAAAATTAAATCATTTTGAAACCTGGAGGGAGCGGTACTCTAGGAGGGGTCATCGTTCGCTCACTTTTAAGATGGGATCCTAATGCCCCCAAAGTTATCCCCAAGACAAAACTCCAACGAAGCCCCAAGAAGAAGAAAAAGACCAGGTCCCCAAAGAGAAGAACTTCTCCAGTGGCAGGACCCTCCTCTGACCAGACACCACCACCCCGGAAAAAGAAGCCCCCAGAAAAAGAAACAGAGAAAAAGTCCCCAGAAAAAGAAAAGTCCATAGAAGAAAACTAGTCGCAAGAGAGGCACTTCGGCCAGGACGCAACCTTACACTCGCAAACCACGATCTGCCACGGCAGTGACTGCGTCTCCGGCATCCTCACGTTCATCCACTTCTCCGTTAATGACACCCAGAACTGAAGAGTACTTGGAGACGTTGATTACACCAAGAACATCTCCGTTGATGACCCCCAAAAGAACTTCCCCAGTGGCAGGACCCTCCAATTTAGTGGCAGTGGCTGCTGCTCACAAAAAGTACCTTCTCCCAAAATCAAAGTCCAAGAAAGATCGGGCATGTTACAAAGTTTACTGGATTTGTCCAAACAAGAACTGGCTCGATTTAGTCCGTTGCGTACCCCTGCACGACGTGTCATGCCTGTCATGAAGTTGATACGACGTAAAGACAATCAGTGGCGACGCGTTCCAGTATAAAAAAGGCCTGTGACCAAGTCGGGGTATCAGTGTTTTGGTGCTCCTGAAGATGTCACCCTCCGGAAAACCCCAAGGAAAGAAAAGGAAAGGACTGCCTCCTCGTTTAGTCAAACATGGGGACATGTTATCTGTCCTGTCCAAAGCTTCTCCACCCCTACGAAAAAAACTCATTCAAACGGCCTCCAAAGAGGTCATCGATACCGTGTGCGAATGTTGTTTGAACGTTTTGAAAGGCACGATCTCTTTGTCCAAACACCAGAAACAATGCTTAGGCAAACATCGTCACGTTCTTCGCAAAATGGTTCTAAAGAAAATTCCCATTCGTCAAAAGAAGAAGATGTTGGTCCAACGTGGAGGCATTTTGCCTCTCTTGTTAGGCCTCTTTCTGAAAGGAGTCTTGGGAACCATGTTGGGAAGACTGGTGGGAGCAAGATAAAAAGGCCTTCGGAAGTCCCAAGATCTCAGAATCG
The DNA here is from genome assembly GCA_028554795.2 of Sinohyriopsis cumingii. Classification (NCBI taxonomy): domain Eukaryota; kingdom Metazoa; phylum Mollusca; class Bivalvia; order Unionida; family Unionidae; genus Sinohyriopsis; species Sinohyriopsis cumingii. Next base: position 10,113,100 of record CM068842.1, on the reverse strand, counting down.
ACCTGTGACAACCCCATGGAAGGACAAAAACTAGCTTTAGTGCCTTACAAACGATGGATGGAATACCATCGGTGGCAAGAACAACGCACCCCGCATTTACCTCCCAATCCCCATTTGAGCGAGATGTCCCAGTTACAACACGAATTGCAGTCCTTAATGGATCGCCAAGATTTGTCCGAAACAGAAAAATCGCAAAAGTACGGTCAACTCTTGCAACGACTGCAACTCTTTCACCAGAAAGCTTTAGACGAAACAGCTCTACCCACTCTGAAAGATTTTAAGACCTTGATGAAAAGTCCAGCACCATCACCAGTACCAGTACCACCAGTACCAGTGACGAAGACAGAAAAAGAAGAAGAAGAAGGGTTTCAAACTCCACCGGAAAAAGTACGCAAGTTAACAACACCACCTACCTCCCGAATTCAATGGATTAAAAAGATGATGGCCACCCCTTCTTCCTCACAAGAGAAAAAGAAAGTGAAGACAGAAGTGAAGACAGAAGTGAAACAAGAACCGATATCCTCCGCTCAGACATCCTCCTCTTCAACACCTATTGCCGGTCACACACGCAAAGCATTGCAATCCAAAAAAATACCCCAAGAGAAAAAGAGTAGCCTCTTCCAAGAGTGGGTGCCTTATTAACACACCAATCAACACAAAAAAAAAATGGAAAAAGTCTTAGCCAGCATTTACTACGATCCCTCGCAACCTGCAGGTTACGCAGGAGTTCAAAAATTGTATCGTGCTGCCAAAACGCGACTGAAAAGTCTCCGTTTACCTCAAGTGCAACGATGGTTACCAGAACAAGCTACCTACACTTTACACAAACCCATTCGACGCAAGTTTGCCAGAAGTCGCACCCGAGTGGAAGGCATCGATCATCAATGGCAAGCCGATTCAGCCGATGTCTCTCATTTGGCCAGCTACAATCGTGGCTACAAATATTTGTTTTGTGTCATCGACGTCTTTTCCAAATTTGCCTGGGTCGTGCCCTTGACTTCCAAATCCAGCAGCGAGTTAGTGCGAGCCCTGCAACGAGTGTTGAAACAAAGCGGTCGTCACCCTCTTCGATGGCAAACGGACAAAGGCACCGAATTTCTGAACCAAGCTTTCCAAAAAGAATTAAAGAAACGTGACATTCATTTTTTACCACCGAGAATCCTGAAACCAAAGCCAGCATCGTGGAACGTTTTCAACGCACTTTGAAAGAACGCATGTGGAAATATTTTACGCATCACCACACTCTGAAGTACATCGACATCTTACCGCACCTGGTGCAAGCGTACAACCAATCTTACCATCGAAGCATCGGACGTGCCCCGCAAGACGTGACTCCCGACAACGAAGTGCTGGTGTTCGAGCGTCTGTTTGGTACGTCCCCGACGAGGGCTGTCCCCAAGAAAAGTGGAGAGTTGGCCGTAGGAGATTGGGTGCGCATTGGCAAAACCAAACGCACTTTTGCCAAAGGTTACTTACCTAACTGGAGGACCGAACTGTTTCGCGTCACTGGACGAGTGCATGGCCGTCATCCTGCCGTCTATAAATTGGAAGACATGAACGGAGAAGTGCTCAAAGGAACGTTTTATTTGCCCGAGTTACAACGTGTCACCAAAAAAGAAGACGACGTGTACGACATCGAAAGCATTCTCGAACGCAGAACCCGTAAAGTGGGCAAACGACGTGTCAAAGAAGTCAAAGTACGTTGGAAAGGATATCCGCCCAGTTTCGATTCTTGGATCGACGCTTCGCAAGTCATCGACTACAAAAAGAAGTGACCATCATGCCCTTTCACACATCAGACGCAGCTACGTCGACCACTCCTCCTTCACCCAGTTCTTCTGTGCAAGATTTACAAAAACAACCCTTGTGGGTGTGGTGCGGAGAACGTGTGCCTAAAACGCAAATCGTCTTTTTCTGCCAAATCTTCGTGGTGTATTGTGTCATCGGGGCAGCCATCGCCAATTTGAGTTTGCAACAAGGAGACAAACAATTGTGGACCATTTTATTGAGCAGTTGCATCGGTTACCTGCTTCCTAATTACTCCCTGAAATTCACCTCGAACGGGAACCACGGGAACCTTGTGTCCAGTGCCAGTGCCAGTCACCACTCCAACCACAACCAGAACCCCATTTTGGGTGGAGACACGCCTCTGACGTCCAGTAACCCCTCGGACAGCCACAGAACTCTGGAATTATGAGTCACCAAAACCAATTTTACTTAACCTTACCCAGTGACAGTTCCATGGAGGTGTTTCCCAAGAACACGTTGTGCTGTTACACGGCCAAATTACCTCAAGCCATCCAGTTAGATCACGAAGCCCATTGGGAAGTGGCTTTAGTAGAAATCATTCACCCGACCCAAGTCCTCAATGTCCTTCCCAATCAAAATTTTTTTGATGTGGAAGTTCATGACGAGCAAATGCAACAGTGGATGGATAGCAATATCAAATATGACAAGAAAACCAGTACACAAAATCAAAAGTACACCACCTATCACTTGTTCATTCCCCCAGGCTATTATTTTAGTGGTCAACATTTGGTCAGCACCATAGCCTCTAGGTTTAATGTCGTGTTTCTGAAAGCTTTGGAACATGTCAACAAAAATGTCACCATGGAGTACCACAAAGCAGCTCGTCGCTTCTTGATGAAATTTGAACGGAGTAAAATCATGTCCATTTTATTTTGTCCTGAACTGTTTGACATGTTGGGCGGAGACATGGACATGAGAAAGGCCATGATCAAGAAAAACAAATTACCCATCGTTTACGACAACGAGTCTTTTAGCAAGTTATTTCGTGCCCCGGTAGAACTGAACCAAGGACTGGATTTGATATTTGTGTATTCCGATGTGGTGGAGTACAACGTGGTGGGACACACCTCCGTACCGTTACTGCGTGTCATTCCTTTCAAAGTGGATTCTGCCACGAACACTGACGAGGAAGGTGGAAACACTTACCACGTCCACCGCGAATTTGTCCATCCTCGCTATTTGCCGGTCAGCAAGTCGTATTTGGACACGGTCAACATTGCTATAAAAGGAGATTTGGGACAAAATATTCCATTCACCAAACGAAAAGTCACGGTGAAACTCCATTTTCGAAAACGGTTCTCTCACGACTCGTAAGTAAGTCATGTATCCAGTGTACCGAGGGGTTGCTCGACAGCGAGGACACGGTTTAGGAGACATGTTAAAATCGGCCTTTCGTTCGGTGGCCCCAGTGTTGAAACCCATGGTGACACGCGGATTGCACGCCTTGAAAGATGCGGCACTGACGCAAGGCAAAGAATTTCTCCAAAATGTCATCATCGACAAACAAAACCCTAAAGAAGCCTTCATGAGGGCAGGCAAAAATGTCTTGCTGCAAACGGGCAAAGACATTTTAGGCCGACGAGACACACCTATAAATGCCCTGCACGCTACCGAGTCAGGCATTCAGCAAGGACAAGGCAGAAAGAGACGACGAAGAAAACACCCTTTCACAAGACTTCAAGCTAGAAAGGCCAAGAAAAGAAGAACCGTTCGAGACTTAGACGTTTTCGATTATTGAGAAAGAACAAAAAAATGATGCACCGAGAGTCTTGCGCTTGTTCCAAGTCGGAACTGGATCTGTTTGCCATGCCCCCTACCATGATGACCATGCAAGAATCCCAGTGGGTGGAATTTCACCCCGTCTCCTCACTGACCGATTCCGCTCCCATCGAGTTTGAAATCAAAGGACAGCCCGAAGATTGCATCGATCTGAATAGCAGTTACTTGTACCTGAAAGTCAAAATTCTAGATAAGACTGGAGGTGCTATAGACGATGAAGCAGTAGCTCCCGTCAACAATTTCATGCATTCCTTGTTCAGTGGAGTGGACTTGTACTTGAATAACAAACTGGTCAGTAGCAGCATGGATACTTACCCTTATCGTGCCTACCTGAAAAATCTCTTGACGTACGGAATAGATGCCAAGAACACTCATCTCAATGCCTGTGTGGTATGGGAAGCTGACGTACCTACCAAGTTTGAAATATTGGAAACTGATGAAAAGAAAGACAACAATGATGGATTTCTAGAACGAAGAAAGAGAATCACGGGAGTCGACACAATTTTAGAACTTATGGATCGTTTGCATTTGGACATGTGGTTGCAAGAAAAGTATTTGCTGAACGGGGTGGATGTCCGCCTGAGACTGAATCGTAGCAGTACCGCTTTATATTTATTGGCTGATAGTGACGGTTACAAAACCAAGATCCAAGAAGCCAGACTCTACGTACGCCGTGTGGAAGTGTTACCTAAAGTGGGAAACGACATCAGTCAGACGTTGAGCAGAACGACCGCCAAGTATCCCATATGACGCGTGGAAGTGAAAACCTTCACCATTCCCAAGGGACAGCGATCCATGATCGAAGATCATCTGTTCCAAGGACAGTTACCCAAACGTTTGATCGTTGGTATCGTCGAGAATACAGCCTTCAACGGAGCTGCCGAAAAAAATCCTTTCTACTTTCAACACTTTGGCGTGTCCAAAATCGAAGTCAGTCGCGATGGCAAGACCTTGTGTACCCGACCTTTCGAACCTGACTTTACCAAGAAGAATTACTTGAGATCGTACTTGTCCTTGTACGAAGCCACCGGACAGTTAGGAACCAACACCAGTCACGGTATTACATACGAGGTTTATGCAGGAGGCTACGCTTTGTGGGCTTTTGATTTCACTCCAGACCAAGGCAGCGACGAGGGACATTTCCACCCTATAAAATCCGGCCAGATTCGTGTGGAAATTCAGTTTAAAGACCGAGACCCTGATGAAACGGTGAATGTCATCCTGTATGCAGAATTCGATAATACCATAGAAATCAACAGTTTGAGAGAAGTCATCCTAGATTACTAGAAACCATGGAAGACTGTTATCCCTCTTTACCTAGTGGAAAAACTTTAAAGATGGGATGTGAGGAGACTGTGGAAAAAGAAGAAGAAGTGATCATGATGAAATCAAGATGGCCAGAACATGAAGCTCATTTAGTCTCCTGTTTTGCCAAACACTTGGTCGACAAAATGACGGAATTGATCAAGAAAAATTGTTATGGATGTCAAAACGCTCATCCCAGTCAAATTCAACACGATAAATGCCTGTTGTTAAGTCAAGAAGAAAAATTAGACGAATATCTGGACGAGGTTTGGAGTCTCATCTCGGACAAAGACGTGTTGCATCAGTGGTATAAAGACTTGCGTAAACATTCTTGTCCACCATTAACCACTCAAGAGATCCATCGTATCGAAGCTCTCCTGAATCAGAGTGAGGAAACAGAACGAATAACCGTTTATTCGTCAGACATTTTCAAGCAAAAAGTCAGGATCGAATTGACGACTTATTATTACCTGTGAAGAAGAAAAAAAACATGGATACCTGGGAACTTTATTACCTTTTGAACCACAGTTCGTATACGGCTTCTTGGAATCCTGTCGTCTGTGCTAAAAATAAACTTCCTCATCGCAAACCTCAAGACCATCAAGCTTACGTGATCAACACGGACGACAGTCATCTCCCAGGAACCCACTGGGTAGCCGTCTACTTTCCTCAAGAAGGATGTGTGGAATATTTCGATTCGTACGGATTGCCCCCTTTGGAAGACGATATCATCGACTTTATGAGAAGAAATGCTCAAACCACCCGATTCAATACCGTGAAATTACAAGGCACAGATTCCTTGGTGTGTGGACAATATTGTGTGTATTTTCTGCATCATCGCAGCCTGGGCTATTCCTTAGAACATTTAGTGACTCATTTTGATCCTCGTTCTTCTTCTAGAAACGATGTGAAAGTGGATCGATGGTTTTGTGACCATTATGCTTATCTTTTGTCTCAAGCTAGGAAACGTAGTGTCCATCAATGGCCTAATGATTTCCAAAAGTGGAAATCACAATTTCATTCACAACGTTGTCAGCCCTGTTTAAAGTAGATTGTCAATTGAGAAAAAAATGTTTGTGATTTGAAAAGATTGTTTGATGTTATAGTGTTGGATTATTGTTAAAAATGTTAGAGCTGTTGTTTAGTGTTAAGTGATTTTTGAATAAAAAATGTTGTGTTTTGAAAAAAATGCCTTTGTGGTTTGTTTAGCTATAAGAATGTTGGATTGATGCTCTTTCATTTCTTACTATCCCTCTCATGACACTCACTGAACGTTGCGGCTCGAAAACCGTGTGGGGGATGTTTTCCTTCACGTCCGCGCTTTGACTTTAAGAACCGGGGTTGTTTCCAGTCTAACCATCCATTGTCTACTCATCATCCTACGAAGATGTGCTCCAAACTAGCTAAGCTCAACGAAGCCTACGTGAATTTGCATAGGGTCAGACACAGTCTGATACCGCAGCCAGAAGAAATAGAGAATGTGAGAATGTTAAAAATCACTGAAGACCTGATAGAAGAGCCCTTCAGAGAAGAAATGAACAGGGAAAAAGAAGAATGGACAGAGAAGTACAGACTTCAGAGACAGCAGCAACAGCAGCAACAACAACAACAGCAGCAACCTGAAGCTGACAGAGGCTTTGTCGATTGTCGTATCGACACCAAAGAGTTCTTCTTCTCTTTCCGAAGAAGCAGACCTATCGCCAGAAAGTCTATCCTCAGAGGACATCGCATTCTTAGAAACTAAAAAAGAATGCCATAGCAAACAAAAAAATAACCCTTTTCAGGGCTACCCCAATACTCTAGAAAAGAAATAACGATCGATTTGCCAATGTGTGTAGGTAGACTAGTGTGAAAATAAACACTAACTCTTTTTTTAAAAAATGTGAGGGTATGTGTTTGTGTGTTTGTGTTTGTAAGTGCTTAAGTAAGTTGGTATGGATAGTAGATTAAAATGATGTCTTTTTTTGGTGTTTGAGGTGTATATTTGGAGTTAGATTGGATTGCTTTGCGTATGTGGATAGTCTATTGAAGTGATTTATGAAAAAATTTTAAAATAGTGATGGGTAGCATAAAAAGTGAGTGAGTGTTTCTTTTAGGTCCGCGCGTTGTTGTTTTTTTGGTCATGATCTAGGTAAGATCAATGTTATGTTTTTAGGGGATGTTTTCCTTCACGTCCGCGCTTTCACTATACATTGAAACTCGCTGGGCAGTCTAGCTACCCTTGTTGATTGATCAACACCAGAATGAATACCAGAATAAGCAAACTTCTTGAACTCCAGATACATCTGGAATATGTCAGGCGCCTGGTAAATGAACTGGCTGCGGAGGCTATAGTAGAAGAGGAAAGAATAAAGAAGGAAGAGGAGGAGAGAAGACAGAGGGAAGAGGAGGAAAAGAAAATAGGAGAGAGGATGGCTTACAAGATACCAGAGACAGAGGATTGGGGTGATGAAGCTAATCATCCTCCCTCTGCGCTCCCAGCCAAACGAGTCAACTGGAAAGACTGGAGTAGAAGATGCGTGTGTGGCGCCAGGCCAGGAAGGTGCCATCATTAGATAGGTGCATCTGGAGTTCAAAAAAAACCAACAGCCCTTTTCAGGGGTACCCAATACTCTAGAAAAGAAATAACTATTAATTTGCCAATGTGTGTAGGTAGAGTAGTGTGAATATAAATACTAACTCTTTATTAAAAGTGTGAGTGTATGTGTTTGTGTGTTTGTGTTTGTAAGGGCTTGCGTAAGTTTGTGTGAATAGTAGATTATGGGTTTTTTATTGTTTCTTTGCGTATGTGGAGAGTATAGTTTGGGGTTTTATTATATGAAATGAGAAAAGTGGGGGATGTTCTCCATCACGTCCGCGCGTTGTTCGGTCATGATCTAGGTAAGATCAATTTTATGTTTTAGGGGGATGTTTTCCATCACGTCCGCGCTTTCACTATAAGAACCTACAGTGTTCGTCGTTCGCACGATTCTACGGAAAGAAAATGGCAGCTGTATCTGACCTGTTCAACAACTTGAGACACTGTTATTTTTGGATAGTAGATGGAGTATATGTTGTAGAAAGAGTAGAAAAGGAATGGAAATATCCAGTTACAAGGGATTTTGTGACCAGACAAGTGAGGAGTCTGAAACTAGCTATGGATCTCCTTGACGGTATGTTAGAAGAAGAAGTGAAGAAAATAAGAGGATTCATTAACCCTCCCTATGTAAGAGTAGGTAGCTTGAAGGAAGCTCTGGATAATACAACATTAGTAAGATGCTTCCTACAAGATATCTTAGTTTGGAGTGAGTGGTCTTTGTGAAACGGGGTGTTGACCAACTTATAAAAGCCGAGGTACTTATGAAACGAGTGCTGACCCAAGAAGTAGAGAACATAAAGGAAAGGTGGACTAAAGAAAGAAAGGAAGAACAGAATAAGAAGAAGAAATTAGAATTCGACCAACTGAATAACAACTGGATGAAAATACAGGCCAAGTTCCGAGCCATGGGTCACCCGGACTGGATACCAGAAACAGAAAAGAAAAAGAAGAAAGGAATGATGGACAAAATAAGGGGATTGTGGAAAAAGTTAAGAAGTTAAAAGAAGAAGAAAAAACCCAAAGGCCCTTTTCAGGGCCCCCATGTTTCTCGAAAAGAGATAGCCTTTCAATTGCCTACCCCTTTTTTAAATTTAAATTTAAATTTAAAAAACTTTAAAAAAAAAAAAATCCCATGTTCAATTCCCCTTGAGGCTAGAGTGACCCAAGACTTTTTCCCATGTTAAATTCCCCTTGAGGCTAGAGTGTCCCACGATTTTTCTCCATGTTAAATTTCCATTGAGGCTAGAGTGTCCCAGGGGTCTCTGTAATGCTAATTCCCATTGAGGCTAGGGTATCCCACTTAACTACTGACGTGATTTTGGGACATCGGAGTGTTTGTGTCGTGATTTTGGGACCAAAGCTTCTGGACCAACGTGTCAGCAGCGAAAAAGGGGCTCTTGATGGATCATTCGGCAGATTGGGGAAAATCGGGCCATGCGTGGTGGCTCCCTAATCATCCGACCGAGCGAGGGGATTAACATACCTTGTGATTGTGATATGGATGCTACCAGTTATTTTTTCAATATTTTGTGAATGTATCAGTATGACTGAATGAAAATACAAATGTATTTAATATCTCCGTTTCAGTGAAAATCATTTGTATTTGTAAGCACGCAACTTGTAGATCATATAATATCTATATATGACGGATTGATCACAATACATCCAGTTTGTAAATTGAAACTGAACCTGTTTGTTGCTTCATAGAATTACAAGATTTCTGCATGTGCTTACAAAGTCTTGGATATGGTCAGTTAAAATTTGGACTTGACACAAATTGTGTGTTAAAGGAAAATGAGGCATACAATTAAATTACCTATTTGTTCGTGTAGAAATTTTGAAAACGCCAGCAATGAATTATTCTCTGGGACAAAAAGAAGCTTTGATGAAAGCTTTATCCCTTTCTGCTATCTTACCAGTAGTGTGCTATTTATAACCAATGGTGTTTTAATCTAAAATATTAAAGCCTTTTAGCTTAGAAATGTTAGTATATAGCGGCTGGCAAAACAATCATATGAAAACTTTGGTCATTTCGGGACAAATGTGAAAAACGTGAATCACCATTCTAGAAGAATATAATTCCTAAACATTCATTTTCCAATGATCTGTGTGGCGTTCTAAATCTTATTTTATTATTTCATTTATCGAGAAAATGTTTATCTTAGGAAACTAAAATAATATCATATCCTGCAAAAATATAATTTACTGGGAATTGTTGTCTTAATGATTACATCGTTATTTTACCGTAAAGTGTCATGAACGTTTTGCACTAAAAACCTTACTCCTATTCATTCACTATTTTGATCAAAATTTTATATAATGTGTATTCATGTCATTTTTAAGACATCGACTGATATAATTTGTGACTAGGTTCAAACGAACAAAAATCTAAATAAAATATTTTCTCGGTAGAAAACACATCTTTCCCTATCACTGTATGCTTGTGTTTGTTCATTTGATTATAGGAGGGATGATAGAAAATTTTTGAATGGAAACCTTTATTCAGCTTCTTTGAACCTGTCAATAAGTAAAATGTCAATGTAAAAGCCTGGTCTTCGAGACACATGTGTCTAATTGCTTTTTGTATTCTGGACAATTTTGGTCTTCCGAAAGTGTTGTCAAAAGTTGTTGAACACTACCCAGCCACCAATAAAACATGCGGTGTATATTCCATAACGACCCACCGGCGCATAAATCAGACGTCTTGACAGATTCTCTGAAGGAGTAAAGAATCCATACTTTGCCACTTTCTTCACAGCCTTGATTTAACTACAAGCATCACGTTAACACAGTATTTCAAGCGATTTGTTTAAGGCTGCTTTGCTGTTGGACGTGTAGAACATTAAAAAACAACAAATGAACAATGACTATAAAGTGGCAATTAATAATTTCATATTCAGATGGAGAAAGTCTGTACTGGTGCATGTGCAGTACGTTCGAGGAGGTGCTCTGTCATACTGTTTCACTAATGGAGTGCAGAACCCTAAGATTTAGAACCTTGAAAACATGTTCATTAAGATAGCGTGCATCCAGAAATTTCGCTGGAGGAGGACATAAACAAGCAGGCAAAAAGTATGTGGGATGAAACCCTAGCCGGCACTAATGCCACACAGGTCGCAGCTGCCTCAAGTTCCTGAATAGGTCTAACCATTTCACTGTAAATAAAGATAAATGAGTATCATTTCTTGTTCTTATTTTTATAGTGGTCCTTTCTCTAGGGTGGTGGTTGATATGCCAGATCGCAAGTAATAATTATTAAATATGTTAATTATTGTTGCTAATTTAATTTTAAATAACAATTCGGAAAGGCTTAAACATTTTCTAACATAGCTGTGTTTCTTTGTTTAGCAATAAGAAACTTCAGCAAAGAAAACAGTTTCGGGACTAAAGGATTAAAATAACTGAGCTGATTCTCTATTATCTGATGATGCAGATTGACAACAGAAAAGAAAAGCAACAAAAAGGTAAAGGGAAAATGAAGGTATAACAAGTAGTACGTATGAAAGACCACATAAAGGAAAGAAAGAGCACTCAAAATTGAGATAAAGAGAGACAGCTCTCAAATATATTTGATCCGCGTCTGGTCTTTAAGGGGTCGTCTCCCTTTAAGTAGATTGACATATACGTTTGTAAATGGCACATCCTTTTCTGTTATTCAGAATTTGGCTTACTCGACTGAATGAAAACCAACGAATATTTTGCTGATGTGGTATTTACAATTGCTTTGAAAAGAAAGGAGCTACGACGTGGCGGGTATAGAGGAAAAGGAGACTATAAATAAAGAATAAACAATATCTGTGAATAACAATGAAACTATATAACAGAAACATTTCCAGATATAGATGAGTCGGAAAATCAGATGTTAATTCGGAGATATATTGAAAATGTCATGAAACAAGATGCAACGAGAAGCAACGAAACGACTTGGCCAACCAATCATTTTATATGATGAATTCTGAAAATTATATGAATCGATGTCTACAAAACGAATTTTTTTAAAATGCCTGGTTATAGATATGTGGTACCCGGCTTTAGCAATGTTCGTCGTTGTCATCATCTTAATCATCGTTTTGTTTTATATATCTTGTCGATAGTCATTTTAGAAAAAAACCAGCAACAATATGACAACGTTGAAAACAGAAACCACGATGGAGGAAGATACAAGCGTCTAGGTGAAGACCAAATTTGTAGTCACAATAACGAAAATGAATATCGATAAATAGGTCCCCAATTTAGGCTTTTATGAAGATCGATAAGTTCTCCAATTTATAACCTCATGATTATAACAATAAGTTCCCCAGTTTCGGAATTTCATGAATATTGATAAGTGCCCAAATTTGTGGTCTTACGAATGTCGGCAGTAAGTTCCCCCATTGAGCCACTCACGAATATCAATAACTAATTCCCCAATATAGGCGCTTATTTTATGGATATTGTTGTTTACTCGTTTAAATGTCAACCACAAACAACATATTGGAAGACGAAATTGTATACTGTTTGAATTAGAATTTGCGAATAGAGATTAAATCCATGTTATGGTAGTAATTGTGAGAAAAGATTTAAAAGAGCCACCGAAGTAAATTTAGTCATAAAAAACACGAAGTTAAGACTCTTTCTTGAAAACGACGACACCATAGTTTAACATATAAATTCACTTTTAAAAACTGCTGGAAGTCATATAATGAAAATAACGTGTATCTTGATATCGCAGGCTTAGCTAATTTGTGGTCAGTGTGTGGAACACCTATATTGATTTCCCTAGTTTGTCTAATATTATCGCCTTGTGGTGAAGACCATATCGGCTAGGCTTAGATCCTAGATTGATTGATTGATTGATTAATTGATTGGTTGTAGAGCGTACAACGCACCAGCACTGTAAGGCGCTATAACGCCAGGAGAATGGTTAAATAGTAAAATAGTATGAATCAAAATGACTTATTACCAATGAACGGTAAAAGCGCAAAGAAAAAACAACAATGATATGGTGAAAATATATGAAGGCTCCACATCAACGGTGTGTGCATAAAGGGTGTGTAGAAATGGTGTGTATATAGGGTGTGTATAAAGGGTGTGTATAAATGATGTGTATAAATTTTGGTATAAATGATGTGTACAAAGGGTGTGTATAAAGTGTGTGTATAAAGGGTGTGTTTAAAGCGTGTGTATAAATGGTGATTAGATTTTACTGGCAAGGTATATTTCAAGAATGTCTTGAGTGATTTTAGCGAATATGGTTCGCACGGCTGCACGTACATTTACATTACCGCGATGAAGAACGTACGAAGCATTTCATTTACCGCGATAAAGAACGTACGAAGCATTTCATTTACCGCGATGAAGAAGGTACGAAGCATTTCATTTACCAAGTTTAAGAAGGAACACATCATCTCTTTTAAAACGATAAAGTAGGCATGAGGTATACCAATATCAAGAAGGAATGCCGCGTCTCCATAAGCACGTATTTCACTAATTTCCATGTTTTCAGTCGACAATATTTACTGTAACCATTTTTTGAATAAACGAAAAATCATTTCCTTGGTAATTAAGTCTTTTTTTATTTTTGAATGTTCAAGTACTTGGCCTTCATCAAAGCTTCGTTTTTCTTTCTCCGATAGCTCCAATAAACCGCTCCTGTGGTCTAGTGGTTATAGCGTCCGCCTCGGATGCGGGAGGTCGTTCGTTCGATCCCCGGCCGAGTCATACCAAAGACTTATAAAAGTGGTACTAACAGCTGACTTGCTAGGCGTTCAGCATTAAGAGGTTAGTGTTAGGACTGGTCGGCCTGGTGTCAGAATAATGTGACTAGGTGGGAACATCGTGCTACATGTCTGCGGCATGATGTCCCAGTGCTGGACATCAATATAAATTGCCACAATGCATACATCGTAACGATATAACTGAAAAGGTGTTAAAACTACATTAAAAATCCGAGTCAAACACACACTCGTCCGATAGCGTTTTTAACACAGCGTCTCTATTACAGCCGACAGTTTTGAGGGGAATTAACTCTTAGATATCAAATTTCGTAAGACCACATTTTAGCCTCCCTTCAGTCCAATATAGTTATTATCATAAAATAGGGTCGGACATCAAGTATAGCCCATCCATGTCAGCTAAATATAGATATTGTACAATTTATAAATTATACTAGTTAGTCACATTGTATACAAAAAATGTACTAGTAACTAGTCTTAGTCTAATTCTACAATTGTTTCTTCAATCTTCGACCAAGACTAGTTACTAGTTCATTTTTTGTATACCATGTGACCAGCTAGTATAACATCATCATGGACAAATGTATCTACAACACGCCCTAGAACAATAAATAGTAGAACAGCAACATATCAGACTCATGTATCAATACTGCAACAACATGCTAGATTAGTGTATTAACGCTACAAAACATTATATAATAATAATTCAGTAATACAACACATCATTAGAATAATGTATCAATATTACAACAACATCCTAAAATAATGTATAAATTCTACAAAACATTGTATAACAATGTATCAATATTACAATGTCTTAGAAAAATGTATCAATATTACAGTAACATCCTGAAATAATGTATCAATATTACAACAACATCCTACAATAATGTATCAAAACTACAACAACGTCGTAGAATAATGTTACCAAAAATACAACAACGTATTAGAATAATGTATCAATACTACAACAATATCATATAATAATGTATCAATTTTACAAAAACATTCTAAACTTATGTATCAATACAACGACATCTTAAAATAACCAATACTACCCTAACATCATAGAACAGTGTGTCAATAATACGACATCATCCCAGAATAATGTATCAATACTTCAACAACGCCCTGGAATAATGTATCAACAACAACCTATTTTAATTTATCAAAACTAGAGAAACACCAGAGACTAATCTATCAATGCTACAAGACACCGTTGATCAATGTATCAATACTACAAAAATATCTTACATTAACCTATCATTACCACAAACACATCCTAGACCAATGTATCAATTCTAGAACAACATCGTTGACCAATGTCATAGCAAACCCAAGTCCGCTTATTATACTGTAAAATGTCTTAAAGTTAAGTTGTTTTTTAAATAAAAAAATAATGCAATATGTAATGCCCAAATAAAGACTAAAGATTTATTAATTGTTTTAGCATCAAGATACCGTAGTTAGATTATTTTGTACCAGTATTTGTTGTGGCTGTTTATCTTATATTTTAAAATGCAATAAATGCTTGCAAAAGTTTATCCATTGGCTAGACCTCTTTCAGATCGTGAACACGTACTGTAACTTAATTTCAAAACTTCAAATGGTTACCTTTCAAAGATAGATAATAAGATAAAATGTAACCAGTCTCCATACATAGATAATAAGATAAAATATAACCAGTCTTCAAAGCTAGATAATAAGATAAAATATAACCAGTCTTCATGCATAGATAATAAGATAAAAATATAACCAGTCTCCATGCATAGAGCTAAACATAAACTGGAAAAAATGTCCAAAGTACTTTATACTCTAGTCTCCGAACTGCATATACGAATCATGCACTCTTCTGCTAAAAATACAAAAGTATTCTAAATTTCAAGACTAAATTGTTTCAAAGGAGATTTAAGAACATTAGTGTTTTCAATTGGCATAAATTACCAAATGAAATTAAATTATGGACAATTCTTGCTGCTTTCAAGCATGCAGGTAAAGTTTTCTTTCCAATTCTAATATTATTTTTCAGTTTTATTTCTTTTAATAATTTGTTTTACGATTGCTCCTTGCTCCTACAGTCTGTCACAATGCTTATCTTATTGTACTTTATGTATCTTATTGATGACCCTTCTGCTCACCTTTCTTTGTGTATACACGCATATATATATATATATATATATATATATATATATATATATATATATATATATATATATATATATATATATATATTATAATAAATTTGGTGTATGCGCATTTAGTTATAGCGCCCTGTTGTAAGGAATTCGTAGATAGAAATATTCATTAGCCGGAAATGATTAGCTAATTACTCGGAGCAAACGTCACGGAGTGAAGTGTTAGTGAGTTTCCATGATACCATGGTTTACTTTTGGTAAACTAAGGTCAAAGCCGCATGAGTATCCCTGTCGTTCCCTAGTCCCTATTAAAATTTAGTGGTGTACCTTGGTCGTGTCACTGCAGGTGCTGTATTTATGGCTGGAGACTGGTAGCTGTATAATTTTACGCATGAACAGCTGACGTTACAGAAAGATGTTGAAGAGAAACCATGCAGTAGTGCGGTTGATAGACAATTGGAAATTTGTAAGATCTGAGGCCCTGCATTAATTAGACTAAATTTATTTATGGAATGGACACGTTGAGCTTTCTTATTTACAACAGAATTGTACAGAGGTCTTTCGATTAGGGTAAACGTATGACTTCTTGCGGAATCGAACCAGGGTTTGACACCGCTCGGTCATAGCAAATACCCCTGATTTGTAACAATATAAATATAAATTACTCTCTGTGTTGAAGTTTTGGAAAGACAGAAACAGTGGTTATAATGACAAGCTGGTGAGACGTTCTGTTCCAAGGAACTATCTAACGGTTGTTTAATTACTGTTGCCGAATAAGACACTTTTCCCATACGAGTAAATATGGGTGAGTATGAATTTTGGATTCGCCATACACCATATAAGTGACAAGGATAGTTATTACTGCTTTAATTTATTATTTGACTGTGTTGAACTAACACACCGTTTTCACTCAAGCGAAGCTGGAATAGCAATAATAACGCAAAGATAAATCTACATCATGAACGTCGTTTATCGTTTATATGGCGTGAGAAATCATATTTTAATTAATAGTGAACTTGTACATTTTGATTCATGCAATTTTTGAATCCCATATGTCATGCCATATCAGAAAATAATTGTAAGTATAAGAAAAGAATAGTTGAAAACCGTATTAGTAGTAATAGGGGGCGATATAGGGACTATAGAAATCCCAGTCAAAAAGGTGCCGCGGCACTATGGGGTTTAGGGGACATTAACGTGGGTGGATCTGTATAGGGTCAAGGGAATTTAACACAGAGAATGGATTGTGTCTGTATAGAGAAAATAGGGATGGAGCAGGGTTGACGTCACGGTACTGAACAGTAGCAACAATGTTGCAACAATGATGGACGTGGCTGACCTCAATAGGGACCAAAGAGCAGGGGAAAAAAACTTAGAATGTTTGGCGGGACATAGACATATATAACACATACAACATAAAACACACAGACATAGACTGATGAACATCAATCTATCACACAAACAACAATACACCCGACTATAAAATTATGCAAGAAAGCAAATCAATTCTAGGTATATGAGTGGCCCTGAAAAGGGCCTTTCGGTGTTCTTTTTTTTAAATTTTATTGTATTCTTCCACCAGCTTTTTATTTTCTGTCCTACAAATTTTGTTTTCTTCTCATTCCTTTCCCCCACCTGTTTTCTCTTTCTCTTCCTCCTCCTGTTTATCTTTCTTTTCCTCATTCTTCCTATTCTCATTTTCTTCTTTTTCTATTTGTTCTTTCCATGCTTTCATTCTTCTTCTTCATCCTCCTATCTATTTCTTTTTCCCCCACTTCCCTTAGTATTTCCTTAGACTTTCTCAAATTGTTTATTTCCATCTTAATCCGTAGGAATAGTGATCCTTATCCAGTCTGAGCAGCATCTCTTCTATCATTCCCAAATTGTCCACCACTTTCTGTAAGGTCAGTATTTGATCAATGGTAATATAAGCTATAATCTTCTTTGGTTATTCCGTAAAATGGGGCGAATGACTGACGTTTGCCTTTATATATACTAACACAAACCCCTATTTCTACTATCCAAACAAACGTACGCGAACGCATAGAAACCCAAAAGTATACTATCAAAAACCCCAGCGTAATTTTCCACACACGGGAAGGAGAACAAACCACAATATCTACTACCCGCACACAGGAAGAAGAAAACACTAGTATATAGTACTATCCACAAACCCAAAATATACTATCCACACACGGGAAGGAGCGAAAACCACAATATCTACTATCAACACACGGGAAGACGAAAAAACCACAATATCTAATATCTAATATCCACACACGGGAAGGAAATAAAAACACAATATCTACTATTTACACTCGGGAAGAAAAAAAAATATTATATACTATCCTCTAACCCATAAATATAATATCCACAAACGAGAAGAAGAAAAAAAAAAAACACACAATATCTACCATCCACACAAGCGTAAGTGAACGTATACAAATGCCAAATATGCTAGCCACACAAACGAACGGGAATACATGCAAAAACAATATCTACTATCCACACAAGCGTACGCAAATGCATACAAACACAATATCTAATATCCACACAAACGTAAGCAAAGGCATACAAACTACAAAATATACTATCCACACACGGAAAGGAGAAAAAACAATCCCAAAATCTACCATCCACCCAGAAGGGAGGGAAAACAAACCCCAAATATAATACCTACACAGAGGAAGAGGTAAAAACCAACCACAAATCTACTATCCATACACGGGAAGGAGAAAAAAACAAACCCTAAATATAATATCAACACATAAGAGAGGGAAAACAACCCCAACATATCCTATCCACAGGGATGAAGGAACAAAACAACAAATCCCATATCTACTATCAAAACCACGGGTGAGAAATAAAGAAAAAAAACAACATATATGCTATTCAAAAACAGGAAATGAAAAAGAATAATGCAATGTACACTATCAACACAGAGGGAATAAGAAACAAATCATAATATACTTACCACACAGAGGAAAGAGGAAAACCATTATATAATATCTACACAGAGTGATGAAATGATCAATTATATATACTATCAACATAGAGTGAAGAAAACGTTTTTTGTTTGAAAGCACTTAAACCCTCACCTACAATGACCAACTCTACCAAATACCCACACCGACACCCACACACTCCCAAACCCATTTAAGCCGTTATTATATGGCATCAGTGTGTGATTTTATAAACAATCAAGACACAAAATGGTGATTGAATAGAGTGAATATTTTTTACCCACCTGTATGCCTAAAGTTCGTGCGTGAAGGAACACATCCATTCCATTTAAACTAAAAATGACCCAGAGGGATAGAGAGAGGTGAATGTGCACATATGTTTGCAGTGTCAATAAAAATAAAACACAACATCTTCGTTATAAAAAGCAAGACCAAGAGACACTTGCGTTTTCTTTCTGGTCAGTACTCTTTTAGCAGTTAGTATGAAATTACACATCAGGGCCAACGCATCGGCATTGTCAATTTTTCCATTTCCATCTCTTCACTAGCACAAGTTCTTCCTCATCTTCAATTTCTTCTTCTTCTTAATACCTTTCCGCTTTCTCCTCTTCTTTGTTTCTTCTCTTTTCTCTCGGGGCACTCTAAGCCAAGTGTCCTTCTCATGATAACATGTATCTTGACTTTTGTCTCTCTTTCTTGGACGAAGCAGGTATTCTGGAGGCAAATACCCATTTACCTTGCATATATAGCAAACTTCATCAGCACTTATACACTTTCGTATGACTCTCATCAAATCAGCGACCATAAGGGTAAGATTTGTTGCCACTTTCGCCTGTGAATTATGCTTTCGTATGACTCGTAGCAAATCTTTGAGCAGCAGGTCGATCTGTGCTGACTCTTCCATCTTCTTGATCGTTTGAGAGTTGAATGAATACTCTGACTCTAAGACACTCTCCCTATATACAGGGACCTGCTGCGTATGAAACCTAGTCAAATCAAATTTTGCAATAAGATGAAACGATTTCATTGAGAAAGTAAGAAGGTACGACGTTCCGTATCGCCTCACACAACAACTCAAGTGTTAGCTCCAATCTGTGGTTGCGATTTCGAATACAACATAAGTGAGCTTGAATTAACGATCTTCGCGTATGCCACAAAACCAAGAGTTCTGATTCAAGCCATAAGAAAATTGTTCGGCCCATAAATAATATTACCACATTTAAGAAACGCAAAAACGAACTTCCAGAAAATTGAGAACGACGGCTTATACCTACGTTGAATAGCCCGATCTTCAGACATCAGTATAAATCAGATTAGGTAAGGAAGCAACCTTACTACTTTCTTTTGTTTGTGCTTTATCAGTACATTGCATACCAGAAGATTTTCTGATTTAAATACAATATTACTCATCTTAAATAATACTTCAGTGTCAGCAACTGTTAACTGCGCTTCGAACTCGTGTGGCGCACGGAACAATGTATCGACCATCCAGGAGGCGGTTTTCTTTTGCCAGTATATTGAGGGTTTTATGGAGAACAATTTTTCAGTTGTTATGAAAATTTCACTTAATTTTACCTTTGTATTTGGCGGACACCTCTCTCCTTGCTATACTATGGATAAATATAATATTTTCCTTACGTGTTATACCAATCAACAGCTTCGCCAAGTAAAATTCAGCTTTATTAAATCATGATATTGTTAATCATTATACATAATTCACGAATGCTGATTACTTCAGAATTGTTCAGCTGGCAAGGGAATTACATGCCAATTTATTATTGTTCACTGAAAGATTTAAATTTTTGGCCTGGTAAGGAAAGAAGATTAAGATACTTTCATTAAGTCTATGGTTTGTGGATGTTTGTTTATTCTTACGTATCGTGCATATAAATTATAATGTCTGGAAGTTAGGGATGTTGTTGTTGTTGCTGTTGTTTCTAGTCCTCATTCGAACTTCAATCATCTCATATGTTTTTATTTTATTTTTTATTTAAACACTGTTGCATCTCTCACTTGCGAGTATGCATGGAGTAATACTTCGGGCTTTGTCAAAGCTATTCATTTGATATCGTTTATGATCATGAAAGTTGCTTTTGTTGAACATAAGTTTGACAGAAAAACTACAGTTTGATAAAGGTTCTTAAATACTTGTATCTTCCTAATCATTTATTTTAATGATATTTTATTCGCCATTAGTAGATGTCAAAAGACGCTAGATTATAACCTAAAAAGTAATATAACATCTTCACATACACCATGTCTGAATAGAAGTTATCGAACAATGTTGTGCATTATGTAATGTAAAATATTATATTAGTTATCCAATCGATGACATTTTATATTGCTTCTTGTAGATGACTGTAAAAATAAAACAAAATAAAAGAACTGAAATGAAGTCGATGCTGCAATTCGTCTGTGTTTAATTATATTTGACACAAATACTTTAGAATTGGATTAGATAATCACAGAATTACTAATCAATCAGCCGTCTCATTTACACAGACACAAACATCATCACAAATATACATATACACACACCACTGACCACTTACAAAATCTTAGAACGATACACAAAATTTTGTCCAGCAGAGAAAGCCGAGAAACACGACTGTGATAGAGTCATCTGGCCTTTCCTACATGAATGCGTAGATACAGAAGATATTATCTAATGTGCATACATCAACGTCCCGTAAAGAAGTGAAGTGATTTGCAAAAGTAAGTGTGTATTACGATTATGTAAGAATAAATCGGATAATGAAGCTAGCAGACTGTCTTTATTGGATTAAGTGACCCTGGTTGGGTGTGGTTCAACATGTAGCTGTTACCTAATCACTGGCAATGTCAATAAGGCCCTCTGGACTGTTTTAACTTTGCTAGTGTTAGGTTAAATGTACATAACCCGCAAACATGCTAATATGATCATTAAATCCTGATAATTCCCATTTTCCTTTGAAACAAGCGAATAATAATACTAGCAACATTTTCCGTAATGAGTAGTAATACGCATATCAGATCTTAGGAGGATCATCATCATGAGATCACTTTGCTTTTTAACAGGTATAAACTGCACGTGTACCGTTAAGACGTAGAATTTAACATATTTGCACCTATTTATATATCATTTGTTTCTTCGTTTTTCACAGTGACTGATTAGCAACTGTAATTACATATACTCTGCATATGGAGAAAAATCGTGCTGCATGACTATAAGCTTTCAAGTAAATTTGTTGTAATTTCAGATTTCTTTTTCATCGTACCAGACGTTATACTCATCGTGGCTGTATGTGTGTTATCATGCTGTTTACGACGAAACAAGAAGAAACACGTCTGGCCTAAGTCAGATTAACAAAGCATACTGAAGCCAAAATCATCACCGTCTTCAGCGCCTTATCGAATCTCGTGTGAGGACTAGGTGAACGACAAAAATATGGAAATTCATTCGAAGCCAAAAATGCTTATATAATAGTCATTAAAATCACAAAAGGTTTGACGCGCAATCAACTAATTCAAAAAGTTGCAACCACTGTTCATAAAATGTTTAAACATATAATATATTTATTAAACAAATTAATGTTATTAAATGGCAGCGAATGTTTGAAAGTATCAAAGTAATACATAGAGCGTAAGTTTGATCTTTAATGTCTCAGACCAAATCTCCATAATAGTTGGTGTGGCCAGCATTTTGTTCCTATCATAGTTTCTACGAGGAAACTGCTGACAATGTCAGAGTCTCTAATTATTCATTAAGGGGCCAACATAGTCAATCTCCTTTCATGAGACACAAATACAATGTAAATTAGGTGTGACTTCCTTGATCTTTATTTCACATAAATTATATATTTTGGTAGATACTTGAACAAATACTGGTAGTATTATGTGTGTACAGTATTATGGCTCTCTGTTCATTAGCGAGTAAAGATTCCGTGCATGTAGTTTACGTGGTTAATTCGGTACGCTTATAGTGTTCACTTGTGAAAACTCATACGTATATACTATTTCTTATTTTCAGAATGTTATTGGACTTAATGAAAAGCAGTTTGAATTTTTGAAACATTTGTTTCAATTGAGTGTATTCTTTATCCGACAATACACTATACTTATTGTTCACTATGGCTACTTCTTTAACAGCAAATATATTGATTATATACAGAGCATCCTCTTACGACATAATAATGTTTGGGCTTTAAAAAACCCGAAGTTTATGCCAGACTGAGACTGGATACCAAGGTAGATCAAAGGTTATGGAATACCTTGTTATACAATTTGTGTGAAAGAATTAATCTTAGCCGTCATTTCAACCTGTTAGCGGCTTTGTTGATAAAATTCAAAGTCAATGTCACCTGCAGTAAGATAGAATACCAATTTCCATACTCTTATATCTACATATGAAACACTGAAAAATTGTTTTTAATAAGATTTGTTTATTTACGGACAGAATAATAACAGGTAGCCAAGCTCAAGATAATAACAATAAACTAATGTCCAATATTTAATTACTTAAAGTCAAAATGTGTTCATAAGATGACTGTGTAATCTTAAATTTGTAACACCAATATGCAGAATCGGGGGCTGAATCAGTGAAAAGGACGAAAAACTAAATGCATTTTTTTTCAAAGGAAATTAAATAAAGTCCAGTGGTAACAGTGTCAATTTCTGATATATTTCAATTTGTTTCAATCGATTTATGAGATTTGACACTTATAAAATTATGATCCAGTACGCAATTTAATTCAGAATAAACACTTATTTATTTATTTTAATTTATTTATTTATTTATCTATTTATTTATTTATTTATTTATTTATCATTTTTTATATTTTTGTTTGGCAATGGCTAACGTTTATTCGAAATATTCTTACTCATGTGACATAAAACGATTTTTAAAACGTGCAGTAAAATGCTTAATTTACTCTGTTCATTTCTCAGAAATGGACACAGGTTGACTTTTTACATTAAACAAATGTCCTCTTCATATGCAAGGTGTGACATTGTCCAGCAAAGATAGGGACAATTGTCAGATCCACATCAAAAGGTATAGCTTATTCTGATAACATAAATATATTAGGTTAACATCATGACTTAGTAACCTTGTTCGCATAACAAGTCTGACTATATGTAGACTTAATTACAATAGCATGTCAAAACTAAAATAGACCTAAATATGACATCCCTTCCTGTATACGGCAGAACCCAGGGTTGAATCTCATTACCATGCAGACAAAGACCAGGGTGTATCGTTGAAGCCGCAACAGATCAATCCACAAGACATTGAATTGGATCAAACTTAGGATCATTTGGGTTTTAATTCGTACTACTGTACGTTCCTTTTAAACTTTCACTTTGTATTCAGGGGACATACATTATTTCTTGACGTTTACTAAACCAGATTGGTTCGTTTATTCCTAGTACCTAATTCAACTGAAAATGTACATTCAATAAAGGCAATTAAATTGGATAACAAGAAACTGGAACCATATAAGACATTTAAAATCATGTTCTTTCATTACGTACACCAGATTATCAAGTAGAATATGCATATTAGTAGTGAAAGGGGCCACCCTACGTACAATGGGAATTAGCATTACAGGGACCCCTGGGCCACTCTACGTACAATGGAAATTTAACATGGCAAAAAATCGTGGGCCACTCTACGTACAAGGGGAATTTAACATGGCAATAAATCGTGGGCCACTCTACGTACAAGGGGAATTTAACATGGGGAATAGAGTTTGGGCTTGTTTAGGGACAAAGGGAATGGAACATGGGATTTTTTTAAAAAAGGGGTAGGCAATTCAAAGGCTATCTCTTTTCGAGAAATATGGGGGCCCTGAAAAGGGCCTTTGGGTTTTTTCTTCTTCTTCTTTTAACTTCTGAACTTCTTCCACCATCCTCTTATTTTGTCCATCATTCCTTTCTTCTTTTTCTTTTCTGTTTCCGGCAACCAGTCCGGGTGGCCCATGGCCCGGAACTTCTCTTGGATTTTCATCCAGTTTGTGTTCAGTTTTTCTAATTCATCCCTTTTTTTTCTATTTTCTTCTTCTTTTCTTTCCTTTGACCACTTTTCTTTGATCTTCTTGACCTCTTCGGTCAGCACATTCCTCATTAGTTCTTCAGCTTTCTTAAGTTTTTCTAACCCCCACTTCGCGAAACACCAATCTGTCCATTCTACAATGTCTTCTAGAAAGCACCTTGCACTCGTCACATGATCTATCGCTTCTTTTAACTTACCCACTTTGACATACGGTGGGTTAATTAAACCTCTGATTCTCTTCTCCTCATCCTCTATCATTTCTTTTACAATATTTACGGATAAGTGGAGGCTGGTTACTTGTCTTGAGACGAAGTCTTTTGTCACTGCATACCTCCATTCCTGTTCAACCCTTTCTACTACACTCAATCCATCTACCATCCAATACCAACTTCCCATAAGATCGTTGTATAAAGCTGAAGCTGCTGGCATCTTCTTGTTTGCTTATTCCGTAGAATGGGTTCCAATGGCCAACACTGTTAGTTTTATACTCAAAGCGCGAACGTGAAGGAAAACATCCCCTAAAAACATAAAATGGATCTTACCTAGATCATGACCCAACAACGCGCGGACGTGAAGGAAAACATCCCCTACTTTCTCATTTCATATAATAAAACCCTAACTATACTCTTCACATACGCTAAGAAACCCATAATCTACTATTCACACAAACATACCTGAGCTCTTACAAACACAAACACACAAACACACAAACGCATACCCTCACACTATCTTAAAAAAGAGTTAGTGTTTATATACACACTACTCTACCTACACACATTGGCAAATTGATCGTTATTTCTTTTCTAGAGTATTGGGTAGCCCTGAAAAGGGCTGTTTTTTGAACTCCTGATGCACCTATCTAATGGTTGCACCGTCCTGGCCTGGCGCCACACACGCATCTTCTTCCTCAGTCTTCTTTCACCTTTCTTCTGGGGAGCGCAGAGGGAGGATGATTCGCTTCAACACCCCAATCCTCTGTCTCGGGAATATTGAACGACATCCTCTCTTCTCTTTTCTTTTCCTCTTCTTCGCTCTCTCTTCTCTCCTCCTCTTCCTTCTTTACTCTTGCTTCTTCTACTATAGCCTCCGCTGATAGTTCGTTTACTATGCGCCTGGCATATTCCAGGTGCATCTGGAGTTCTAACAGTTTCACTATTCTGCTATTCATTCTTGTGTTGATCAATCAACAAGGGTAGCTTGACTGCCCAGCGAGTTTCAATTTATACTGAAAGCGCGGACGTGATGGAAAACATCCCCTAAAAACATAAAATTCATCTTACCTAGATCATGACCAAAAAAAACAACAACAACGCGCGGACCTAAAAGAAACACTCACTCACTTTTTATGCTACCCACCACTATTGTAAAATTTTTATGAATCACTTCAATAGACTATCCACATACTCAAAAGCAATCCAATCTAACCCAAAATATATACCTCTAACAGCCAAAAAAACTATCATTTTAATCTACTATCCACACCAACCTATTTTATCACTTACAAACACAATCACACAAACACACAAACACATACCCTCACATTTTTTAAGAAAGATTTAGTGTTTATTTTCACACTACTCTACCTACACACATTGGCAAATCGATGGTTATTTCTTTTCTAGAGTATTGGGTAGCCCTGAAAAGGGCTGTTTTTTTTGTTTTGCTGTGGCATTCTTTTTTAGTTTCTAAGAATGCGATGTCCTCTGAGGATAGACTTTCTGGCGATAGGTCTGCTTCTTCGGAAAGAGAAGAAGAATTCTTTGGTGTCGATACGACAATCGACAAAGCCTCTGTCAGCTTCAGGTTGCTGCTGCTGCTGTTGCTGTTGTTGCTGCTGTTGCTGCTGTCTCTGAAGTCTGTACTTCTCTGTCCATTCTTCTTTCTCCCTGTTCATTTCTTCTCTGAAGAGCTCTTCTATCAGGTCTTCAGTGATTTTTAACATTCTCACATTCTCTATTTCTTCTGGTTTCGGTATCAGACTGTGTCTGACCCTATGCAGATTCACGTAGGCTTCGTTGAGCTTAGCTAGTTTGGAGCACATCTTCTTAGGAGGATGAGTCGACAATGGATGGCTAGACTGGGAACAACCCGGTTCTTAAAGTTAAAGCGCGGACGTGAAGGAAAACATCCCCCACACGGTTTTCGAGCCGCAACGTTCATGAGAGGGATAGTAAGAAATGAAAGAGCATCAATCCAACATTCTTATAGCTAAACAAAAGACAAAGACATTTTTTCAAAACACAACATTTTTTATTCAAAAATCACTTAACACTAAACAACAACAACTCTAACATTTTTTAACAATAATCCAACACTATAACATCAAGCAATTTTTTTCAAATCACCAACATTTTTTCTCAATAGACAATCTACTTTGAACAGGGCTGACAACGTTGTGAATGAAATTGTGATTTCCACTGTTGGAAATCATTAGGCCATTGATGGACACTACGTTTCCTAGCTTGAGACAAAAGATAAGCATAATGGTCACAAAACCATCGATCTACTTTCACATCGTTTCTAGCAGAAGAACGAGGATCAAAATGAGTCACTAAATGTTCTAAGGAATAGCCCAGGCTGCGATGATGCAGAAAATACACACAGTACTGTCCACACACCAAGGAATCTGTGCCTTGTAATTTCACATTATTGAATCGGGTGGTTTGAGCATTTCTTCTCATAAAGTCAATGATATCGTCTTCCAAAGGGGGCAATCCGTACGAATCGAAATATTCCACACATCCTTCTTGAGGAAAGTAGACGGCTACCCAGTGGGTTCCTGGGAGATGACTGTCGTCCGTGTTGATCACGTAAGCTTGATGGTCTTTAGGTTTGCGATGAGGGAGTTCATCTTTAGCACAGACGACAGGATTCCAAGAAGCCGTATACGAACTGTGGTTCAAAAGGTAATAAAGTTCCCAGGTATCCATTGTTTTGTGTTTTCTTCTTCACAGGTAATAATAAGTCGTCAATTCGATCCTGACTTTTTGCTTGAAAATGTCTGACGAATAAACGGTTATTCGTTCTGTTTCCTCACTCTGATTCAGGAGAGCTTCGATACGATGGATCTCTTGAGTGGTTAATGGTGGACAAGAATGTTCACGCAAGTCTTTATACCACTGGTGCAACACGTCTTCGTTCGAGATGAGACTCCAAGCTTCGTCCAGATACTCGTCCAATTTTTCTTCTTGACTCAACATCAGGCATTTATCGTGTTGAATTTGACTGGGATGATCGTTTTGACATCCATAGCAATTTTTCTTGATCAATTCCGTCATTTTGTCGACCAAGTGTTTGGCAAAACAGGAGACTAAATGGGCTTCTTGTTCTGGCCATCTTGATTTCATCATGATCACTTCTTCTTCTTTTTCCAGGGTCTCCTCACATTCCATGTTCAAAGTTTCTCCACTAGGTAAAGAGGGATAACAATCTTCCATGGTTACTAATAGTCTAGAATGACTTCTCTCAAACTGTTGATTTCTATGGTATTATCGAATTCTGCATACAGGATGACGTTCAACGTTGGATTATCTTCAGCACTGGGGTCTTTGATTGCAAACTGAATTTCCACACGAATCTGGCCTGATTTTATAGGGTGGAAATGTCCCTCGTCGCTGCCTTGGTCTGGAGTGAAATCGAAAGCCCACAAAGCGTAGCCTCCTGCGTAATTGTCGTACGTAATGCCGTGACTGGTGTTGGTCCCTAACTGTCCCGTGGCTTCGTACAGGGACAAGTACGATCTCAAGTAATTCTTCTCTTTAAAGTTAGGTTCGAAAGGTCGGGTACACAAGGTCTTGCCATCGCGACTGACTTCAATCTTAGACACGTCAAAGTGTTTAAAGTAGAAAGGATTTTTTTCGATAGCTCCGTTGAAGGCTGTATTCTCGACGATACCAACGATCAAACGTTTGGGTAGCTGTCCTTGGAACAGATGATCTTCGATCATGGATCGCTGTCCCTTGGGAATGGTGAAAGTTTTCACTTCCACGCGTCGTATGGGATACTTGGCGGTCGTTCTGCTCAACGTCTGACTGATGTCGTTACCTACTTTAGGTAGCACTTCCACACGTCGCACGTAGAGTGTGGTTTCTTGGATTTTGGTTTTGTAATCGTCAGCACTAGCCAATAAATGGAAAGCGGTACTGCTCCGATTCAGTCTCAGGCGAACATTCACTCCGTTCAGCAAATATTTCTCTTGCAACCACATGTCCAAATGTAAACGATCCATCAGTTCTAAACTTTTGTTGTCTCCTTTGATTCTGTCTCTTCGTTCTACGAATCCCGCATTGTGGTCTTTGGTTGTATCAATTTCAAATAATTCAAACTGACCTTCATCGTCAGCTTCCCATACCACACAGGCATTGAGATGAGTGTTCTTGGCATCTATTCCGTACGTCAAGAGATTTTCCAGGTAGGCACGATAAGGGTAAGTATCCATGCTGCTACTGACCAGTTTGTTATTCAAGTACAAGTCCACTCCACTGAACAAGGAATGCATGAAATTGTTGACGGGAGCTACTGCTTCAGTGTCTATAGCACCTCCTGTCTTATCTACAACTTTGACTTTCAGGTACAAGTAACTGCTATTCAGATCGATGTAATCTTCTGGCTGTCCTTTGATTTCAAACTCGATGGGAGCGGAATCGGTCAATGAGGAGACAGGGTGAAATTCCACCCACTGAGATTCTTGCATCGTCATCATGGTGGGGGGCATGGCAAACAGATCCAGTTCCGTCTTGGAACAAGCGCAAGACTCTCGGTGCATCATTTTTTTGTTCTGTGTCTCAATAATCGAAAACGTCTAAGTCTCGAACGGTTCTTCTTTTCTTGGCCTTTCTCGCTTGAAGTCTGGTGAAAGGGTGTTTTCTTCGTCGTCGTCTCTTTCTACCTTGTCCTTGCTGAATGCTTGATTCGGTAGCGTGCAGGGCATTTATAGGTGTGTCTCGTCGGCCTAAAATGTCTTTACCCGTTTGCAGCAAGACATTTTTGCCTGCCCTCATCAAGGCTTCTTTAGGGTTTTGTTTGTCGATGATGACATTTTGGAGAAATTCTTTGCCTTGCGTCAGTGCCGCATCTTTCAAGGCGTGCAATCCGCGTGTCACCATCGGTTTCAACACCGGGGCCACCGAACGAAAGGCTGATTTTAACATGTCTCCTAAACCGTGTCCTCGCTGTCGTGCAACCCCTCGGTACACTGGATACATGACTTACTTACGAGTCGTGAGAAAACCGTTTTCGAAAATGGAGTTTCACCGTGACTTTTCCTTTGGTGAATGGAATATTTTGTCCCAAATCTCCTTTTATAGTAATGTTGACCGTGTCCAAATACGACTTGCTGACAGGCAAATAGTGAGGATGGGCAAATTCGCGGTGGACGTGGTAAGTGTTTCCACCTTCCTCGTCAGCGTTTGCGGCAGAATCCACTTTGAAAGGAATGACACGCAGTAACGGCACGGAGGTGTGTCCCACCACGTTGTACTCCACTACATCGGAGTACACAAACATCAAATTCAGTCCTTGGTTCAGTTCTACCGGGGTACGAAAATACTTGGCAAAGGTCTCGTTGTCGGCAATGATTGGTAATTCGGGTTTTTGTTCTACTTTCTTCCTCAGCTCCATGTCTCCGCCCAACATTTCAAACAATTCAGAACAAAATAAGAAAGACATCATTTTACGCCCCTCAGGAAATTTTATCAGGAAGCGACGAGCTGTTTTGTGGTACTCCAGGGTGACGATACCTTTATTGGCACTTTCCAAAGCTTTCAGAAACACGCCATTAAACCTGGTGGCTATGGTGCTGACCAAATGTTGACCACTAAAATAATAGCCTGGGGGAATGAACAAGTGATAGGTGGTGTACTTTTGAGTTTTTGTGGGAAGGGTTTTCTTTTCATATTTGCTATGGGTATCCTTCCACAGTTGCAATTGCTCGTCATAAACTTCCACATCAAATTTATTTTGATTGGGAAGGACATTGAGGACTTGGGTCGGGTGAATCATTTCTACTAAAGCCACTTCCCAATGGGCTTCGTGATCTAAGGGGATGGCTTGAGGTAATTTGGCCGTGTAACAGCACAACGTGTTGTGGGGAAACACCTCCATGGAACTGTCACTGGGTAAGGTTAAGTAAAATTGGTTTTCGTGACTCATAATTCCAGAGTTCTGTGGCTGTCCGAGGGGATATTACTGGATGTCAGAGGCGTGTCTCCGCCCAAAATGGGTTCTGGTTGTGGTTGTTGGAGTGGTGACTGGCACTGGCACTGGACACAACGTTTCCGTTCGAGGAGAAGTTCAGGGAGGGATTAGGAAGCAGGTAACCGATGCAACTGCTCAATAAAATGGTCCACAATTGTTTGTCTCCTTGTTGCAAACTCAAATTGGCAATGGCTGCCCCGATGACACAATACACCACGAAGATTTGGCAGAAAAAGACGATTTGCGTTTTAGGCACACGTTCTCCACACCACACCCACAAGGGTTGTTTTTGTAAATCTTGCACAGAAGAACTAGGGGAAGAAGGAGTGGTCGACGTAGCTGCGTCTGCTGTGTGAAAGGGCATGATGGTCACTTCTTCTTTTTATAGTCGATGACTTGCGAAGCGTCGATCCAGGAATCGAAACTGGGTGGATATCCTTTCCAACGTACTTTGACTTCTTTGACACGTCGTTTGCCCACTTTACGGGTTCTGCGCTCGAGAATGCTTTCGATGTCGTACACGTCGTCTTCTTTTTTGGTGACACGTTGTAACTCGGGCAAATAAAACGTTCCTTTGAGTACTTCTCCGTTCATGTCTTCCAATTTATAGACGGTTGGATGACGGCCATGCACTCGTCCAGTGACGCGAAACAATTCGGTGGTCCAGTTAGGTAAGTAACCTTTGTCGAAAGTGCGTTTGGTTTTGCCAATGCGCACCCAATCTCCTACGGTCAACTCTCCACTTTTCTTGGGGACAGCCCTCGTCGGGGACGTACCGAACAGACGCTCAAACACCAACACTTCGTTGTCAGGAGTCACGTCTTGCGGGGCACGTCCGATGCTTCGATGGTAAGATTGGTTGTACGCTTGCACCAGGTGCGGTAAGATGTCGATGTACTTCAGAGTGTGGTGATGCGTAAAATATTTCCACATGCGTTCTTTCAAAGTGCGTTGAAAACGTTCCACGATGCTGGCTTTGGTTTCGGGATTCTCGGTGGTAAAAAAATGAATGTCACGTTTCTTTAATTCTTTTTGGAAAGCTTGGTTCAGAAATTCGGTGCCTTTGTCCGTTTGCCATCGAAGAGGGTGACGACCGCTTTGTTTTAACACCCGTTGCAGGGCTCGCACTAACTCGCTGCTCGATTTGGAAGTCAAGGGCACGACCCAGGCAAATTTGGAAAACACGTCGATGACACAAAACAAATATTTGTAGCCACGATTGTAGCTGGCCAAATGAGAGACATCGGCTAAATCGGCTTGCCATTGATGATCGATGCCTTCCACTCGGGTGCGACTTCTGGCAAACTTGCGTCGAATGGGTTTGTGTAAAGTGTAGGTAGCTTGTTCTTGTAACCATCGTTGCACTTGAGGTAAACGGAGACTTTTCAGTCGCGTTTTGGCAGCACGATACAATTTTTGAACTCCTGCGTAACCTGCAGGATGCGAGGGATCGTAGTAAATGCTGGCTAAGAGTTTTTCCATTTTTGTGTTAATAAGTCACCCACTCTTCGGTGATGCTACTTTGGGTGGGTCGAAAGGGTGGTTTGGAAACAGATTTACGTGTCCGATGGGCTACGGGAGTAGAAGTCGAAGGTAGTGGTGGAGGTGGCAATGGAATGGCTTTGGTTTTCTTTTCTTTTTTCGCTTCTGGTTTCCCTTCTTTCTTTTTCACTTCTGTCGAAGGAGGCGTGGACATCATCTTTTTAACCCAAGCTTTCATTTCTTCTCGTTGGGGTGTGGGGGACGGGGTCAATAAGGATGCTGCAATCTTACTCGAAATGGGAGCTGCTGACGGTGTTTGAAACACTTCGCGCGTCTCTTCTTCCTCAGGTCTTTGTGGGGTAGCATCTCTGGTGACGGTTGGGGATGACAGTAGTGGTGGTGGTAATGATGATGATGGTGCTGGACTTTTCATTAAGGTCTTAAAATCTTTCAGAGTGGGTAGAGCTGTTTCGTCTAAAGCTTTCTGGTGAAAGAGTTGCAGTCGTTGCAAGAGTTGACCGTACTTTTGCGATTTTTCTGTTTCGGACAAATCTTGGCGATCCATCAAGGATTGCAATTCGTGTTGTAACTGGGACATCTCGTTCAAATTGGGATTGGGAGGTAAATGCGGGGTGCGTTGTTCTTGCCACCGATGGTATTCCATCCATCGTTTGTAAGGCACTAAAGCTAGTTTTCGTCCTTCCATGGGGTTGTCAGGGGTGAATTCTGAGATCTTGGGACTTCCGAAGGCCTTTTTATCTTGCTCCCACCAGTCCTCCCAACATGGTTCCCAAGACTCCTTTCAGTATGGGGCCTAACAAGAGAGGTAAAATGCCTCCACGTTGGACCAACATCTTCTTTTTCTGACGAATGGGAACTTTCTTTTGAACCATTTTCCGAAGAACGTGACGATGTTTGCCTAAGCATTGTTTCTGGTGTTTGGACAAAGGGATCGTGCCTTTCAAAACGTTCAAACAACATTCGCACACGGTATCGATGACCTCTTTGGAGGCCGTTTGAATGAGTTTTTTTCGTAGGGGTGGAGAAGCTTTGGACAGGACAGATAACATGTCCCCATGTTTGGCTAAACGTGGTGGCAGTCCTTTCCTTTTCTTTCCTTGGGGTTTTCTGGAGGGTGACATCTTTGAGTCTTTAGGAGCACCTAAAAACACTGATACCCTACTCGGTCACAGGCCTTTTTTATACGGAAACGCGTCGCCACTGATTGTCTTTACGGCGTATCAGTTTGAGGACAGGCATGACACGTCGTGCAGGGGTACGCAACGGACTAAATCGAGCCAGTTCTTGCTTGGACAAATCCAGTAAACTTTGTAACATGCCCGATCTTTCATGGACTTTGATTTTGGGAGAAGGTACTTTGTGAGCAGCAGCCACTGCCGCTAAATGGGAAGGTCCTGCCACTGGGGAAGTTCTTTTGGGGGTCATCAACGGAGAAGTTCTTGGTGTAATCAACGTCTCCAAGTACTCTTCAGTTCCTGGTGACATCAACGGAGAAGTGGACAAACGTGAGGCTGCCGGAGACGCTGTGGCAGGTCGTGGTTTGCGAGTGTAAGGTTGCGTCCTGGCCGAAGTGCCTCTCTTGCGACTAGTTTTCTTCTTCTGTGGACTTTTCTTTTTCTGGGGACTTTTTCTCTGTTTCTTTTTCTGGGGACTTCTTTTCTTTTTCCGGGGTGGTGGTGTCTGGTCAGAGGAGGGTCCTGCCACTGGAGAAGTTATTCTTCTTGGGGACTTGGTCTTTTTCTTTTTCTTCTTGGGGCTTCGTTGAACTTTTGTCTTGGGGATAACTTTGGGGGCATTAGGATCCCATCTTAAAAGTGAGCGAATGATGACCCCTCCTAGAGTACCGCTCCCTCCAGGTTTCAAAATGATTTGTTTTTTGGTTTGAGTGTCGATGCGGGGATCGGCCAGTTGGACCAAAGCGACTTTGTTTCGATCGAAAAAGCGTTGGGTTTGATGAGGAATCTGAATGATTCCTTGGAGTAATTGACGTGCCGTCACCGTGAACCATCGTAAGACTTCTTTGAGACTAGCTTCTAAGACACGGGCTCGTGTTTGTGGATCTTTTTCTCGACTGATGCCATACAAGGCACGAATCAATTTGACGGGAAGATGCGACTGAAGGGACGTCATGTTCACACTGTGTGAGACAGACGAAAAAGGGTCTGAGGTTTTTATAGATTTTTTTCATGGGGAGTGAAATGAAGTCGAGGACGGAGACGTGTACAGGACAGGCCCTCCGTCTTGGCACCAGTGGTGAAACAAGTGGGTACGAAATCGCAAATCCTCGGGAGTCGTAGGTTTCAAATCGACGAGTAAATAGGCGTGTGGCGTTTGAGTGGCATCGTCGTACGCCTGAGTCAGCCAAGGCGTTCCTAACTGTTTGGCTAAGACTTGCACTTGCGATTTATCTCGAGGACTTTTAAACAAGACCACGTAATGCGCATTGAGACTGATGGTGCGATGGGCTTTACTTTGTTGAAAGAAATTTTGGGTGATGTAAATGACACTGGCATTACGGTGATGCCCTTTGCGCGTGAACCACAATTTAATTTCTTCTTCGTCTTCTCCTAACATGTCGTCGAAAATGACCAAATGGGTTTGACGGGAGTCAGAGACGATGCCGTCGTCTTCTTTAGGAATGCCTTCCACAAACACGATGGAATCGCCTTGACTTTCTCGCAAGAGGCTGTACGCCGATTGCCACTCTTTGTAACACCACACGATCCGTTGAGGTGGCCGATCGATCAAATGATGTTTATGTTCGATCAAACGTTTGACGAATTCGGTTTTGCCTGAACCGCTAGGTCCAGCAATGAGCATGTTAAAGGGATGGCGAAGATACAAAGCCTCCCAACTGGCACGATCTAAGTGTTCGTCGATGACTTTGACAGTAGAGGAAGAGGGAGCAGAGACATCAGAGGTAGCCATGGTGTGAGAAATGTCACTTGTGACACGAAAAACAAACAAGACAAGAGTTTATATACTTTTTTCAGAACACGTTTATTGAATGTTTCAAATATGAACACGAAAGACAAAAATACATACAACCCAAATAGTGATGTACAGGAATATAAAACACAGCAAAGCGATCAAAGTGGAATATAAACAAGTGTCTGTACAACATGTTTTGGGTAACCAAGATGTCCTAGGGACAGTGTGTAATGTTCTTACAGTCTCTACATGAGGTATTGTCACACAAGTGTCCTCCCGGAATGACCTTTCAGGAATGTCCATGACAGTCCTGTCCTGAAGCGAGTGGTTGTTCTCGGTGACGGGTTCTTCTGGCACCGTCACTAACACAGGTTGAAAAGTAACTTTTTTCCTTGAACAACTCTTGTGCATACTGGGCCACTTCTTGGGTCCAAGCCTCAAAACCCCCCTTTTTCCAGTCACGAACATCTGTCCAATGAGGGTGTAAGTCACAAGCTACACACACATCGTCATACACGTCTTGGGTAGCTAAAAGTTGACGAATCTTTTTTTCCTGTTGAGGTCGAGAAGTATCCAGATGAAACCGCAAGGCTTTGAGCAAAAGGAGTTTTTCGTGACCATTTAAGGCCATGGAGGTGGTAAGTACTGATCGTAAAGAGTCCACAAAGAATCGGCTGGTAAACGAAATCCCAGAAAACAAGTCACTAAGACAGACACCACCTGTCGTCCCAAATTGAATGGATACAGTTCTTGTAATAATCGATGGTAATGATCCACTGTTCGAATATGGTCATTGAGTTCCTTCCACGGAATCTGTTGGATTACATACGACATAACTCGTGGCATAGCTGCCTGTTTTTATAGTCTCTTTGTTTCGAAAAGAATACACGTACTTTCTAGCCAGTGATGTTCGTTTTCCAGTGGGGAATGTAAACCTTGCATACTGTAACCGAAACGTCAGAGTTCGATTAGAAGTTTCCTCTTCCGCTAAGTAGATTCCACGTAAAATATGTTGGTAATCCTTTACCTCGTCTTCCTCAATGGGTTGCTCTAGGTGAATCTCGAAGTAACCAAAATGATCAACACGTGAATCATCGGGGGCCTGGAAGTATTGAACAAGGTCTGACCACTGAAACAATTTCTGACGAATCAGTTCTCTTATACCCTTCAGGTACCAGTGGTTAAAGATCTGGTGACGTAACGGATGCAATTGTTCTTTACGTTTCACTTGTATTTTGACCAGCTCTCGGTAAATGCGTTCTCTCAACTCCACAGGCAAAGCACGAATCTTCTCTTGTAAAGTATCCATGAATAGGTCATACTAAATCCTCTTTGGTCTGACACAAGAAATGTACTCTTTGCTCAAACATGGTTTCACTTCAGTGTCGAATTTAAATCGTTGAGTCACTAATCTACACATTACAATTCGTTCAGAAGTTTCCTCTTTCACTAAGTTGACATTGTGTTCAAGATGTTGGTAATTCGTTAACTCTTCCTCTGGAATTCGATGCAGTACGTTTACAATGATGTAACTACAATCGTCCATACCAAACCAATCCTTTTTAAAACTAGAGGATCGTTGATCAATGTCTGTCCGATGGAACACTTTCAATTGAATCAATCCTTGTATAGCTTTCAGGTACCAGTGGTTCAAACACCGGTGACGTAACGGATGCAATTGTTCTTTACGTTTCACTTGTATTTTGACCAGTTCTCGATAAATGCGTTCTCTCAACTCCACAGGCAAAGCACAAATGTTCTCTTGTAAAGTATCCATGAACAGATTATTATGGTAAGAAGTTACTTCAATGTCTCGGTCCCACTAAGGGTAAGTAATGACAATTCGGTGACCATCGAGCATGTTCTACGTAGGCCGAATCTTGCGGTTCCCAGTGGTGAAGTGACACACCGCAACTGAAGCACTTGACTTTATCTCCTTCGCCCAAGTAGAAAAATCCGGCTCTGGCTAATTCTTCGGGGGTCGGTCCTCCCAGATACTTTGGCCATTTTCCTTTGAACGATTGAAGACGATTTTCAAAGTCGCAGTATTCCGACAAACGCACAGGAAACGAATATTCGTTTTTCACAGGTTCGTTTCGATGAGGGTTGGGTGACAGGAACAGGAGTTTGCTCAGGGCTGGATGACATCCGTAGGGGGGTAGACGTGAAGGTGAACATTCCCCTTTAAAACGAAACCCAGTAAAATGTCCAAGAGGACGAGCGGCATCACTTTCGCATCCCACAGGTTTGACACGCACAGCATCACTTTCCATGATAGGGGTAGGGGCACTAAAGTTCCCATGATGCTTTACGGCATCGCTCAGGTCACAAGGTACAGCATCGTACCCATCGCAAGGCTCACAATCGCACTCGTCTGCAAACTCCGTTACGCAATTACAATGGTAACCACATGGACAATCGCAGTTTCCTTCCGGACATTTTCCGTCGCAATGCATGGGTCTTATCCATCCAGTATTAGTCACACTAGAGGAAGATACAACTTTTTTACAATCCCCAAACTGGAACGATGCCTCTTTCAAAGTATTCATCTTGTTCGCTCGGTCTTGGTAGTCACAATGAACTATCGATCTTGCCTAGGGTTCCTTTTTTTATATACAGACCAATACCGACGTGACCGTACGGTAAGGTGAAATGATTGGGAAGTCGAACTCGTTTCTGGTATACAATTTGATAGACTTTTTCCAAGGGTCGACTGACGATGTGGTGAGTGGGTAAACGTACAATCTTGTTCGGTTGATAGGTGGTCACTTTAAAGTTTCCATCCTCTCCCGATTGCAAGGCTTCTTTCAATACCCCAAAGTTGACCACTCGACTGGTACGATAATTCAGAGTCAGTCCTTTCACTTTGCACGTCGTGTGCACTTCTCCTTGTTTGTCCCGGTATTCGTAGCCGTAATTTTTGGGACCGCCACTGACGAAACTTAGAATCTTGTCGTCAGGATGTTCGTCTGTCCAGGCTCCTAAACGGTCTCCTTCGATGTTAGGGTGATGTTGAATCGGGTGATGGATGTAAATGCAACTGTCCGTGTCAAAGTACAGGACGCGTTCCCCTAACAGTTCTAAAGCTTCGTACAATTTTAAGCGAGCATGGGCTGTCACGTAAGCCGCAATGATGACATTTCCAAAAGGGTCGTCTTGTACAAAGTCCAGATCTTCTTCGTAATTGACCAAGATCAAATTCTCTCGAACGACGTCCACGTGTTTCATGTATTTGGTTTTGTCGTGAATCATCTGGAAGTAGCGGGAAGGTTCTGTCAAATATTCCGTCTTGGGTAAACACGGTCGTTGTGCCATTTTACCCCACAAGCAATTTAACATCACTTTGGCAAAAGATCGCCTGCCTTCGTTTTTCTCGATGTGGTCTAAAGTGATGCCTTCTTGTTCGTAGTATTTCTCTTTGAATTGTATTTGGTCTTCGGGAGTGTGACACCAGGAAGGATAGCCGCTGGCTTCTTGCTTCAGTTTCAAAAAGGCATCCACGTAGTCGGCGAAAATGCCTTTCTGAGTAGGGTCACCCTTGTGGTACTGTTGTGTCTTGGGAAAGTGGCAAATTTCGTACACTTCTAACAGTTGGTATCCCATGTCCAGAGCTTTGAACAATTCTACGCTGACCCAGGTTCCCGTCAAGGCACGTTCTTCCTGGGTGTGCTGACAAGGTTGGTCTTGGTTGCACGTTTCGGCACAAGTACGGCACAAGGGAAACATCAGTTTGCCTTGACAATGGTGAGGTAAGACGGGATGGTATAGGTTCGTGGGAGGCAAAACTTTACACTTGATCAAGCCTTCGTATTGTCGAATGTTGACCAGGTCGATGTGTTCCGTCAACAATTGCGGGTGCCCTGTAGGAAAGCGACAATATTTGCACACGTAGGGATACAGCGAACACACGTCCAAGTATTTGATTTCTTCTCCTTTCTCTTCGTCGGCTTGGTACAGCAAACAGGTGGCATTGGTCCTTCCTCCGTACAAACTATCCCTCGGGTTCAACGGGTCCATGAACTGGTAACTTTCCACGAGGCGTTTAAACTCGGGATCGGTTTTCATACGGTGATCGTACTCGTGTTCCCACATTTCCACCACTTGGTATCCTTGCTGTTCTAACTTTAGGCGTCGCTGACAAGTGTCCTGGTACAGGTCTTCCATGGTTCGTTGCAAAAACTGATTCTTGGTGCCACGGTCAGGGTAACAGACGGGACATCCGTGAAATAAGCAACCGTTAAACTCGTACACGATCTTGGGGTTTTCTAAGTCCCAGCCATCGACCGAATACGTTCCGATGGTCTTTTCGCCCCCTCCGTTGCGGGCATGCTGAATCCACTTGTCTTCCTTGTCGCACAAGTAATGTAACCAACGTAGGGCTTTGACCGAGTATTGACGTTTGACAAAGTGGGTCGTTTGAGGACTGATGACAGCCACGGTCTTTTCAGGCATGAATCGTTGTCGATACACTAAGGAACACGCTTTGGCAATGGTGCAAGCTTCTTTCAAAGGATCGACCCCTCCGTGTTCCATGAACAGTTCTCGAAATTTTCCACAGCAACGTCGTAAAATGTCCACGTCGGAACGACAATACTTTAACAATTCTTCCTGAAAGTCGAAGGGGTCAGAGGCATGAGCCTGGTACCAAGCGTAGAAAGCTTCTCGTTGTTCGGTACGCATGTTGTCGGGGTCGTAATAGTGAGCCTCAGGCAAATGGGGTAGAACGGCATGTTGATTGGCTTCCGTATTGAAAAAGTGTGGAAAGTACCCTTTAGCCATTTCTGTCATTCCAAACGTTTTAGGCATTCGACTCAAAGGCATGGCCAAGTAACTCATCGAATCTTTAAACTGTACTTGTCCCACTTGCATGAAAATGATTTTGGCTCCGTTCAAAGTCACTTTAGGACGCTCGGTGCCTTGTTCCGTATAGTACCTCAAAAGAAACTGTCCATCGTATCCGGAGAAATTGTGAGCCATCACCGTGGCATGACGATGACAATCTCCGTAACGTTCGATATCCTCTTGGCTCCACGTCTTGTCGACGGGGTCTAAGACCCATTGGGCAAAATCGGCTAACGTGTTCGGTCCCCGAAAGATTTTTTCACGCCCTCCGGGAATCTTGCTGCAGTGAGGGCAATGACTGAAGATAGGTTCTTGAATGCACTTCTCGCACGCTCGATGAGCCACGCAGAAATTAGGAATGTGAATGCCGGTTTCTTGCATGCATTCGAAATCGAAAAAGATGAAATTGCCTTTCTTCTTGTGACCGTCCTCGTTCTCTGATGGGGGTTGGTATTTTTGCACGTAACATTGGTGTTCCAAGTCCACGATGTGGTGACAAATGTGACATTTTTTCTTTCCTGAACATACGTGTGCCTTGGTATTATTGGTACGTATGCCTTGTCCACACACGGGGCACAATCTCAGCAGTTGACAAGCGCATTTTTTCTGTGAACCTTGCGTCTTCAAATGTTGTTGGTAACAGGCAGGGCTGACAAACGTGCGCAGACAAGTTGAACAAGGCACTGGTTCTTCGGTCAGACAGGGTGGAGAGGCCAAACATCCTGAGCATTTCCATCCACAATGTTTGTGTTGCTCTCGATTATTATAACCATAGTCACATTTCTCACAGTAATATCTGTATCCCAGGAATCCAGTGATACTGGTAATGGTATCGAAATGTTCATCGTGATGATAAAGGTGAATGTATTTTCCGTCCTTAAAATCTTGGCCTCGAAACAATAGAGGCCCGCGCATTTCTTGAGGGTGCACTTTCAAGGTGTAGCGTGGAGCTAGGACATCTTGCAATTTTTGCATCTCGGGAATGCCACAGGGTGTGTCTTTGGGCAATCCGGCTTGTTGTAACAGGAGTTCTGCTTCGTTTCGTTGTTTGGCTCGGTCGGAACGTTGAATAGTGTTCCAGGTTCTTTTCCATTCTACCGTGTCGTTCTTGTTGGCATAGGTTCGTCCCACCACGATGGCACGGGCTAAACACATCTGGTCATGAGGGTTGTTAATTCGGACGAGACTCGTTTTGGTGTTGCGAAGATCGTCCACCAATAACATCTTTTTGCGTCCTGTCCCTTGAGGAGGAGAGACGTGGGTCATGTCCAGTGTGGCTTTACCATCGGTGATGTCAAACTGATCATTAGATTGTTGTACGTGTTGAATCTTGTCCATGACTTTGCAAGCAGTCAATTCTGCAGGGGTGCTAAACTCGATCCAAACAGGGGATTTCAAACCGTCGTGTTGTATGGAAAGTCTCAAGCGATCGTCTTCTTTGGGTTGACATTGTCGCTTGAGTGCAGTGAGCAAAGAATCCCACACCTCAGTGATGAACACTTCTGCTTTCTCTAACGGCACTTCAGCCTTGAAATCTTTAAACTTCACCGTGTATTTGTAAGCCGTGGTTCTAAATTTTCTAGAGGAGCGCTTTTCCGTCTCTCGAATGGAATAGTACTTTTCAGGGTTGACAAAGGGTGGTGAACTTGGTTTAGAGGGTTCGGATTCTGGTTCACTCATGTCCTCTTCAAAATCACTGGCATGAATTTGTGCCAAGATTTCAGCCCTGGTACGAGGCGATAGATCACGTTTCTGCCTCTTACTTTCTTCTTCTTTCTTCTCGAATGAATGGGATCGTTTCATCTTGAAAGCAAAAAGTCAAATGACTCAAGTTCAAACACCATAAACTACTTTATAGTCATAGCAGACCAGCGTATATAAAAGGGTGTGTGTCTTGTCCTTTCACTATTCATTTCACTCTCAAGCCGAGCACAACAATGGAAGAGACTAACCAGATGGAACGTTTCGTCAGAGCTTTGCGAGGGGTCATTAGAAAACTCTCTTCAGACCAGCCTACGGACTACTCTCCTTCCTTTAGAGATAAAAGTCAAGATACTTGCTATATCTGTCAGAAGAAAGGGCATTGGTCTTCAGAGTGTCCAGACCGTCAAAAAAGAACAAAAACAGGGGCTAAAAAAGACAAAAGTCAAGATACCTGTTATTATTGTAAAGAAAAAGGACATTGGTCTCCAGATTGCCCAAAAAAGAAACAAGAGGAATCAGAAGAAAAGAGGAATTCTTCAGAAGAAGAGAGGGATTCTTCAGAGAAAGAGAGGGATTCTTCTGAGGAAGAAAGAAGACAGGTGAAGAAAAAGAAAGAGGAGAAAAAAAGAAAAAGGGAAGAAAGCGAGGAGGAAGA
Organism: Sinohyriopsis cumingii; assembly: GCA_028554795.2. Lineage (NCBI taxonomy): Eukaryota > Metazoa > Mollusca > Bivalvia > Unionida > Unionidae > Sinohyriopsis > Sinohyriopsis cumingii. Next base: position 10,070,956 of record CM068842.1, on the reverse strand, counting down.
AGAAGAGGAAAAGAGTGTGACGGTGAAAAAATTCAAAAAACAGAGAGACTAAACAAGGAGACAGAAGAAGACAATGAACTTTTATATTAAAGTGCTGTGTTGTGAATTGTGAATTGGATTGTAAAAAATGGAGAAAAGAATAAATGAATGATATAAGGTAAGAGTCATTGAGTTTTGATTTTAAAATAAGAAGCTACACTCACGCACTCATACACAGACACGTACTATAAGGGTAAAATGGGTGGGGGGTTTTTTTTGAGTTATTGGCAAATTGAAATTGTATTTCTTTTCGAGAAATGTGGGTGGCCCTGAAAAGGGCCTTTTTTCTTCATGGTGTAGGGGTGAGTTTAAGCAATCAATTTTAACTGCCTTAAGCCTTTGCCACGGCCAAGGCCTACTTCTGGACTGCGTAATGTTGATGATGATTGGGTTGAAATCACTAAGGGTGGTACGGTAGGCTTAGTCACAGGGTTGACATGTTTGGCTCGGGAAGGTCGTATTCTCTTCGGTCGTGATAAAGAAGTCTGATACATTTTTTTCAGACTTCTTAACTCCGCTAAAATGTCCAACAGTACCGTGACCGTTTGATTTTCACCCTCTTGTTTCTTTGCTGCTACTTCTTCTTGCTGTTGTTTTTTTCTTACCTCTTCTTCTTGTTGCTGTTGCTGTAGGAGAAAAGCCTGTTCCGCGTCCTTTTGTCGTTGTATAAATTTCTCCAATTCTTCTTTCTGTCTCTGTCTAAAATTCTCCACTTGCGGTAATGAAGAAGGTAACGAAGGTTCCGGAACAAATTCTTGCGAGGAGAGAAAATCCACAAAATCCCAATTCACCTCTTCTGAAAGTAAGTCCGGGTTCCCTTGGGCGGTCTCCCCTGCTGGTGCACCCCACTGGATCGTTTTCTGAGTTTCCGTCATGTTGAATCACTGTCGCATAGATTGACTGCACACAAGCGCTAGCGAATCTATATTGACTACGTGACGTCACAGACTGCTCTCTTCGGATTGGATGCGGGCTGACTGAATTCTGTAACGCGTGTTCGGATTGGTGAATGAACTCAATCCGTTTCAATCCTTTCTGTCCCTATAAATAAGCGCCGTTCACTGCATTGATTCACCTATTCTCGGAGCCTCAACATGTGGACCGACGTTGAATCTTCAACCCTTGTGTCAACAATGATGTTCAGGACGGACATGCTCATGTATGTCCGATCCAAGTGGACCGTTGTCCACAGGACCAACAGCAGCCTGTGGATAAGAAGAGTCTATATAGAGAGACAAGGTTGCCTCAAGAGGACTCTGATGTATGGCCCTGCTGTAAGACGAAGTTTGAGGAAAAGAAGATGTCGCAAATGCCCTTTATGCTAAGGGCATATTAACATAAACCAAAGGCCCTTTTCAGGGCCAGCCATATATCTCGAAAAGAGATAGCCTTTCCATTGCCTACCCCTTTTTTAAAAAAATTTTTTTAAAAAAAAAATCCCATGTTAAATTCCCCTTGTACGTAGAGTGGCCCACGATTTATTGCCATGTTAAATTCCCCTTGTACGTAGAGTGGCCCACGATTTTTTGCCATGTTAAATTTCCATTGTACGTAGAGTGGCCCAGGGGTCCCTGTAATGCTAATTCCCATTGTACGTAGGGTGGCCCCTTTCACTACTCATATTACTGTAAATCGAAAATAATCAACCTCTAATCAAAGCAAAATTATGCAATATTCAATTACTTTCATGAGGCAATAATCTAGAAAAATCCAGAACCATCTAATAACCTTATCCCATATCTATTTAATTTTAAATTTGTATCGAAAAGGTTTAAATGTAAAGCAGTTTATGTTTTGCTGTTAAAGGTAGTGATTTCATAAACTTGTTTGATAATTGTTACTTATATAACGAAACGATCTTTATCAGGGTAATACGATTATTGATATATATATATATATATATATATATATATATATATATATATATATATATATTTCATCTTTATATATCACACCTTATTCCGTTTTGATTTTGTTATACTGTATTTTTATTTTCATTGCTTTTAGGACATCATTTTATAAGAGTTTAAAATTCATTCTTCAACAAAGAGAAAACAGTTATGTCGGTATTGCTGCAGCTTTGTTGTTAATCCATTCGAGCGAAAATGTGTATTAGCTTCCTCTGAAAGGCTGGTGTTTATATATGTGCAATATTAACATCCTGTCAAACACCCATCTTATGCTTTCACTTATTTCGTGTACAACTCTGTGATGTAAAACTTCCAATAAATGTTCAATGACACTATCGTTTAATATGTACATTAAATGTATAGTTTGTGCTTAACGTGCGTCGATGATTGTAAGCTGATAATATAATATTCACGTAGCTAAGGTTTGGTCATGATTGTAAGTTGTAAACAGCATTTTACGTAGCAAGTGTTCAAGCCCAGTCATATTTACACTTAGACTGAGTTTCCGACTTAGAAAACTTGCCATTCTATTAGGATGTTAGTAAAGTGAAAGTGTACATAGACAGGGACTTGATATAAATAGAGTTAATAAACACAGAGTTCATTCCTGTTCAGTATCAGTCTGTGGGAATCCATGATCTGATTTAGCATTTGTGTTGTTGATATCATATATCATTTCTGGGGAATTATTTATTAAAACATTTATTGGAATTACTAAAGTTCTCATTTACGTTTGAATGTATATACACTGCTTTGGAGTACTGTAAATACTTTCAAAAGATATTCTGAACTGCATCCTGGTCATAGGTCAGGACATTCGAGACTAATTGAATTCAGTCGGTACATTCTATGATTTTGGGATAAAACATATTGGATTATTTGGGATTAAAATCATAATACTACACATTTCTCTTCAACTTCACTTTGCCTTGTAGAGACATAACATCCATGTTGATTTAACTAAAAATGTCGGTTTTATTTAATTGTGTTACATATTTTAGAAGCAACAATCGTAACACTATTTCTAATAAATTCTCAATATCATTGTCCGTTTAACATTTGTTCGATACATTGATTTGCTTTATTAAGTACCAACATATTAGTATTTCCAACGCGTTTTCTCTCTTGAGTGTGTTCACAAGTCTAGTCGTTCAGACAAGCTATATTCAGGGCCTTTAAACAGTAACTAATTAAAAGACGTATTAAAGGAAGTTGTATCTTGTAAGTTGTATCTAGGTCAATTGTTTCCTCTTGATATGGAGTAACCATAATCATCATTCAAACATCGAAATCACTGATTAGGCTAAAATTATTGCCAATATTAAACAACGCCATACATAAAAATCATTAGGTGCACATGTTGGAAAATCTTTGTATTCTATGCTTCCCATGAATGTCAAGCTACCATAAAATTCATACATGAATTCCTGCTTACTACTTTGTTCTCAAAATAACACTGAAAACCTTATGAAAAAAATGTGTCAACCATTTTTGTATATTTCATCATGATTCTTTTTTCGATTTGATTCGGAATCCTTTTGAGCGGGAAACAATATACACTTTTTCTCAGTACTATAAGAGCTAAAATAGGAATGAAGAATATTGGAAATTTCATGATTGAGCCGATTCTTGCTGTATTCCTGACGCTCCAGGTGCTGCAGGCCTGTACTTAAACATTTGGGAAAACGTATGCCACTACTACCGAAGCATGCTTTTGGATGACCAGTCTGCGTACCTTCTCAAAATATTGTTTTCAATGAAACTAAAGCTACACATACTTCTATCTGGCCTTAGATAAAAGGTTAGACCAATTATTTCAACAACAACAACAAAAAAGATTGTAACAATTGCGTTGATAGAGACTGTCATAGATATTACTAAATCTTGCACATTTTGTAAAAGTGCAGTAGGTATAATGGAACACGCACAGTATTGCTCGATCAGGAGGTCCAGATGTTTCGTTCCTTGATATAATAAATACTTGGAATAATATTTTCTGGAAATATTGGGAATGCAATAAGCTGGTTGCTTACTAGTGCTGGATAGGTTGTTTCTTTCCTAGCAGAACATGCTGTTTTACTGTTTGATTTTTATTGGAGGGTTTGCTATTTGCTTATTTTGATGGAAAACGTAATCAAAACGTTATGGCAGAATTCGTGCAGCTTGTCAGTTTATTTACGGTCATTCAACGAGAAGAAATCACCATAGATGTATTCAAGGTTTATAAACTATGATTATTAATATAAATGAGTGCTTGGTAAAATCATAGTACTATTTCGTTTGCGCAGGTACTCTTCACCAAGACTCAGCTATTTTTAATTCAATAGTGTTTTCTAAAAATTCCAAATCGCCATGTGATATGGTGTCAAAGGCATCATATACCAGAAATGTAATACACGCTCCAATCATCATTTTGGAAACATAACGATCCAACACAACAACAAACATAACGATCGAACACAAAAACAAACATAACGATCGAACACAAAAACAAACATAACGATCCAACACAACAACAGTTTTAGGAAAAGGAAATCCATTATGTAGAGTTGTATCTTCTGGTCAATTTACAATCAAATATGTTTTTATTTCCCTTCAGGTATTCCATTTCTGATGTGGGGTATTTAAAAACGTTGACATATCAAATTTAATTGTTTTCTTCATGTGTTATTTTCGGTGGATTTAAATTTCCCATCATCTCATTATTGTATCTGACATTCAGCTACCACATGCATATTGGAATAAACAAGAAACAAGATAATATATTTAATTAACTATACCAAATTTCTCCACCTGCTGTTCCCACCTACCCTGCCCAGTTCGCTTATTCTGACAAAATCTCAAGTCATAATGCGTGCTATATCTGTTCACAGAATCGCGTATGTTAAGTTGCAACGAGTATGTATCACGCATGCCTAAAACTTTGCATTTTTAATCTGGTTGCTGTGTTAAACTGCTTAATCTGAAGCATCTGATATACAGGACATGGGAACGATGCTTTACTAGTATCTTTTGGTCCACGATTTCACAAATGGGTTTCAAGAAAGCTTCACAGAGAGATCTCATCCGGATATAAAGACCCACACACGATCATAGTAGCTGTAGATTCTAATTTCTAGTGTTCTCAGATTGTATCGCCATTTTATTTGCGATATGTTAACTTAGTTAAGATACGTCGACTAATGTATAGTATTAAACTGAATCGCGGGACATGAAGAAGGTGCTGTACTTTTATGTTTTGAATCTGAAGTACATGATTTCATAAATGCCTACAAAGGACGGTTAACATATGACAACGTGTGCCGATCTCCTTTCTGTAGACCTCTTATCATCAGCTAATGACGGATGAATGATCACGTTAGATGTAGAGCAATCTGTAAAATATATGTGTCCTAAAATGTATTGCCAGATATAGGAATTTCCATGTTATAAATGAAGTAGTATAGCAACTGTTAATCTCTTTGTCACCGTACGGTAATATCCTAACAAAATATATAATGAAAAGAAAATCAACGCTGCTTCAGAAGATATACGGATATATTACACATCTTGAAGTGGAGCCATTTTATAGTGTCACTGTTGAGTTAGCCACTTAGCTTGTGAAATATTTCTATATATTTATGTGAACATCTGACAACAAACATGCAGTTTGTGAATTGCAGCTAAATGTGTTTGTTGCTTTAGTTAAAAGTCAAGAGTTTAGCGTGAATTTGAAAATCATTTGATATTCTCAATTGAAATATTGACGTTTCCAAAATATATATTAAAGTTAGGTGAGACATAAAATTTGGTTAAATAATATTTCATATAGAAAGTTTCAAATTGCGATCACTGAATTATTATCTGGTATCAAGAAACAAGAATAAATTTTATTAAAAGATTGATTATGTTGGTGTTGTTATCGTCTGTCAATTGAGTGCTATTTTATACAAGATAAAAGTCTTTCTGTTTAGAAACGTTAGTGTCTAAAAGATGTTTGCAATGCCATCATATGAAAACTAGGCCTTTTACACTTTAACGCCTCTGTTAAAATATCCTATTTTTTTCTAAAATATCCTTTTATATCTCACTTTCCCCTTTTCTGCTGGTACATTCATGAATTATTTCAGCGCAAATACTAAAGAGAAACACACAAAAAAGTAATAAACGAAAATCATCGTTCTAGAGAAATGTAATTCATAAGCATACATTTTTCTATGATCTATAACGCGTTGAAAATCTTTTATTATTATATAATTTATGAAAGGGGGCAATTGATTAGATCCTCTGCAACATTAAGTTTGCTAGTATCACGTACAGAAAGTCACGTAATATTTTTTATATAAAGACAAGTTTGAAACAAAGATTGGTCCCCTATTTATTGATGTCTGATATATAAAATAGTTCCAAGCTGAAAAAGCTACTCGACAATTATAAAAAGTGCGACCATCAACGTTCAAATCAGACTGTCACGACTCGACATAAAAATGAAAGTATGGATCTAATAAAACGAGTAGAGACCAAAAATATATCGGCTTATTAGGGATCTCAGGGAATTTTTTTTATCAATCGTTTTCGATGTAAAACGCCCGTTGTCCAGCCACCTGTACGTGACAGCAGCTAGTGACACCGGACATTCTGAGCCACTAAAGTGTTACCAACAATTGTTGGAAACTACCAAGCCACACTTCCACCTACCGGTATTTATCTATTCCATCACTATGCATAAATCAGCCTTTTTTTCAGCAGGAAAACAGCGTCCACACTTTCTTCCATCATTTGATTTAACTGCAAGAAATTATTTTCTGAATCACATTGCCGATGATTTAATGCCCGTCAAGCGGTTGGAATTATAATTTTCCATGAATGAAGAACAAATAAAAAATGACTGTAAAATATCATTTATAATTCGATAATCAGATGGAGAAACTGCAAAGACGTGCACGGGAAATATTTTTTTAGGAGATGAACTGTCGTACTCCTTCACTAACAAATAGCTTTGTTTTACAGAGCACTACTATTCAGACATTTTAAAATACCTCTCATACGCAGTGCGAATCAATAAATTTCTTTTTCATGATTGCGTAAGCAAGTAGGAGAGGAATTTAAGGATAGAAACAACATAGGGGGCTAAGGTAGAAACCGCCTCGAGTTCCGGTAAATACAACTTTCTCTATGAAACGTTTATTTTCGTTTGCTCATATCTTTATGGTCGTTTGTTTCATGGAGATGGTGCTGGATCCGTCCCTCCCTATATGATAATCATTAGACATGTTGATTGTTATTGCCAGATAATTTAATTTTAAACTAAATAATGATATAGATAGGCCGCAAAGGGAGAATGAAAGTAAAACCATACGTACGTAAGAGACCACATTAAGGAAAGAAAGAGTGCATTAAATTAACACAAAGGGAGACAGCATCTCAAATATAGTTGATCCTCGTCTGGTATGCCAAGGGTCATCTCCCTTTAGATATGTTGACATATACCATTGTAAATATTTCGTTTATTTTAAGCACTGCTTCTGTAATTAGAAAATAGCTTACAGGATTGTATGAAAACAAATAAATAGGTTCAACATTAACATGATGGAGTACTTATATTAATATAGCACAAAGGCGACGAAGTGAAGGAAGGAAGTGAACATTATAAACAAGAACATTTATATAGTTATGTAGTATAATAATGACTCAAACTTCAAAGATGAGCGGACATTCATTTCATTTATTTTTTCATTTAAGGGTTTAACTGTCCTTGCACTCTTAAAATATTTTATTGTGTAATTGAATGCCAAATCTAGAGTATCATCATAATTTGCGGTAACGTTTCACACTCTATTGCATAGTTTTGAGTGAAGATATAGAAATTATATTTTTAGCCATACACGACCATTTGTAATTATACACAAATAATGACAAATAAAAACTATAGGTAGGAATATATGCCATCTACGTATATTTTCGATCTTCTCTTCAAATTATGCGAACGAGAAAGCATCACATCATCTGATAATTAATAATGATTCCTCTATAAGACCGTCGATACTTTAAACGTTGATATACTAACACCTGGCAGGGATAGATAGATAGATAGATATATAGATAGATAGATAAATAGATAGATAGATGGATGGATGGATGGATGGATGGACGGACGGACGGACGGACGGACAGATAGATAGATAGATAAATAGATAGATAGACAGACAGACAGACAGATAGACAGACAGATAGATAGATAGATAGATAGATAGATAGATAGATAGATAGATAGATAGATAGATAGATAGATAGATAGATAAATAGACAAACAGACAGACAGACAGATACATAGATAGATAGATAGATAGATAGATAGATAGATAGATAGATAGATAGATAGATAGATAGATAGATAGATAGATAGATAGACCGACAGACAGACAGACAGATAGATAGATAGATAGATAGATAGACAGATAGATAGACAGATAGACAAATATATAGACAGATAGATAGATAGATAGATAGATAGACCGACAGACAGACAGACAGACCGACAGACAGACAGATAGATAGATAGATAGGCAGACAGATAGATAGATTTTGATGGCATCCTGCTAGTTTTATAAAGCCATCCCATATGCTATATTAAGTCTGAGAAATAGAGTCATAATCAGATGTTTGCATTGTAATGGGCACGCCAAAAATACTTTTGTAACTAAACGACTTACAATATATCCTTTGATGCCTTTATCGTCAATATTACTATAATAGTGCAAGGATGAGTCCTACATCCCTCTGAAAAATAATTCAAATTCACCGTTCAATTTAAAACCTGCAAATTATTCGAGATTCACAATCTAGATTACAGATAACATTTTCTTGCTATTTCTTGTGAATCTAAGTAAATAATAGCTTTTGTCACATGACTGTTGTGTTATGATGAGTGGTTTAAAAATATATTGTATTAGGTATAACACAAATATGTCTGCAAGGCAAAAGGACTGGAAAAAAGTTTGTATCAACTTGCATGTTTATCATTATAAATCTAATGAATTATTAAATTAGCGTGCAGGCAAGAGTTGTGGAAAATAATTAAGACAGGCTACAAGAGAGACAGACAGACAGACAGAGGGAAATAAAAATAGGAAATAGAATGTTGCTGTCTTCAATGTTTTTCTCATTCGAATGAAACATCTGCAACATGGCATAAAACGGTTTCTGTACGAATGGCTACGGCATCATTCCAAGAACCCAACAGCTGCATTTGCTGAAAAGATTCACAATGTGTTTCATTTAGTTGAGATAAAATGGAATAGGACCGGATAAGTTATTTTTACATTCTCGGAACATTTTTTTATCGGCACAATCTATTATTTAGCTATCATGTCATCTTTCCCATTTATGCCATTATACTTTCATCAAGTTATTCTCTTATATGGAGGTAAAGAATGAATTCCTAGTTTCATTGTCAGCAAACTGTCAATTCTTTACAACGAGTTTTGCTGCGTAGTGATTTTACCAAGACACTATTCAACTTCCAATTTCATCTGCACTTATAATGACCGCTTTATTTGAATATATTTTCAGAGAAATATAGTCATGGCCCCACTGTGGAATACCCCAACTCACCGTTTTGCGTAACTGTATTTCTATATAAATACAAATAAAAGGATGAGTGTTAAGTAATATGTTACTCATTGGTTTCTGACTGCAGTTATTATTTGCTTTTATTTCTTAAACAAGAAGTACGGTGCATGCGAAAGCCAAAGTGTGAAGACAACATATAACGTGATTTGGAAAATATAAGCAAATGAGCAAACTAACCAGAACGAGAACGTAGTTATTTTTTTGTATGACTAACTTGTATGCTCCAGTACCGGATCACCCATTTAGCACACTGAGCACGTGCTTAGGCACCAGAGAAAATTCAAATTAATGGTTGACGACAAAATTGAATGAATTATATACGACAGTTTCGATCTGCATGTATGAGGATTTTGATTTGAAATGATGGCAACACTGGTATTTTCCCACCTTTTTAGTTTTTAATATTATTTATGCTGAGTTTCACATTTTGCGGGTGTAGGCACCATAATATTTTCACGAATAACACCTTGGAAGTCTTTAATACGGCACTGTTTGTACCCCTGATGTTTAGTGGTGAGTGAGTGTATCGCAGAATGAATTGTCTGAATTCCATATCGATTTATCCCATACAAGTAAAAAAGTCATCATGGGGCTGAAAAATATAAACAAAGCAAAACACTAAATTTTAACTAAAACCTTGCAATTAACATGATGTACGAGAGACAGTCTGAATTCATTAGTGTTCTTCAGTGATCGTTATAAGTCATTTAGTCAAAATGGTAGCTTTACATTTTGTTAACATCAAAATTGACAAAGCGCAAATGGATCACATTTTTTAAGTAACCCCAACAGCATGTTGTTATAAACTTGACTCTGCTCATCCATAACATTAGTGACCACTTAGGCTTGAATAGATGAATAATATGGTTTGAATAGATGAATACTATGGTTTGAATAGATGAATACTATGGTTTGAATAGATGAGCACTTTGTCTGAATCGATGAATAATATGGTTTGAATAGATAAATAATGTGATTTTAATAGAAGAACGCTATGGCTTGAATAGATGAATAATGTGATTTGAATAGCTGAAAACTATTGTTTGAATAGATGAATAATGTGATCTGACTATATGACCACTATGGTTTGAATAGATGCGTAATGTGATTTTAATAGATGAAAATGTGGTAGGAATAGATCAACACTATGGTATAAATAGATGAATAATGTGATTTGAATAGATGCACACCATTGTTTGAATAGACGAATAATGTGATTTGGTTAGATGAACACTATTGTTTGAATATAAATAAACACTTTTGTGAAGACCTCAGTGCACCACTGCCATGTTCTAGTGAAGTTTTAAAACTACAAACGAAAAAATTAATTTGATTGGTAGAATTTCGTCAATTAAATAATGTGCCTCTTTGTTGTTGGAGGGGTAGGGTAACGCCATTTTTAAGCACATAGGCTATACATGGCGACCAGTATTAATGGTGGAGGAAGAACCCGGAAAAAAACCGGAAAGAACCACCCACCCACAAGAAGTTACTGGCAAGCTTTCTCACATACCCACAAAGGCCGAACTCGCGACTCGAACCCACGCAGACACAGGTGAGATAGCAGTGATCCGTAACGGTGAGCGCTTTAGACCACTCAGCCACTCGGAGCCCCTGCCTCTTTGTAATTACGATATTATATACTCCATCACCTAGATCAATCAGATCAATCACATCAAAAATCAATACTAATTACTTACATATAATATACCTACCAGTCCGTAATAAAAATAAATAAATTTGTCTGGAAGTCAGCAATAAGTTCCAAATTGATCATTAAGGTTTGTGAGATGTTATCCAGTAGTATGGTATCTTTTTTTGAGGGAATCGACCTGTCTGCAGACAATTGATCGTTAGAGTACGTGATATTTTGCCTTAAATCAAAGGGATCATCGAATGGGGGAAGGTAACCAGGTGGTCAGTACATATAAGTTGAATCGTGTTGTATACTGAGAGATCATCATCTCGGGAGTAATTTTGAATAAACATAGTCATGGAGCAATGACCCTTTATACTAAATGCTCCGTACTAGTGTGTTTATTTCAATAGTCCGAGGAATCTCATTATTGGGTATATCTTCTTTATTTTGCATTCCTTTTTTCAATGTTTATATTTAAAAAAGAATGTGCCACCTTTTGCAGAGATAGATAGATAGATATGAATATTTTCATACAAAAATAAAGGAAAGAGATCGTATCAAGTGGCTAGGAATCCTATTTGTGGATAATGTTGACAATATACCTCATACTGATTGTCATATAATACATACCAGTATGCAATTATCAATAAAAAATCCAGTAATTAAACCTATATATCGTATGGTTTATGGGTACTAGGTTTGAAGGCATATTTACGGAGAAAACATTCGTTTGAAATTTATTATGAAGCCAACAAAATGTTAAATTATTGCCCTAACTGACAGAGATCTGAAATTCTTCAGCTTTTTGTGTTCCAACACAAATGCGGAAAGACGCATATCAGTGCTATTATTCATAACAAGGTGTCCATCATTTGCCCGTTCGTTCCAACTGATTTATATATTTGGTCAAGTTCTTATTTGTTACACGATAGAACAACATTATGTATTGAGGTTCCTTGCACAGTGCGATCCAAAGTATGTATATTTGTCCGTTATTACTGTCGAGAGAGATTTAGTGTACAGTATTTCCGTATTATATTCTAATCTTGCTTCCGAACTGAAACGTAAAGTTTCAGATCTACTCTTGAGCACTCTGCCGACAAACCACGGTTTTCGGAAGTTCACCTCTATTTCAGTCGAATCTGTTTGGTATTCATAAAAAAAAAATCGGCAAATAGCGAACACTAAATAAATTTCAGTTCATACATCTTGTAAACTATTTTAATGCAAAGCAAGTCAGATGGAGAGCTGAGACAGGCTGGATTTTTACGTTGTTATCAAGATAGTAAAGGTGGCATAACTTCGTCAATAAGCTAAATGGAGGAGCATTTCCATGCCCGAGATGTCATCCGTTTATTTCTCAGCTCACATAATAAGTGCTATTATTGTTACAAGTATCACTTCAACTGGCACACAATATCATCCCTCGCTTGATATGATAGGAAATCTGGTATTTGAACCATGTCACAATATAAGGATATATTTCTCACATGTGAAATAAACAATGTTTTATCAATAATTTTCATACTTCACACCTAATTTATAAATATGTATGAAAATGTTAAACTTTAAGACTATAAAATCATTACTTTCATAATCACCACATATTATGATACAATTCCGGAATTCTTGATTCACAATAGAGCTTTTGTAAACTCTTTGACTTGAAACCTAGGAAAACTTTATTATTTTCAGGGCCGAGTTTTACATTTATGTCATGATTTAACATTTCTGTTGATGGTTTGCAGTCCGATTTCCTTCGGAATCTGGTCCCTATCAAAGCCATTGTCGTTATTAATACACAGAAAAAACACATGAAAAACATGTCTAGTACAGATATGCCGAACAGCCGTGTCATTTCATCGATTCAAATGTAGTTCTATATATTTGGGGAAACGAACGAGAACAATCAAATTCCTTTATAAATTGACCAGTGAAATAATTGTATTATTTAATAAATTTGTGTCGAAAAGAAAGCATTTATTTGAAAAACTGATGTCTGCGTATTAACATAGAGAATAATAAGAAAAATTCTTTGAAAACGCGTGATCCAGTTATGATGATGACAGTAAATAAATTATTTAGCTTGCCAAAAGATTCTTAAGGTTTCCATTTTATTGTTAACGTCTCTATTACAATTGTTTTGAATTGGAATGATGATTCCCTGGTCTTTAAAAGCTAAGCATATATTGTGGTTGAACAGTCCGTTGCACTAATTTTAATTTCGATATTTCGCGTCGTCTTAGATTAGTTACAGAAGAATCCCTTGCTTTAAACTTAAAACTTATGTATTAAAGCAAAGATGATGTACCAATGTACCAACCATAGTGTAGAACAATATGAAAGCAAGATCAGGCATATATATATATATATATATATATATATATATATATATATATATATATATATATATCGTCCGCACCGACTGGACGTATCCCTAAATGTTAGGCTGTTTATTGATATCATTGTTAATTGAGTTTTGTTTTTTGTTTGTTTTTTTGTTGTTTTTTCGGCTTTTGTTGAATTTGTTGTGGGTTTATTTTAAGTGGTGTGGTACAACATAGCAAATTAAATATTTAGACTAGGCAAAGATGGACAACGTATCACGGTAAAATAGATTTCCATATAAGTACAATATTGGCATAAAACGTGTAACAACTAAACACAGACGCGTAAAATACGGAATAGAGACTGTACAAACATGTACGAACACGACAATTACAAAGTAACACACGAAAGAAATAGATGTGCGTTACAGATATGTAACAGATGAATCATATATTGAGCAAAACCCACTGGATTTAATAAATATGCATTTAACATTATTAGATTCAATTAAACATCTAAACAGTATAATCCTTAAGGTTGAGATCTGCAGCAGTTAATGTTAAATATTTCCTGATGCTAATTATCTGGAATTGTTATCAAACTTCATAACTTCTTGAAAAGTTGTGCCACTATCAGTCTGAGATATTTTATAAGATATAAGTAAAAGTGAAGAACTTTGTACCAATTATATTTCCTAATGAATGCAATGGGTTTGATGTACACTTTAATCGCCTTTCGGATATTTGTGGACCAATATCTCTAGATTATATTATTTCTGAGTGCGACAGAAACAAGAAACACGGATAGATACATCTTGTGAAAGTTATTATTTTTTTTTTAAAGAAGACATATTCACTTTCTGTAATGTCAGACGATGAAAATTATTCTCGAACTAGAACATTTCAATATATCACATATTGATGTTTTAGGAAGAAAAGCTATGTACTATTATTAATTCACAACAGGTATGTCCTGTCATATATGACCCAAAATACCTATATAAATGATATGATAATGAAATGTTATTTCTATATACAAAGTTATAGGTGTTTATGTAGGTGCTAGATCACCACAGGGTGTAGCAAGCAAAGCACGGAAAAATCATATTTGAAAAGTTTGTTTATTGACTTTCTGGCATAATAGCTCATCAGCTTATAGTTTGTTTTCATCTGTCAGCACCGCGCCAAAAAGCAACACTGCGAAACAAAATAGAGTTATCCTTATTTAAAACATTCCAAGTCACACACGTATGCGTCCATCATTATGTCTTATGAAAGCAATATAGAAACTGTGTGCTAAGAGAAACTGTGTGCTAAGTCTACCCAAATTCCAGATCTGTTTGACAATCATTCAGAATAAATTATTCAAATATCTTTCAAGCGAAAATATCAATTTTGTAAATATTAGTTCTATTGCATATTGATATAATTATATCTGATTTCCATTTGACATATTTCTACATGGGATCCAGCTATTGCGCCACTACATTGTTTTCTCTTGATGCCGTAGAGATGGAAAGTATAACAGCCCACCTTTGAAGTCACTTGCTGTTAAAATAAACCTCTAATTCAATTACAATGATAAACACATACAATTGTCTCCTTATTATATTACCTTATTAGAGTCACACCTACCACTCCTTACTACGGGTTAATTTACGTAAATCTAGCGATTTTCAACCTCACTAAGCATCACACTAAACTCACAAAAATCAGAGAGATTTCATATAAAAATAGGGATTTGGTGGAGATAACTATACCCAAGTATTATGAGTGGAAATGTTTCCCGATGCAATCAACTACTACATAGGTTTTATGAAAACTATAAAAAGAAGTACATGAAGGAGAACATGGACAGCACCTCGTGCTCATTTTAAGACAAAACGTTTTGTTGAACGTGGCTTTGTTGAAAGTAGCAAGCGGACATGCGTTTTGTTGAACTTGGAAAGCGGACATGCGTTTTGTTGAACGTGGCAAGCACACATCCGTTTTGTTGAACGTGGCAAGCACACATGCGTTTTGTTGAACGTGGCAAGCGGACATGCGTTTCTGCACTAGAAGCACATACTTGTGCAAACAAGATAAAATATGGCATTCATAATGCCATTGAAAACAAACGAGAGCGAAATTGTGTCATATAAGTCTGTTCGAAATCACATCCTATTCAATAATACGAAACTGATTAGTTATACATATTCAACCAATGAAACATTGTACTTCCCGATTCATGTGACATAAATGATCCCACGTGGTATATTTGGTCCAATAAGCAGGAGTATAAAGACGTCCGCATTTACTTAATACAAGTCCAGGCTGATGAGGAATACACTTATTCAAAAACACTGCATGGGAATTGATTAGATCGCAAGCAGGACACAATGCATCTCTTTCACATAACTGTCTGCGTGGTAATACTTGGTGGAGCGCTAGCTTCAGCAAACTGCCCAGTTGGCACTTTTGACACTTGGTCTGCGTGGGATAGGTGCAGTGCCTCGTGCCGTGGGGGAGTACAGAAAAGACAGCAGAGCCTTTGTTGCCCCCCTGATGCTCATGGTCAGTGGTCAGACTGCCGAGTCACCTATAACATTACTGATAAATTCAATTTTGACGAAAAACCCTGCAACCAGATCTGTGCACATGGAACATTCATCGCTGGTCGCTGCAGCTGTGATCCTGGCTACAATGATATGTGCTGCCTTACTCGTAAGAAAACATTTTCACTTAATTTGAATATTTAATTTTTCCTCATCCGATTCCAGGGTGACCATGCTTTTATTTTTATCAAACACATACGTACCAATTGTTATGATATTTTTCGCAATTAAATATTCCGCTTGCAATGACTGTTGATGCAAATATGTCAGTGGATCTGGGAATTCAAAATGAAATATTGGGTAATTTCCATCAAAACATATGGTAGGGCTACCAAAACGCACAGTGAAATTTAGATAACCACGGGACACTAAATCTAGCATCTTCTGCTAGAAATTTAGTTATGTTAGCCATGTTTACAAAAAAAAGAACGAAATGTTCAAGAAGAGTTGTCCGTAATATCCTAGTCCTTGTGACTCGCTTTCAGTAGTTTTTGGTTACATCATTCAGCCGATTTTGTAACTAAATCTTGGTAATTCCTGGCAGGTAAGAGTCAGTTTACTCAGATAATCTGCATTGTAATGCTTTTGCAATGAATGATATAGTTAGACCAATAAATTAGTGTATCGTTGTTTATTAATTATACACAATGGTGAACGAATATTCAAAGGTTTATTTACCCGTGTCCATGTCAACTAAATTGTAAAGAGACCGGGCTAGAGGTGATAGCTTTACATGTCATAGGATATCAGGAGCAAGCTCTATGATGTATTGTGCTCATGCTTGTATGTTAAACTGAAAGGACAACAACTGTCGGAATAAACGAGATCGCAAATGATTGATCTACTCTTCAGTGCAATGCATTCTGGAATAAAACATATTTTTTGAAGACATAAATTAATGTTACTAATAAATACCGTTCTCTACATTTTGTATATTTTTGGAATATTCTTTAGGGCAGCCAATGGTTTCAACAAAGATTGCTCTTGGTGACCTAGCCACACGATCCACTACCAATACTGTTACAGCAACATCAAAACCCAGTACGAATACTAATACAGCATCAAGAGCGCATAGTACCGATACTACTACAGAAACAACAGCACCAAATACGAGTTATACTACAGTGACAACATCATCCAGTACGAGTAGTACTACAACAACAACACCCATTACCAATCCTACTACAGTAACTACAGAGCACCGTACGAGTACTACTACAGTAACAACACCCAGTACGAGTACTACTACAGTAATGAAAACACCCAGTACGAGTGATACTATCATACAAGCAACACCCAGTACGAGTACTACGACAGTAACAAAAACACCAAATACGAGTACTACTATCATAGAAACAACACCCAGTACGAGTACGACTACTGCAGCTACAGAAACTGCTATAGAAACAACGCGTTTGAGAATTACGACTGTCAGTACAAAGAATATTACGCTGATGACACATGATCACTCAAGTCACCAGGCTGCGTATGCTCGTAGAAGTATATACATATATATATATATATATATATATATATATATATATATATATATATATATATATATATATATATATATATATATATATATAAATGGCATATGTTAATACCACAATTAAAAGCTAAATACTTTCACTCTGTATCCACTTCTTTGAAATGTGAATTATATATTTAGCTGAATGTGATATGTTTAATTTACATTTGTAGAGACTTTTGTAAAATGGTAAAGCTTTCCTAAATCGGACACGGTGGGATCAAAGAATTTATACGTTTTCTGGAGTTAATCAATGTATAAAGTCATAACAGAATGGCCTCATTGGGATCAAGTCTGTCTTCAGTGGAGGCTGAGTTACGGAGGAGTTGTTGTTGTTGTTTTGGGTTTACCTCAATGTCTTAGTGCATTGTAGGCTATACACGGCGGCAGCATAATTTGTGGAGGAAAACCCGAAAAAAGTCATGGTAAGAACTACTTATCCACAGAAAGCTATTGGCAGCTTTCTCACATACCGGTTAGGGAGGAAGACTTTTGTACAAGTTCGTTGTATTTATGTATACGAATTAGTACAACAAAAATATTTTTTATGTTTAGTGTATTGTATAATAATATGTATATACAATGAAATCTGTGAAGTTTTGGCCTGTGTGTACAGTAAATTTAAATAGCGTGGAATCTGTCACAAATGGACGGATTTAATTTGCGACCGCAGTAATAACGGATCGGTCATATTCAATAGTAGGATTCAGCGTATTCAACACACACAGACACACGCACGCGCACACACGCACGCGCACACACAGGGATTCAAATAAAACTGAATTCTTACATTACAATTTTGCACAATAGCTCCTATTGTTCAAAAGAAAATGCATTTTTATATTTTGGTTTATTTTTCTTTTAGAATTTGGAGACGATTGCACAAGTACAACATGTTCTACTTTGATGGTATGTAAGAAACTATCCGGGGGCGGACACCACTGTGAATGCAAGAAGGTCGGAAACACGGACCTCTGTGTGTGTACGTGTATAACTTTTTTCACCTGTTTAATCATCTTTACATAATTCTTTACTTCAAACAATTAAATGCTACTTAAGCAAATGTTTCTAAAAGACACACTATATATATATATATATATATATATATATATATATATATATATATATATATATATATATATATATATATATATATATATATATATATATATATATATATAAGATAATATTGTGTTCATTTCAAGATATATTTACATATTAACTCTTTACTTACCTGTTTCCTCGGCTTCTTTCCTGTAATGTGTCGCCAACAAACTGAAAGCATTATCTACATGCGTTTATCTCCAATCCATGTATGGTTTTCTTATTTACTCATTAATATCTAAGGCGGCGTGGTATTGTCTCATGCTTCCTTGCTATTTCTGGCCTTAACCATGGCTATTTATGTATTGTGTCTCGTGCTTCCTTGCTATTTCTGGCCTTAACCATTGCTATTTAGGTTGTAATCTTTTCGACAGCATAATCTCGCACTAAACAGTTCCATCTTATTTCCACGTGTGTACTAAAACATGTGGACGCGAAAGTAAAGTTGAACACAAAATTTGGAAAATATAAGAATTATAAAGTTCTTCTTAGTTTAAGCTGGCATCATATCCGTAAAACTCATTCTTGAAAAAAACTGCTCAAATAATTAAGTAAGTGTTCTGATTAGGCGAGGGTCTTTTGTACGATTTGCTTTAATTTTGTAGTTGCATTTAAAAGGTCTTATAGTTACAAAAGATGTCACGTGCATGCAATACATATTTATTGATTGAAGGTTCAATCAAATGTAAACAATTTATGAAGTTGCAGTCTCTGTACGATGAACGAAAAGAAGTTAAGGAAAGAGAGAGAATACAGAATAAAAAAGGAAACATTGTTTACATATATTTTATAGATACATGGAACATATTGGCATTTCTGCAATACAGATATCATTCATGTATCGATATACTCATTCACACACCTCACCACTAAAGTATCAGGATAATTCATACTTTGTATAGATCGGTATATATATATATATATATATATATATATATATATATATATATATATAGATAGATAGATAGATAGATAGATAGATAGATAGATAGAGAGATCGATAAATAGATAGATACATAAATAGACATATAGATATATATTTGTGTGTCTCCAGTTAAACACTTTATGAATATATCAACTGCTTGTAAAAAAAAAAAATCTATTTAAAAAAACATTATATTCACAATATCAATAAGCGCTTTTTTCTACACTAAAATTAGAATAAAAGTTATTTTAGACTGATGCAAACTTGCCCTGTCTCTATTAAATCAGCATTTATAAATATATTATTTTGCGAATGAAATTTTCGCATTAAATATATCACCATCCTACGTTTTGTCCTTAAACATAATAATGTTCGTGAGTTAAAACGTATTTGCATGAAACATTAATTTTATCCGATGAAAACTATAGTTCTAAAACAAACTTTGTTATGTGACAATAAAAAAATCCCCTTAGTCTTCTCAATTGCCAAATTGAAAATTCCTATTTTTTACAAGTGTTGTACTTCATTGTTTCCAATCAATTTTTAATGTATACCCTTAAATCCTTTATTTTTTCTCATAATTTTGTAAACGACAATATTTATAAAAAATTGTTATTTCTTACAATGTTGCACACGGCATTTTTTATAAAAGATTGTTGAATATTTTAATCATAATTAATACTAAATCAATATTTATACGTAACTTTATAGATGAAATTATGCTTTATAATCTATATAAATAATGTTGATAGGAAATGTTTATTTGAAACCTATCTAAGCTTGAAATGAGTGATTTTTAGTTCACTAAGCCGTTTATATGGACATGATAACGAGAATTAAAGAGTATATAATTTTAGAGACAGATAAACATTTCATCACAATTATCGTTTGAAAGCTCTCATTCCTCTGAATGTCTGCAACCCTGAAAATGAGTGAAAACATTTTTAAAAGTTAACTAAATGAAGTAACCTTGGATTACTGGTCCTGTCTTGTGTAAGACAGTTTATAACGACAGTTTCTTGTGATCTCTCCAATAGCGCACCCTTTAAGAAATCCTGTCGGATTCCTATGTACAATTATGGGAGCACATTTTTAATCCCACTTGCTAATGCGACTTTTTGGCATGAAATGGTACTCTAATCTGAAATATTCTGCTTAGGTTTATCACTCGCATACAATAATTACTTTTATCAGAGTGGACGATAATCTCTAAGTTGGACGATAATCCCCAAGTTTATACTCGATGTTAATAGTTTTCTTTAGAAACTGTCCAATATCTTGATAGTCAATAAATCAATTGTACCAAATTATATTACGAATAAATCAGATTCCATTATTTTTTAATCAATTATAGTCATATAACATTTGCAGTTACTATATATGGTATAGAAACAGTAATGAAACGTTTAGGTAAACTATGCACTCTAATACGTCATGTTAGTTAGGTATTAACTAAAAGTATCTTTAAAATTCCCCTCAGTTAACTGAAAATTATTATCCACTAATATATCTATACGTTCAGAAAGTAATTTTCGTTTACCAGTCAAGTGTGAAATGTAGTCTGGATATTTGATATTCTTTAAGAAATAAAATATCATCTTCTCCTGAGATCCCCAACAACTACTAAAGTATATCTGCAATATGTATTGACTCAGACCGAACGTATAAATTAATTATATGATGCTCTTTTACACCTTGTGTTAAAAGTTCTAAGTAAAATCGGTTCTATGTGAACGATTATATGATAGCATTTATAATACTAAGTGCATTGCACAAAATCAAGAACACTGTTATTGCTAGTGTTGATCTGGTATACAAACCCAATATGCTTCCGAAAAGAGCAAAACGAAACAGAAAAATCGTAGCTTTCATTGGGCGGGGGAAAAATAACTAACAAGGAAAGCAAACAAACAATGCAAAACGCCACTCCCTCTAAAACAAGCCCTTCAAACAGACTAAAGACCAAGTAAATATGTGTGTACCTGCTTAATACACGTTTTCCAGCCACATAAATAATATGTATATAGTAACACAGTATTATACCTATACGTTAAGGATTAAATAAATGTCTTTTATGCCAAACCTTGAATTACTGGACTTTCTGGGTAAAGTGGACTTGATCATTTACTGGAGCTAAATATTTTGCGTAGTGTTGTCTCCGCGGTCGATGCGTATCATTATGACCAAGAACGTTGATCTGTCATTTTAATTTTTTGTTTTGCTCTTTTTGTAAGTATTGCCAAATATATTGCAGGACAACATGGCTAAAATTCGAGAATTTGCCAATTTTTTCAATATTTGTTGCCTGATTTAGAAACGAGAATGATTATTACTGACATTTCCGTTGCGAATATACACATAAGAATGTAAATGTAAACAGCTGACATTATTGCCCGGAATACTCTGATAAATGTGATACTTCAGTCTGATATTCATATTGATGAAATATATTCTTTATTCACTCGCAACAATCAACTATCGTCTATATATTCTCATGTTATCATGAGGTCACCATGTATATAAGAGTCCGAAAAAACACCGGCTCTTCAAGCTATTCTATATATTTGTAACTATACTCTGAAATGAAATCGTGTAATTGGACAGAAAGTTGGAATCTTAAAAAATGGCCCCAAATCCCCCAATTTGTATGCTGTACTGAAACAAACTTTCCATTTTTTCAAGATTATCCAAGGATTATTAGCTGAAACTTTTCATATCTGCTTATTTAAAGCTAGCTTTTCTTGTTGGAGTTAGGGGACCCGAGTGGCCATGTGGTCTAAAGCGCTCACCGTTCCGAATCACTGCCAGCTCACATGTCGGCCTTAGTTCTGGTCTAAGGCATGGCTAATGTGGGTACGTGAGGAAGCTTGCCAGTAGCGTATTGTGTGTCGGTGGTGCTGAAAGGGGTTTTCCAGGGTTCTTCCTCCACCAGTCATACTGGTCGCCATGCATAGCCTATCTTGTGCTGAAAATGGCGTTAAACCATACAATAAAAACACGCTAGAGTTAGGAAAACCACATTTTTGACATAACATACCGATAAGAGTTATTTCCCTTGCATTAGGAATCTGTTTTAAAAGCTGAAATCTTCAAGATTACCATTATATTTTGCTTGCCGAGGAAAAAGAAGAAGAAAAAAACGTGATCAAAATTATTTACACACTTCATTTATTCTAAACATTTTTTAAATCATCCATTATATAATTATATTCCATATTTACTATGTTAATTTTCATGTATGCTATGATAAGTAAAACCAATTAGGACTAATGAATGTAATATACAGACCTGCATTCCAAAAGTTTCTTTTTAAGTAAAGGAAAGAGGAAAGAAAAACTACTCCCTTCAAGAAGTTAATTAACAAACTTTCTTGTGATAATCTTTTGTCTCCCTCTTGACAGAAAGTTTTTATCTATGAGCATAAATAATGTGTTTGTAGTTTCATCATGAATATATCCTGTCAGTCGCTAATCATTATTAAACTCTGTGTCGACCAAAATATGCAACATAAATTCTTAAGTAGCATTTATTGACAAATGCAACACATGGCAATTGTACCCAAAGGGCAGGCAAATCAATTGTTGGAAATAGCTTAGATACATACATGTATGGTTGTTACGTGGAACAGATTTGACCAATACGTATACACAGTACATGCTAATGCCACAAATATCAATAATCTCAGACATATTGCAACGCATATTTGGCATCTTACACAAGTAAGTAGATTACGTCCCTGGTATTAATTGTACATTGAAAAATATCTCTTAAAACCTGTAGATAACTACCAGTGCATCCATTTTTCACACTGACGTCGACGATCAATATTAGTTACCAACTTCACATGGAACGCTAAAAGCTCAAAGATAAATCAAACTTGAAGCCCCCTGAAACGGGATATCACTTTGACCTTCTCCCCACCGAATGTCCAAAAATTATTCAGGAAAGTCCACGACATTCAATGTAGGCTTGCTCACAGGACCGGTACGATGACTGCGCAGCCCAAATGACAGCGCCCGTTCTTTGCACGAACTTTGATTGTAGCAAATTTTCACGGTTCGGCAGATGCACGTGTTTTAAGCGCTGAATTAGGATCGGACAAACAATATTTACTGTCTTTTCTCATCCTTCTTTACTTTGTTACAATGAATACAGACCGTATGCGTACGTATAAACATAAATACATATACAATACATATAACCAAATTGTAGATACTGTAGGACGGGTTTTAATCTCTATTTCAATCTTTGACATAAGGAACAATATTAGCCTTAGTTTGAAAGATTGGATGTATGAGGAACGTAGCATTGGCACAAAATGACTCAAGTCGGCATATATACAGGGAGATTTTGAGGTGCGTAGCAATGCAGAAAACTGTCTCAAGCTGGCATATATACAGGGAGATTCTGAGGTACGAATCATTGGTAGAAAAATGACCGAAGTCGGCATATATACAGGGAGACGGCATACATACAGGGAGATGGCATATATACAGGGAGACGGCATATATTCAGGGAGACGGCATATATGCAAGGAGAAAATACCAACTTTTTTATTTTCAATGTTTCTCAGATCAGTGTACCTTTAAAAATTGTTTTCTTTTTTTTCTGCTTTATTCATTTACTACCATTATGTCAGAATATGATGCATTGCTACTGTCACAACTACTACTACAACTACTACTACTTATTATTATTATTTTTAGTAGTAGTAGTAGTAATAGTAGTAATATTAGTATTATTATTAGTAGTAGTATTTTCAGACACTACTAGTGATTATTATTATTATTATTATTATTATTATTTTCAGACGCGCTACTTACTATCCTAGGTTCCATTATGGTGGGAATGGCTGCTTTTGTAACGACCATTATCATTGTTCGGAAGAAGAGAAAGATTATACCGGAGAAGGCAGATGTTACTGAGGTGGGAGAAACGGGGGCTGTCAAAAATTAAGCCTCAACTAAACTTTCACAATGCCTACCATTATTTATATGTTAACTATCAACTTGGTCAATGAAAATTGATCAAATATACGTTCCTGCCTTGTGTTTTTTGTTTCGTGCAATAATTTTATAATATCAACCAAAGAAAACTGCACACTTTCTTGTAAGGAAAATACAATGTTGAATAAAATATTCCAAGCCGCACAGCCAACATTTACTATTAGGAAATATTCATAATCACTGTAATATTGATGTACAGTCGACTCGTTAATTAATAGCACTTACAGAGGCTGTCAAGTGATTCTTAGAAAAAAGTGCATTCGACCATGATATAAGTCACTATGCACAAACAGGACATACCAAATCTGAACTACGTTGCCACCAGGCTTTAGTTTCTGTTAGGAACATTAGTTAATCAAAAGATATACAACATTAACACTTTTAAGAAATATAGAAAACAAAACTTATTCCCTTCCTGAACGACAATGACATTAATTAAAACACAAAAGCATGTATGTTAACATTCTAAAACATTAGAACAGCAGATACGTAATCTGCAGCCATTAGAAAACATTTCGATAATGTCGATGTGAAGAGTAATACATTAATACTCGTAACTCTAACGAAATAAAGGAAACGAAAACCAACCATCCCACAATAACAAACAGAATTAACTTACTGACGTATAAAGTTTATCTGTCTTTATTTAGCTGTGCTTATAACTAGTGTTATTATAGTTAATTTCTTTTGTCAGAAACAAAATGATAGCTTAGACACTCAAGTAAATAATATTGGTTCTATTAAAACACGTTTTGATAACTCTTCATCAAATTAGTTTGCAAGAATGGTTCCTATCCCATTTTACGACAATCTCTAACTGGTATGATAACGAATCTGATCTGCATCGGCAGAAAATGTTGAAGATACATATCAGGTTCATCGCAGAAATGAACGGTCAACCTGTAAATAAAAATAATAATAATACTTATCAACCTTGATAAGATTATTACAAGAAAGTCATTTTGGTAGTTGTGAGTAGTTCGGAGAGAGAGTTAGACTTGTTAAACTTCACTGTCGATATGAACATATCAATTTTTTTTCGAGGCTGATAAGTATACAATGCTACTAAAAATGAATGTACTTTTATGACTAATTCTGATATCGATATGAACATAACAATTATCGCAGTGCGATAGTAAAACCTTTAACATACATATGTTCTTATGAAACGGAATATGCATACCAAATTTAGAACTCGTGGGAATTTTCGCTGTACAGATAATAAGTAACGGTTTCTCAGAATTTGTCATCATGGCCATTTAGTCGAGGTTAAAGATTTTATATAGTACAGACGTAAAATAAAATATATGAGAAAATGTAATTATGTGTAAATGGGTTTTGACAAGTTTGTAGAAATGTGTATGCTAGGTGTCACCAGTTTTAACAATTTCTCTCCTTAAAAAAATTTAAAAAATAAAAAGTTAGCAAATGGAATATAAATTTGGTTGTTCTAAGCATCGGGAATGAGCTTAACCATGGACTATTACATACAATAAAGATGTACCTATCTTGAGGTATGGTGGGGAAGACGCGTCAGAGGAACCATCGGTTTCATTAATTACACACGTGTTATGTAAGTCGACTGAATCGAAAAGTGTATTATAGTGTTGATAATACTAGTTTATATAAAGGACAAATTAACTCTTCACGACAAATACAATTACGTATGCCTCTTATGTCTACAACTGTCATTATTCGCCTGGAATCTAGAACAATATTACCAATAACTGAGCTAGAATTATGCAGCTCACTTCGAACCAAGCGAAACGACAAACGCGTCAAGTCATGATTTCCTTCCAAAAGAACGCACTATCTATGGCGGTTCTTAACGAACAAAAGCAATCTTAACACTCTTCTCGATATTAAAATATAAGTATATCCAAGATACATAAAGGACATAAACCATTTTACCCATCTACAACGGATAGTATTCGAATATTCCATAAATGTGACACTGCAAAATAAACGAAACAAGCTCACGTAGTTTTAGTATTGGCAAGAGAAGACATTCTAATTACAAACGGCTCTGCCGAGGAAATAATAGTAGTAATAGGGGATAAGGTGAGACACATGAGGAGACATAAGGATGAACACCCTGGGAATGTATAGAGACAAGACTTTTCAAATCACCCTGGGAACGTATAGGGACCATGGCAATTTAAGATGGGGAATTTTAACATGAGTGGGACTGTAGAGGGACAATAAGCATTGGGACTGTATAGGGACGATAGGAATGGAACAGGTGGGTGACGTCACGGTACTGAATATTGGCAAAAATGTAGTAAGTGGCTGACCTGAATACAAGCTATCTTAGGTAAACACATGTATAACAAATGTATAACACAAAAAAATATTATTTTAGACAAAAAAGCAAATCTTTTCGAGGAAATGGAATAGCCCTGAAAAGGGCCTTTGGTTTTTATGTTAACATAATTCCGTTAACACCGAGGGCATCGCATAGGTCGTCTTCTTTTCCTTATACTTCTTTTGACTTCTATGTCGTAGATGACGACTCGCTTCACAGAGTCTCTCCACATATATTCGTCTTTTCCAAACGGTCGTATCGGTGATCCGGATAATTGTCCGAGATGATTTCATATACATGGGTAAGTCCGTGCGAAACAGCAGCCGACTATATGAGGGAAGATGATTCCAAGTTAGTCCACATCTTGTGATGAGAACAGGTGAAAGGAATGAAATGAACTGCGGTTATTTAAAGTGGAAGAGCAGATCGAAATGGATTGAGTTTTTTTTCACCAATCCTAACACGCGTTACGAAATTCAGTCACAGTGTGGAATCTGTCTTCCAATCCGAAGAGAGCTACATGTGACGTCACATTCCATATGTAGATGCACTAGCGTCTGTGCGAAGTAAATCAATGCGACAAAGATTTCATATTCGAGAAACTTTAGAACCACGGGCTACACGTACACGGTGAAGTTTAAAGATTTCAAGTCCGACGTACCGCTGGAGAAAGCAGAAGAATGCATCACCGATGTATGGGATTATTTGTTGATCATTCTGAAACGACAATGTGAAGCCAAATAAGATGACCGATTGAATCTTTCAATTCATCACGACAGTTTGAAGTCCCCCGTTTGATTCAACACGTTTGATTCAATACGTGCAATAATCCAACGACAAGTTTCACATCACCGACGGACAAGCGACACTATTCATGACCAACATTTTTCTTCCCCAAGGGGCAGGGCGCAAAAAGGTGTTATTGGTGGACAACCTTCGCAGCATCAAGCGTAGCCTTGTTCAAATTAAAAATGCATTTACCAGATGTGTTTAGCCCGTGCCGTCGTGGTGGGATGAACGTATGCTGACAAGAACGACACGTTAGAATGGAAACGAGCCTGGGAGAACATTCAAAGATCGAACCGAACCCAACAAGAAATAGAAGCAGAACTCCTGTTACAGCAAGCAGGGCTATCCAAAGACACACTCTGTGCCATTCCTGAAATGCAAATATTGCAAGAGGTCTTGGCTCAACGGTACACTTTGCAAGAGCACCCTCAAGACGTGCGTGTTGTTTCGGGGCGAAAATTTCAAAGACGGATAATACATTTACGTCTATTATCACCATGAACATTTTGATGCCATCACCAGTATCGCCGCTATTCGTGTATGCAAGGAACCGGGGTGACGTCATAAGACCAGTGCCCAATCCTGTGAGACGTCTTATCTTGTAGTTATACCTTCCAACATAAACATTTACTTAACTTAAGTGCTTGTGGAGTCCAATCCCACTCGAGATAGCCTTACATACAGGTCGAAAGGGACTTATTCTCCCACGAACTGTCGGCTAATCAATCAGCACTCAAATGAGTGTAATAATGCGTTGGGGGAAGTGGCACCATTCCTTCCCCCTCGAAAAAATTAATCATTCCCAAACGGGACATTAACTAGTCGTAAATGCCCATATGTGCGTACATGACTCTAATTAAACTGTCTGACTGACTGCCATTCGCGCCATTCAACACTGAATAAACCAAGAAGATTGCAAGTAATGACATGGACATAATGAAGATGCTGAAAGAAGCTGTAGACGATTCGGGTATGAAGGAGGAGATGCTCGTCAAACTAAAATATGATTACTATTATCGCATCCCACATAGAGTAAAAATGGAGATCAACAATGTGAGAAAGACAAAGGAAAGGCTAAGGGAGCTGACGAAACAAGAAAAGAAGGGGAAGGAGGATGAAGAGGACAAAAAGGAGGATGAGAGCCTGGAAAGAACAAATAGAAAAAGAGGAGGAGAATGAGAAGAGAAAAAAAGAGAAGCAGAAATAGGAGACGAAAAATAAAACTTTAGGGCAAAAATAAGAAGTTGGTAGAGGAAAAGAAGAAATTATATAAATCCGTGATGAAAACCAAAGGCCCTTTTGAGGGCCACTTCATTGTCTCGAAACGATTTGTTTTCTTGCTTAAAACAATATTTGTATTGTTACACATGTGTTATACATGTGTTTGCATAAGATAGCTAGTATTCAGGTCAGCCATTTGCTACATTGTTGCAAATAGTCAGTACCGTGACGTCGACTATCTGTTCCATTCATGTTGTCCCTATACAGTCCCAATGCTTTTTTTCCCTCTATATTCCCATCCATCTTAATATTCCCCATATTAAATTCCACTTGGCAACTCCATTACTGACCACTGAATATTACAGAATAGGTCACACCGTTCCATTAATTGTAGCTGGAACCTTTTGGTCTTGAGAATGAGTTATAGGTACTTCAAATCTTAACCAAATGATAATCTCCAGCTTACAGATGAAACAAAAAGTCCAAACGTACTATATTACTGTAAACTTTGAAACGAGCTACAAGCAAGGCGACTTAGTTGAACACAACAAATTATAACACTTTATTGTAACAACAAATATCAGCAATTCTCTGAAAAATCTTGCTCATGTATGTGTTGACGCTGATAAGAATCACAACCGATACGGATCGTGGTAAACTCCTCTTTGTAGATAAACCATACTTCCCGCCTAAGGTCAGCATCCCGCAGAATATATTTTTCATGTGCCATTAATTGCTCTCAATCTATATAGACCGTTTTATTCTAGACTAAGCACACATCATCAAAAACATGATACTACTCAATCGGTGTTATACGCACTCGTGTGTAGTAGAAACACTCGCATGACGACCAAGTCATTAATTCCGATCTATTTACACAATCATTTCAGACTCCTAAGAAAAAAAATCAACGGATATAAAATTAATTATAGAGAATTATAAATATACACCAGACAGAATGTGAAGTGATATCCCTATATATATATAAAAGATGTAGCTCTATCAACACCGTTATGAGCGACATCTTTTGCTAAGGGAACCTGAACTCTTTTCTCTCTCTAACCATGGGCAAAGACATTTCCTTAGTTATGAGTAATTCCTTCTCATAGCAAGAAGTGAGAAGAAGGTTATATCAAAATCTTTTCATAACACATGTATTGCGTAATGGCGGATTGTATTGTATTACCAAAGGAATTATATTTGTTTCGTAAATTCTGCTGTTTTATGGTTTTTTCGTTAATAATAATACAGACGTTATTAAAGTGAGAATAAATTATTTTCATAGGATAGATCTTTTTGCAGCTGAGTTTTTGATTCATCTAGAAAAACTTGAAATTGACAGTATTCTATTTTTGTACATCTGTTGGCTGTCTATACAGTGTGCCAATTGTACATGACACACGATGAATGTTCCACCTATCAGTGAATATTAGTTACGTGGAAATGACATTTAGAGAGATAGCATTGTAAAAGTATCTCATTACGTACAGGATACGGGATCAATAAACTTAAGTGTGGGGTGTAAATCATTTCGGCGATCAGAAAGTAAATGTAGATCGTCTTTTGACTGTTTCTAAAAAAAATATATAATTTGTGATTCTTAACAAAATAGTTGGTGTGAGATTCTGATTGTAGTTCAAATAAATATATAATTAACCCACGAAGCGAAACACGGAGTCATAATACTTTCCACAGCTATACCCATTGGTGTGATGCAATTTATATCAATAATTTGGAATGGGATGTTTTCCAGCAAAAATTTACCAGTTTACAAATATCTTCCCTCGATATCTTGCTGATGTTAGGATCGTAACCAAGAAATTTTGGACATGCCTCAATAGCATCTGCATGCTGTATGTTTTTATATACATAAGTAACATCTAGAGTTACAAACAGGGAATTTTGAGATAACTAGAGAATAACTTCAATTCTTTAATGCGATCAGTAGACTCTTTAATGTATAAAAGAAATAATTTCTTTAAGGGCTAAAGCACTACATAAGCCCTCTTGGAGATATACCATCTCTAAATTATATAATAAGCCCTGTTGGAGACATACCATCTCTAAATTATATAGTAAGTCCTCATGGATATATGAGATCTCTGAATTACATAATAGGCCTTCATGGAGACATGCGATCTCTAAATTACATGCTCATGCATGTGAAAATAGACGTGAAAATGTATCGGCGTTTTCAATGTTTTGATGTAAAAGGGTTTACTTTCTTTTAGGATATTATTAAAATGTGAATAAAAACATAAACAATTAGACAAATTGATATAATAATTCAAACACAAAGTGTCATTAATTTTACTTTAGGAGATTGATTTAAGATGCACGATAACGGTAAAAATAAAATTTGGGCTTTTAAAGAAGTACTAGCGTTTTAGCAGTTATATTAGAAAACGATGATTTTGAATCTGTAAGAAATGCAACTATACTTATTTTCTTTATTAAGCCATTTTATCCCTGATAATATTGCTATATGTAGATTCGAAAAACGGCACTGGGATTCTAACTTGAACAATGTATGTTGACATATACGTATGCAAGCTTGTCTCACTGTCCGTATGTCTATCGGTCATTACATATTAGTGATGATATATGTGGAGTAATTTACGCAGGTATATTTGAATTATCGTTTAGAACCAAATACCGCGTATCTTGACAGATGAAACGATGTTAAAAGCTTTCATTATTTCTTTGATCAACTTTTTGTAAGTTTTACGGCAGAAATATTGAGATTATATAATTAGAAAAATACGTGGATACTAAAAGCAATAATTTTCGTTTGCTTTTTATGATGATTCGGCAAGAAATATTTGACATGTTCTGATAACCTTCCAAAATCAATCACGCTAAAATCAGTAATTTCTACCTGTACATCGATTTTCAAGCATCATCACATATCTACTTATGCAAGTGGAAAACGATGACTTGTCAGGAACTTAACATTATTAACTGATGTGTACGTGATGTTTTACCTATTTCAATAACGGATTTTATTAAGAACGAAATCCTGGGGGCGATCAGTATATATCTAATTTCACAAGGCTTGTTTGCTTGAGTATTTATATTACAATAATTACATCTAATGATGTTGACAAATCGTATCTAATGATCTTCACAGGGGAGACACAGGCGACCGATCAAACAAATGATATGATTATAGTTCTTTTTCAAATTTTAACGTACATCGCTTAGTTTCTGAAAAACGGAAATTTATTTGTGCTTGACGTATGCTTTAGTAACTTAATTTTCCAATAATGCTATATTATTTTCATCTTTCTTTCCTTTCTTTTTCTCTGGCTTTCACAACTGTGGAAGAGGCACATGTGATCCTAATATATATGTCTCTTTGTGAGCTGTCCATCCATACAAATGTTCTTCCTAATTTATGTGTCCTTTTCCATTACTGTTGCAAGAAAGTACATCTGCGTGCTAAATGACACTGGTCAATCATCCTGCACCGGCTACGATGCCTACGGACCAGCACAGATATTTCTTCACACTGGACACGAAACAAATAACTGGAACCGGAGCCCCTGTACAGATTCTTGATCGATATCTATGTTTTCTTGATATTAAGGCAACATATTTGTTGCTGGTAATACTAAATATATAAAATACGGATTGTTTGACTCTTATTTTCCACAAAAATGATTCAGGGGTGATTGTAAATTTAATTGACGTTTAACAAAAACCATTTTAAATTGGTTGTTTTAAAAAAGATTGTAATATCTTTTATTATTTATAAATATGTAGCCATTTGCCATCCTCACCACGAAAGTGCACATGATTTTACATAATGCGACCAGTTTTGGAAGAAAAGGAACTTGAATTAATTGTTTGTGTGCGTGCGTGTGTGTTTGTGTGATTTGGATTTTTAACGTAGCTCTAGTAATGTGTCAGTCATACAGGTACGTTACCTGCAGTGCGGCAGTTTATACTGATGTCTAACAGTGGGGCATCATGCCGCAGACATGTAGCATCATGTCCAACCCAGTTGCATTTTCCTGACACCAGACCGACAAGCCCTAGCACTAATCTCTTAATGCTGAGATCCAAGTGCTATTTTCGTAAGTCTTTGGTATGACTCAGCTGGGTTAGTATTTAAAAGTAGTATAGCTATGTTTTCATCACAGCGAATTGTCCAACTAACTCCAACGATTTAGGCGCTACAAAATAAATATTGCTCACCACTTCTTCATTTATATGCCTTTTTAATGTAAAACCAGTCTTTCAAATGGCCTATACTTGTCTAGCTTTTCTTATAGAATTAGCTGATATGTATCATTAAAAGTGTCTCACCAACTGACGAAAACAAAGTAGATAGTACTATTTGAATGTGAATCGAAGTTGAGGTGGAAGACTAAAACAAAACCATATTGCTTCCAATCTGCAAGCATATTCCTTTATCGGCAATTATGCGAATAAATCAACAAGTAACACCTTTACACATACAGAGGCCCAAGGAATCTTCTATATATATATATATATATATATATATATATATATATATATATATATATATATATATATATATATATATATATATATATATATATATATATAATACTCATCTTAGAACGGATCCATTCGTTTCTGTAAGTGCTGTATTTTCATTCCATGCCTTAATTAAAAGGTCTACAATCAGGTACAAAAAAGCGTCATTTGGGTACGGGAAATCCTTGCAAATGTATCCCGGAGCGATCAAATTTCTAACTGTGTCGTCAACTTCTTTCTCGCCTTATTCCTTATTCGTTCGCTTGCCATGGTGAAGCGGGAAGTTTTGAAGTTATTATGGTTTTATGGTTTTAAACTAAGTAGAAGAAAAGCAACAACAAAAATACGTTTTGAAATATTCAGCAAATAATTTATTTCTCTTGAATGCAAATATATAAAACATTTTTTTTAAGTACAGTAATGTGAATCGAATCACAAATAGTCCTTTGAGTTTTATCACAAGCCCAATGTTTTACGTATCAACTGAATTCCAGTGGTATGCCAATGAAATGCTAGTGTTAATGTTTTTATGCGCCTGTAGTCTCGAATATGATCATGTGACAGGGTCCTCTAGTGTGGCCATGTGCTACGTCTTTTGATGTATCACAATAGCATAATCTTAATATTTCTTGCCTAAAACCACTATAATTCCAAATTAATGTTCCAGTCAAAAATATTATAGACGAACACTTTGTATTTCCAGTGAATACTAAATTAAAAAAACAATTCTACGGAAACGAATATCTGAACACAATAATAATAAGACTGATTCTGCATCAATATGTTAAGGCAAGAATTAGCAATTTTTCCGAAGTACACAACATTATATAAAAAGCAAAGACAAAAACAGAACCAAACTGTTGGTCCAAAATTTCATTTCTAGGATATTCTAAGTTGCCAAGAAGACAAGGTCTATTACTAAAATTATAATCAAGAAAATTGGTAAACATCAAGTACACCATGGGGTAATTTCAACGCCTTAAACTCAGATTAACATAAACATGTTTACTTTCATTGATAATGATCCTAATATTGAAACCACACTCATAGAGAAATATTAAGCATGTCTTATTTGCTTAATAAATAAAAGTTACCTGTCAGGTATACAATTAACTTGATTTTGGAAAATGTAATGTCCAAAATACAATTACACATATCACGTTATCATAGAGAAAATAATATTAAATACACATGGAATATAAAAGATAAAGCAGTTAAATAAATGTGTTCATAAAAAAATATCTTTAAAAAAATAAAAAATAAAATTGTTTTCTGTACCACATTAAAGCCTACCGAAAAAGTACACTCAACTGTGCAGTCCTTAGAAATTCCTTTGAAATATATACACTCAACTGTTCAGTCCTTAGAAATTCCTTTGAAATATATACACTCAACTGTGCAGTCCTTAGAAATTCCTTTGAAATATATGCACTCAACTGTGCAGTCCTTAGAAATTCCTTTGAAATATATACACTCAACTGTGCAGTCCTTAGAAATTCCTTTGAAATATATACACTCAACTGTGCAGTCCTTAGAAATTCCTTTGAAATATATACACTCAACTGTGCAGTCCTTAGAAATTCCTTTGAAATATATACACTCAACTGTGCAGTCCTTAGAAATTCCTTTGAAATATATATATATATATATATATATATATTGTTAAGCTACATATTCACAGTGTCGGATGTAACCAGATCAACGAACAAGTCACAGGAAATTTATTGATACGGAAAACAAGTATGAACAAATGAATATCGTTCTTTGTATAAATAAATGTTGAAAGGTTCTTTATTCCACCATTTGTTTAACAGTGCGTATACATATTGTTGCAGATCCGTTGCCATGATAATATCCTTCACCTCTGTGGCATACCTGTAATACTGTACAAGTTTTACACATGTCACACTTCTATGACTACGAGGTGATGGGGCAGTCCTGGTTCTACAAACACATTTCCGTTTTCTGTATAGGCTAGATGCGTCTTGTTTTTAGTACATACTATTTACGTGGATGCAGGTGCTTCCAAAAATCTTACGTACTGTTTATATGGTTGCATGTGCAGCACATAGCCGGTGCATGATATACTGTTTTTGATCAGACAAGGAGGTCGATGTGACCTTTAATTTATGAATTTCCCGTGACATCACTAACTATAAAATTGTAATATAAAATAGCACATTTTATGCTCTATCGCACTAAAAAACGTAATTATTCAACCAGATAATTCCTCTCTTGTGAAAGCAATTCGACGCTGCTTCTCCTTAGGTGATCACGGGATTGATGATAGAACTACAACGATATATATATATATATATATATATATATATATATATATATATATATATATATATATATATATATATATATATATATATATATATATATATATATATATATATATAAGATAGATAGACAGATCGATCGATCGATTATTATACTGAAATACAATTGAACTATAATGTATCATTTATGGGTCTACTCTGGATTAATCTTGTTCATTCTGGTCTAGTGGTCAAGTGTCTCGATGATGTATATGCTTCTAGTGGTCTAGTGGTTAAGTGTCTCGATGATGTATATGCTTCTAGTGGTCTAGTGGTCAAGTGTCTCTATGGTGTATATACTTCTAGTGGTCTAGTGGTCAAGTGTCTCGATGATGTATATGCTTCTAGTGGTCTAGTGGTCAAGTGTCTCGATGGTGTATATACTTCTAGTGGTCTAGTGGTCAAGTGTCTCGATGATGTATATACTTCTAGTGGTCTAGTGGTCAAGTGTCTCGATGGTGTATATACTTCTAGTGGTCTAGTGGTCAAGTGTCTCGATGATGTATATGCTTCTAGTGGTCTAGTGGTCAAGTGTCTCGATGGTGTGTATACTTCTAGTGGTCTAGTAGTCAAGTGTCTGGATGATGTATATGCTTCTAGTGGTCTAGTGGTCAAGTGTCTCGATGGTTTATCTACTTCTGGAAACTGTCCGATCAGTCTAGGTGTAATAAGAGCTTGCAAGATTGACACTTCATTTGAAAGATTATAGACTAATAAAATTAGACAGATGCAACGTGTTCCGTTACTTTGAAAATTACTTGGAAAATAATCCCCCTGTGTGTGCATAATGTCCAGACTCACGCACTCAAGTTTGTAAAATGTAAATCAATTAAACGCACGAAATACTTTGTTACCATGTTACACTGAATACTTCTCTTAGCCTGTTACTCAACAACTGGGGACCGCTCAGGTGGCCTAGTGGTTAAAGCGTCCGCCTCGGATGCAGGAGGTTGTGGGTTCGATCCCCGGTCGAGTCATGCCAAAGACATACAACATGGTACTAACAGCTGCCTCCCTTGTTGCTCAGCATTAAGAGGTTAGTGTTAGGCCTGGTGGGCCTGGTGTCAGGATAATGTGACTGGGTGGGACATCATGCTACATGTCTGCGGCATGATGCCACAGTGCTAGGCATCACTATAAACTGTCACACTGCAGGTTTCATAGCGAAAATGAAAAAATGTTAAAGCTACGTTTAAACTCCAAATCACACACAGACACACACACACACACACACACACACACACACACACACACACGGGACTTATTTTCCTAGCTAATGTGGTAAACTGATTGACATAGAACGTTTTAATTTGACCTTTTTACATGTTTATTCACACGAAATTTGACGTAACTGAGATTCCCTCTGAATTAATGTAACGCTGACAACAATAGACCTTTCCAACATGGATATCAAACTTTGCTTAACAGCTCGTACCTAATTAACTGTGGCCACTAGGATGGGTGTCATCTTAGACCTGCTGTGATCACTTGCATTATGTTATGTAATATTGTACACACATGTAGAAAATGTTCTTCGACTACCTAAAGGATATATATATATATATATATATATATATATATATATATATATATATATATATATATATATATATATATATATATATATAATAATATATATATATATATATATATATATATATATATATATATATATATATATATATATATATATATATATATATATATATATATATATATATATATATATATATATATATATGTAGCTATAGCGACTTCAAGTTAACCTGTCATTGAAAGTACCGTTTGGATATTCCCTAAACTTTCAACCGTTCTTACTCTTTGTTCACGTACAATAAGTATGTACAGTTTCTTTAAATACCTGAACACGTGGTTTATGTAGATGGTCGCGGACAGGATTTCGAAAGGTCCACATCAGTGTAAGCTAAACAGATTAATGCTACAGACCTGTATTGATCTGTGCCATCTCGAAGCTAGCTGCATTAATTGCCATAATGTTCTTTAAAAAAATGAAACACATTATACGTGACATATGTCGTTATCTGTAGCAAAGTAGGCAAAAAGTAAGCTTTAAAAAATAATAACCTGCAATCAGTAACATGTGGATTTTTTGCCAGATAATCTCAGGTTATCGCTTCCGAGTCATGAACAAATCGCATTAAAAGGTTTTTTAATTAATTGTAGGGCTCAAAGTTCAATTCTTTTTTGAATCAATATCATCTGTATAATCCTGGGAAAATATTTGCAGGGGTATGGGCAAGTATAAAAACATTACCATTCCTTCACCACTCAGTATCAAGGCATCACATGTGGAGGTTGAATACCCAACGTTGTATATTAACAACAGTTGACAGGAGCACATAAAACGAGTAATTACTGGCGTTGCCTTTATAAACGACACAAACGACACAAACAGAAAAGGTTCACATTTTTTATCAGATTCATATTCCAGAATAAAGGTAAAATCGGACTCTTAGACACTATGCAAGAGTGCAAGAAATTATTTCTCATTGCATCCTTAGTGATTGTTTTTGGTGTTGTGTTAACCTCAGCACAATGTCCCGTTGGAACGTATGACAACTGGTCGCAGTGGGGTGCTTGCAATGCTTCATGTGGTGGAGGAACCCAAAAGAGATGGCAGAGTCTGTGCTGTCCCCCTGATGCCAGTGGTAATTGGGCAGACTGCCGCGCCACCTATAACCTAACAGACATATTCTTATATGACGTAAAACCATGCAACCAAATTTGTATTCATGGAACATTCATTACCGACCGCTGTAGCTGCGACCATGGTTATACTGATTCCTGCTGCAGTACAGGTACAAATATTTTGTTAAAAAATATAAAATTATTTATGTGTTAATTCGTTTGTTTGCTTAAAAAGCAGAAAATAAACATTTAAGTATTCGTAGGAAATACAATCTTACTTTATATTTTTGATATAGACTCTATGGAAGAAGATATGATTCCGTAATAATTAAAGGTCAGTAGTCGTTTCTATACCTGTCAAACACCATGAAGACGTTACTAGTTTGTAGGTGAAAAATATATTATGATGACTTGATTAATAGCTTATTTTCACCGATTTCATAGTAATTGTACGTACATTGCTAAGTTACTGAAATTTGCTTACATGAAAAATCAAGTTTGATTGACTGCTGACTATGAGTCAACTCAGCAAGTTCTGTTCCACTTCAGGGAACATAATGAGACATCGCAACTGAGTACAACGTTTTCAAAGATTTTATAAACCTATATGTATACATTAAAATTCGTTTTTTC
This sequence comes from Sinohyriopsis cumingii, assembly GCA_028554795.2. Taxonomy (NCBI): domain Eukaryota; kingdom Metazoa; phylum Mollusca; class Bivalvia; order Unionida; family Unionidae; genus Sinohyriopsis; species Sinohyriopsis cumingii. The sequence goes on along the minus strand of CM068842.1, from coordinate 10,031,843 downwards.
GGGGACAATTTCCTTAAACAGAATTCGTACATTATACAGTTTTAGCAGAGTAGCATAATCTCAAATTACGGACTGTAATACAACCTTTTATTAAGGCTATATTTACCGGCATTCTAATGCATGCATGGGTAACGTTATTCCAGTACATGCATGGGTAACGTCATTCCAGTACGTAACGTCATTCCAGTACATGCATGGGCAACGTCATTCCAGTACATGCATGGGCAACGTCATTCCAGTACATGCATGGGCAACGTCATTCCAGTACATGCATGGGTAACGTCATTCCAGTACGTAACGTCATTCCAGTACGTAACGTCATTCCAGTACATGCATGTGTAACGTCATTCCAGTACATGCATGTGTAACGTCATTCCAGTACGTAACGTCATTCCAGTACGTAACGTCATTCCAGTACATGCATGGGTAACGTCATTCCAGTACATGCATGGGTAACGTCATTCCAGTACGTAACGTCATTCCAGTACGTAACGTCATTCCAGTACATGATCATCGACTATTATAACAGCTTATTAGTTAAATTCATATTTCATATGAAAACAGAGTGTATGTTCCATGTGATTTAGAATAAACTACCAAAATTAATCATAGGTTTTTACAACTTATAGACACAATGGACATAAAATACTGCTCCACAGGTTAAATAGCAACCAAACGGAAATAACACACATCAATCATCATCATCATCATCATCTTTATTTCCTTCCATGGAAGATTACATGATATAAGAATAAATCATCTGAATACAATCAATAAATATAAAAAAAAAAAAAAAAAAAAAAAAAAAATATTCTATATTGGAATACAAATTCTTACACAATATCAATCAACAAAGTGTTCGTCAACTCATAAGTTGCAAGTTTCAGTACCTTATTTACAGAAGATAGCTGCACACTGCATGACAAAGTATGCTGCATACAGGACGAATAGCTTGGAGTTTTCTTTGTCGATTACTCCTGATGGTAACCTTTTACCTAAAAGATATTGTAGTTGCAGCTCATCTTCTGCATTAAATAACGTAATGTGCAGGCTCAGGGGAAATTTATCAGTAAGGAAATCCCAGAAAGAATTTCGAAAGTTCGACATATAAGGACAACTAACACAACAATGAAGTATCAAGTCTGTATAAACATTCCCACATCTAATACACATATCAAGCTGTGTTTGTGGAACAGCAGCCCATAGTTTAGCTACATATGTAAATACCTTAGTGTGTTGTCTAGTTTTAGCCCACTGCCACACTGAGGCAGGTCGTAAGTATTCGTGTATCGAAGAGAATCTATCAAAATCTGCTTGATTAGACATACGAACTCTCCAGAGGCTATTTTCAAGACCAACAATTTTTGACCTTACAATTTCTTTCCAATTATGTTTATCTGGAATTTCAGAATAATGTAAATAATCAGTTAGATACCCGAGCAAGTCAAACTTCTTTGAGGTATAATATACATTTGAAATTAACCCGCAGCTTGACATGCATCCGCTCAGAATGAAGTGAAATAACGCAACGTTAAACACACGTTTAGTATGTACATTGTTAGGCATCAAACACAATCTGTGTAAAAACATCAATTTTCTTCTATCAATTTCGGACTGCGCTGATGTCCATCCTAGCATTCCCAGGGCAATGTCTGATCTTGTATGTATTGGAAAACCTTGTAAATGTTTGGCAAAATACCTCAGAGTTTTATCCAATAAAGCGAGGTCACTTTTTGAAATGTTACACCATAATTCACTTCCATAAAACATTGAAGGGAAAATTACCTTTTTAATTACATTTGCAGCAACCAAAGGATTTAAACCATTCGGTTTAATGCCAATACCAAACAGACCGTGAAAAGATTTTTTCCCTTTCTTGCATGCATCGAGTATTGCGTCATGCGACGTCAGCTTTGAGTTAATCCGGTGACCCAGGTGTGTTGCCGAATCGGTGACCGGCAAACATGACGGGCCAAGATACCATTTCATATTGATAAAATTCTTGTATTGGGGTCCGAAAATGATAATGTATGACTTTGTAACACTAAGCTCGAATCGCCACTTATTACTGTAGTCGTATGCTATATCTAACAGCTTTTGTAGATTGCTAGGATATATAGCCAAAAGTGAAATATCATCAGCTAGGGTTGGATTTCCCACAGCTAAGGATCCAATCTTTGCTCCAAATCCACTATTTTCTAACTGTAGCAGCAAGTCATTTATAAATATTGTGTACATCAAGGTTGACAAAACACCCCCTTGTCTCACTCCTTGGCCAATTGAGAACCAATCTGAAAATTGCCCATTTACAAGAACTTTACTCTGTAAATTTGTATACATGTTAAAAAATATCAAAAGGGATTTACCCGTAATTCCCAACGTGAATAATTTAAAAAGCAGTCCTTCGTGCCACACGGTATCAAATGCCTTTTTTGTATCAAGAAAAGCAGCAAAAACCCGTGAACCCATGTTTACATTATATTGTACTGATTGCAACAGCACAAAACTCGCTGTTGTGCAGCCTAAACCTTTTTGGTAACCATGTTGTTGTGAACTGGGTATACTAGAATTAGTATCTTTGAGCCAAGTTACCAAACGTTCATGAATAATTTTCTCAAAGGTTTTGTAGATAACAGGCAGTAAAGTAACAGGCCTGTAACTTTCGAGGGAGTTCTTTGATTTTCTGTTACCTTTGTACAGTGGTATTACTAACCCTTTTTTGCAATCTACAGGTATGTAAGATTGATCAATCATCCGAGTAAATAAAATTGTCATACACTCGATGAGGTAGTCGCTGCCATAGATCAAATGTTCATTGCAAATTTGATCATGGCCCGATGCTTTTGATTTCTTTAGACCTTTAATGATTTCTCTTACTTCATTTAAACTGATACTGGTCTGTAAGGCCTCGATATGGCTTACTTCGTCCTGTAGACCCCGATTTAATTCTCTCTCTATAAATTCATAAAAGTTTCCGTCAAAACTATGGTTTAAATTCGGCGTGTGAATGTCCTCATAGTATCTAGCAAAGCCATTTGCGATGGAATCATCATCACGGACACAAACTCCATCAGTTGATAGTTCCTGACAAAAATTTGTATTGTTCCCTCTCTTAATGTTGATCATTTTCCAAAAGTGTCTTACATCGCATTCATGTGCTTTTTCAATTTCTTCATACACCTCCCCCATATATTTTTCCACAGCCAGTTTTTGAACGTTTCTAAAGTCTCTCTTCTTATCTTTATATTCTCTGTAAGAATTAAATTGACTACCCCTCGGTCTTCCCTCATTTATCCAAGTATACCTAGCATGTCTTTGAAGTTTATGTGCTTCTTTGAGTTCATTTGACCAATATGGTTTGGCATGATAATTGAATTTAGACTTTGGAAGCGCGATGTCGCTTGACTGCTGTATTGCATTAACAATGTGCTGGTAAAAGCTATCAACATTGTCCGAAATAGTATCTATATCTAAAGTTTTCAGGCGAAGGTCCAGCTCAGATTGATAGTTTTTCAAGATATCAGCGTTTAATTTATTCCAGGCTATGTTGTTTCTCTTCATAGACTGTCTGAAGTCTCTCCCACAGGTCACTGTACGAAGGGAAGTAAGGATAGGGAGGTGGTCAGATATCGCGTGCTCTTCGTGATCTGAAACAATGTGCACACTTCGTAATCTACCTATGCATTGATCCGACAGTACAAAATGATCAATCATCGTTCTTGCTGGAGTGAACGTATAGCGGGAACCAGTGCATATTATTAAATGTCCAGCACTCACTAGATTATTATATCGCAAGAACTCATGAAATACTCTATCTTTGTAATCTCTGAAAGTGGCTGGTTCAGCTACTGCATTGAAATCACCAGTAAAATACACGTCCCCCAGCTGTGAGTACTGATCATAGAGATTTTGAATCAACTCAATTTGCGCTTTGTAACAATCTATGCCATATAATAGGGTCGGCATATATACACAAAAAATATATACATTTTGCATATCAGGAAATTTGAATTCTATGCCAACAACTCTGTCACTATTAACTTCATCTATAAAGTTAGCATATCTCATGAGAGAAGTTTTGCAGAAGATTGCAACTCCTCCTTTACCACATTTTATTAACATACAATTAGAGGAAATATCCTCTGCCTTAGCAGTGCATTTATAATCAGAACGAATAGTATCGCAAAATGGAAGTATGTGCTGTAATAGTTTATGTTCAGTTACGCAAGCTACGTCAACATTATATTTATCCAGCATTACACTAAAGCTAAGAGCAGAGGACATAATTCCTCTAACATTCCAGGTCAGTATATTAAGATTCATATTAACTTGCAATATAGGCATATTAATACTTATGCATCGTGAAAGCAAGACTAAAATGACAAAGATGACAAAACACATTAACTTACGACAGAACATAATGGCAAATTTATGAACAATTAACTGTCACCCTAGTCACAGAATATCGCATCCTGCACCTTCATTTGCCTCCTGATCGCGATTGCTAAACCTGTCTCGCCAAGATTGATTCCCATACCACCAATGACTTTAAATTTATATATAACCCAGGCGGGCATTCTTCATTCTTTAGGGTCCACTACTGGGATTATAGGCTGTCCCATTTTTAGGATATGTGTAGAGATATCAATCGAAAGAATCACTTTTGATCTTGATTTCTGGTAGTTTAAGTCAATCGAAATTGAACAGCTTTACAACTATGCTTTTATCTTTAAACCTAAAATATAATAAATTTAAAATCCTTCATTGGACGCTGGATGGATTTTGAAACCGTAAATAAATAATATCTCTGCTATAAACAATTTTCAGTCATGACATAAGAATTTAACATGGACACGACTGCATTAAATGATTGCAATAGGATCACTCATGCAAATTATTCCATTAGTATGAAGCATGTGAATGATTCCAAGGGTAGGAAGTATGTAAACTACTGCAATCGAATTATGCATGCACATTACTGCAACATGATGAAGACTATAAATGACTGCAATAGGATCACACATGAAGCACGTAAATTACTGCAATCGAATCATACATGTAAATTACTGCAATATGATACAAATATAAATGACTGCAATATGATACAAATATAAATTACTGCAATATGATACAAATATAAATGACTGCAATATGATACAAATATAAATGACTGCAATATGATACAAATATAAATGACTGCAATATGATACAAATATAAATGACTGCAATATGATACAAATATAAATGACTGCAATATGATCACAGATGTAATTGACTGCAATTAGAAAAATCATGTAATTGCTTGCAATATGATCACACGTGTAATTGACTGCAATATGATCACACGTGTAATTGCTTGCAATATGATCACACGTGTAATTGACTGCAATATGATAACACGTGTAACTGACTGCAGTAAGATAAAACATGTAATTGATAGCAAAAGGATAACGCAAGTAATTGACTACAATAGAATAACACGTGTAATTCGCTGCAATAAGATAAAGTATGTATTTGACAGCAATATGATCACACATGTAATTGATAGCAATAAGATAAAGAATGTAATTGACTGCAGTAGGATCACACAAGTAATTGACTGCTATAGGATCACACAAGTAATTGACTGCGACCAGATAAAGCATGTAATTGACCGCAAACGGATCACACACGTAAATGATTGCTATAGGATCACACGAGTAATTGACTGCGATAAGATAAAGCATGTAATTGACCACAAAAGGATTACAAAAGTAATTGAATGCTATAGAATCACACAAATAATTGACTGCGATCAGATAAAGCATGTAATTGGCCGCAAAAGGATCACACAATTAATTGACTGCTATAGGACCACACAAGTAATTGGCTGCGATCAGATAAAGCATATAATTTACCGCAAGAGGATCACACAAGTAATTGACTGCTATAGGATAACACAAGTAATTAACTGCGATCAGATAAAGCATGTAATTGACCGCAAACGGATCACACAAGTACGTGACTGCTATAGGATCACACAAGTAATTGACTGCGATCAGATAAAGCATGTAATTGACCGCAAAAGGCTCACACATGTAATTGAATGCTATAGGATCACACGAGTAATTGACTGCAATAAGATAAAACATGTAACTGACCGCAAAAGGATCACACAAGTAACTGACTGCTATAGGATCACACAAGTAATTGACTGCGATAAGATAAAGCATGTAATTGACCGCAAAAGGATCACACATGTAACTGACTGCTATAGGATCACACGAGTAATTGACTGCAATAAGATAAAGCATGTAATTGACATGGATAGGATTACACATGTTATTGCGTAATTGACTGCAATAAGGTATAGCATGTAATTGACTGCAATAGGGGCACAAATGTAATTGACTGCAAAAAGATAAATCATGCAATTGAGAGCAAATAGGATCACACATGAAGTTAACTGCAATAAAATAAAGCAAGTAATTGAATGCTACAGGATCACACGTGTATTTGACAGCAATATCATCACACATGTAAATGACTGCAATACGATCATGCATGTAATTGACTGAAACAGGATGACAAATGTAATTGACTGCAATAGCATAAATCATGTAATTTACAGCAAAAGGATCACACATGTAATTGACTGCCATAAGATAAAGCATGTAATTGATAGAAACAAGTTGATACATGTAACTGACTGCAATAAAATAAAGCATGTATTTGACAGGAACAGGATCACACATGTAATAGGCTGCAATAAAATGAAGCATGTAACTGACTAAAAGTAATCTCATCTGTAATTAACTCCTATAGGATAAAACATGCAATGGACTGCAAAAGGATCACACATGCAATTGACTACAATAAGATAAAGCTTGCAATTGACCGAAACAAGAGCACACATGTTATTGACTGCTATAGGATAAAACAAGTAATTGTCAGCAACATGATCACACATGCAATTGACTGCAGTAACATAAAGCATGTAATTGGCTGCAACAGGATTGCACGTGTATTTGACTGCAATAGGATCACAAATGTAATTGATCGCAGTAAAATAAAGCATGTAATTGACTGCAACAGGATCACACTTGTGATTTAATGCTATAGGATAAACATGTAGTTGACTGCAATAAGATAAAACATGGAATTTACTGCAAAAGGATCACACACGTATTTAACTGCAACACGATAACAACCGGTATTTGACATCAATAGGATCACACATGTAATTGACTGCAATATGATCACACATGTATTTGACTGCAATAAGATAAAGCATGTACTTGACTGCAAAAGGATCACACATGTAATTGACTGCAATAGGATAAAGAATGTATTTGACTGCAATTGAATCACACATGTAATTGACTGCAGCAAGAAAAAGCATGTAATTCACTGCTATAGGAACACATGTGTAAATGACTTCAATAGGATCACACATGTACTTTAGTGAACGCTTAATTGTGTAGTAATTTGATAATGGACAAGAAAAAATCATTGTTGTCGATCTAGCAAAAATCCGGGATCGAGAACAAGTCGGGGGAGGGGTGGGTGGGTAAGGAATCGATTCACATCTGTACGCACAATCCGATGCCGAACAGAGAAAGGGGTCGTTACGACCTGTCGCATATATGGGACAATCTGTTAACATCGCTCACCATTACATCGAGCTTGTACTTGCTACATGCATCCACCGATTAACGATCTGCATTTAACTCATGGCTTTTGGGAGAAAAAATGCAAGACAGCGTAGATGATGTCGTTAAGCGTCTGTTGCTGTTGTTGTTGTTGTGGGGTTTAACGCCATTTTTCAACATACGATAGACTATGCATGGCGGCCAGTATTAATGGTGGAGGAAGAACCCGGAAAAACCCCGGGTAGAACCATCAAGTCTAGTGCAGATGTTAGTGGCCAAATCAGATTGTCCAACATATTCCTCATAGTCAAACATCTCTCTTATAGCTATTGTCATATTTTAGAATTCATCTGGTCATCTGGACTAAACACAAAATGAATTCTTAGTTTCCTGAAATGATTATCTTCCTGATTTTTGATGTAATGAAATGGAAAACTGCACACTTATGATTTTTGATCATATGCATGATACCTTACCGTAACTCAGTGAATGCCTGAGAACTCATGTTCCGTTTGAGTAATAATATTTTCTGACAGTTTTATGGTCTGCAATTTTGTCAATGTAGACATATCAGCACCTTTATATCGTGTTTATTTATCCTGGCTTTTTGATCATATGATTTATCAGTGTTTTGTTTTTCTTCACCTAATGATCCTTTATTTCTAGAAATCTGCTATCACAGTCTGTCATTTCCCGAGACTCTGAGTTGACGAATAACCTCAGGTGCTCGCCTTTACAGATCACTCACACATCTCGCTGTCTGCGTGAGGTCCAGTTTTGGATCGACCGAGGTGGGTGGGTGCACAAGCTTTTCATTCCTTGGGTCGATTGTGTTCCTGTGGTCGTCACAGGTTCTTCATTCACCAAATATACTGACTACCATGTATAGCACGTCTCATGTGCTGGAAAAAGGCATTAAAACCCTAGAAATCTAAACCAAAATGTCCTTTCCATCTACCGTGTCTTTTTCCTGACATATTTTTTTTTTATATTAACTGCGTTAAAACTAGTCTGCTATAAAATTCACAGTTAAAAGTCTTCACCTCTTCATGCACTATTTTCATGTGCCTTGCCATTGTTATAGCCACCTAATAATTTGCCATGGGCACCACGCTTCATGTACTATTTTCATGTGCCTTGCCATTGTTATAGCCACTAACAATTTGCCATAGGCACCACGCTTCATGTACTATTTTCATGTGTCTTGCCATTGTTATAGCCACCTAACAATTTGCCATAGGCACCACGCTTCATGTACTATTTTCATGTGCCTTGCCATTGTTATAGCCACCTAACAATTTGCCATGGGCACCACGCTTCATGTACTATTTTCATGTGCCTTGCCATTGTTATAGCCACTTAACAATTTGCCATAGGCACCACGCTTCATGTACTATTTTCATGTCCCTTGCCATTGTTATAGCCACCTAACAATTTGCCATAGGCACCACGCTTCATGTACTATTTTCATGTGCCTTGCCATTGTTATAGCCACTTAACAATTTGCCATAGGCACCACGCTTCATGTACTATTTTCATTGTCATAATCACCTAACAATTTGCAATAGGCACCACGCTTCATGTACTATTTTTATGTGCCTTGCCATTGTTATAGCCACTTAACAATTTGCCATAGGCACCACGCTTCATGTACTATTTTCATGTGCCTTGCCATTGTTTATAGTGACTAAACAATATGCCATACACTTCACACTTCATGTACTTCTTTAAAGAATAACTCGCACTAAACGTTTCTTGCAAGATAACATCTGTATGTTAGTCTCCCGAATGTGACCTCTTATGAATTTTCAGGTGCCTGGTTTATTCACAAACTTCACATCTGGTTTTGCTCTCTGTCCATTGTGCGTTTCTTTGTGATTCTTTAAGTGTTGCCGTTGTGAAATGCTTTTATCACAAAATTTACAATTATGTGTCTTTTCCACAGTGCGAATTAACATAGGCTGTAACACATCCTATATTAAAACATTACTATCTTTAAATGACGCATCACATAGTCCACACTTGTGTGGTTTTTCTTCACAGTCTTTCATGTGCTCCTTATTGATTGAATATGCTAAAAAGAAGAAAAAAACTTGGTCAGAAACTTCCCATGTGCATGTTATTTCCAAGGTATGTATTTTCAAGTACTTTCTTAAAAGGGCAATCTCAGCAAACAACGTGTCACAATTTTTACATTTAAATGCTTGTTAATTGTGAGCATTTTCATTCTGTGTTGGCTTATATGTCTCTTCTTAATTGTGTGCATTTTCATTCTGTGTTGGCTTATATGTCTCTTCTTAATTGTGTGCATTTTCATTCTGTGTTGGCTTATATGTCTCCTAAACATTCAGCTACAGGGCCCGATCAGGTCAATTGTTGGGGGAGAGTCCAAAAATGTTCAAAAGGGTTTGGTTTTCCTCGAAAAGTACCAACGCAACATTTTTGTGCATATTTACTAAATGTGTGCAAAATAACCAATACACGTTCTCAAGAATAAAACGATGGTCAAAGTTCAGGTGACAAGTGAATATACGTTTGTGTTTGCGTGTGTGTGTGTGTGTGTGTGTGTGTATTTACGTTGTTGTTGTTGGTTGGTTTTTGCTTTGTTTGCTTTGATTTTTTTAGTCGGGTTTCAACTAACTTACTTCATTCATCAGCAGTTTAATCTGCCAACGCCAACAGTGGAAAATAGCTGATTACATGGACATTAGTTCGTAATTTTAACAAATCAGATAATTAACGAAGATATGATAGGCAGTTTAAAACTGGGAGATAATGAATTTGTTGAATTTTGGTTGCCTTTATCCAGTGACATATTTTACAAGTCGTGAGCGTTCTAACATTATACGACATAATTTCAAGGCGCAATCACCATCAATGGAATATGTACAGTAGGCCCGTTTGTAAAAATAAACAGTCACATCGAGTATTAATTTGTTATGCTCTCTCTCTCTCTCTCTCTCTCTCTCTGTACATATTTTTTTGTACGCTTTAAAAAAATATCAACATTTCAATCGCCTCTCTGTAAACATTGGCAATAATTCTTCATGGTATAGTGAATATATCAACACGCCTGTTCTATAAAAATCTCATTAAAATGAGGGGAAGTGTTTGTGACCTTTTTACTAATTTCGTTGTCCTACATAAAGAATTGATAATAAAGGTATACACTAACTGAAACAAAGTTATTTGAATTTATTATGTATCTCAAAGTAAAGACACGTCCGTAGATTTATCAATAGACAGTAACAATATGAATGTGTTCATAGCATCTCCCAAACGCCTTAGATGCGGGAGGTCGCAAGTTCGAACCCTGGCCGAGTCCTACCAAAGACTTAAAACAATTGTAATAGCAGTGCCTCGCTAGGCGCGCAGCATTATGAACTTGTATATTTCATTCAAAAACAAATCTAATCAACCAAGAGCGACATGAGTGTACATGGTTTGTTTACAAGTAGCTCATAATACACGATACAATATTGAGACACTTGTAATGCAGCAGAAAGGGGTGCACGATTCTGACAATGTAAAGTTAACGGTGTACAAAACCGTCATGTGCTAATTAACGTGGCATAATAACATCCAAAATGTCACATGTACCGATTATCCAGGATATAGTTCTACTTGCCTGATAACCACATAGTCAAATGTTACAATTTTCAAGATTTCTGTCTTAAACCTACGCTAAAATGTGGTATTAAATCGCTAAATATGTTACGAAGTTATCAGGACATTTTAAGATTAATAGTGTTTGAAACATTGGTCTTTATTAAACACACAAATCCAAACGAATATTAAATTTTCACGTAATTATTCGGATAAAATGCATGAGCGTATACATTTTATGTTCGAATCACAGAGATGTTTTTCTGTCTTCTGGATAATACATGCAATTAAATAATAATTTGTGCAGCTGTTTTACTCATAATAAAATCTAAAACATTTGTGCTCAAACTGAAAAACGTTCGTTCATGTCTATGCAGATCTCAACGAATGTGCAAGTATTCCATGTCGTAATGGTGGATCCTGTGTTGATGAGGTTGGCGGCTACCACTGTTCGTGCGTTCCGGGTTTCTTCGGGCCGAATTGTGACACTGGTATATTATATTTTAACACGTAATATTGTATAAAACAAACAATGCAGTGGTAGTTAATTATCGAATGAAGTGGTGTTCATTGAAATCATATTTAAATATAAGTTATTGAGGACTTTAAACGTAGGTATATTCCTGAAGACTTGTAATGGAGGACTTTAATATTAGGTATAATCCAGAAGACCTTTAATGGAAGACTTTAATGTTAGACATATTCCTGAAGACTTGTAATGGAGGACGTTACTATTAAGTATATTTATGAAGAATTTTAATGACAAAATATTAAAGCATCTATATTAAAGTTCATTTCTTATTGAAGCTCTTTTCGCCTATGTTATTTTTTTGATGTTTGTTAGATGCTGTGTATTCATTTCTTTTAAACGTAAATGGAATCAGCATCTTTCACATTCTTCCTACATTACAAAGTGATATACTTTTAAAACAGTAATACAAATGTTAAAGATGGACACCGATGGAAATTTCATATCATTGGTGCAAATTTAGCCTATAATCAAGTGTTTCAATTATTTATGCTCGGAAAGCTCTAAAGAAAGAAGAAATACAGTACATACCTGGGGGAAAATATTACGATTCACATCCGGATGATGTTGACAATATATACACAATATCAGATACATTTAGCAATACAATTTAGGTAGGTAGGATATGGTTTCATATCCGACTAAATAACTATAAAGTAATTTTACTTATGACTGTTTGAATTTTCTCTTTCTCGGAGCATAAATATCTTAGACTTAGAAATGCCTCCATCGGCGACTACTGGTTATCGCGTGACCTTTAACGATCACCTGATACGAGGAGACTGGTGTAGATGGTTGGCAATTCAAGCCCCTCTTACCTGTTTGGTGTTGGCCTGTACTGACTTTTTTAATAGTACCTTTCTCTTTCCTTTTCCATCTATTGTCCTTATGTGATGACCTTGGGAAGCATGGAATAATGCGATAATGTTCAAGTATCCCACAAAACTCTCTACTGATGTGATCCATACTCCTTGTTTCTAACAATCTCTCTGTTTCACCAATATGGTTATTTCCACAATAACTATATTTGATATAAACCGTACCATTTATTTTCACTATTTTTTTTTTCCTTCACATGTTTAAGTTGTTCTCTTAACGAATTGTATGGTTTGTGATATACATTAATCCCATGTTGTCTGAATAATCAAGCTAGGACTTCTGATGTACCGTGGATGTATGGCACACCGATACTGGTTTTTATTTGGGCCACTAATGGTTTTATTTTTGGGTTGTTTTCTACTTCTAAAAATCCATTTCCTCGTTGTGTAGATTGCACATGCTCTACTTCGTCAATTCGATCTTTCTCATCAGTAATAAATGATTTAGCTCGATGCAATCAAGATCTCACAACTGACTTCTACTGTTCCAGATGGTGACTGGAAAAGAGTCAAGGTCCGCGTGGGTTGACTTTTAGACACAGCAACTTTGGCTGATCCATCATCCTTTGCCTGTTGTTTCCCATTTTATTCTTGTTCTGAATTCTAAAATATTTATGCTCTGACAAAGTAAAAACTCTGAAAGTCATACCTTATCCAAAGAAAGGAAACAACCTTCTCATTTGTAGGTTTATTTAGTTTAACGCTTTCTGACAGATATCAATAAATGTCCCAGTGATTCTAGTAACAATGGTAGAACTTGTCATAGTTACCTAGATTACCATAGTTGCATATGTTTAGTAACTTTTTCTTATTCGATTACACTTGGAAAAATAATATCATGAACAATTTTATAATAGAAATTATGCAACAGCGTTTAAGGAACCAATATAAAATGTTTGTATTTCCAGTAAACTTAAATCAAATTTCTCTTTTATACAATATGTTTGTGTATGTGAATATTAAAATATATTTTCAGATATAAACGAATGTGCGAGTACTCCATGTCAGCATGGCGGATCGTGTGTTGATGAAGTAAATGGCTACCACTGTACATGTGTTTCTGGTTACGCTGGATTCAACTGTGAGATAGGTAAATTGCAATTCCACCCGATATAGCTCAACATTTTCGGATGAGTTTCCGGAGTATTTTGATGGCCCCGATCATACAGTAAAAGTAATAGCAATATAACAATCATTGATATCTTGTATTATTCGTTAATAAACCTTTATTCGTCAGAAATGATTTTTGACCTGTTGTGGATATTATTATTTCATAATCTAACAAATATTTCAATTCAAGTGCTATCATCGGATGTTTATTGTATTAACATGGATATGATGTATGATCAAAATAGAAGTAGAAGTCTTAGAACATAGGCACCAATCTAAAATTGATTTTTTTTTATTTCGGCAGAGAAATCTCTATGAAAATCAACTGCCAAATTGTTTCCTGGCCAGCATCATTAATGAAACACAGCTTTCAGTGAAATAACTCTGAGAACATTTTGCGACTGGTATACATTTGTTAATCTGGAATTTCATAGTATTATGAATCATTATAATCTCAATTTACCCATTTTTCAATTCCAATTAGATATGAATGAATCATTTTCCCCAGTGTTCCATTTTTAATCAGATATCAATGAATCATTTTCCCCAGTGTTCCATTTATAATTAGATATCAATGAATCATTTTCCCCAGTGTTCCATTTTTAATCAGATATCAATAAATCATTTTCCCCAGTGTTCCATTTATATTTAGATATCAATGAATCATTTTACCCAGTGTTCCATTTTTAATCAGATATCAATGAATCATTTTACCCAGTGTTCCATTTTTAATCAGATATCAATGAATCATTTTCCCCAGTGTTCCATTTATAATTAGATATTAATGAATCATTTTACGCAGTGTTCCATTTATATTTAGATATCAATGAATCATTTTACCCAGTGTTCCATTTATAATTAGATATTAATGAATAATTTTCCCCAGTGTTCCATTTATATTTAGATATCAATGAATCATTTTCCCCAGTGTTCCATTTTTGATTAGATATTAATGAATCATTTTCCCCAGTGTTCCATTTATATTTAGATATCAATGAATCATTTTCCCCAGTGTTCCATTTATATTTAGATATCAATGAATCATTTTCCCCAGTGTTCCATTTTTAATTAGATATTAATGAATCATTTTCCCCAGTGTTCCATTTATAATTAGATATTAATGAATCATTTTACGCAGTGTTCCATTTATATTTAGATATTAATGAATCATTTTCCCCAGTGTTCCATTTATAATTAGATATTAATGAATCATTTTCCCCAGTGTTCCATTTATATTTAGATATCAATGAATCATTTTCCCCAGTGTTCCATTTTTAATTAGATATTAATGAATCATTTTCCCCAGTGTTCCATTTATAATTAGATATTAATGAATCATTTTCCCCAGTGTTCCATTTATAATTAGATATTAATGAATCATTTTACCCAGTGTTCCATTTTTAATCAGATATCAATGAATCATTTTCCCCAGTGTTCCATTTATAACTAGATATCAATGAATCATTTTCCCCAGTGTTCCATTTTTAATCAGATATCAATGAATCATTTTCCCCAGTGTTCCATTTATATTTAGATATCAATGAATCATTTTACCCAGTGTTCCATTTTTAATCAGATATCAATGAATCATTTTACCCAGTGTTCCATTTTTAATCAGATATCAATGAATCATTTTACCCAGTGTTCCATTTTTAATCAGATATCAATGAATCATTTTCCCCAGTGTTCCATTTATAATTAGATATTAATGAATCATTTTACGCAGTGTTCCATTTATATTTAGATATCAATGAATCATTTTCCCCAGTGTTCCATTTATAATTAGATATTAATGAATCATTTTCCCCAGTGTTCCATTTATATTTAGATATCAATGAATCATTTTCCCCAGTGTTCCATTTTTAATTAGATATTAATGAATCATTTTCCCCAGTGTTCCATTTATAATTAGATATTAATGAATCATTTTCCCCAGTGTTCCATTTATATTTAGATATCAATGAATCATTTTCCCCAGTGTTCCATTTTTAATTAGATATTAATGAATCATTTTCCCCAGTGTTCAATTTATAATTAGATATTAATGAATCATTTTACGCAGTGTTCCATTTATATTTAGATATCAATGAATCATTTTCCCCAGTGTTCCATTTTTAATTAGATATTAATGAATCATTTTCCCCAGTGTTCCATTTATAATTAGATATTAATGAATCATTTTACGCAGTGTTCCATTTATATTTAGATATTAATGAATCATTTTACCCAGTGTTCCATTTTTAATCAGATATCAATGAATCATTTTACCCAGTGTTCCATTATTAATCAGATATCAACGAATCATTTTACCCAGTGTTCCATTTATAATTAGATATTAATGAATCATTTTACGCAGTGTTCCATTTTTAATTAGATATTAATGAATCATTTTACCCAGTGTTCCATTTTTAATCAGATATCAATGAATCATTTTACCCAGTGTTCCATTTTTAATTAGATATTAATGAATCATTTTACCCAGTGTTCCATTTATATTTAGATATCAATGAATCATTTTACCCAGTGTTCCATTTTTAATCAGATATCAATGAATCATTTTACCCAGTGTTCCATTTTTAATCAGATATCAACGAATCATTTTACCCAGTGTTCCATTTATAATTAGATATTAATGAATGTGCCAGTGGCCCTTGTAACAACGGAGATACTTGTCATGATAGTGTAGGTTACTTCAGCTGCACCTGTTGCCCCCAATATAGCCGATCCACCTGTTTAGTAGGTACATGGTTTCATAAGTATATGTTACCACTGTCCCTATTCTCGTTGGAAATTAAAAGCATGCAATCCTGTGCAATGCAAGAAAGAAAACAAAAACAATAAATGGGAACATACATTTCGAAGTACTCTCAAAGATTTACTATTCAGAAACTTTAACAACATTTCTGAGATATTAGATCTAAGTACTATATTGGATTTATTGCAGGTGTTTTTCAATAAGGCACTATGCCAAAACCACGGAAGCCATCGCGTTAGTTATGAGAAAACCAGAAAACTAAGACATTAATGTGCCATTCGTGAGAAATGAGTTGCAATAATACTTAGATATGTTCCGATATGGAAGTGGATTGAATTTGAAAGAATAAAACAAATAGCTATTTGGTACTACATGTATGAGTCAACAATACAAGTTAAACATGTTTCTACAGATATAGATGACTGTGCGAGTTTTCCTTGTCAGCATGGAGGATCGTGTTCTGACCAAGTCAATGGCTACCATTGTACCTGCGTTGCTGGTTTCTCGGGACGGAATTGTGAGACTGGTAATTTAGTGTTTCATTCCATTAATTGGCATAGAACAATCACCTCACTGAATGAACATAAGTAAATGAATGATTGTTAACGAAAATTTGTCTTTATTTCAATGATTTACTACTTAAATATAACACAACAGCAGCAGAGAGGGTGAACCGAACTCCTTTTAGAAGAGTCTTTTTATTTTTGTTATTATTGTTGTTAATCCACTTGTAAAAGTGGGAGCTCTGCATCAAAAGTAATATAGATCAATATAATTTATTATATTTCTACAGCATGGATATCATTGATTTCTCAGCGACACCAAAGCAAGAGCCATTTAAGCATCATCCAGCGCTACCAAATTATATCAGAGCAATTATCATATGTCCATCTCGGTCTGGTAAGACGCAATTGTTGCTTAATCTGATAAAGAGATGGCTCAAGTGGGATACATTGTATATATTTTCTCCATCAGTAGATGATCAGCGATGCTATGATAAGCTTAAACATTTTAATGAAAACGCAAAATTTATGGACGAGTATGGCAATGATATTATTGTTTTTATCACCGATAGTGATAAAGCCCCATCTGTAGATGACCTCGATGAATTTATTAATAATCTCGTAGTATATGATGATGTCATGCTGGACAAACAATCAAATCCAGCTCGGATATTTTTTCGAGGCAGTTACAAAAGCACAGATGTGATTTATGTTACTCAGCGATATACACAAATTCCTAATGTGATCAGAGATAAATGTGATATTTTAGTTACGTTTAATGGAGTCGATACACATACTCTGCGAAATATTCATCAAACTTGGTGTTCAGGGGATATGGACATGATTAACTTCAAAAACTTCTTTTCAAAAGCACAAGCTACCTCACACGGATTTATAATAATACATTTACACGATCCTCGGTCGCATTATCGTATAGGTCTTGATACAATCTTTGGTTAAAAAATACATAATATTTTCATAACTTTTAGATTCCTCATCAGTAAATTTATAAGTCGATTAGTTCTATCTAACTCTGATTTAGACTCATTTTGGACTCGTATTATTTCATTTATACGATTTCCTTTTGCTTCATCTATAATATTTTTAAATTCATTTCCTGCTACACGTTCGGGATTAAGAGACATATAAATAATTCTTAATTCGAATTCTTTATCTAAAGAGTAGCAGGGAGAGTGCGACCAAAAATGAGTGTCATGGTGGGTAAACAAAACACGCATACATATTTGGAAACACGAACGACAAAGATGAAGTAACAAAATGAGCTAACCAAATTAGACAAACTCGGGATTTTTGTTAGAAGCTTCGGTTTGGCGTTATTGGCCATATATTTTTCATTTTGTTCGTATGAAGTTTTATTTTAAAAGACGTTTCTTCTAAAAAGAGGTCTGTTCACCCTCACTGCTGTTCACAACATTGCATCCCCCATGCTTTGTATTTTATTTGCTGGACACATGCCTGGGTAATATTTGTAGGCAGAAGCAGAGGAAATACAAAAGATGTCAAAAGTGTATTTATCCTTAGCAATATTATTTATTGAAAATGATTGATTATGATGTTTATACATTTGTTTCATAAAATTACGGTATTCAGGCTAAATACATTCATTACATATTTATGTTCTCTTCATAGTAGAAACAGATAAACGTAAAGGTCTAAGACAAACATACGCTCTTACTCACGTATATTCAAGATATAACCAAGAATTCCACCAACGATCAAGTGTTTGACTATGATTTGTGTTTGTTCCTCTTAAGTAAGAACACATTTGGTCAAACAGCTTTGAGAGCACACCATGGTTGAATTAACAATGATTCAAAAAGCGCAGACAAGATGCTACACATAGTTTTAATGATTATATGTTAACAGGCAGGCTAAGAATTTCTTTCAGTTTTAATCATTGTATTAATAACTCTTAAGGACTCTGCCTTCACTTTTCCCATTGTATATTAGTGAATATGCCAGTCGTCCCTAATGGAACAGGACCTTGTGATGATAATGGATGTCACATTATCTACTCCTACCTGAATTATAGATTTGCCAAAAGTGTGGGATAGACACATATCAAAAGCATTGCTTTACTTCAACCACGTAATATGTATGAACATTAATCAATCATTTTGTCATATACTCTTAAAACGAAAATGGGAACGTGGATTGGAAACACAATGATACGTTGTATGATGAAACCACTCTACGTCTTTCGACATTTATCTTTGAAAATTAGTCAACGTAGGCTACAAAAATATGCCATACAAATAAGAAAAAAAAGCAATGGAATTCAGAAGTACAGTTGCTTTTTAATTGGACCAGACTGAGATTTCGACAACCTTTGAATGGTAATGATAAAAATTCTAGTGTCATACAGTTTCCCATTCACAACCAATGATCACTCCATGAGCTTGTAAACCATAATAAATATTAAATATCTATACAGATATAGACGACTGTGCTATTGTTCCATGCAAACATGGTGGATCTTGTTTTGATCAGGTCAACGGGTACAACTGTAACTGCGTTTCTGGGTTCACGGGACTAAATTGTGAGACAGGTAAAATAAATTTCACTGGAAATATTAGTGTAGAATTATTAACTGTGAGCTTGAAGATTTTTGAATGAAGCTAAATTATAATAACAATAGCATTTATTCTGATATTAGATAGGAATGAAGTTTGACAGATTAAACGATATATACATTCGCTATTGTATGTATGAGTCTACACTATAAGGTAAACAAATAGATATAGATGACTGTGCGAGTTCTCCATGTCAGCATGGATGATCGTGTGCTGACCAATACAATAGCTACAACTGTACTTGCGAAGTTGGTGTCTCAAAACGGAAGTGTGAGATTGGTAAGTTAGTGTTCTATTCGATTACATTTTTTATGATTTATAATTGATTCAAAGAACAAATGAAGCAGCAGAGAGACTGAGCCCACCAACTATTTCGTCAAACAGAACCTTCTATCGAAAACACTCTTGATAGAAGTATTGTTTTCACAAAATAAACCCTTCTAGACAGAAAACACTGATAAAAAGGCTTTCTTCGCTGACCAGAAGGGTTATCTCTTGAAAAATGTCTACCTATATAACTACTTCTCGATACAAGGGTCTACTAGACGAAACATTCGGTGTTGTTTCAGTCTCTCCGCTGCTCGAAATACAAAGTATTACTAAAAATGCAAGCATTAGAAATCCTAGGATTTCTGGAAACGCTAGCGTTTCTAACTAAAAATTGTATCTAACCCAACTCGATACCGTGTCCGAGGATCATGTAAATTTATCGTTACAAATCCGTGTGGTTTTGCCTGAGCACGACTAAAGAAATTTCTGAATTTATTTATGTCCATGTCACCGCTGCACCAGGTCTGATGAATATTTCGTAACGTGTGTGCGTCAACGCCGTTAAATACCGCGAGAACGTTACAGTTATCTCTGATCACTTTTGGTATTTGTGTATATCGTTGAGTTACATAAATCACATCAGTGTTTTTGTGTCGTCCACGTGAAAATATCCTGGCAGGGTTTGATTGTTTGTCCAACATGATATCATCGTACACGACTAAATTATTAATACTCCCATCAATATCATCGATACTCGGTGCTTCATCAATATCAGTTATAAAATCAACAACATCTTCTTCACTTATCGATTTTGCACTTTCGTTAAAATCTTTTAACACGCTGTAGCATCGCTGATCGTCCACAGATTGGGCTATCAAATATAATTTATCCCACTTCATCCACTTCATTATTAAATTAAGTAACAACTGTGTCTTACCCGACCCAGGTGGACCTATAATAATCATTCGAACAGAATTTGGTAGCACTGAGTTATGTTTGATTGGCTCTCGTCGCTTTGACGCAGAAAAGTCAGTAATCTCCATTTGAAATGTCTTTGACATTTTTATATATCATAAAATTAATATAAATTTATATTGTGTGAAATGCCGAGCACGTACCTCAACTGCGGATATGACAACAATTACAACAAAAAATAATCGACAAGCGCTTACAGGCAAGTGTGAACGATGTGGCACAAAAGAGTTTAAATTTATTTTTAAAAAAAGGAGGTGATATCGCAGCCAAGTTAGCCAAGTTACCAGGAACACCGTGGGCTATATACCCAGGAGAAAAACATCTTCCAGGATATAATTACTGTGGTCCTGGAACCCGACTTGATATCAGACTTGATGCTCAGGATCAGCCCAATCCAGGTGAGTATCCCATAAATGCTATTGATAAGGCGTGTCATGCTCATGATGTAGCTTACCGAAGTAAGGATTTGCAACAACGCCATCTCGCGGACGTGAAATTAATTCATGCGTTAAATGCCATCACTGATAAACCTTTCAAAGAAAAGTTAGCATCCTGGTTGATAAAATCCGCAATGAAAGATAAATTAGCGCTAGGTACTGGTATATAATGGAGTCGATTTATTATTCCCCAAGCGGATATTGGAGAGGTAGCGCAGCAATTAGTAAACTCGCTGAAGCAGCAAAAGTTACAAAAGTTGCTGCTAAAAATTGGTTATCCCGACAGGCAATATGGCAAATTTATCTACCGCGTCCTAAACAAATTCACTTTGCACATTTTGATGTTAGTATGCCAAATGAGGTTCATCAGGCTGATATATTATTTCTGCCACATGATACTATCCGAAGACGTACATACAAGTACGCGTTAACTGTAGTTGATGTTACAAGTAGATACAAAGATGCTGAACCGTTAACGACTAAAACAGCATCTGAGGTTGCTTCTGCGTTTAAACGAATTTATCAACGTGGTCTGCGATGGCCAAATCTATTACAAGTTGATCCTGGCAAAGAATTTCAGGGTGCAGTATCATCACTGATGAAACAACATAACGTCACCATCAGACGAGGACATACTGAAATTCATCGCGATCAGGCAATTGTTGAGCGATTCAATCGAACACTTGCTGAGCGGTTATTTGGATATCAGTACGCGAAAGAATTCATTCAGGATACGAGATCTCGTGAATGGGTTGCAAGATTACCAAGCGTGATAGCTGCGCTAATTAATGAGATTACTCGAACAACCAACATGAAACCTGCCATCGCGATGACAAAAAAACATATACCACAACGACGGGATTTTTCAGCACAGCCGATACTGGGTGATGTTACAGTTAGATATTTATATGAACCGGGTGAACTTGAAGGTGGTAAACGAAGAGCGACTGATCCTATTTGGAGTGTTACCACACACAAGATATCTAACATAACAAGATCCACTGGTAGACCAGCAATCTACAGGTTGGATTCAACTGCTCCTCAACGTGGATTCACACGTGAGCAATTACAAGTAATTCCCGAGGACACACAATTACCACCCCGATCACTTAACTAGCGCTAGCGCCTCTACGTCGATTGCACTCAAGACAGGTCAACATGATATTATCACGTGTATGACCGCGATTGTTATCTTTTCTGTCTATGGTAAATTGTCTTGGATTATTACTCGAATACTGCCATAGCATTATACAGTTACAGCTCGCGCAATGATTATTCTGCTGTTGTTTTAACTCAATAATAAATTCAACATCAAGGTCGAAATCGCGATTATTTTTTTTGTCACTCTGTAACCGGCGAGTTTTCTTTTTATTACATCACCACCGGTGATGCTGTTGTTTTCATTATTAATTTTATCAGCTATTGAATCTTCCAATACAATTCTTCGCAGTTGAGATATTCTTCTGACTCTGGACACCGCTAGGTAGACTAGGTTTTACCATTCGATTCGATCATCAACGATCCAGACAGTTGTATCACTGATAGTTAGTCCTTGAGATGAATAAATTGTCATTGTGTATCCTAGCGTCCACGGGGATTTATTCATTTTTAGTGCATCTTTGACAGCATTAATATCAACTAACACAATATCATTCAATACTAAATTCTGTTTCCCTAAGTCTGGTATATCAACATCTATATTTTGTAACCGCGTATCAGCTAGTCTATAACATAACGGCACTGGCAACATTGGAAACTTTTCTTGTTGTAATTGAAATAGCTGCCATTGAAGTGTGTCTCTGACTATCTTTCTACTTGCCACGATCAAATCGTCTGGTTTCCACGAGCTCCAAAAGTCGCTCATCGAAGCTTCAGGAATCATCTCGCGCATAATTTCACATTGAATTTTATTCGGTTGTAATCTGATTAATGTTTTAAATTCTTTCAACGTTGCATCAAGTGCTCTATGATCATCAGACACTTCTTCGTGATAATCAACAAAATCTTTTAACCAATCATGTGGAGATGTGTCGACAAACGGAGGTGGTTGACCGTGATCGCCGCACATAATCACTGTAGTATTTTTCGCTAGCAGCCAATCAAGAAATGTTTTTAATGTTTCCAAGGGCACCGTACATATCTCATCCCCAATTATTTTCTCGGGAATATATTTTGTTCCCATTCGATCTGACGTCCACACACCGCCGCTGTATTTGAAAAAGCTGTGATAAGTACAAGAATTGACTCCTCGTTTCATCTCCCTGGCAATCCTGTGTGTAGGTGTTAGCACAATCATATCCGATTTTCCAAATAATTCAATCGCTCGAGTTGTCTTACCAGACCCACCCGGCCCGTTTAAATAAACAGTTTTGTGTCTAGTGATTGGATCATACACAGATGGCAACAACGATGAAAATGTCTCTGACATTTCTAATTTACAATAATCATCCTTAATTGCAACATCAGCGGATTCACAATATTCAGGTAACATCTCCGCTTTTATTCTCCACGAACTCCATGATTCATCGCAAAAGTCTTCGACTTTCATTGTGAAACGAGCCAGTGATTCTGAATATTTTTTACTTAGATAAAATGAATCTGTTGCAACTCTAACTGCGGTGTCAGGAAATCGATTTATCATTGATAGCAAATTTATAGAAACATGAGCCAGCATTGAAGATCTTAAATGTGTGTACTGAGGCGATTCTCCGTCGATATAACTTACAATTGTGCCCAACTTTTTCCCGTCCGACAAGAACCCATCCTCCCGATTACAAAATATATTTCTCGCAACAACGTCAGCAATTATAAAATCCAATTCAGCGTCATCGATAATCAGTCGCCAGTGATGTAGTTTGTGATTATATGCAGCACCTTGAGTAAATTTACCAATTATTCTTCGTCCGAGATCTTTTGCTGTTTTTTCACTATTGCTAAGTTTGATCTTGGGAACTTTAGGAGCTTCTTTAATAATGACATCCATCGGGGTATTTGGACTCTCTCGTGCATACTCGCTAATAACTTCATCGAGACTGATACGCTCCGGTGTTTGCAACCAAACTGAGGTCTGCGGTTGATATGATATGATTGATTGCTTCACTGACAGTCAACGATACCAGTATTCGGCTGTCAAGCATATATCGCAATAACACTATTGATACCCAGCGTTTCTCTGAGAAGTGTCTGCTAAACCAAACATAACAGCACGGATGAAGTCTCGCGGCGAATTCAAACGAAGTCACACGAGCAAATCCTGTCAGGTCAAAGTCGGGTAAAGGACCATTTATAGCAACTCGTGTCATCGAGTTCGTGGGATGTCCAAATCGCTTAAAATATTCGCGACACTCGCCCATCCCGAGAAAGCTTCCTGGGTAGCAAGCAATCATATCCACTGAAATCATATCCCGGTAGTCATACCGGGTATTCCACAACCCGCCATGCCCATACTCGACACAACTCAATTGTATATCCGAAAGAAACTGACTTCGGGTTGGTCTCCACGAATTTCTTTCTCTTGCGGCGTGAGCGGCAACACTTGGAACTGTTAAACAATTAACCAATAACTGCTCAATGTTTTCTTTCACATATTGTTCTGCGAGTTTTTTCATTTGTTGTTGCAACGACTCCATCCGGTATAATTCACCGTTGGGTTTTACAAATTGATCATATTCGCCATCTTCGGAACTCTTAAATAACCACACAGACACAGGGTCGGTTTTACTCAGTGTGTAAATAACATCAAATATGTTTTCCGAGTAAAATTTTACAACACGATCTCGTGGAAATATTGTAACTGCCTCACTCCAGGCATGAGAGTTATGATCAATAATTTCAATCGGTGATCCTGACTTTTTATAACGCTTCGAATTATATAATATTTCCCCGGTTAGTGTTTTTACTGTTATTGAAAATTTTAATTTACTTGATAGCACAGCAACATCATTTATTGATGCCCCAGTATCCTTGACTTGCTCAGCCCATGCTGCTATTTTTTCACGTCGCAGGTCGGTTAAACCGTTTCCTCGTTTTGCGTTTTTAAAATGTTCCATTACTCGCTCGGCTACACAATTTAACGCCAACGATGAAGTCATTAATGACGAAGTCATTTTCATCGGGGTGAGTTTATCAATTTTTGTTTTTTTTACCGGATAGATTCCATAAACGACTGAGGTCACAGGATACGCTCGAGCGTAGTATGGTTTATCAATCCCGGTCAGCATTCCTGGTTTGGAATCTTTACTTAACAGAATGGTCTTTCCGTTAGCAAGAACGGGGTCGAGTTTGTCAAGGATAATCCACGTATCGGAATCTGTTTGCACAATAAATTTTATTCTGAAAAAATATTTCTTACCGCGTTGATGTTTATCAAGGGGAAGATAATCAATAATTGTTTTTGCTCGGGAATCAGTCATTGTAGCATCAATGACTTCGTCAACATCGATGCTGTCATCGATGATTTCGTCAATGTTGCGGATAATTTTAAATGACGACCATACATGAGATGCGCCGTCGTCGCGGAATTCTTTTTTGGCATTCCTGATAATATTAAATAGATCAGTTAGATTCCGTCGCCGTGAGTCTCTGTTTAGTCTGTCAAGATCGAATCTCCCGGCGCCAAATAACTCCTTCATATTATATTTAAGACAAATATTTAAATTTAAATATTATATACATACAAATGAATAACTGCAAGTGGTTAAAAGTTGGATCTGTAACAGTCTGTAATAAGCCCTGCAGGAAGGATTCTGCGGTGAACACATACAAAGCATCACACGAGGAAGCACAGGACCTATACCGTGTCTTCCATGTGGTATTGGGGTCAGGGGTAACACACAGTTATGTCAAGGTGCGGAGGAAAGCGATACCGGGAACTCAAGCGATACTACAATAAAAAAGTAATGGAGATGCGCTGAAATCCGAGAGTGATTATATAACTAAGTTTTCGGACAAATTATAAATTAGACAAATACATTATAGTAGAAATGAATCAAGAATTTGTCCCACATCCAACCATTAAGAATTATGAAGCATCTCGCGAGGGAATAGTGAGACATTGCAGATTGAAAAAACCAGTTGGTGTCGTTAATAATGCTGGTTATCTTAGATTTACTGTTGCTGGAAAAAAACATTATTATAATCATAGGTTCGCGTTCGAGTGATAATCAAAGACGGCCTTGTAATTGATCACGTTGATGGACAAAGACTTAATAATAATTTATCCAATCTGAGAGCTGTGACGCAACGCCAAAATTGTAGGGCTGGGAATGCTGGGGGGGGGGGGAGAGAGAGTCTAGGGCAGTTGTATCCATAAATTTAGATACAAATGAAGAAATAATATTTCAATCGATATATGCAGCTGGCAAGTATTTCGGTAATTGTGCACCCTCAGCACGAAAAGTCGCAGAAAAAATATATAAATCAGCTCTGTCAAAACAATATAATAAGCAGAAAATTATTTTTCATTATCACGAGGATTTTCCAAACGGAGATAACTCCGTTAGGCATATCTCATGCAATTAGTTCCCTCCCTTTGTGCAATGCAGACGGATTTTTGCACAAGGAAGTAAATAACTTCCCTTTATTTCCCCTTGACAAAGTCAAGGTGACAATGTCAAGAATGATTTTATCCCTGACTTTGTCAGGGACAAACGCGTATTTATCTTTTTTTTTTACAGACACTATCACTATTTTATTACACTTGTTCGGGGTTATGGTACAGCTGTATTTTCCACACGATCATATTTAAGAAAAAACATTTTAACACGCTGAGCTATTTTTGAACTTCCAGGTATTAGTCGGTTTATATACAATATCGTCCGAATAATATACGGTGTTTCGAAACCCAACGAAGTTGCACACCTTTCTCCGTTATCGCCCCGTTAGGGGTGGTCTTTTACCACTCAACGGGATTGATTTCGGGGAGGGAGTGCAACTTTGTTGGACGTAGAATATAACCCCGCTGTCTATATGTTGTACCATCTTAAGATAAGTTAGAATTAAGTACCTAGGATAAGTTATATGTTATGTGTTGTCCCTATATAACCCTTGCTAGCATTTCAAATGGTAAGCTAGGGGTTCACAAATGGGGAATGTCTCGTCGTTCGCAAACACACCCTCTGGGCTCTCTAGACTGTTATTTGACAGGTTAGGGGCTCATTGGGGGTCGTGTTTCCGCTCCTGAGTTTGGTAGGATGTCATAAGACACCCTAGAGACTCAAATGAGATGTGATGTTTTTTTATTTTAAAGATATAATATTTATATAAATATGAATCACGAAAATATCAATAATGTGATTGATGCTATTAAAAAATTAGAAAAACAAGGATTTAATATATCACTAAATCCTGAAACATTTCTGTCTGATTTTGAATCATTATATGAAGCTAAATGCGCAGGGCATTATATTCTTCCTGCTCAATATCGATTCATAAAGATGATCCAAAATAATTTGTATAAATCGCTGGCCAGCGTAGAAGAAGCACAAATAAATGAATTTGTTCCATTGTCTCGTGCAATTGAAAAGATCAGGCTGGCATTGGCAGCCGAGTATGAAACAAAAAAGATAATAAATAATCGCGTTAGAAAATTGAAACATTGTATGTCCCTTGAAAATGCTTACATTAAAAATCCTTTAGGATTTTCAGAAGTCAGCGATGACAGCGTCAACGAGGAAATAAATACCTCACCTTGATTTACTTGGAAATCGAGTATCTTGATAAAATCAAGGAAGTGAAATCGAAGTAAAAAAGAAATATTACTTTTTTTACCGTCCGATTTACTAGCAAAAAGAGTATTTCTGGAAAAGTCTTTGACATTTCTAACGCTAGCGTTTTTACTGCATTATCTTATCAAGATGATCCCGTGAAATACACGAGTGAGCATAATTCATGACTTGGTCTGGAAAACACATGATCATTGTGATATGATTCTCTTGTAGTTGTTTCAACTGTGATTCTGTCAGTAAAAAATCATCATTACCGTATTTATCAATAACTATTTTAACTTCACCTATCAACGACGTTCCGCTTGATGCTTTCTTGATATATTCTTCAAGTACTTGTTTGTCGTGGATGGAACATTGTACGTGCTGATACATGCTATATTTTTTTATCATTTAATATAATTTATTTTAATGGTGATGGCACTGTTATTGTTGCCGACATCACTGTCAGAGAGATCACTGTCACTAACAATAAAATCACTGTCAGAGAGATCATTGTCACTAACAATAAAATCACTGTCGTCACTGTCAGAGAGATCACTGTCACTAACAATAAAATCACTGTCGGTGCAAATGTCAGAGACATTTTCATCATCATCATATTTTTTCGGAAATGCTTTGCATTTCTTGGGAGTCTTTGGAAAATGCTTTGCATTTTCATTGAAAATCGAAGACTTTTTGGACATTATTATAATATGATATTATTAATTGGAAGTCTATCTTTTGGGCCAAGACCGAAGACATCTTTTTGGGGTCCTCTTTCATAACCAGAAGAAGCCCAAGAAGCAGCATCTGGGGGTTTTCCGTCATAACCAAAAAACCAATAAATTTCGTCCGCACTGTAGGAGCTCAAACCACTACTCAACGTTGAACTTTTGATAACATCCAGATGGTCTTTGTATGACGGGGTAATTCCGTGATATGACTGCGCGTCAGTGATATAATCAGACTTTTTTGGTTCTGGTGGTATCGGTGGTGTCGGTGGTGGATTTTCAGGCCATCCTAATACTGTTCTGATTGAACTGTTATAAATGTCTACGGCGTAACCCGGTGAAGCGACTTCGATGATCGTTGACAACGTTGGCTCGTGAGCACTTATTGATATTTTTGCTTCTTTTCCCGTGATACGCTTTATTTGACGCTGTATTTCTTTGTTGATTTCTTCTATCTGATAAGACCCTGTTTGTAAATGAATGACGTCCCAATCTGGAGTACCGTCGGGGTTATTCTGATACGAAAATACAAATGAATTATCTGGCAACTGTCCGTGAAATGATGTCGACCTGATGTTGGGCCAACTGTGATATACTCGTAATTGTGCCAGTGCGATTTCTTTTACTGGAATTGCAGTTGGAAAATTAATATTAAACTCTGGTTGCTTCGAAGATATTGTTATCATTGATGTTTTTACCGGAGCTGTGTTTGCGGCTATCTTTTGAAGTATCTCCGTCATTATTTATATTCATCGTTTTCAAATCAAAGTTCTTTGAAAAGCACTTTGTGTTTTCGTAATTGTTGTATGCGCTGGACATCAACGTGAATTCGGAATCGGATATAACTGTATCGTCAAGGCTGGATGATATCAGCGACGACAATTTCGAGTAGGTGCTCGTGGCTGCGCTGTTTAACTTTTCATATTCGTGTAATTTTGTTAGCGCACACGAGGATATTTTTTCGCAATTATATTAGCAACTCCTGCAATTGTCGCTGATGTTGAAACTGTAATTGTGACCGCGATTGCAGTTGTCCCTGGGTCAGCGCTGATAATAGCACCCCAGTAGATGCAACTACCGCGGATACCGAATACACTATTGTGTCTAATACAGATACACGCCGTTTGTACTTTTTATCTTTGTTGCGCATTTGTCAATAGTATCTTTTAACTCTGACTGCCATTCGCGTACTTGATCATATCTATATTGCTGCGCACTTAATGACTCTGTCATTAGAGTTGTCGCTGATGCCATTTTATTATTTTACGCGGTAACCAATTGAGGCGTTTCAGCTACAAATTCCAAACACCACCAATAAGATGTTGCGGTTAATTTCTTGTCTGCGGCTTCCAGTATAAATGTTTCTTCGGTTTCCTTGTTTAATATGATAGTCACAACCCCGGAATACTTATCGGTGGAATGTCTCCAGGGATATGTTGTGAAGATCTCAAATTTAGCGGCACTGAACACAGACAGTCCATACACGCCTGTGGCTGTTGCTGTATATTTGATAGTATTATTTTGTTTGGACCATGTTGCGAATCCCGATGATACTGTATATACGATGTTGATGATATGCCCGGGGGTAACTCCAGTGGGGACCTTAATCAGACTGGTTTTGTTAACGATCTCAGGAATTCCCGATACGATATCTTGCTGTGTTTGTTTGATCGTGTCAATGCTATTTTGTATCAACGCGATTTGATCTGAAAAACTTCTATCTGTTCTGACTACACCTAATCGGGTATTAATCGCGTTGACTTCGCTGGCGTTACCAATAAGATTTTGTTTGATTTCAGAAAGGTTTATGTCGACAACTGGAGGAGTCCCAAAGAACTTATCCACGGCATCATCAGTTTTTGCAAAGTTTCTTCGAAGTCTTGTGAACGCGCCCACGTGAACATCATACTCAGCCCGCAACGTGGTTAGTTTACTGTCAACGGTGTCTACATATTGTTTGTTTGCGGCATCTTCCGGGGATGTTGGATATCTTAAAACGGTTATTTTGTTACCGTTCATGCTGAGTTCACATGTCATTGTATCACCGGACTTACACGTTCCCCTGCGTGGGGCCCCGAGTGGCCGAGTGGTCTAAAGCGCTGTCCGTTACGGACCACTGCCATCTCACCTCTTTCTGCGTGGGTTCGAGTCTCGGATTCAGCCAATGTGGGTATGTGAGAAAGCTTGCCAGTAGCTTCTCGTGGGTCGGTGGTTCTTTCCGGGGTTTTCCCGGGTTCTTCCTCCACCATTGATACTGGCCGCCATATATGGCCTATCGTGTGCTGAAAAATGGCGTTAAACCCTACAACAACAACAACAACAACAATCCCCTGCGGCTTTTCGTGCATCATCTCGCAGCATCGCAATTGATATCGACGAATCTCTGATTCTGCCGCTGTCAGTGAATACAGCGATGTTGTCCGCGGTAGCTAAAAGGACCCTGTGAATTATGTCATTCCACTTAATGTTACTGGCTTTTAGCTTGCCATGTCGATCTTGAAAAATTACAACCTCATCTGGGTCTACCCCAGTTAGATTTAAAAGATTATCAATTTCATCTTTGGTCGCATACTTTGATAAATCGATATCTTTTTTTTTCTTCCTTTGTTCTGCTTGATCTTCCGTAAATATCAACCATTATTAGTTATGGGATTGTTTAAATTTGGAAATCACATCTGTGATTTCAACGTGTATTCATGCACGACTTTGTGAGGAGAAATCTTCGATTTCAAGATTGCATCGAGAACATTTAAAACTTCACGGCCACATATCGGAGGATCGGTCAGTGTTTGTATTGGTAACGTTGAATACCAAATTGCAGTGCCTGGCACCAGAGTACTTTGTACTCTGCTGACATAATTCAGAAACTTAATTGGCGGTGCTAGCCCGTACGAATCAAAATAGATAATTCCACGTGGATCGATCGCGTAAGCAACCCAGTTAGTTCCTGGACCATCACTGTTATCAAGATTAATAATTCCGGTTTCTGGATTATTCGGTCGTGTTGGTAATTGATTTCGCATAAAGACGCCTCTGAAATTTTTTATATTTAATTGTTTAACAGCATCAAGCAAATCAAAATTTGACATCGGTAGAAAACCAGCGGTTTTCAGAACCGTTTTGGGTACCATGAGGGTGGAGTTTCTGGAAGTCTTAACCCGCGTCCCATTTTTTGTATCCTTTCCCTGTGGCTTTCTTTAGTGCCATTCCAGCAGCTGTTCCAACAGCCCCTAACGCGGCTGCTTTAGCGACTGCGGGGGCAGCAGCAGCTATCAGTGCTGGTATCGCGGCGAGAAGAGGAAATATACCGCCTGTTTTAACCATATCTTTGACCGCGGCTGGAGAGAAATCAAGTTGAGTTCCAGTAGCTGCTTGCTTTGCTTTATTGAAATGTTTTACTTGGGTTTTAGTTAATGACAGTTTGTTTGGACCGCCCAATAGCTGATCGTGTTTTAGTGCTATTTTTGTCCCACATGTGCTCAGGTTCTTCGATTGTAATTTCTTCACCTGACCAGGAGTCCAAGTGACATTAACATGACTGTATGACATTTTATTTAATACGAGATTGATCTAATTGTTACATATTGCTGCTAGCAATGTTACATATTTTCCACTGGGGCATGAACGACTCTCATTCGTCCACAAGCACCTTCAAGTAGCATTGTTTTATCAGAGAGTATGACCGCGATTGCTCTGTAAGGGTTACTTGAGTTTACGTTAGCTCTGAGGTGTAAATCAACAACAGATTGTTCAGCTAAATCAAGATGCTCCAGCGAAAAGTAATAAATCGGATACATACTCGTAAAATCCAACTGTGATATTTGCAAACTAGTATCAATATTTTGATCACGTCCCGTAAATGTCATCAAACGGTGATATACACGTGCTACATTATTAGTGCCAAAGTTCAATATTATATCCTCGGATGGTTCTTGATGTCCGTTTATTCGCAAGGATACTGCAGTGATACCAAGTTGATCAAATATTATATGAGAACGTTCTTGATTGTTTAATCGTAAATTAAGTTGAAAGACATGTCTTGGTGCCGCAACACCTTGCTGTGATGATATATGCCACGTGAATAGCCCATCAATATAATTTTGATTAACGTCAGTGGTTGTTGTTAGCCACGACATTATTGATTTACCACCTTGATCCATGAAAGAAATTAACCGCTGTTCTGCAGCGAGTGACGGAGTCATCACCGGCATCCACAGAGCAAGTCTTTTTATATTTACTTTACCGTCAGCAACGCCAGCTGCTCGCCAGATAGCATCATTGTCATCACCTTTTCGATGAAGAACAACTGTGTGTTTGGCTCCAAAAATGGCCTTTCTAACATTTCTGCAAAATCCAAAGACGTGAGACAGTGGAATCGCACATGAAAATTCTCTATTATTACCTTTCAACATTGATTTTCGTATTTCAAACCCTAAGTTGTACTCTGGGCTGGGTCTTAATATCGAAAATGCATCACCTGGTCTAGGCGGCATCCCAACGGGTTGTGGATCAACCGCAGTATTTCGTGCTGTTTGTACCTCCAAATACGGTCTTCCATCAGGAAAGTTAGAATTGTCTTTGGCGAACATCATAGTTGGGCCAGCTGATCTAGTGTAATCATCTGAATATCTTGCCAGCCCAATAATTGTCGTAGCAACATCAACATTATCTTGAATTGTCTCAATTTATTTTGCCGTCTATGAGATATCTGGCGCTGGAAAATAGTGCCATGATGCCATTATTTACAAAGCCAACTTGGACATCAGCTGCATATGGTGTATTAGCGACAACATTTGTTACGATTTCACCTGTAACTTCAATAAATGCTTCCGCGGGCAAAAAATATCTGCTTGTATCCTGCACTTGTAATTCAATTCTGCTCCGCTGATTTGGTTCTCGTGCTTCATAAGAATAGTACTGATAAGACTCATCCTTGAGTACTGGTGCATCCATATCGAAAGCTGGATCAGACACGCGTTTAAACATTTTATAGTAAATCATAGTCATCTAAAACGAAAACCACTTCCTGATAGCATACTTGTATTTATTGGTTGATCCAGTATCTCTGCTAGTTTTTTATTTGCAGCTTGATTTATTACTTTACTGACATCCACAGGCATCTCTGCGGTGGCTGGTAATTTGACTGGCCTGCGTAATCGCGCTAATCTTTCCTTGATTGTACTAAATGCCTTGCTGGCAATATTACCGATAGCACCAGGAGCTATATCTTTAATAACATCAATAGCTTTCATTGATAGTTGTTTTGCAATCGGAGCTGCCTTGGGTGCTAGGCTTCTGAATAAACCTTGAATAACATCACCATCTCCGTAAATTGCTCTATAAACAGGTAGTCGTGAATTTATTACCCTGACCACGACGGGTCCACGGTGAGCGTTATGTATGATCATTATTATTTTTTTTTATCTAACTCGATGACTTTCAGTCAATGATTTCATCGATAAGTTATCCATACGCGTGAACATCCATGATACCACCCTGAAATAATCGCTGACAAATACCAGCTGCTTCATTAATTATTTCCGGTGAGTTATTACCAGCTCGTCTGCCTCCGATGAGAACTTCTAACCGCGATACATCATTGAGAACACTATTAGGACAAGTAATGTGACCACCAAGACCACTACCTGTAGCTCCATGGAGGCCAAGATCTTCAAGAATATCATCATCTTTTTCATCTGGACGCTCCTCCAATAGCGGTGAATAGGGAGGTGGAAGCCCTTGTTGTCTACTTTCGTCAAGTTTCTTCATTGCATTTACAAGGGTTGAAAATTTTGAATCGTTAGATTTGACCGTTTTCTTATCATAGTATACACGATACACCCACTTAACAAAATTGGTATCAGTCGTGGACTTATATTTCTCGCTTAAATGTTTATGTTTGTCATATAAACCATCTAATATAAATTCAGGTAATTTGTCTTCTGGTGTGTTTTTAAGGACTTTAATAAAACCCGGATCAAATTTTGCAGTCAGTTTAATAATTTCCTTTGCTGCTTTGGGTGCAGCAGCTTCGGCGACTTTAGTGACTTCTTCAGCGGTGGGTGGAGGTTGAGCTATATCAGTTGGAAGTTTTTGTAAAATCTTTTTTGTTTGTTAGTTCTCCTTGCAATTTTTTCAGTTTGCTCAGCGGTTTGTTTTAGCGTTGGAAGAATACCCTTTTCTCTTTCCTCTTCCGTAATATCTCCCAATAAAGCTCTTTCAGTGACCGCCGCAGCCTTTTCAGTAGCTGTTGTAACGGGTTTAAATAACTGTTATGTACCCGTAGCAAATTCAACTTGTGCTTGCTGTCGTTGTTGAAGTTTTTCTCTAAAACTATCGCGGACAGGAAGAAATTTTTTAATTGCTTCTAATCTAACACTATATGCTTCTCCGATATTTGCCATTGTTATTGATTTTA
The DNA here is from genome assembly GCA_028554795.2 of Sinohyriopsis cumingii. Classification (NCBI taxonomy): domain Eukaryota; kingdom Metazoa; phylum Mollusca; class Bivalvia; order Unionida; family Unionidae; genus Sinohyriopsis; species Sinohyriopsis cumingii. Next base: position 9,996,702 of record CM068842.1, on the reverse strand, counting down.
TAATTTTTTAATTCACAGAAATCCTAAAGGATTAGAAATGCAAGCATTAAAATCCTAAAGGATTTTTCCAGGAGCAGCAGAGAGACTGAAACAACACTGAATGTTTCGTCTAGTAGACCCTTGTATCGAGAAGTAGTTATATAGGTAGACATTTTTCATGAGATAACCCTTCTGGTCAGCGAAGAAAGCCTATTTATCAGTGTTTTCTGTCTAGAAGGGTTTATTTTGTGAAGACAATACTTCTTTCAAGAGTGTTTTCGATAGAAGGTTCTGTTTGACGAAATAGTTGGTGGGCTCAGTCTCTCTGCTGCTAATGAATATCTCAAATTATTAGACAAAATTAGCCGCAAAAAAGATCTATCAAAAGTATATTTGACCTTTATCATTATAATTTCTATTTTAAATGATTTCTTTATGATCTCCGTACATTTTTATCATACAACGATTATTAATCAAAGATTGATACATTCGCTCTCTGTTTATATTGTGTCCTGAGGGAAAACATCGAAAACTAAAGTGTAAAATATAAGCACAAAATCTTACTTGTGCATATTCAACTTCAGACAAAGAATTGCGCAAGCAATCAATTGTTTTTCGATGATTTGTTTGTGTTCGATTCTCAAATATTGACCCAAATGTGATCAAATAACGTCAAGACAACGCAATGATTGACACACTCATGATGTAGAAAGCACATACATGACACTGTCCATATTTTAATGATTATTATGTTAGCCAGTGAGTTATGAATTTCAATCATTATGAATTATTGTACTGACCACTTTAAAGACAATGGTTTTATTGTTTTATATGATACATCAATAAATGTGTCACTGGTCTTGATTGGAGCATGGACTTGTCGTGATAATAATTGTTATTTTCGTTGCTGCAATCTGCATATTTACCTGTCATAATATTTGTGATAGACACATAGTATACAAACAGCTTCATTCTTCTTTAATAATGTAGCATGAATATAAACATTTGTTCCTATGCACTATCAAAAGAAACAAAAAGGAAATATTAATCGAAAATACGTTTAGGAATGCGATCTTTCTTTTAATGATACGTTTTTATTATGATCATTCTCTACAGCTTGTGTCATTTAGGCAAATATAAATTATGAATCAAATGTAAATGTTAAAAGGGATTTTCAAGTACCCAAGAGGGAGATTGTGAAGAACTTGCTATTGAAGTGTTATTAGAAACATTCTCGAATCATATTGTTTTCAATACACATTCAATGACCACCACATTTGAGGGTCAACCATAGTAAATAATACATATCGGTACAGACATAGATAACTGTACTAGTGTTCCATGCCAACATGGGGATTTGTGTTGATAAAATCAACATATACCATTGTACCTGCATTTCTGGATTCTCCGGACCAAATTGTGAGACAGGTAAATTACAACTCACTTATGTTTTTTAGGAGATACTTATCAACTCAATGCTTAAAGATTGTCGAATGTACCGATGGCCTTTACACTTTATATTTTTATATCAACTATTTCGGACCACGTTCTAAGCTACAGGAGGCATTCTTCCATCTGATTACATTGTTGTAGATTGCATTTTAACACTTTGTACGGATGGGAGGGGAGCAATGAAACAATTATCGGACTGTTGGTCCTCCTATAACATTGTCCAATGCATTAAAAGGGACTTTGCATAACATTACATTTCCATCAGAAACCGTCATGAATTCTAAGGTGAATACTGTAATTCCACAGCACAGGATAAAAATAACACGTTAATTTCATAAAAGAAGTAAAGTAGTTCAAATTAAACACCAAAATATTATTCACTGAAAATACAGTAAACTGAGAAGTGTTACTAAAAATAAAATCTTACATTGTTTCTGTGTTATGGTGTACGAAGCGAAAGACAATTTACGATAAAATAACTCAGTGTTTAGGTTACCATTGAAATTAGTATGCCGTAGAGCAAATATTCAGCATAGTACCTTGATTTTCGTAAACCTGGTATGATTTCCACTCTGTACGAATCCATAAAAATGACTATACTGAGTTGTATGTTTCTCCATCAGATATCAATGAATGTTCCAGTGGTCCATGTAACAACGGGGCAACTTGTGTTGATAATGTAGCTTCCTTTAGCTGCACTTGCTCTCCTGGATATAGTGGAGCCACCTGTTTAATAGGTTCATGGTTTCCTAAGTATATTCTAAATCTGTCTTCATTTATCTTTGAAAATTAAGACAACACATAGTCATGTGTAATGCAAGAAAACAACAACAATAAATGAGATTGAAAATTGTAAAGCACTTCAAGTTTTAGAACACTGACATTACAAACACATCTAGGGAATGATAATTCCAAATCGTTTATTGATTTTATTAACGTACTCTTCTTACGGGGCACCATACCATAACCACCAAACCTATTGTTTCTTAAATATACAACAAAAAGAAACAAAGAAAGCAAAACGACGAAAATAACGAGTATCAATATTGGTTCTGCTATGGGATATGAATGAAATTTGACACATTAAAAATACATATGCGCTATTGCATTTACAAGTTATCAATACAATATAAACATCTTTGAACAGATATAGATGACTGTGCGATTTCTCCATGTCAGCATGGAGGAGCGTGTGTTGACCAAGTCAATGGCTACCACTGTACCTGCGTTGCTGGTTTCTCGGGACGGAATTGTGAGACTGGTAAGTATGTGTTCCATCTGCTTATATTTCTTATGCTTTATGATTGATTTGCATGACACTTGATTAGCTCAAAGTAATATATAAAAGTAAACAAAATACAAGTTATACCGACACTATATTTGACTTGTGCCTCTATACTTTCGATAAAATGATTTCATTATGAATTACATTTATTTATTTGTTTGCAACTATTCATATGTAACACTTGATACAATCATTTCATCTTTCTATTCTGTCCTGGTGAGGACACATGAAAACTAAAGTGTTAAATACAAGTACAAGCTGTTACTCGTGCACGTTCCACTTCCAACCATACCTTTCACTAGACATTGATTGTTTTACGGTGAGGTGGGTTAATGAAATTCCTTTGGCTGTTTATTTATGGATTAATAAGACTTATCACAAGATCTTGATTCACTTCTATTGGCCAAAATTCAAAAGTGGTGTTTGTAAATATTGCACATTTTGTCATACTTGTCAAATTGTAGTAAAACCTAATCCGAAGATATCAAAGGCTCATCTGCAACCTATTCCTGCATTTGACCAACCATTTAGCAGAATAATGCTAGATTGTTGATAGAATAAGTCCATTACCTAAGAACAAGTCAGGTAATCAATACATGTTGACCATAATGTGTACGTCAAGCAGGTTTTCAGATGCCATTCCTTTGAGGACTATTAAAGTTAAAACCATAGTAACAACATTGATAAAAAGTTTTATATTCAATTTAGCCTTCTTGAATTTGTCCAATCTGATCAAGAGTCAGATTTTAGGTCCGGAATTTTCCAGCCAATTACGCTTGAATTTGGTATTCAGCAGTTCAAGTCAAAAGTAAAATTATGTTTTGACAGAACTTCAATGGAGAGAACTTTTTCAGTCAGGTAATTTAGTTCCGTCTCTCTTGATCATTCTTCAGATTAGATATTAAGGCCCTTACAAAGTTAAATTATCATGATAGTACTCCTGGGATCTATATAATTGAAAGAAGTATAAGTGTATTGAAAGAGATAGCCAGGTTAAACATGCAATTAATTTAGTTGTACCTGTCCCACTCATTGAAGTTTTAAGTGAAGTAAAACCATAAAGCTCCACTGATGTTGGAGTGACAAATCTTCGTAATTCAGATATTGTGAATAATCTGGACCAGTTTTTTTTTTTACATTAGCAAGAGCAATAAAGGAATGAACTTAAACAGCTAATATTTGAGAAATGACCACTTATTTCCACATGTTCCTACATGAACAAAAATTTCCATGACTTTGAAATTTTAAAATTCCACATCTGTGAAACAACATCCATACAGGATGAACCCTCGCAAACAGGAATACTTGAAAACAGAAATCCAATATTTGCTTGAGAATGATTTCATAGCACCCAGTGAAAGTCACTGGAGTTCACCATGTATATTTGTTCCGAAACCAGATAAAACTTTCTGTATGTGCACTTATTACAGGAAGGTGAACTGTGTGACCAAAACATATTCTTTTCCATTAACAAGAATCGATGACTGCAATGATAAAATCGGAAATGCCACATATGTCACCAAATTAGACCTTCTGAAACGATTTTTGCAACCTCCACTGACGGAAAGAGGGAAGGAAATTTCATCAATCGGGACTCCAGATGGACTTTATCAATATAAAGTGATGCCGTTAGGGATAAATAATTAGCCTAGTACTTTTCAACGTTTAATGAATATGATCACCTTTGGTCTCGATACTTGTGATGATTATATCGATGATGTCATCATCTACAACGACGCCTTAAAAGAATCGTTAGAAACAATTCGGAAATTCTTTGACAGACCCAATGATGACAATTAAAATATCCAACAGTTAGTTGTGCTGTGCTAGTCTGACATTTCTTGAATATATCGTGGGACATCAACATGTTACACGTATAGATGTTAAGGTCAAGGCTATCTCTTAATTCGTGTGCCTGTTAGTTAAAAGCAACTGATACGATTTTTAGGTATGGCTGGAAACTAATTTGTTTAAATGGTTCCATAATTGCTGAACCCCTGACAAATGTATTGAGCAAAACAAAAAGGTTTCTTTGGACTGACAAATATCAGGATGCTTTTGATAAGTTAAAAGCCATACTTGGAGGCGTGCCAGTTCTTACAGCTCCAAATTTTAACTAATCATTTAAGCTGTCTATTGATGCATGTGATGTCGGGGTTGGAGCAGTATTGATTCAAGAAGATGAAAATGGTGTTGATCATCCTGCATGCTATTTTCCTAAGAAATTAAACAAGTACCAAAGAAATTATTCAACAATCGAGAAGGAATGTTTGGCTTTGATATTGGCATTACATCATTTTGAAGTTTATATTAGTTCAGTTCCTTCTTCGATTATTGTGTTTAGTGGTCACAACCCCCTTACTTTCCTCGGCAAGATGAAAATAAATCAATGACTACTGACGTGGACTTTGTTGTTTCAGGAATATAATATTGACGTCAGACACATCAAAGGAAAATATAATTTAATAGAAGATGCGCTTTTCTGTGTATATAAATATTTTTTCATATATGCTTTGTATAATACAGAAGACTTCTTAAATAAAACCTCATGCATAATAGATCTATGGTAAAAATAAAGCTTTATTATATAAACCTTTATTTTTCTTTATGGGGGAAATGTTAGATATATTTGATTTAATTTATATTTGCTTTAATTTAATTGTTTGTTGGTAAGTTTAATTTCTTTTATTCCATTACATGCTGTTGCAATATAACTTTATTTACTGTACTAGAGCTTAGTTTTGACTAAAAAATTATTTGTAAACAACTTTATAGAGACATTGTATCTAAAGATGAACTAGTTCCTGACCTTGATTAAGGACCAGTAAGATTTCTGTAAACAACTTTTATTTTGTTCTTTCTCAGAGTAAGATTGATAAAAAAGAATCGATACCATACTTGGATTGACCCACATCTGGGCATCTGTTTTGCGTTGTGCTTAGATTTATTACTGATGTTTTGAGAAATAATGATTATTCTTGCCATAACACTTGAGATGATAAAGTGTTTTATGTTATGACTTGTTTGTTTTTCCTGGAAATACTACTGCTCTAAATTAAATCTTGGAGAAAGACATTTATCGAAATATACACAAAATTCAAACAAAAGAACAATATTTTCTGTAATTCAACAAACAAATGTTGACACAACAGAACGACGCTGATCAGATAATACGTCATTTCCTTCCATTTTTGGATTTCATCAGGATTCAAATTCAGTTTTATTAGGATGCTTTCATTCTAGAACATCCATTTTTTATTCTTGGATTATTTTTGGATTTGATTCGTGAAACCATAAGTATTGTTTCTAATTTTTACTTTATTATTCTAAGGGAATAAATTATTTGTTAAATTTTACAAAGCTTGTTGTCTTCTCTTTTTTCTTGTTACTTTTGTAGGAGCCTAAACTCGTAACAATATAAGAACCATAAATCGAATGTAAAAGTTCAAACAGTCCTTAAACTTGACCAGATGGAGATTTTAAAGACCTTTCTATTGACTAGTTATTATAAATATTTTAGTGTCATATTATTTCCATTGAACAAAAAATACATGCGTGAGCCATAATAAAGAATACCTATTGATACAGATATTGATGAATGTGCCGGTGTTCCATGCCAACATGGGGGATCTTGTGTTGATGATGTGAACGGATACCATTGCACGTGCATCCCTGGCTACTCAGGACAAAATTGTGAGACAGGTAAATTACAATTTCACCTGTAACATTTGGCCATAATTATCAACTCAATGCTTACACATTGTCTAATACACCGATGGTCATTTCACTTATTATTTTGTATACCGTCTGTTTTGGACCATCTTGTAAGCTACAGAAGGCATTCGTCCCCCTGATTACATTCTTATAGATTCCATTTTCGAACTTTGTATGGAAGCGGAGACAGCAGTGGTATAATATTTGGACTGTTATCCATTCTTTACTATTTTCCTATGCATTAGAAAGTATTATAAATAACAGTACAATTCTAAAGTAAATGCTGGAATTCCACATCAAAAAATTAGTAATAACACGTCACTTCATGAGAAAAATATAGTAGATTAATATAAACAACAAATACCATTCACAGAAAATACAGTTTGAGCTGAGACGTGTTACAAAAACAAATCTTATATTCTTTTGCAATTGTTATAATTTCTACTCAGTAGAAATCCATCCCATGGCTATATTGGGATAACTGTTCTCACATTAGATATTTGATATTACGTGTATTAACCAGCAATACAAGGTTAAACATATTTGAACAGATATAGATGACTGTGCGAGTTCTTCATGTCAGCATGGAGGATCTTGTGTTGACCAAGTCAATAGCTACCACTGTACCTGCATTGCTGGTTTCTCGGGACAGAATTGTGAGACTGGTAAGTCAGTGTTCCTTCAGGTTACATCTCCTTTGTTTCATATTTGATTTGCAGGATTAACTCAGATTACGAAAACTTTCTATAGCATGACAGGATGTAATTCCTACGCTTTGGAACTATCGTAAGGACTTCATCAGAGAAATGACGTCTGAACTGAAGCCACGTTGTCAACTAAATGTTGACCACGTGACAAAACCCAGAGAACTTATTAGTATCATATTACATGATCGCCTTTTGTACCAGACCTTGTCTTGTCATCCAAAGGAGACTCTTAGATGATACAAATTTAACAAAACTCACTGTTTGGGTGTTAGAACAAATAACTACTCTTTTTAAATGGGTCTTGAACACTAATTTTGTGTATATCAAGGAGATTTTTATAAACAGGATGTCAAGGCAGAAAACGGTTCACCAGGGTCTCCAAATGCGGAAATAAGTATGGAATACTCTGAACTCAATGCTATTTGCACTGCACCCCATCCTCAGGTTGTGTGGTTTCGTTATGTGGATGACACTTCACATTGATGCATGAATGCAATATTGAACAATTCACAGTGCATTTCAATTCCATTTTACAAATATTCAGTCCATTTAGAATGGGGAGTTGCCGTGATTTGATAATTGTGTTGACATTGTAGGTAATAATTAAGGAACAAAAGTTACCCTTTACCTCAAACCTACCCACAAGTCCAGCTCCATCCATCATTTTGAACACAAGAGATCAGTGGTGCGATCGCTGTTGCATTTTGTTAACAGCATTGTTATTGTTGAGGAATACCGGGTGTTGCAGGTGCATCGTATCAAATAAGCGTAATTGGTCAACGGTTACAAAGACTGGATGTTGGTGTTTCCTGAAATAAAAATGAACAAGTGAGGAACATCAGAAGGAGAAAAGAGATAAATGTGCAACTGTTTCCCATACATATATTGGTGAAATCTCCGAGAGATTGCAAAACCTGTTCCATAAATATGCAACTAATATGATCCACAAACTCTATAACACCATCTGCGAAAAGACCAACTTATTTGAATAAAAAGTGTCAAGTCATTGGTTAACACCATTGTGGCAATTGTGGAAAATAACACTTGTACACCAAAAAGTGAATTCATGACTGTTGTGCACACTGCAAATTATCAGGGCATACTATTTCTTTGGATAACGTCAGAGTTCTCGGTAGAAAGAACAGTACCACGAGGAAGGAAATAAGAGACTTTACTGACATCATGAAGGGAAAGCCAGTGTTAAACAGTGATTCCGGATTGGAATTTATGCAGTTGTACAAAGTTTTACAATCAATTGTTTTACAATGACTTATGTTCGATCGTCTTAAGTAACACAAAGATGTAAAATATATTTGAGACAATTCCTTGGATGACACAATAATGGTGTGAAAATCATAAACACGTTCCAGACTATATTTCTAATATTTATTACGTTATCAGTTCATCTATGAATTAATTTCAGTAGGAATCATTCCATTGCTCACTCTTTACGAATGTGGTATTTATATTTCCTATCATACATCAAATGAATGTTGCAGAGGTCATTAATGGAATATAACATTGTCATGACAAAATGGTTTCTTTAGGTGCTCCAATCTGCATGATCTACTGACCAATACATTTGTGTGTAGGAAGCAAAGTTTTATTTAGATAACGAAACATGTTTATAAATTAATTAAACTTTTATTTCTACTCTCTGTGAAAAGAAAGAATAAGGAAACGTGAATAGAAAACAAGTTTGAGAATGCGGTAGTCCTTAACGATACGTTGTAATATGATCACATTCGAAACCTCTCGCCATTTAACTAAATAAAATGTTTGAATCAAAGGACTTTCCTATTAAACTAGATCAGATGGAGATTTTGACAAACTTTGATTAAAATTTTTGTTCCAAATATATTGTTACCCATGCATAATCAATGACCAATCCATATGCGTTTCCACTATACTAAAGAATACAATGTCTGAACAGATATAGACGAATGTGCTAGGTTTCCATGACAAAATTGTGGATCTTGTCTTGAAGAAGTCAACGGATACTATTTTACATGACTAACTGGGTTCTCATAACGAGATTGTGAGACATGTAAAGGTTTCACATGTAATATAAATATGGAATTATCACCTCAGTGAAAATGAAACGTGACGATGGCCACGACAATGTATGTCTATGTATCAAATGTGTTGGTATCAGGACTAAACAGACAATGTTTTTCAATTTTCTTTATGCTTGCCTAAATACTGCATTTTACCAGTGTGTATGGATGGTGTGACGGCAATTGGATACTTATTGGACTGTTGTTCATCCTGTAATGATTTCGATCCTTAAAAATTTGCTTTTGATAACAATAACATTCCATTCGAAACCAAGATAAATTCTAAGGTAAATGTCGTAATTGCATCATTACAGGATACGACAAGCATGTTAATTTCGGAACAGAAGAAAAATAGTTAAAATATAAACACCACAAATCATTCACGGAAGTTAATTTTTTGGACAGATGCGTTGCTAAACATGTTAGCCTTCACTGATTCTGTTATTTGGTGTACCAAACGAAATAATATGTACGGTTAAATAACTCAATGTATATGCTACGATTGGAAACAATGTTGTAGAACATATATTGAAGAAACTAACTATATTTTCGTGCAACCATTATGATTTCCGCTCAGCAGGAATCCATTCAAATGACTATACTGTGGTTTTATTCTACATTCAGATATTAACGAATGTTCCAGTAGCCCATGTAACAACGGAGCAACTTGTCACGATAACGTAGGGTCCTTTAGCTGCACATGTTCCCCCGGATATAGCGGATCCACATGTTTAACAGGTACATGGTTTCAAAAATATATTCTACCTTTCTCTCCCATTTGAAAATTAGGAAAGCACTCTGGTCTCTAAAACGCAAGAAAACACCAGCTCTAAACGGGAAGAAACATTTCAAAGTACTCTCAACATTGAGAATAGTGACGTTTTAAGAACAGTTACGGAATATAAATTCCATCGTGTTACTTAACAAAACGAAACCAAAGAAATCGAAAACAAAAATAACCATTATCATGCGAGGTGAGTTGCAATGTTATTAATATTTACTAGGGTGTGCGATAGGATTACATTTAAATCAATAAACAAATACATATTTCCAACTAAAATGTGAGAGTCAAAAATACAAGTTTAAAATGTTTGTACAGACATAGACGACTATGAGAGTTCCCCATGTCAGCATGGACGATCGTGTGCTGACTTGGACCATTTATTAGGGATAAAGAAATGAAATTCAAGATATCTGAAAAGCATGTTTTTACCTTTGCCAGTCTAGATGAATTGTATGATTTTCATGGATTTGTTTCATACAAATAAGCATATTGAAAGAAAAAAAAAGAACTTCATTCCTCATTTATGCACTCTCCAGAGGAAAAACTGAAAATCAAAACGCCAAAGATAAGCGATAACTCTTCTGCATTGAAATTTTAGTTCTGACGAAGGAACGCATTTTGTACCTTTCGCCAGTTACAAATACGTACAATAAATGGAAGGTAGAAGAAATAATATCTGAACGGATATAGGCGAATGGTCAGTTGTTCCATATCAAAATGGGGAATCTTCTGTGAATAAAGTCAACCGTTACAATTGTACCTGCTTTACTGTCTTCCCCAGTCGAATTGTGAGACGAATAAATGTCAATTTCACCTATAATATTAGTCCGAAATAACATCTCAACTTATGATGATGATAAAACGAAGCAATCACAATTTTCGGTTTCTATCTAAGCATAATGTGTCAGTGGACTTTGTAACAACGGGGCAATTTGTCATGATTTCGCAGGTTCCCTTAGCTGTTCCTCAGGATACAGCGGATCCATCTGTTTAATGATTCCATTGTTTAGTAGTATATTTCGTGATCTGTCTCTATCTTTGGAAAGTAGGAAAATATTCAATCCTTCGCAATGCAAGAAATCAATGACAATAAAAGGAATTAGTTTCAAATCACCCTACCAGTTTACCACAGTGTAATTTTAACAATGTAATGAAGTTGAAAGTATATTTTTTTAAAGAGAAAAACAAAAAATAAAGACCAGAATACATTGATCTTAAGTTATCTTAATTTAGTTGAAATGCTATTAATATTTGATATGGTATGGAATATAATTTAATTTGAAAGATCGAAACAAAAAGCTATTTCCCTCTACAATTATGAATCAACAATTCAAGTTACACATATTCGTACAAGTATACTATCGACCCATGGAGAATATACAATATATGACCACTCTAAATGTCTGTCTGTCAACCATACTAAACAATAAATATATTTACAGATATAGACGAATGCGCAATTGCTCCATGTCAAAATAGAGGATCTTGTGTTGATGAAGTCAACGGATACCATTGTACCTGCATTCCTGGCTTCTCCGGACGAAATTGTGAAACAGGTAAATTCAAATTTCATCTGTAATATTAGTGCAGAATAATCAACTCCATGTTTGTGGATAAGCGAATGAAGAAATGGCAAAAGCAATTTATCTTTAAGTACCAACGAAACAGTGTCGACTTCTTTATAAGGGGCAAAAGTGTTTAACTTACATATAATTTCAATCAGATTGGATTTTACCAGTTTGTAATCAATTAATGACAGCAAAGGAACAACTGTTTCACTCTTGTTGAATCTGCAAAAGATTTCTTTATTTAAAACCATCTTCATAACAATAACATTCCTATAAATATCTACATAAACAACAAGGCAAATGGTGTAATTCCATCAACGCAGAATAAGAATATCGTGGCATTTAAGAGAAAACGAAACTATTTGAAAGGCAAACACCGAAAACTAATAATGGAATATACATTTTTAAAACACCAAGAATAACATATTACACTACTTTCATGGCTTGGACCAGAATACGAAAGTCGATTACGCTGAAACAACTCAAGTGTAAAGGCTACATCGTCGTGTATCATATAATAAATATACAGGTCACCTTTCATAGAAACAAACATAATTAATCTAAATAGGAATCAATTTAAATGAAGATGCTGAGTTGTATATTTTCCCATTAAATGTCAATGAATATGTCATGAGCCCTTGAAACAAGAAGGAACATCTCATATTTACTACGGTTACTTTAGAGTTGCATATTCTTAATATTTTCAGTTCTATTTACTCCTCTTAGACAAACCTAACGAGAAACATTTTAAAACGGAAATGGTACAAAGAAGTGTAAGAAAACGTAAAATAATTGTTTATATTTCAAGAAAAGTTAAAACAACATCCCCCCTGATACAACTTTTGTGTGTCATCGAATACTAAAATATTTTCTCAGATATAGACGAATGTGCAAGTACTCCATGTCAGCATGGTGGATCTTGTGTTGATGAAATCAATCGCTACCATTGTACATGTGTTGCTGGCTTCAGTGGATCGAATTGTGAGACAGGTAAGTTGCAAATAGCAGCTTACATAGTCCCACACCATGATATGAGATTCTGTAAAAGGTTTATGATCCCAATTATAAAGAAATATGACATACATACAATAATCATTATTAAACGTTATTATTAATTAACAGTCATAGATTACTCTGCACAGATCATTGACATGCAACTCTTAGTATTACACTATAATCTGACGATTGTTTCTATTTAAGTCCGGTCATCCGATAGTTATATCCTTACAATGAATGAGAAAATGATGTAATCAAAAGATAATAAAAACTCAGGGAACATAAAGGGCAAACAAAAAGCTCGAAAAACTTACAGCCATTTCGAAACATCTAGGAAAATAGATCTCTCTACAATACCACTATACTATATTTTTTTCTACTTTTAAATCTGATATTAATTATTGACGTACTGTCCCTTGAAACGATAGATGAACTTGACATGATAAAGTAGGAAACTTTAAACAAGCCTGTTATCCCGCATTTAGCGGATCTATTTGTTTAATTCTAAAACAATGGGTACACTTGACATGATAAAGTAGGATACTTTAATTAAGCCCGTTTCCTCCCATATAGCGGATCCATCTGTTTATTTCCTACCTGGCTACATAAGCATATTCTACGTCAGTCGCCATGTATCTTTTGAAACTTGGAAAACACTAACTAATGCGCAGTGCAAGAAAACTTCAACGTTGAGAATATAATGTCAAAGCATTCACAACTTTTAGAACGCTGACATTTTAATAATAGAATTAGGGAAAATTAAATGTCAATAATACATTGGTTTTATCTCCCGAATATTAGTATCTAGCATTACTACAGACCTAACAAAACCATCGCGTTTTTTTAAGAGAGAAAACTGGTAAAGTGAGAAACCCAGGAAATTAACGATTTTTGGCTGAAATCTATGTCAAATTGTTTACAATAATATTAATAATTGTCCTTGCGTTCGATGCAATTACATGTGAAAGAATAAAACATATCCATAGTTCTTACGGCATGTTCGAGTCAACAATAAATGTTAAATATATTTGTACAGATATAGATGACTGTGCGAGTTCTCCGTGTCAGCATGGAGGATCATGTGCTGACCTCGTCAATGGCTACCACTGTACTTGCGTTGCTGGTTTCTCGGGGCAGAATTGCGGGACTGGTAAGTTAGGTTTATATTCGAATGATTGGCATAGAACAATCACCTCATCGAATGATAACGACTTTTAATGGAAATTCTTCATTCGTTGTCTTCCTGCAAAAATGTGCACGATATTAACTAGCCTACGGTTTTCAATATTTTGCTGGACATAAACATTGCTCAAATTATTAAGCAAAAGGACATGAAATGCGATAGATATCTAACATATATAACTCCTTTCACATTTGTATCTGATGGAAATGAACTTGTTTGTTGTCCGTATGTTTCTCCGTAACATTACGCGTTTTCCATACTAAATAAATTCATAGCTCATGTATCTTCTCTCTAGACGAAACATAGAAAATGTAAAGTTCCAATATCAGCTCAAGATCTTTTGTCTACGTCTTCCTCTGCTGACCATGAATTGTAAAAAACCAATGTTTTACAATTATTTATGTTTGAACCTCTCAAGTAAGACAAACATAGTGACTGTTGTTAATACTGTAATAATTTTATATGCTTTTAAATTACCTTTGAAATACTAACTAACCTACATACATCGACATGTATTCGGAACCAAATGCTGTATAGCCATCGTCACAGTATACGCATTTCATTTTCCTGTCAGGCGATGTTTAACTTGTCGAATCATAGTGACAAAACCGACGAATTCCGTAAATACAAAGTGGACTTTGAAGTGTCACAAAAATAAGTCCTTACATTGATTGAATGCTTTGGTACACAAAGAGAAACGCCAGATAGGGTGAAATAGCACAGAGTGAAGGCTACGGATGGAATATGAATTGCATAAAACATGTGCCCATCATACTGTCTAGATTGTCTTGCAACTAACCAAATTACGATTTTGGAGTCATCACAGTAATATTCGTATGTGGTATCATAACAAAACCAAACACACAATCCACTTTGTTAAAATTAAATGGAAAAGAAAGATAATAAATAATGAAAATAGTCATTTCTATTAAATTCGTGTAAAATGAATTGCAATAATAATTTTATTTGTTCTGATGTGGAATAGGAATGAATGTGAACGAATGAAACGAATAACAATATCCTACTACATGTCTGTTTCAGCAATGTAAGTTAAACATGTTCGTACATGTATATGATCATATGATGAACAACCACCCTAAATACCTGTATGTCAACGATACTAAACAATAAATATATTTACAGATAGAGACGAATGCGCAGTTGCTCCATGTCAACATGGCGGATCATGTGTTGATGAAGTCAACGGATACCATTGTACCTGCATTCCTGGCTTCTCCGGACGAAATTGTGAGACAGGTAAATTGGAATTTCATCTGTAATATTAGTGCATAATAATCAACTCCATGTTTTGAGGATAATCTATTGAAGCAATGGCGTATGAATTTTACAGTTAGGTACCAACCAAATATTGTGAACTTCTGTTTAAGCGGCAAAAGGTATTAGTTTTCGTATAATTTCGTTCAGATTGGAATTAAGCACTTTGTATGGGATAGGTGATAGCAACGGAAAAAATTATTTGACTCTTGTTGATTCTGCAAGACTTTTCTTTGCTTTAAAATATTTGTATAACAATAACAATCCTCTAGAAATAGGCATAACCTACAAGATAAATGGTGTAATTCCATTATCACAGAACAAGAATATGACGGGCATTTAAGAAAAAACGAAAGTATTTTAAAGATAAACACGAATAAACATTCACGGGAAATACATTTTCAAAACAGAAGTGTCACCAACAATAATATATTACAATGGTTCCAAGGTTTGGTGCAGAATACAAAAGTCCATTACGGTGAAATAACTCAGTGAAAAGACTACATATGCAATAAGAAAATCGTAGAGCATATGCTAAATATAAAGCCTACATTTCCTAGAAACAAGTATGATTTCCTCTCAGTAGGAATCCATTTAAATGGAGATGCTGAGTTGTACATTTCCCCATCAGATGTCAATGAACTTGTCATAAGCCCTTGTAACAAGAAGGAACATCTCATATTTACTACGGTTTCTTTAGAGTTGTATTTTCTTAATATTTTCAGTTCTATTCACTCCTCTTAGACAAACCTAACGAGAAACATTTTAAAACGGAAATGGTACAAAGAATTGTAAGAAAACGTAAAATAATTGTTCATATTTCAAGCAAAGCTAAAGCAACATCCCCCCTGATATAGCTTTGTGTGTCATCGAATACTAAAATATTTTTTCTCAGATATAGACGAATGTGCAAGTACTACGTGCCAGCATGGTGGATCTTGTGTTGATGAAATCAATCGCTACCATTGTACATGTGTTGCTGGCTTCAGTGGATCGAATTGTGAGACAGGTAAATTGCAAATTGTACCTTATATAGTCCATTATCATGAGATGAGATTCTGTAAAACGTCTATGGTCCCAATTATACAGTAACGTGATATAAATGCAATAATCATTAGTAGATGTTATTATTAATTGTCATTGATTACTCTGAGAATATCTTTGACATGCAACTCATAGTATTACAGTATAATCTGACGAGTATTCCTATTCAAGTGCGTTCATCCGATAGTTACATCCGTACACTGTATAAGAAAATGATGTAATCAAAAGATAATAAAAACTCATGGAACATAAACGGGAATCGAAAAGCTCGAAAAACTTACACCCATTTCGAAACATCGAGGAAAATAGATCTCTCCACAAGCAGCAGGGGGGCGAATCCTACATTTGGCTAAAACGTCATTTGGTTTAATTGATACTTTCTGCAACTCAACGATCTAGCGTCGTCAGCGCCTGGTAAAAAAAAAAACGTCGTCGTCGTCGGGGGGTAATTGTCCGAAACGTCATTTAGTTTAATACACTTTCTGCGCGCCGATCCCAGTGTCGTCAGCGTCCGGTAAACACAGCGACGACCACGTTGATGTCATCGTCGCCCCCCCCCCCCTTGCTGCTATGGGTTAACCAAATATTTGATCAAGTCCGATACGATACCGCGCCCGAGGGTCGTGTAAATTGATCGTTACAAATCCATGTGGGACTGATTGAGCGTGACTAAAAAAGTTTTTAAAGAAATTAAAGTTCATATCACCGCCGCACCAAGTCTGCCAAATATTTCGTAGTGTATATGTATCAACGCCGTTAAACACAGCAAGAATATTGCAGTTGTCCCTGATCACTTTTGGTATTTGAGTATACCCTTGAGTGACATATATCACATCGGTGTTTTTATGCCTGCCTCGTGAGAATATCCTGGCTGGGTTTTTTTGATTGTCTAACATAACATCATCGTACACGACTAAATTGTTAACGCTTCCATCGATATCATCGATGCTTGGCGCTTCATCGATATCTGTTATAAACTCAATAATGTTTTCTCCTGCAACTTCTGATGCATTTTCGTTAAAATCTTTTAACACTTCATAACACCGTTGATCATCTACGCTGGGAGCAACTAAATACAACTTGTTCCACTTCATCCATCTCATTATTAAATTGAGTAGCAATTGTGTTTTGCCGGATCCAGATGGTCCGATTATAATCATCCGGATAGAGTTTGGTAGCGCCGCAACATGCTTAACCGGTTCTCTTGTTTTAGTCGCCGAAAAATCAATTACATTCATATTATAATAATAAATTATGAATCTATATTGTGTTAAGTGTAGAGCGCGTACTAGCACGAACGACGTGACGACGATTACAACTAAAAATAACAGATCAGCACTTACTGGTAAGTGTGCACAATGCGGTACAAAGAAGTTTAGATTCATTTCTAAGAAATCCGGAGATGTTTTAAAAAAAAGCGAGGAGGTGACATCGCAGCCAAATTGGCAAAACTCCCCGGAACCCCGTGGGCAAAGTATCCAGGAGAAAAGCACTACCCAGGATATAGCTACTGTCGCCCCGGAACCAGACTTGATATCAGACTCGATGATCAAAATCAGCCCCGACCCGGTGAGCATCCGATAAACGCTATCGATAAGGCGTGTCATGCTCATGATGTTGCTTATAAAAGCAGCGATTTGCAACACAGACATCTCGCGGATGTGAAATTAATTCATGCGTTAAATGCTATTCCTGATAAATCCTTCAAAGAAAAATTGGCCTCATGGTTGGTAAAATCAGCTATGAGAGGTAAATTAATGATGGGTGCTAATTATAAGTAATATGGAATCTATTTATTATTCTCCGAGAGGATATTGGAGAGGTAAAGCAGCAATTGGTAAACTCGCGGACGCTGCAAAAGTGAAAAAGGCCACTGCGGCTAATTGGTTATCCAAACAAGCTATATGGCAAATCTATCTACCACCGCCAAAACAAATTAACTTTTCGCATTTTGATGTTACCGTACCCAATGAAGTTCATCAAGCTGATATATTATTTCTGCCGCTAACTGTAGTTGATGTTGCGAGTCGATACAAACAAGCAGAGCCGTTGAAAACAAAGTCAGCAACTGAAGTAGGTTCTGCGTTTGAAAGGATTTATCGAAGAGGTCCTCTGCGCTGGCCAAATCTATTACAAGTTGATCCTGGCAAGGAATTTCAAGGCGCTGTTTTGTCAGTGATGAAACATCATAATGTCACGATACGACGAGGTCATACTGCGCTACATCGTGATCAGGCAATTGTTGAACGATTCAATCGGACTCTTGCTGAGCGGTTATTTGGATATCAATACGCAAAAGAATTCATCCAGGACAAACGATCTCGTGAATGGGTTAAAATGTTACCAGGCGTAATTGCAGCGTTAAATAACGAGATTACCCGAGCAATCAACATGAAGCCCAGCGACGCAATGAAAAAAAAGTATACACCCGGAAGATCAAAAAAAGATTTTTCCCAGCCAATCCAAGGCGATGTCACCGTGAGATATTTATATGAACCAGGAGAGCTTGAAGGTGGCAAAGCAAGGGCTACTGATCCTATTTGGAGTGTTACCACGCATAGCATATCAACCATAACACGATCAACTGGTAGACCTCCAATCTATAAATTGGATTCAACTGCCCCTCAGCGGGGTTTTACACGTGAACAATTACAAGTGATACTCGAGGATACTCAATTGCCACCACATGGTCTTAACTAGCGCCTCTGCGTCTATTACACTCAAGAAAAGTCAACATCACATTGTTTCTGACATGAACGAGACTGTTATTTTTTCTGTCTACGGTAAATTGGCGAACGTCTTTATCCGAATACTGCCAACGCATTATACAATTGCAACTCGCGCAGTGATTATTCTGTTGTTGTCGTAACGCAATTATTAATTCGGCATCAATATCAAATTGCCGTTTATCTTTTTTGTCTTGTTGTTTGTAACCAGAGAGTTTTTTATTAATGATGCTAACATCAACGATGCTAGTTGTGTCATCGTTGACAACAATTCTTCGAAGCTGATTTATTCGCCGTACTCTGGACACTGCAAGATAAACTAGATTTGACCACTCAATGCGATTATCAACTATCCAAACAATTGTATCCGTTATTGTTAATCCCTGCGAGGAATGTATCGTCGTTACATAACCCAGCGTCCATGGCGATTTATCAGCGCGCAATGCGTCTTCGACAACACTGATATCAACCAGTACAATATCATTTAACACTAGAATTTGCTTTTCTGTCAGGCCAGGAACGACAACTTCAATATTCTGCCGCCGAGTATCCACGGGTCTATAACACAACGGTACTGACAACGTTGGAAATTTTTCTTTATGCAACGCAAACAACTTTTTCTGAAGTGTGTCTCTGACTATCTTTCTGCTTGCCACTACAAAATCCTTTGGTTTCCATGCTTCCCAAAAATCATTCATTGTAGTTTCCGGAATCACTTCGCGGATTATTTCACATTGGATTTTATCAGGTTGTAATCTAATTAATTTCTTGACGTCGCGTAATTGTTCATCAAGTGCTCTATAGTCAGTATTGATTTCTTCGTAATAATCAACAAACCCTTTCAGCCAATCATGTGGACCCGCGCCGACAAATGGTGGTGGCTGGCCATGATCTCCGCACATTATCACTGCGCAGTTTTTCGTTAACAACCAATCAAGAAACGTTTTTAATACATCTACCGAAACAGTACATATCTCATCCCAAATAATAACACCGGGGATAAATTTTTCACCCATTCGATCAGGAGTCCATTCATCGCCGCTGTATCGAAAAAAGCTATGATAAGTACAAGCATCAACGCCTCGTTGCTTTATTTCTCTTGCAAGTCTATGGGTCGGTGTTAGCACAATCATATTTGCTCGCCCTCGGTATAATTCAATTGCCCGAGTCGTTTTTCCTGACCCGCCACAGCCGTTTAAATAAACTGTTTTGTATCTACAAATAGGATCTGATATCGGTGGTGCATTAGAAAGTTCTGATAAATTATCGTCGTGTAAGTAATTATTTTTAATTTCAACATCTGCTGACTTAGAATAATCACACAGCATTTCTTTTTTAATTCTCCATGATCCCCAATTTTCATCCGAATTAGTGAATTCAGCAACTGCACTACTGTCAATATAAAATGAATCAACTGCAACTCTAACCGCAGTGTCAGGAAATCTATTTATCATTGAAAATAAATTGATACAAGCATAAGCCAGCATAGACGACCTCAGGTGTGTATACGGAGAACTGTAGCCATCGCTATAAGTAACAACTGTACCTAATTTTGTTCCATCGGATAAAAAAGCGTCCTTGCGATCCACATACAGGTTTTTAGATACTGCATCCGCGATTACGAAGTCGTATTCGGCGTTATCCATAATCAGCCGTGAAGAATGTCGTTTGTAGTCGCATTTTTTTCCACCTTGGGTGAATTTCCCAATTATTTTTCTACCCAGTTATTTTGCTTCTCTGTTTCGTAGATTAAATACCCGCTTGGACCACTCAATGATATATTCTTCGTCGGCATCAATATGTTTTCTGGATTCGTCAATTATACTATCAAGACGCTCCGGTTCTGGTAGCCAGACATTAGTTTGTTTCCGATACGATATAATTGCTTCACTGACTGTCAACGAAATTAACATTTTTGTATCAATCATGAACCGTAATAACGCTATTGGCAGCCACTTCTTTTCAGACATGTGTCTACCAATCCAAATATAGCAACAGCGATGAAGTCCTGCTGCGAATTCAAATGATACTACACGAGCAAATCCGGTTAAATCAAAATCAGGAAGTGGTCCATTAATTGCAACACGAGTCATTTCATGTACGGGGTGTCCAAATCGTTTGAAATACTCAGTACACTCTCCATAACCAAGAAAACTCGCTGGATAACAAGCAATCATATCAACTGAAATGACGCTTTCACGGTCGTATTTCTGGTTCCATAAACCGCCATGACTAAATTCTAAACAACTATCCTCAATGTCTGACAAGAATTCAGTTCGTGTTGGTTTCTACGCATTTTTCGTTCTTGCAACATGTGCTGCAACCGACGGGATTGTAAAACAGTTTGTTAATAATTGTTCATCATCGATGGCTTCTAACCCACTAATTGTTTTTTTCAGTTTGTTGTGAAACGCTTCAGTGCGGTATAATTCACCATTTGGTCGCACAAACTGATCAAAGGTATCCATGTCGTTTTCAGCACTGCGAAGTAACCACACTGATACGGGGTCGTTTTTACTTAAACACGCAATAAAATCAAATAGTTTCTTTTCAGCGAGGAAACCATCTTCGTTCAAGAATTTGTCGGGTATATACCTTATTGTTCTGTTTCGTGGAAATATTGTGACCGCGGGCGTCCATGCGTGTTCGTTATGATCAATAATTTTAATTGGGGTTCCATTTTTGTTATATTTTGATTTGTATAAAATTTTTCCGGTTATTGTCATAACGGTTATTGGAAATCTCAGTGATGTTTCTAATTTTGCTATGTCGTTGATAGTTGCTCCTCGCTGTTTTACTGTTAGTTCCCATTGGTTAATTCTTTTAGCACGCAGATCAGTCAGTTTGTTCTCTCGGGGTGCATTTGTAAAATGCTCTGTTACTCGTTCTGCTACACAATTGAGTGGCGACGACGAGTATTTCATTGGCGCTAATTTTCTGATATCAGGTTTCTCATTTAACGAATATACCCCATAAACAACTGCTGTTTCAGGATATGCTCGTTCATAGTAGGGTTTGTCAATTCCAGTTAACAGACCCGGCTTGGAATCGCGGCTAACAATGACTGTTTTCTTGTCGCTGAGAATTGGTTTAAATTTGTCTCGTATAATCCAACCGCCTGATTCCACACGGACAATAAATTTCACTCTAAAAAAATACTTTTTGCTGCCAAGTTGTGAGATTTTCATGGCTGCGTTTTCGTCGGTCATGGTGGCATCAACAACACCATCAATTCGAAATGTTGACCAGCTATGAGATGCTCCATCGCGCTTGAATTCAGCAGCGCAGTCACGGATTTTATTTTTTAAGCTGTTATCATTTATTGCCCGTTTTGGCATATCTTTGAGGGTTCTATCAAGATTAAATTTAACATTTTTGTAACGCTTAATTGCTGCTAATCTCTTGAACTCCGCTTCCATTATAATTAAGACAAGTATTTAAATAAGAAATTTATATATAATGAACCACTGCAAATGGCTTATGATTGGGTCAACAACCCCGTGTAACAAATCATGCCGTAGCGAATTCTGCGGGTATCATTTACAGCGCGTAAGAAACGGTTCAAAAGGCCCCAGCCCGTGCTTAATTTGTCACATTGGCGTTAGAGGAAAATCACAATTATGCCTCGGATGTGGCGGTAAGCGATACAGAGAACTAAAACGCTACTATGACAAACGAATCATTAACCTCGTCGTTGACGGAGTCAATGACAAAAGTCATCAGAACCCCACAAGACTACATTGATAGATTTATAATTAAAGCAAATAATAAATTAGACAAGTAGCATTTGTTATACAAATGAGCCAAGACTTCAGACCCCACCCCGTGCTTGTCAATTATGAAGCATCCCCCGATGGCGTTGTCAGAAATCGTAGACTGAAGAAGCCAGTTGGATGTGTAAACAATAGCGGATATTTGCGATTTACTGTTGGGAAGAAGTCATATTACGTTCATAGAATTATCTATGAAGCATTTTACGGATTGATCAAAGACGGTTTTGTGATTGATCACAAAAATGGCGTAAGGACCGATAACTCTCTTGAAAACCTTCAGGCGGTTACGCAGCGTCAAAATATTAAAAAAGGGAAAACTGGTACTTGTAGATCGGTTAAAAAGAGGCCCATCAAATCATTTGATACAAAAACTAACGAACAAAAAATATTTCAATCAATGAATGAAGCCGGGAAATACTTTGATATTTGTATACCTTCAGTACAGCGAGCGGCAGAAAATATAACTAAAACGGCTTTTTCTAAGCGCTTCAATAACAGAATTAAGTTTTCATACACCAGCGGAGATAACTCCTCCGGGGATAAAGTCGCCAGTGACAAAGTCGATAGAGTCGCCAACAGTTAATGAGTCCTCGACGACACCTCAATCTGTTTTTTTTGTGGACAAACAAATCAAATACACGGCATTTACAAACAACTGTATGATTTTTTTTAGTATTTCATTGAGGTATTCAGTGTTGTTGAAATGCTGTGAAACGCCACTAATAAGTATTCAATAAAATAAAAATAACACACCTTGCGGATTGACATCGCCGTATTAGTCACCTTATATACGGTATGAAAGGTATAAAGCCTGGGGCTTTCGAAAGCCATTTCGACCAAAACAAAACAACTCACGCCATTGACACGGGCGTGTGGTTGGCTTTTTGTCAATCATGCAACCGGGTTAATTTCATGGGTTGCTTTTGATTGGTCGAATGGCCGTAGAAGATCCGGCCCCGTCGTTACATGTTGTGCTGTCTGTGCCGTCCCTAATGCCGTATTATCTCCACTTGAGTGATGTGTGGAGGACTATGGGCATATTAAGGGTGGTACAATGCTGTATTATCTCCACTTGAGTGATTGCAGACTATAGGTATATATGTATCATCCCTTCATCGCATTGTGATCTAAAACCACCAAAGCCCAAACCATATCTTCTGGGAGGCATAACACGGTGTTTGCTGAGTTAGACTTCCCTGTGGAGATTTATGCGCTGGGTTTCGCCCTTATAAGCATATCTTCTGGGGGGACTAGTACTAGTAGTCCTCTTGGAGATTTATGCGAAAATCATCTACGTCATACCACATCTTCTGGGGGGGGGACTAGTACGGTATATGCCGCGCTAGGCCCTCCTCTTGGAGATTTATGTGTCTATAGTCTGCCACATCACTTGAGTGGAGATAATACGGCATTGTACCGTCCTTAATATACCTACGGTCTGCCCCACATCACTTGAGTGGAGATAATACCGTTTTATCATAAATAACGAGGGTGGTCAAAATGACTGTAAAATTAGAGATATAATATATTATAACAATAATGGATATCCAAGATATAAATAATATAATTAATGAAATTTCAAATTTGAAAAATCAAGGAATTGTTTTATCTGATAAGCTTGATAATGAAAAATTTTTATCGGAATATGAAATCATTGATGAGCACTCAAGAAAGGGTCGTTACACACTACCCAGATGTTATGCGTTTATAAAACGGCTACAATATGCGATTAATGAAAACCTGTATGGCAATGACGTAAAAGCATTCATTGGGCTATTCACTACCGTTGAAACAATACGACAAAAACTCGGCTGTGCTTATGAGCGACGGCGAGAGGTCATCGCTAAGGTGAAAAGCATAAAAAGAATGTTGGGTGAAGATCCCCCTGTAGAGAGCCCCACCGCTAATCTAGCTGGGTTATCCGCATGAGTAGCCAGTAGGTATGTCTACATCTGACAAAACCCTTGCCTGTATATTGAGATGCGACTTTATTTTTTTTTAGCCAGCATAGTTGTGTGTGAAAACCCGGGTGGAAAATTTTATTTGAAATTGTAGCGCAATTTACAATAATGGTTAATGAATCGCTTACAACTAGATTAGCTCGAGAGCGATTAGCTGCAATTAAGAAATGTATACCAGTCCGACAACAATTACAACAACGACAACAATTACAGACTGATTTTGCTATTGGAAGTGAACAGTTATTTAACCCAATAACTAAAGCGACCAGTGATGTAAAAAAACTCACCGAACAAGCGATATACGGAGATACCCCTGAGGAACAAAGAAAGAAAAAGGCTCCGCTGCTTGATACGCTTGAAAAGATAGCAGCAGAGACCGAACAAACACAGCGAGGGATACAACAACTATCAAGTGATATAAAAACCCAGCGAGAATATGATATTGATGTTTCCACACCAGCGCGTGAACCACTGGTACATCGACCAGGCGAAGTTGAAGAACAAGAAGGTGCAGCTGCAGGAAAATACTATTCACCTGAAAATATATTCACAGACGCAGCATTAAGTAGAATTAAAAACATCAATACCGATTCTGAATTAGTTGATTTTGCTAAAGAAAATTTTCCAAAGGGGAAAAGAGTGAATTTATTAAAAGGCAACTTTAATAATTTTATAAAAGACAAAGAGGTCTGGGCATCAAAAATATATCTAGCAAACCACGGTGGAGACAGAATCTCAGCCACAGGCCACCCTGGTTATAAAGATTTTCTAGCTATGGTTAAAGGTGGTCCACAACCACCACCTTATGAGGACCCAATTCCGGAAGAAATAGACGTAAAAGCAGAAGCTGGTTCTAAAAAAACAAGCGGAAAGGGATATTCAAGCAGAGTTAAAAACTCCAGAGTTAAAAACTTCGTTGGAAACTCTGCTCCAAGCTTTGCTTGGGGTCGCGGCTTAGTTGGAAACGCTAGCGTTTCATGTCCCGGTAATGTCCTCGAAGATATATCACGGCTAGAAGTACTCATCGGAGGAAAACGAGCCGGAAATAACTCACCGGAAATAATTAATGAAGCCGCTGATATTTGCAGGCATTTATTTACCGGTGGTATAATGGACATTGATGTATACCGAGAACTCATTGACGAACTCGTGGATGGGTATCACAGCGATTGATCAATCACTGGTGATCAATCACTAATTGGAAAACACTAACACACTTATTATAAAAAATGATTATACACTACAATCATGATAAACCAGTAAGCGTGTATGTGGTAAACTCAAGACTACCAGTGTATCGTGCGTGGTACGGAGATGGTCTCGGTAATACCATTGCGGGGTTATTTACAAGAATGGCTCCAAAAGTAGCCCCGCTAGCCAAACAATTATCGATGAAAGCCATTGATGTTATTCGTGATAAAGGAATTAGCGCTGTTGGAGATTTTGCCGGAAAGGCACTTTCTGCAGCAAAGAACAAACTAATATCATTGGTAAAATCCAGAAAAAAACAACCGTCAACGGTGCTACCATCTACGACAGTGATGCCTGCGAATGTCAGTAAAGTAATAAATAACGCAGTGGAACAAAAACTAGCGTCGTTGGTAAACAATAATCGAGATGACATCGCAAACATGATAGCGGGAAGTGGCTTAAAATCACGACAAAATTCAAAGAATTTAAAACGACGACAATGATTTAGATGCATCAGCGTATTAATAATAAAATGTTTAAACGAACAGCTGATCCGGCGTTTGATATGGACGCACCAGTGCGCAAGGGTGATTCTGTCCGTGATTATCAATTTTATTCCTATCATGCAGCACAACCCAACATGCGATCGCGAATTGAACTTCAAGTCCATGATACCAGTAAATACTTTTTGCCGTGTGAAGCGTTTATTGAAATCGAAGGAGAACTTGTAACAGAGGCCGATACTCCTGCTGTACCAGCACCGTATCCAGATGGTACCAAAGTTGGCTTAGTCAATAACGGCGTAATGGCGCTATTTGAGAGTGCAAGATATCTCATTGATGGAAGAGAGATCGAGTCTATAGAACGCGATGTTGATGTGGCTACAACAATAATCGGGCTAGCAAGATATTCCGACGATTATACAAGATCAGCAGGTCCATCTATGATGTTTGCAAAGGATACTAGAAACACTGCTGGAAACTCGCAATTTGTGGTAAGACAACCAAGAAATAATGCTAATAACGCTAACGCTGATGTTGAGAATATGATTATAAACAGCGATCCCAATTTCAACCTCGAAGCTGCAACACGCATATCAATGTTAACAGGACCGCGTACATCTTTCTCATGCGCGATTCCACTGCATCATATATTTGGATTTTGTAGAAACGTGCGAAAAGTTATCTACGGAGCAAAGCATACCGTGGTGCTTATGCGAAAAGGTGATGATAGAAATGCAATTTGGAGAATTCCAGCGGATCTTGCAAATCCAAATAATGACCCTGGTAAAGTCATTTTAACTAAAATGTCATTGTGGATGCCAGTAATGACTCCATCCATTACCACAGAGGCACGATTGCTATCCTTTATGGAGCAGGGAGGAAAATCATTACTAAGTTGGCTAACAACAACAACAGATACTAAGCAATCAAATATCAATGGTATATTCACATGGAAACTGACATCACAACAAGGCATTTCGGCTCTGCGTCATATATTTGTTGCGTTGCAGGATATGATGAGAGTTGATAATCAATTATCCAGTCATATGATATTTGATCGATTAGGCGTTACTGACGTCTCGCTGAGAATAAATGGCCAACAGGAACCATCTGAGGATATACAACTTAATTACGGTCAAAACCATATTGCACGCGTGTACCATCGGTTGCTGTCGTATATGAGTCGTGATCAAAACGTCGACACCGGTTTGCAAATATCACAACATGATTTTAAAGAACTATATCCGATCTATTACTTTTCGCTGGAACATCTTGATTTAACAAGACAATCCGTCGTTGATATACACTTCCGAGCTGATGTAACTCGCGGCGCTATTGCTAATTATAGAGCTATTGCTGTCATCCTCAGCGACAAATCAATGCTGTTGGAAGGTGTTGGTGGACGAATGAGAATCGTTGATGCACCAGTGGAAAACATGTAGCAATTAGATCAATCTGTAATTAAATAAAAATGTCATATAGTGTTGTCGGTGTTACATTGACGCCTGGTCAACTTAAAAAATTGCAATCAAAATCAGCTAAACAATGTGGAACCACAATAACGTTGAAGCCGTCGCAGATGGCTGATGGCCCAAATAAAATATCATTGACGACGCGTCAAATAAAACATTTCAATGATACGCTCAAGAACAAGCGAGGTACTCAAATTACTTTCTCGGCCGCAGCGATCAACAACATGATAAAGACCGGTGGGATATTCCCGTTGTTAGCTGCGATTCCAGCGTTAATTGCGGCGGCTGCCCCAGCAGTGGCGAAGGCGGCGGTGTTAGGAGCTGTTGGTACCGCGGCAGGAATGGCACTAAAACAAGCAACCGGTGCGGGATCCGGGCATAAAAAAAAGAAGCGAGGAAAGGGTCTAAGATTGCCAGGAACCCCGTATTCATGGTACAGCGGAAAGGGTCTAAGACTACCAGGAACGGTTTAATGACTCCGTTATCCAATTTTGATTTAATAGATGCCGCTAACGCGTTAGCGATAAAAAACTTCAGAGGGGTTTTTATGAGAGATCAATTGCCGGCACAACCAAGGCACATTGAAACAGGCATCATTAATCTCGATAATTCCACCGGGAAAGGAACCCACTGGGTCGCATACGCGATTGATCCTCGCGCGATTGTCTATTTTGATTCATATGGATTAGCACCGCCGAGCGAGTTCATGCGTTATATACAACATATTCCAACTCCGGTTTTTTATTCCACACTGCCAACACAACGATTAAATGACCCACCGATATGTGGCCGTGAAGTATTAAATGTCCTTGCTGAGATTTCATCATCGCGAAAACCCCCTCATGTGGTCGTAAATGAATATACGAGTGGTCGGGTTGAAACTCGAAATTGAAATCACTAGTGTTTTTACAATAACAATGGCTGATATTTGGGGACGGCCTCTGTCAGCGCTGCAAAAAACCATCGTGGAAACACGAGATGTAAAAAAAATAATCAAAGATGAAATCGCTAAGACACTAAATTTAGTAAATATTGACCCGGACGAAATAGTTGTATTTCAAGATGGCCAGGGTAAATTGAAAACCAGTAATGTGTCACTCAATGATATTTTAACACGACAACACGGTGTCGACGAGAACAAAATGGCGTTGTATTCCAGCGATGGTAAATTGAAACCGGGTGAGCTTGTATCCACGATCACAGACGCGATTGCCAGGCATGCTAGTGAGTTGGAAGATCATATACGAAGGTATAGTAGTTTTCGCAGAAACATCGTTAATAAGTTTTTTGGAGACCCGGTTATATCTACACCGACTCTTGCTGAAATTAAAACGTTCATTGACAGTCATAACCACGACAACGGGTATATTAAAGACCTTGAACAGATTAGGTTCAAAGACCTTTTTACTAACTTCTTTTATAACTACGAAAAAAATAAATTGTTTACTCCCGCCGAGGTTAACTACATGAGCCTTGAAAAAATTCAAAAGAGTCTTTATAACATCTACTTGCATATAACAACCCAACAACGACTTAAGGTCAGCGAGATCATCGAGAATTTTTTCCCGGGTGTTGTCGACCCCCAATACTTCCCAATAACTTATCATGACATCCGCAATCATATTATGTCTCAACAACGACTTAAGATTAACGAGCTTAGAGCGGATTTTTTTGGAGACCTGGCTATATCTACACCGACCCTCGCTGAAATTAAAACGTTCATTAACGAGCAAAAATCCGCCCGCGGCGTCGCTGATAAGTTTTTTGAAGATATCAAAACGAAATTGATCGACAAAGTAAAAAATGATTTAGGTGACATTATTAATAAGGATAGAAACGATATCGCAAAACTTACCGAGGATTCACTCGCACTCGCTAGGATGGCTACGGACCTTAGCACGTCCATCAACAAAATAAAAATTCCACACCCCGCCGCGCATGTTGATAACATCGTGTACACGGTAGCTAGTGGGGTCCTCGATTGGGTCAAGGGTGGTGACCGCAATAGTGTGACGTTTGACCATCAAGGTGTACAAGGTTGTTATCGTTGATTGATTGATTGTTTGTTTTTTAACGGCGCATCAGCACTTTTAGGCTATTTAGCGCCAAACAAAGTGTTACTTGTATAATCTTTTAAAACTTATAAAAGGTTCTATATCGACCAGCGATATAAAAGAACAAATGGTTGAAATTAAAAACGGTAAGATGGTAACGGTGCAAAATAAAGCTTCCCGATCAACGGGAGATGTAAAAAAGATGAATAGGTATTAAAATGGGACGGTATATATATTGCATAAAACTGCACAAGGTGATAGCATAAAAGTCAGAGTTTTGAGTAAATATTTACGGCTTTCAAGAACTCGATAATACGAGTGATGTTTATATTATCAAAAAGTTCTTTCATGTCATGCACAACGTAATAACGATCGCGCGTAGGTTGTAGGTCAAAGCACTCTATCATAAAGTGCTTGACAGTGAATGGTTCATTGCAAGAAACGCACTCTGGTGGGTCTTCACCTTTTAGTATGTGGGTGTGGGTGATATAAGTATGACCAATTCGGATTCTTGCAATGACTACCTCCTCCCTACGAATGCTTCTGTAGGAAGGAGTCCATTCTCCTAGAGTTGGTTTGATTGCATGAAGTTTGTTATATACAGCATCATTCCATGATGCCTGCCACTTCTGACGTAAGAACTTTCTGATACAAGGTTTAAAATCAGTATATGGTATTTTAAAATCAGATGGTTCTTGAGAAAGGGCCATTTTAGCAGCGCGATCTGCTTTTTCGTTACTTTTAATACCAATGTGGCTAGGTAACCAACAGTATATTATATTGTGGGAGACACTCAGCTCGGTATTTTTTACGAGTATGTTTTTCAATAATGGGTTCTCCAGTTTTCTATTGTGTAGTGACTGGAGTACTGATAGCGAGTCGGAGAAGATGATACTGTTTAAAATACGGTTCTTTTCTATATGTTGCAGAGCAAGGTCTATTGCTCTGATTTCGGCTGTAAAAATTGATGCTCCATTTGGTAAGCGAACTTGCGTTGTGTGATTTCCACAAACAAAGGTTGCAGCAGCCTTTTCCTCATCCTTTGATCCATCAGTGTAAATTCTGGTGTAGTTTTTAAATTCGGAGAGGAGTTCATGGTAAGAGTTGTGGAAGATAGAAGGGTTTGTTTCGGATTTTTTTCCATCGTGTAGCGTAAAACGTACTTTTGGTTGTTTAATTAGCCAGGGTGGTGTTTCGGAGATGGATGTTTTCTGAATTTTTGAAAGAGCTATATTTGTAGTGTCAAGGCTGGATGATATTCTAATGCCAAAGGAAGGTATGGCGTTTGGTTTATTTTCGTATAAAGTTTTGTATTTGGGTTGAAAAACAGCCGAAAAAGCAGGATTCAGAGGGTTTGATTTTAATTTGAGAGCATACTGTGCTGAAAGCATTTCTCTACGATGCGATAACGGTGGTTCATTCGCCTCAGCTAGAAGGCTTTCACACGGGGATGTTTTAAATGCTCCCAGAGCCAGTCTTATTCCCTGATGATGAATTGGATCAAGCATTTTAAGATACGATTTTCTGGCAGAACCATACACAACGCAACCATAGTCTAGTTTGGAGCGAATAAACGTTCTATATAAATTCAGGATGACTTTTCTATCAGCACCCCAGTCAGTGTGTGCTACTACTTTAAGTAGGTCAAGTGCTTTTAAGCATTTGGCTTTCAAGTTTTTTAGGTGTGGAATAAAGGTCAGTTTTCTGTCAAAGATAATACCCAAAAATTTTGTTTCCTCAACAACTGGAATAGGTGTTCCGTCCAGCGTGAGTTTAGGTTCATCGTGGTGTCGTCGTAATTGACAGAAATGCATACATACCGTTTTTGATTTCGAGAATTTGAAACCGTTCGTACTAGCCCAATTTTGAATCTTGTTGATATTTTGCTGTAGTTGTCTTTCAATTGTATGCATGTGCTTTGACCGATAACATATGAGAAAATCATCAACATATAGTGAGCAATCCACACCAGGAGTCAAACACTTGGTGATGTTATTAATTTTGATATTGAAAAGTGTCACAGATAAAATACTGCCCTGGGGCACACCCATCTCTTGCTCGTGCAAATCTGAGAGAGTACAGCCCACTCGTACCTTGAATTCTCTGTCGGAGAGGAAGTTGGATATGAAAGAGGGCAGACGGCCTTGAAGACCTAGATCGTGCAGGTCTTTTAGTATCCCGTACTTCCATGTTGTGTCATAGGCCTTTTCTAAATCAAAGAAAACCGCTACTAAATGTTCTTTCTTGATAAATGCATCGCGAATGAATGTTTCTAGTCTAACCAGATGATCGTTGGTGCTCCGTCCATAACGAAAGCCACTTTGGAAAGGAGATATTAAATTGTTAGTTTCCAGGTACCATACAAGCCGAGAATTGATCATTCGTTCCATTGTTTTGCACATGCAGCTTGTGAGTGCAATAGGTCGATAGTTGGTAGGATCTTCACTATCTTTACCGGGTTTGGGAACTGGTATTACTGTTGCTTCTTTCCATATTTTAGGTAGGTTACCAGTAATCCATAAATCACTGAAGAGTTTTAAAAGAGATGTTAAAGATGATTCTGGAAGATGTTTTAAAAACTGGTAATGTATTGTGTCAGGCCCAGCGGAAGTATCATGGGCCTTGTCTAAAGCCTCCATAAGTTCTGATAGTGAAAACAGCTGGTTGTAGCTTTCCGAGTTTGTTATCGATTTACAACATTACATCGTATTCCATTTAAGTTGCTTGTCGCGATACCGGACCGAACTGGTATTAACACAATAACATATATAAACGATGCCAGAAAATATTCTGCGGTTCACGTATCTACATCCGACGAAATAGTTAGAACAAAAGTACCTTGGATACTAGAATATGTATCTGCTATTCCACCAAATCTTGACAGCATCTCCGCCGATTATTAATTTCACGGCGGTGGTATCGCAACGGTAATCCGGCTACGATACAATGTTCAACAGCGACACCACGAACGCGAAAATCACAATTTGCAACCGGTGTTATACCTAACGTCAATTAATATAACGGTGATGTATTTAATAAATGGATTCGCCGTCACGTTACAGATACGACATTGTGCGAGAATACGCCTCCGATTTAAAAGCGCGCTCGGAACAATATCATGTAAAAATAAAAAAATACCATCGAAAGATAACCGCGATTGACGTTGCTGTATACTCGATATCCGGGATCATGGCCGGCGCGGGTGTTATTTTGTCGTCGGTTACAATGATAGCTCCGATTGCTATTTCCGCGGTAACAACAATCGCGGGGATTGCAATCGCAATTACAAAAAAAACTATCATCGTGTGCTCAGAAAAACTCAGCGAGTATACAGTTCGCTAGCAAAGAGTATTTGACGCGTACTCGAAATTATCCGAATTGATCTCGCTGTCGATAGATAATTCGTTTATATCCGATGTTGAATTTTTCGCGATGACCCAGTTGTATACCTCCGCGATGTTGAAATTAGAAATTGAAAATAACTTTAGTGATAACAATAATGTCACTCGAACTGCTTCAACGGATCACGGAGAACACAACTCCGATACAAACAAGCATGATATCGATAACGTCAACAAACCCTGAATTCAGTGTAAACTTTCCTTCGCCGATTTATGTAAAGGAAATAGCGCTAGCGAAATTACGGGTGTATCATAGCTGGCCTAATATCAGATCAGTAGCGTTTAATGATCAGAAACCAAATAACTCGCTGATGTTCGCAAACAGTAATAAACCCGATGGAACACCAGACTGGAAAGAGGTTTCGATACCAACTGGGTCCTACCAAATTGAACACATTGATGCTGAAATCCAGCGTAGAATAAAATCAATCACCGGTAAGGAATCAAAAATAGCTATAAAAGTTCATGAGCCGACGTTGTCATCGTCCATTGAGATATCCACGGAGGGGTACGTCGTAGACATTTATAACAGTTCAAAAAGAACCGTACTAGGATGGCCTGAAATAAAACCTCAACGACGCGTTGAACCTGACACAAGTGTGCCATCATACAATGAAATTTATCTATCATACCGAAATGATTTATCTGAAATAAGAAAAGAAAGATTAGCCGAAAGATTTATATTCACAAATAAAAAACCATACAATGGGATTTTATCGTTAAGAAAACAGATGAATCAACTGTTACCATAGCGCTCACGTTATCTGACATCATTGGTTACTTCGCTGAGATCAATCGTAATTTTTGGATACAGCTGGAACAACTACGGCGGACAAACTCACAAAAGCACGTTGAAGTGTTAAATCAACTTGTATCGGACATGGAATATATCCACGAACGAATCATTCAGACGATAATTAATAACAACGATGATAACAAACAAAAGTTTCTAACCGGTTACAATATCACAGAAGCCGATTTACCGAATTTTAAGTTTTCCGAATACAACGCGCGCGAACTAGAGAAGTCTATCGGTGATTTTCTCGCCGAGCCTAAACAGGATTTAACGCTCCTTAAATACAACAATGACCCAGATGGAGGCGGCAGACATATTGCTCCGTATAACGTAAATATACCGACGGTGATAGCGCTCAATTTAGTATGCGATGCAATTGAAGGAAGTTATCAGATAGATACCAAACAATCAAATCAAGCGCAACAGGGATACATCCTTTATTCATTTGCACCAACGGCTCCTAAAGGGTTTTTAATAGTTGAAAGTCCAATTAATCCAGTCTATATGAGATGCCATAATAAATTGTTAACAAGAATTAATTTCAAACTTACTGATCAGTCAAATAATCTAATTGATTTACAAGATGAAGAGTTAGTGGTTACTCTATTTGTGAGATCGTAAATAATTTTTATTGTAATGTGTAGCAGCGGGGGGGGGGGGGGGCGACGATGACATCAACGTGGTCGTCGCTGTGTTTACCGGACGCTGACGACACCGGGATCGGCGCGCAGAAAGTGTATTAAACTAAATGACGTTTCGGACAATTACCCCCCGACGACGACGTCGTTTTTTTTTTTTGCCAGGCGCTGACGACGCTAGATCGTTGAGTTGCAGAAAGTATCAATTAAACCAAATGACGTTTTAGCCAAATGTAGGATTCGCCCCCCCCCCCCTGCTGCTCCACAAAACCACTATACCGATTTTTTATACTTTTAAATCTGATATTAAATTATCGACGTACAGTCTTTTGAAACGACAGATGAACTTGACATAATAAAGTAGGATACTTTAAACAAGCCCGTCATCCCGCATTTAGCGGATCCATCTGTTTTATTCTAAAACAAAGGGTACACTTGACATGATAAAGTAGAATACTTTAATTAAGCCCGTTTCCCCGCATATATCGGACCCATCTGTTTATTTCCTACCTGGCTACATAAGCGTATTCTACGCCTGTCGCCATGTATCTTTTGAAACTTGGAAAACACTAACTTATGCTCAATGAAAGAAAACTCCAACGATAATTGAGAATGTAACGTCAAAGAATTCACAACTTTTAGAACGCTGATATTTTAATAATAGCATTAGGAAATATTAAATCTAAATAATACATTGTTTTATTTCCCGAATATTAGAATGTAGCATTACTACAGACCAAACAAAACCATTGCGTTTTTTTAAGAGAGAAAACAATTAAAGAGAGAAACCAAAACCAGTAAATTAATCATTTTCGACTGAAATCTATGTCAAGTTGTTTACAATAATATTAATAATTGTCCTTGCGTTCCATACAATTACATGTGAAAGAATAAAACATATCCATAGTTCTTACGGCATGTTCGAGTCAACAATAAATGTTAAATATATTTGTACAGATATAGATGACTGTGCGAGTTCTCCGTGTCAGCATGGAGGATCATGTGCTGACCTCGTCAATGGCTACCACTGTACTTGCGTTGCTGGTTTCTCGGGGCAGAATTGCGGGACTGGTAAGTTAGGGTTCTATTCGAATGATTGGCATAGAACAATCACCTCATTGAATGATAACGACTTTTAATGGAAATTCTTCATTCGTTGTCTTCCTGCAAAAATGTGCACGATATTAACTAGCCTACGGTTTTCAATATTTTGCTGGACATAAACATTGCTCAAATTATTAAGCAAAAGGACATGAAATGCGATAGATATCTAACATATATAACTCCTTTCACATTTGTATCTGGTGGAAATGAATTTGTTTGTTGTCCGTATGTTTCTCCGTAACATTACGCGTTTTCCATACTAAATAAATTCATTCCTCATTTATCTTCTCTCTAGACGAAACATAGAAAATGTAAAGTTCCAATATCTCAAGATCTTTCGTCCACGTTTTCCTCTGCTGACCATGAATTGTACAAAACCAGTGTTTTACAATTATTTATGTTTGAACCTCTCAAGTAAGACAAACTTAGTGACTGTTGTTAATACTGTAATAATTTTATATGCTTTTAAATTACCTTTGAAATACTAACTAACCTACATACATCGACATGTATTCGGAACCAAATGCTGTATAGCCATCGTCACAGTATACGCATTTCATTTTCCTGTCAGGCGATGTTTAACTTGTCGAATCATAGTGACAAAACCGACGAATTCCGTAAATACAAAGTGGACTTTGAAGTGTCACAAAAATAAGTCCTTACATTGATTGAATGTTTTGGTACACAAAGAGAAACGCCAGATAGGGTGAAATAGCACAGAGTGAAGGCTACGGATGGAATATGAATTGCATAGAACATGTGCCCATCATACTGTCTAGATTGTCTTGCAACTAACCAAATTACGATTTTGGAGTCATCACAGTAATATTCGTATGTGGTATCATAACAAAACCAAACACACAATCCACTTTGTTAAAATTAAATGGAAAAGAAAGATAATAAATAATGAAAATAATGTCATTTCTCTTAAATTCGTGTAAAATGAATTGCAATAATAATTTTATTTGTTCTGATGTGGAATAGGAATGAATGTGAACGAATGAAACGAATAACAATATCCTACTACATGTCTGTTTCAGCAATGTAAGTTAAACATGTTCGTACATGTATATAATCCTATAATGAACAACCACCCAAAATACCTGTATGTCAACGATACTAAACAATAAATATATTTACAGATAGAGACGAATGCGCAGTTGCTCCATGTCAACATGGCGGATCATGTGTTGATGAAGTCAACGGATACCATTGTACCTGCATTCCTGGCTTCTCCGGACGAAATTGTGAGACAGGTAAATTGGAATTTCATCTGTAATATTAGTGCATAATAATCAATTCCATGTTTTGAGGATAATCTATTGAAGCAATGGCGTATGAATTTTACAGTTAGGTACCAACAAAATATTGTGAACTTCTGTTTAAGCGGCAAAAGGCATTAGTTTTCGTATAATTTCGTTCAGATTGGAACTAAGCACTTGTACAGGATAGGTGATAGCAACGGAAAAAATTATTTGACTCTTGTTGATTCTGCAAGACTTTTTATTTGCTTTAAAATATTTGTATAACAATAACAATCCTCTAGAAATAGGCATAACCTACAAGATAAATGGTGTAATTCCATTATCACAGAAGAAGAATATGATGGGCATTTAAGAAAAAACGAAAGTATTTTAAAGATAAACACGAATAAACATTCACGGGAAATATATTTTCAAAACAGAAGTGTCACCAACAATAATATATTACAATGGTTCCATGGTTTGGTGCAGAATACAAAAGTCGATTACGGTGAAATAACTCAGTGAAAAGACTACATATGCAATAAGAAAATCGTAGAGCATATGCTAAATATAAAGCCTACATTTCCTAGAAACAAGTATGATTTCCTCTCAATAGGAATCCATTTAAATGAAGATGCTGAGTTGTACATTTCCCCATCAGATGTCAATTAATGTGTCATAAGCCCTTGTAACAAGAAGGAACATCTCATATTTACTACGGTTTCTTTAGAGTTGTATTTTCTTAATATTTTCAGTTCTCTTTACTCCTCTTAGACAAACCTAACGAGAAATGTTTTAAAACGGAAATGATACAAAGAAGTGTCAGAAAACGTAAAATAATTGTTTATATTTCAAGAAAAGTTAGAACAACATCCCCCCGATACAACTTTTGTGTGTTATCGAATACTAAAATATTTTCTCAGATATAGACGAATGTGCAAGTACACCATGTCAGCATGGTGGATCTTGTGTTGATGAAATCAATCGCTACCATTGTACATGTGTTGCTGGCTTCAGTGGATCGAATTGTGAGACAGGTAAATTGCAAATTGCACCTTATATAGTCCATTATCATGAGATGAGATTCTGTCAAACGTCTATGGTCCCAATTATACAGTAACGTGATACAAATACAATAATCATTAGTAGATGTTATTATTAATTGTCATTGATTACTCTGAAAATATCCGTGACATGCAACTCATAGTATTACAGTATAATTTGACGAGTATTCCTATTCAAGTGCGCTCATCCGATAGTTACATCCGTACACTGTATAAGAAAATGATGTAATCAAAAGATAATAAAAACTTATGGAACACAAACTGGAATCGAAAAGCTCGAAAAACTTACACCCATTTCGAAACATCGAGGAAAAAAGATCTCTCCACAATACCATTATACCGATTTTTTCTACTTTTAAATCTGATATTAATTTATCGATGTACAGTCTTTTGAAACGGCAGGTGAACTTGACATGATAAAGTAGGATACTTTAAACAAGCCCGTTATCCCGCATTTAGCGGATCCGTCTGTTTTATTCTAAAACAAAGGGTAAACTTTACATAATAAAGTAGGATACTTTAATTAAGCCCGTTTCCCCGCATATATTGGACCCATCTGTTAATTTCCTACCTGGCTACAAAAGCGTATTCTACGCCTGTCGCCATGTATCTTTTGAAACTTGGAAAACACTAACTTATGCTCAATGAAAGAAAACTCCAACGATAATTGAGAATGTAACGTCAAAGAATTCACAACTTTTAGAACGCTGATATTTTAATAATAGCATTAGGAAATATTAAATCTAAATAATACATTGTTTTATTTCCCGAATATTAGAATGTAGCATTACTACAGACCAAACAAAACCATTGCGTTTTTTTAAGAGAGAAAACAATTAAAGAGAGAAACCAAAACCAGTAAATTAATCATTTTCGACTGAAATCTATGTCAAGTTGTTTACAATAATATTAATAATTGTCCTTGCGTTCCATACAATTACATGTGAAAGAATAAAACATATCCATAGTTCTTACGGCATGTTCGAGTCAACAATAAATGTTAAATATATTTGTACAGATATAGATGACTGTGCGAGTTCTCCGTGTCAGCATGGAGGATCATGTGCTGACCACGTCAATGGCTACCACTGTACTTGCGTTGCTGGTTTCTCGGGGCAGAATTGCGGGACTGGTAAGTTAGGGTTCTATTCGAATGATTGGCATAGAACAATCACCTCATTGAATGATAACGACTTTTAATGGAAATTCTTCATTCGTTGTCTTCCTGCAAAAATGTGCACGATATTAACTAGCCTACGGTTTTCAATATTTTGCTGGACATAAACATTGCTCAAATTATTAAGCAAAAGGACATGAAATGCGATAGATATCTAACATATATAACTCCTTTCACATTTGTATCTGGTGGAAATGAATTTGTTTGTTGTCCGTATGTTTCTCCGTAACATTACGCGTTTTCCATACTAAATAAATTCATTCCTCATTTATCTTCTCTCTAGACGAAACATAGAAAATGTAAAGTTCCAATATCTCAAGATCTTTCGTCCACGTTTTCCTCTGCTGACCATGAATTGTACAAAACCAGTGTTTTACAATTATTTATGTTTGAACCTCTCAAGTAAGACAAACTTAGTGACTGTTGTTAATACTGTAATAATTTTATATGCTTTTAAATTACCTTTGAAATACTAACTAACCTACATACATCGACATGTATTCGGAACCAAATGCTATATAGCCATCGTCACAGTATACGCATTTCATTTTCCTGTCAGGCGATGTTTAACTTGTCGAATCATAGTGACAAAACCGACGAATTCCGTAAATACAAAGTGGACTTTGAAGTGTCACAAAAATAAGTCCTTACATTGATTGAATGTTTTGGTACACAAAGAGAAACGCCAGATAGGGTGAAATAGCACAGAGTGAAGGCTACGGATGGAATATGAATTGCATAGAACATGTGCCCATCATACTGTCTAGATTGTCTTGCAACTAACCAAATTACGATTTTGGAGTCATCACAGTAATATTCGTATGTGGTATCATAACAAAACCAAACACACAATCCACTTTGTTAAAATTAAATGGAAAAGAAAGATAATAAATAATGAAAATAATGTCATTTCTCTTAAATTCGTGTAAAATGAATTGCAATAATAATTTTATTTGTTCTGATGTGGAATAGGAATGAATGTGAACGAATGAAACGAATAACAATATCCTACTACATGTCTGTTTCAGCAATGTAAGTTAAACATGTTCGTACATGT
This sequence comes from Sinohyriopsis cumingii, assembly GCA_028554795.2. Lineage (NCBI taxonomy): Eukaryota > Metazoa > Mollusca > Bivalvia > Unionida > Unionidae > Sinohyriopsis > Sinohyriopsis cumingii. The sequence continues at coordinate 9,956,497 of CM068842.1, read as the reverse complement.
ATATAACTCTATAATGAACAACCACCCAAAATACCTGTATGTCAACGATACTAAACAATAAATATATTTACAGATAGAGACGAATGCGCAGTTGCTCCATGTCAACATGGCGGATCATGTGTTGATGAAGTCAACGGATACCATTGTACCTGCATTCCTGGCTTCTCCGGACGAAATTGTGAGACAGGTAAATTGGAATTTCATCTGTAATATTAGTGCATAATAATCAATTCCATGTTTTGAGGATAATCTATTGAAGCAATGGCGTATGAATTTTACAGTTAGGTACCAACAAAATATTGTGAACTTCTGTTTAAGCGGCAAAAGGCATTAGTTTTCGTATAATTTCGTTCAGATTGGAACTAAGCACTTGTACGGGATAGGTGATAGCAACGGAAAAAATTATTTGACTCTTGTTGATTCTGCAAGACTTTTTATTTGCTTTAAAATATTTGTATAACAATAACAATCCTCTAGAAATAGGCATAACCTACAAGATAAATGGTGTAATTCCATTATCACAGAACAAGAATATGACGGGCATTTAAGAAAAAACGAAAGTATTTTAAAGATAAACACGAATAAACATTCACGGGAAATATATTTTCAAAACAGAAGTGTCACCAACAATAATATATTACAATGGTTCCATGGTTTGGTGCAGAATACAAAAGTCGATTACGGTGAAATAATTCAGTGAAAAGACTACATATGCAATAAGAAAATCGTAGAGCATATGCTAAATATAAAGCCTACATTTCCTAGAAACAAGTATGATTTCCTCTCAATAGGAATCCATTTAAATGAAGATGCTGAGTTGTACATTTCCCCATCAGATGTCAATGAATGTGTCATAAGCTCTTGTAACAAGAAGGAACATCTCATATTTACCACGGTTTCTTTAGAGTTGTATTTTCTTAATATTTTCAGTTCTCTTTACTCCTCTTAGACAAACCTAACGAGAAATGTTTTAAAACGGAAATGATACAAAGAAGTGTCAGAAAACGTAAAATAATTGTTTATATTTCAAGAAAAGTTAGAACAACATCCCCCCGATACAACTTTTGTGTGTTATCGAATACTAAAATATTTTCTCAGATATAGACGAATGTGCAAGTACACCATGTCAGCATGGTGGATCTTGTGTTGATGAAATCAATCGCTACCATTGTACATGTGTTGCTGGCTTCAGTGGATCGAATTGTGAGACAGGTAAATTGCAAATTGCACCTTATATAGTCCATTATCATGAGATGAGATTCTGTCAAACGTCTATGGTCCCAATTATACAGTAACGTGATACAAATACAATAATCATTAGTAGATGTTATTATTAATTGTCATTGATTACTCTGAAAATATCCGTGACATGCAACTCATAGTATTACAGTATAATCTGACGAGTATTCCTATTCAAGTGCGCTCATCCGATAGTTACATCCGTACACTGTATAAGAAAATGATGCAATCAAAAGATAATAAAAACTTATGGAACATAAACTGGAATCGAAAAGCTCGAAAAACTTACACCCATTTCGAAACATCGAGGAAAAAAGATCTCTCCACAATACCATTATACCGATTTTTTCTACTTTTAAATCTGATATTAATTTATCGATGTACAGTCTTTTGAAACGGCAGATGAACTTGACATGATAAAGTAGGATACTTTAATCAATCCCGTTATCCCGCATTTAGCGGATCCGTCTGTTTTATTCTAAAACAAAGGGTAAACTTGACATAATAAAATAGGATACTTTAATTAAGCCCGTTTCCCCGCATATATTGGACCCATCTGTTAATTTCCTACCTGGCTACAAAAGCGTATTCTACGCCTGTCGCCATGTATCTTTTGAAACTTGGAAAACACTAACTTATGCTCAATGAAAGAAAACTCCAACGATAATTGAGAATGTAACGTCAAAGAATTCACAACTTTTAGAACGCTGACATTTTAATAATAGCATTAGGAAATATTAAATCTAAATAATACATTGGTTTTATTTCCCGAATATTAGAATGTAGCATTACTACAGACCAAACAAAACCATTGCGTTTTTTTAAGAGAGAAAACAATTAAAGAGAGAAACCAAAACCAGTAAATTAATCATTTTCGACTGAAATCTATGTCAAGTTGTTTACAATAATATTAATAATTGTCCTTGCGTTCCATACAATTACATGTGAAAGAATAAAACATATCCATAGTTCTTACGGCATGTTCGAGTCAACAATAAATGTTAAATATATTTGTACAGATATAGATGACTGTGCGAGTTCTCCGTGTCAGCATGGAGGATCATGTGCTGACCTCGTCAATGGCTACCACTGTACTTGCGTTGCTGGTTTCTCGGGGCAGAATTGCGGGACTGGTAAGTTAGGGTTCTATTCGAATGATTGGCATAGAACAATCACCTCATTGAATGATAACGACTTTTAATGGAAATTCTTCATTCGTTGTCTTCCTGCAAAAATGTGCACGATATTAACTAGCCTACGGTTTTCAATATTTTGCTGGACATAAACATTGCTCAAATTATTAAGCAAAAGGACATGAAATGCGATAGATATCTAACATATATAACTCCTTTCACATTTGTATCTGGTGGAAATGAATTTGTTTGTTGTCCGTATGTTTCTCCGTAACATTACGCGTTTTCCATACTAAATAAATTCATTCCTCATTTATCTTCTCTCTAGACGAAACATAGAAAATGTAAAGTTCCAATATCTCAAGATCTTTCGTCCACGTTTTCCTCTGCTGACCATGAATTGTACAAGACCAATGTTTTACAATTATTTATGTTTGAACATCTCAAGTAAGACAAACTTAGTGACTGTTGTTAATACTGTAATAATTTTATATGCTTTTAAATTACCTTTGAAATACTAACTAACCTACATACATCGACATGTATTCGGAACCAAATGCTGTATAGCCATCGTCACAGTATACGCATTTCATTTTCCTGTCAGGCGATGTTTAACTTGTCGAATCATAGTGACAAAACCGACGAATTCCGTAAATACAAAGTGGACTTTGAAGTGTCACAAAAATAAGTCCTTACATTGATTGAATGTTTTGGTACACAAAGAGAAACGCCAGATAGGGTGAAATAGCACAGAGTGAAGGCTACGGATGGAATATGAATTGCATAGAACATGTGCCCATCATACTGTCTAGATTGTCTTGCAACTAACCAAATTACGATTTTGGAGTCATCACAGTAATATTCGTATGTGGTATCATAACAAAACCAAACACACAATCCACTTTGTTAAAATTAAATGGAAAAGAAAGATAATAAATAATGAAAATAATGTCATTTCTCTTAAATTCGTGTAAAATGAATTGCAATAATAATTTTATTTGTTCTGATGTGGAATAGGAATGAATGTGAACGAATGAAACGAATAACAATATCCTACTACATGTCTGTTTCAGCAATGTAAGTTAAACATGTTCGTACATGTATATAACTCTATAATGAACAACCACCCAAAATACCTGTATGTCAACGATACTAAACAATAAATATATTTACAGATAGAGACGAATGCGCAGTTGCTCCATGTCAACATGGCGGATCATGTGTTGATGAAGTCAACGGATACCATTGTACCTGCATTCCTGGCTTCTCCGGACGAAATTGTGAGACAGGTAAATTGGAATTTCATCTGTAATATTAGTGCATAATAATCAATTCCATGTTTTGAGGATAATCTATTGAAGCAATGGCGTATGAATTTTACAGTTAGGTACCAACAAAATATTGTGAACTTCTGTTTAAGCGGCAAAAGGCATTAGTTTTCGTATAATTTCGTTCAGATTGGAACTAAGCACTTGTACGGGATAGGTGATAGCAACGGAAAAAATTATTTGACTCTTGTTGATTCTGCAAGACTTTTTATTTGCTTTAAAATATTTGTATAACAATAACAATCCTCTAGAAATAGGCATAACCTACAAGATAAGTGGTGTAATTCCATCACAGAACAAGAATATGACGGGCATTTAAGAAAAAGCGAAAGTATTTTAAAGATAAACACGAATAAACATTCACGGGAAATATATTTTCAAAACAGAAGTGTCACCAACAATAATATATTACAATGGTTCCATGGTTTGGTGCAGAATACAAAAGTCGATTACGGTGAAATAACTCAGTGAAAAGACTACATATGCAATAAGAAAATCGTAGAGCATATGCTAAATATAAAGCCTACATTTCCTAGAGACAAGTATGATTTCCTCTCAATAGGAATCCTCTTAAATGAAGATGCTGAGTTGTACATTTCCCCATCAGATGTCAATGAATGTGTCATAAGCCCTTGTAACAAGAAGGAACATCTCATATTTACTACGGTTTCTTTAGAGTTTTATTTTCTTAATATTTTCAGTTATATTTACTCCTTTTAGACAAACCTAACGAGAAACATTTTAAAACGGAAATGTTACAAAGAATTGTAAGAAAACGTAAAATAATTGACCATATTTCAAGCAAAGCTAAAACAACATCCCCCCTGATACAACTTTTGTATGTCATCGAATACTAAAATATTTTCTCAGATATAGACGAATGTGCAAGTACTCCATGTCAGCATGGTGGATCTTGTGTTGATGAAATCAATCGCTACCATTGTACATGTGTTGCTGGCTTCGATGGATCGAATTGTGAGACAGGTAAATTGCAAATTCCAACGTATATAGTCCCACATTATGAGATGAGATTCTGTAAAACGGTTATATTCCCAATTATACAGTAACGTGATAGAAATGCAATAATCGTTATTAGACGTTCTTATTAATTAATAGTCCTTGATTACTCTGAAAAGATTTTTGACATGCAACTCATATTATTACAGCATAATCTGACGAGTATTCCTATTTAAGTGCGGTCAACTGATAGTTACATCCTTACACTGTATAAGAAAATGATGTAATCAAAAGATAGTAAAAACTCATGGAACATAAACGGCGATCGAGAAAAAGGTCGAAATATTTACACACATTTCGAAACATCTAGGAAAATAGATCTCTCTACAATACCACTATACCGATTTTTTCTACTTTTAAATCTGATATTAATTATTGACGTACAGTCACTTGAAACGACAGCTGAACTTGACATGATAAAGAAGGATACTTTAAACAAGCCCGTAATCACGCATTTACCGGATCTGTCTGTTTAATTCTTAAACAAAGGGTACACTTGACATGATAAAGTAGGATACTTTAATTAAGCCCGTTTCCCCCCAAATATCGGACCCATGTGTTTATTTCATACCTGGCTACATAAGCATATTCTACGCCCGTTGCCATGTATCTTTTGAAACTTCGAAAACACTAACTAATGCAAAATGAAAGAAAACTCCAACGATAATTGAGAATGTAAGTTGCAAAGCATTCACAACCTTTAGAATGCTGACATTTTAATAATAGTATTAGGGAATATTAAATCTAAATAATATATCGGTTTTATTTCCCGAATATTAGTATGTAGCATTTCAACAGACCCACCAAACCCATCGCGTGTTCTTGAAAAAGAAAACCAGTAAAGAGAGAAAACCAAACCAGGAAATTAACGTTTTTCGGTTGAAATATATGTCAAATTCTGTGCAATAATATTAATAATTGCCCTGGCGTTCAATACAATTAAATGTAAAAGAATAAAATATATCCGTGCGTTGCTGGCTTCTCGGGGCAGAATTGCGGGGCTGGTGAGTTAGGGTCCTATTCGAATAATTGGCATAGAACAATCACCTCATTGAATGATAACGACTTTTAATGGAAATTCTCCGTTCCCTGTCTTCCTGTTAAAAGGTGCACGATAGTACCTAGCCTATGTTTTATAATTATTTGCTGGACATAAACATTGCTCAAATTATTAAGCAAAAGGACATGACATGTGATAGATGTCAAACATAGATAGCTCCTTTCACATTTGTATCTGATGGAAATGACTTTGTATGTAGTCCGTATGTTTTTCAGTAACATCATGCGTATTCAAAGCTAAATAAATTCATTCCTCATGTATCTTCTCTCTAGACGAAACATAGAAAATGTAAAGTGCCAATATCAGCTCAAGATCCTTCGATTACGTTTTCCTGTGCTGACCATGACTTGTACAAAACCAGTGTGTTACAAATATCTGTGTTTGAACCTCTCAAGTAAGACAAACTTTGGTCAAATTGCTTTCATAGAAGATCATTGATGATATGATAATGATTTAGGTATTGCAAAGAAGATAATACCCATAGTTCTAATAATTATTACAATCTAAGGTCAGCAAAGAATTTCTTTCTGTACGAGTCAATATATCCATTGATAGCTGGACATTTTCCAATAGATTGTATATTGGCGCTGTGTCCATAACATTTTACAGCAATGGAACAACTTATTGACTGCTGTTAATACTGTAATAACTTTATATGCTTTTAAGTCACCTTTGAAAAAATAACATTCCTACATACATCGACATGTATCCTGAACCAAATGCTGTATAGCCATCATCACAGTATACGCATTTCATTTTTGTGTCAGGTGATAGTAATCTAGTCGAATGATAGTTACCAAAACGACAAACTCCGTAAATAATAATAATAATAATAATAATAATAATGATAATAATAATAATCATGAGGACTTTGTATAGCGCCTAATCTTTAGAAGCTCTATGCGCTTTACAACATTAGACAACACCTATAACATATATATATATATATATATATATATATATATATATATATATATATATATATATATATATATATATATATATATATATATATATATATATATATATCATCATTGGCGACTCGGTCTCGAAAGATCATGCGAATAGCGCCCTTGGGGTGTTGCCTGTCTCTGTTGGCAACGTCTGCTGTGGCTGTGCAGGCCTATACGTGAGTGGCAGTCCCTACTGCAGTTGGTGCAGACATACTGGGAAGTCTGCATTACTGTGGTTGCTGCTGCGTTCTTCTTTCTCTTACGTTTCTCTGCCACCAACTGGCCTCTCCTCGCATCAGCGACTGATATGCCATTGTTTACCACCAGTCTCCAGGTGCCTCGGTCCTCAGCCAGCTCTTCCCAGCCATCGGGTGAAATGTTGCATGCCTTCATGTCCCTCTTGCACACATCTTTGAAACGGAGTGAGGGGCGTCCGACTCTTCTCATGCCAGGGCCAGCTGTCCATATAAGATGTCCTTTGGCAGCCTTCCATCCTCCATGAGTCGGACGTGACCCAGCCATCGAAGGCGGCGCTTAATTAGCAGGGAGTACATGCTGAGGGTACTTGCACGCTGCAGGATCTCGCTGTGTGGAACACGGTCTTGCCAGCTGATTTTCAGGATGCGTTTTAGGCACCGTATATGGAAGGAGTTGAGCCGGCGTTCTTGCCTCATGTAGGTACTCCACGTCTCACTTCCATATAGAAGGGTGCTGAGAACGCAGGACTGGTAGACTCGGACCTTGGTGTGCTCTGTCAGCGCGTTGTTTTCCCAAACCCTCTTTGTTAATCGAGCCAAGATGGTGTTTGCCTTTCCAAGCCTTCTGTCCAGCTCCATATCAATCGAGAGAGTGTTGCTGATGGTTGACCCTAGGTAGGTAAAGTTGTTGACTGCTTCCAGGGTGACACCGTTGATTTTGATTGAAGGGGCAATGGTGGTATCTTGCACGCTGACATTTGTTTTTTCCAAGCTGATTGTGAGACCAAAGTGCGTGCAGGCAACAGCAAAACGGTCTCCCAGTCTCTGGAGGGCTTCCTCGGTGTGGGCCACAAGAGCTGCGTCATCTGCAAAAAGCATCTCCCTGATGAGCACAGCTCTCACTTTGGTCTTTGAGCGCAGTCGTGCCAGGTTGAACAGGCTCCCATCAGACCTGGTGTGTAGATATATGCCATCCGTGGACGTGTCGAAGGCGTAGGACAGGAGCAGGGAGAAGAAGATCCCAAAAAGTGTTGGTGCCAGCACGCAGCCCTGCTTCACACCACTGTTAATTGGGAAGGAAGTTGAGGATGATCCATCATACAGGACTGTTCCCTTCATATCTGCATGGAAAGAGATTATCATGCTGAGGAGTTTTGGGGGGCAACCGATCTTACTCAGAAGTTCAAAAAGGCCCTTCCTGCTGACCAAGTCAAAGGCCTTGGTGAGGTCGATGAACATCATGTAGAGTGGTTGACCTTGTTCTCTGCTCTTCTCTTGGAGTTGTCGTAGGGAGAAGATCATGTCTGTCGTCGACCTGCCTGCTCTGAAGCCGCACTGTGATTCTGGATAAACACGGTCTGTCAGCAACTGCAGCCTGTTGAGTATGATGCGGGCGTACACTTTACCAACAATACTCAAGAGCGATTATTGTTATTATTATTATTATTATTATTATTATTATTATTATATATATATATATATATATATATATATATATATATATATATATATATATATATATATATATATATATATATATAATGATATGATTACAAAATCAAACACTATTTAAATAGAAAACATAAAAAACATGCTGAGAATATTTAAGGTAGGAAACATTATTAGGTCTTTAAGCTTGTTCTTGCAGTCGAAATAAGTGAGTTTCTAGAGCACTCTTGAATGGGATCACTGTTTCTTTGTGTCTAAATTCAGTGGACAATTCATTCCACGTTGCTGGGCCCTGGTATGCAAAAGAACTCGGTCGATATGACTTTGTTTTCATAGTCGGAATAATGAGTATAAGATTGTCAGAAGAGGAGCGTAAGTATCTTGCTGGTGTGTGCACACGGGTGAGGTCCGATAGGTATGTTGGACTAGAGTCCGTCAGTGAAACGTAGCACAGAGAACAAATTTTGTGATTCTGGATCGAATGGATATCCAGTGTAGGATACATAGCAGGGGGAGGTGTTCTTTAATCGTAGTATTCTAAGTATGATCCGAGCATCTGTGTTTCGAACTTTTTGAAGTTTCTGGAGTAGATATGGAGCAAAACCAGACAGAACTGAGTTACAATAGTCAATTCCTGAAGGTACTAATGAACACACAAGTGTTTTAGTGGCATCAACTGAAAGATGCTTGCGAAAGGAGCTGATGCGTCTCAGCTCAAGATGTGCATCCTTGCATATGTCCATGACATGTTGGTGCAATGTGAGAGTACTGTCCAGAGAAACACCCAGGTTTCGTACTGATTCTGTGAATTTAATGTTGGTGTTGCTGATATTTATTGTTTGAGGTAAAGAGTGTAAATGAGAAAGTCTTTGTGTTGTGATCAGAATGGCCTCAATTTTATTATCATTCATCTGCAGCTTCTTACATGACATCCATGATTTCACATCAGAAACGCACCTCTCTACTCCTTGGATGGTATCATCAACTTCAGTTTGGTTGCTAGATTTGTATATTTGGGTGTCATCAGCGTACAATTGATGAGACACTCGATGATTATCTATGACACTTGAGAGCGGGTGAGTGTATAACATGAAGAGAACAAGTCCAAGAACAGACCCCTGTGGAAAAAAACAACAGAGATCAACAGGGCTGGAGTGTATTCAAAATATAAAGTGTACTTTCAAGTGTCACAAAAATAAGTCCTTACATTGATTGAATGCTTTGGTACACAAAGAGAAACGCCAGATATGGTGGAATAACACAGAGTGAAGGCTACGAATGGAATACGAATTGCATAGAACATGTGTCCATCATGCTGTCTAAATTGTCTTGCAACTAACCAAATTACGATTTTGGAGTCATCAGAGTAATGTTCGTATGTGGTATCATAACAAAACCAAACACTGAATCTCTTTGTTAAAATTAAATAGCATAGAAAGATTATAAATAATGAAACTAATGTCATTTCTCTTAAATTCGTGTAAAATGAATTGCAATAATAATTTTATTTGCTCTGGTGTGGAATAGGAATGGATTTGAAGGAATGAAACTAATAACAATATCCTACTACATGTCTGTTTCAGCAATACAAGTTAAACATGTTCGTGCATGTATATTATCAAATAATGCACAACCACCCAAAATACCTGTATGTCAACCATACTAAACAATAAATATATTTACAGATATAGACGAATGCGCAGTTGCTCCATGTCAACATGGCGGATCTTGTCTTGATGAAGTCAACGGATACCACTGCACCTGTATTCATGGGTTCTCTGGTCCAAATTGTGAGACAGGTAAATTGGAATTTCATTTGTAATATTAGTGCCGAATTAACAACTCCATGTTTGATGATAATCGATTGAAGCAATGGCGTATGAAATTTACAGTTAGATACCAAAAAAAGTGTTGTGAACTTCTTTGTAAGCGAGAAAACGGTTTTAGTTTTCCTATGCATTTCATTCAGATTGGAATACACCTGTTTGTATGGGATAGGTGATAGCAACGGAAAAATTATTAGACTCTTGTTAATTTTGTAACACTTTGTTTTGCTTTAAACATATTTTTGTAACAATAACAATCCTCTAGAAATAACCATAAACCACAAGGTAAATGGTGTAATTCCATCATCACAGAATAAGAATATGACGGGCATTTAAGAGAAAACGAAAGTATTTGAAAGATAAACACCGAAAACCATTCCCGGGAAATACATTTTCAAAACAGAAGTGTCAACAACATTAACATATTACACTGGCTCCATGGTTTGGTGCAGAATACGAAAGTCGATTACGGTGAAATAACTCAGTGAAAAGGCAACATATGCAATAAAAACGTCGTACAAGATATAATAACTATATTTCCTACATTTCCTAGAAACAAGTATCATGTCCTCTCAACAGGAATCCATTTGTATCAAGATGCTGTGTTGTATATTTTCCTATCAAATGTAAATGAATGTGTCTTAAGCCCTTGTAACAAGGAGGAACATCTCATATTTACTACGGTTACTTTAGAGTTCTATTTTCTTAATATTTTCAGTTATATTTACTCCTCTTAGACAAACCCAATGAGAAACACTTTAAAACGGAAATTGTACAAAGAAGTGTAAGAAAACGTACAATAATTGTTTATATTTCAAGCAAAGCTAAACCAACATCCCCCCGATACAACGTTTGTGTGTCATCGAATACCAAAATATTTTCTCAGATATAGACGAATGTGCAAGTACTCCATGTCAGCATGGTGGATCTTGTGTTGATGAAATCAATCGCTACCATTGTATATGTGTTGCTGGATACAATGGATCGAATTGTGAGACAGGTAAATTGCAAATTGCAACTTATATAATCCCACATCATGAGATGAGATTCTGCAAAACGTCTATGGTCCGAATTATACAGTAACGTGATAGAAATGCAGTAATCATTATTAGACGTTATTATTAATTAACATTCATTGATTACTCTGAAAAGATTTTTCACATGCAACTCATATTATTACAGCATGATCTGACGAGTATTCCTATTTCAGTGTGGTCATCCGATAGTTACATCCTTACACTGGATAAGAAAATGATGTAATCGAAAGATAATAAAAACTCATGGAACATAAACAGCAATCGAAAAGCTCGAAAAACCTACATCCATTTCAAAACATCTAGGAAAATAGATCTCTCTACAATACCACTATACCGATTTTTTCTACTTTTAAATCTGATATTAATTATTGACGTACAGTCACTTGAAACGACAGCTGAACTTGACATGATTAAATAGGATACTTTAAACAAGCCCGTTATCCCGCATTTAGCGGATCCATCTGTTTAATTCTAAAACAAAGGGTAAACTTGACATGATAAAGTAGGATACTTTAATTAAGCCCATTTCGCCGCATATAGCGGACCCATCTGTTTATTTCATACCTGGCTACATAAGCAGCAGAGGGGGCGAATCCGACATTTTGTCCAATCGTTATTTTGCTTAATTATTACTTCTGCACTCAGCGGATCCGGTGTAGTCAGCGCTGGTAAAAAAAAAACGACGTCGTCGTTGGGGGATCGTCCAATCGTCATTTGGTTTAATTAACACCTTCTGCGCGCCGATCCCCAGCGTCGTCAGCGTCCGGTAAGCACATCGACGACCGCGTCGATGTCATTGCCCCCTCTGCTGCTAAGGAGTTATTTACAATGAAAATTATTTACAACTAACCGAATATTTGGTCAAGTCCGATACGATATCGTGTCCGAGGATCATGTAAATTTATCGTTACAAATCCATGTGGGGTCGACTGAGCATGACTAAAAAAGTTTCGAAAAACATTAAAGTCCATATCACCGCCGCACCATGTTTGCCAAATATTTCGTAGCGTGTGTGTATCAACGCCGTTGAATACAGCAAGAATATTACAGTTGTCTCTGATTACTTTTGGAATCTGAGTGTATCGCTGAGTGACATATATCACGTCGGTGTTTTTATGCCTGCCTCTGGAAAATATCCTAGCTGGGTTTTTTTGATTGTCTAACATAACATCATCGTACACGACTAGATTGTTAACGTCGCCATCAATACCATCGATACCTGGTGCATCATTGACATCCGTAATAAACTCAATAACATTTTTTTTAGCGATCGCTGATGCATTCTCGTTGAAATCTTTCAACACCTCGTAGCATCGTTGATCATCTACGCTAGGAGCAACCAAACACAACTTATCCCACTTCATCCATCTCATTATTAAATTGAGTAACAATTGCGTCTTGCCGGATCCAGATGGTCCGATGATAATCATCCGGATCGAGTTTGGTAACGCTGCAACATGCTTAACTGGTTCTCTTGTTTTAGTCGCCGAAAAATCAATTATATTCATATCTCTATACATAAATTATGGATCTATATTGTGTGAAGTGTAGAGTACGTACTGGCACAAATGATATGACAACCGCTACAACAAGAAATAACAGATCGGCCCTTACTGGTAAGTGTGCACAATGCGGTACAAAGAAATTTAGATTTATTTCTATTAAACCCGGGGATGTTTTAAAAAAAAGCGAGGAGGTGATATTGCAGCCAGGTTATCAAAACTCCCCGGAACACCGTGGGCAAAGTATCCAGGAGAAAAGCACCTCCCAGGATATAGCTACTGTGGCCCCGGAACACGATTAGATATCAGACTCGATGATCAAAATCAGCCCAAACCCGGTGAGTATCCAATAAACGCTATCGATAAGGCGTGTCATGCTCATGATGTTGCTTACAAAAGTAGCGATCTGCAACAGCGTCATATCGCGGACGTAAAATTAGTTCACGCGTTAAATGCTATTCCTGATAAATCCGTCAAAGAAAAATTGGCCTCATGGTTGGTAAAATCGGCTATGAAAGGTAAATTAATGATTGGAAGCGGGGCTTCTCGCGCTGGTAATTGAATACGCTAGCGTTTATAATAACAACATGGAATCCATCTATTATTCTCCGAGAGGATACTGGAAGGGGAAGTCCGCAATTGGTAAGCTTGCAAGCGCTGCAAAGGTAACAAAGGCCACTGCGGCTAATTGGTTATCCAAACAGGCTATATGGCAAATTTATCTACCACCGCCTAAACAAATCAACTTCTCGCGCTTTGATGTCAGCGCACCTAATGAAGTTCATCAGGCTGATATACTATTTTTGCCGCATGACAACGGTTACAAATACGCGCTAACCGTAGTTGATGTTGCGAGTCGATACAAACAAGCGGAGCCGTTAAAAACAAAGTCAGCAACTGAAGTAGCCGCTGCGTTTGAAAGAATTTATCAAAGAGGTTCTCTGCGCTGGCCAAATCTATTACAAGTTGATCCCGGTAGTGAATTTCGCGGCGCTGTTTTATCAACGCTGAAACATCATAGCGTCGCGGTACGACGAGGTCATACTGCGCTACATCGTGATCAGGCAATTGTTGAACGATTCAATCGGACTCTCGCTGAACGGTTATTTGGATATCAATACGCGAAGGAATTCATCCAAGAAAAACGATCTCGTGAATGGGTCAAAAGGTTGCCAGGCGTAATTGCAGCGTTAAATAACGAGATTACCCGAGCAATCAACATGAAGCTCAGCGACGCGATTAAATACGAGTATATACCCGGAAAATCAAAAATAAATAGCGTTTTCAAGCCGATTCTCGGCAATGTCACCGTGAGATATCTATATGAACCAGGAGAGCTTGAAGGCGGTAAAAAAAGGGCTACTGATCCTATTTGGAGTGTTACCACACATAACATATCAACGATAACACGATCAACTGGTAGACCACCGATCTACAGACTGGATTCAACTGCTCCTCAGCGCGGATTTACTCGCGAGCAACTACAAGTGATACCTGACGATACTCAATTACCCCCGCGTGGTCTTAACTAGCGCCGTTGCGTCTATTACACTCAAGACAAGTTAACCTCACATTGTTTTTGACATGACCGAGACTGTTATCGATTCTGTCCACGGTAAATTGGCGAGCGTCTTTATCCAAATAACGCCAGCGCATTACACAATTACAACTTGCGCAGTGATTATTCTGTTGTTGTCGTAACGCAATTATTAATTCGGCATCAATATCAAAACGCCGCTGTTTTTTTTTATCCTGTTGGCGGTAACCCGAGAGTTTTCTATCAATGACGCTTGCATCGATGGTGACTTTGTCGCCGGCTTCGTCGGTGGCTTCGTCAACAACAATTCTTCGAAGCTGATTTATCCTTCGTACTCGGGACACTGCAAGATAGACTAGATTCGACCATTCGATGCGATTATCAACCATCCAAACAATTGTGTCCGTGATGGTTAGTCCCTGCGAGGAATGTATTGTTGTTGCGTATCCTAGCGTCCACGGGGATTTATCAGCACGTAGCGCGTCCTCGACGACGCTGATATCAACGAGCACAATATCATTCAGCACGAGAATTTGTTTTTTTGTCCCTGACGCTGTCGGGCCCGGGATTTCAACTTCAATGTTCTGCCGCCGTGTATCCTCGGGTCTATAACATAACGGCACTGGACGCGTTGGAAACTTTTCCTTATGCAACGTAAACAACCTCCGCTGAAGTGTGTCTCTGACTATCTTTCTACTCGCTACAATCAAATCATTTGGTCTCCATGTTTCCCAGAATTCATTTAACGGCGTTTCCGGAATCACCTCGCGGATTATTTCACATTGAATTCTATCCGGCTGTAATCTGATTAATTTTTTAACCTCGCGCAGTTGTTCATCAAGTGCTCGGTAATCAGTATCAGTTTCTTCATAATAGTCCACAAAACCCTTTAACCAATCATGTGGACCCTCGCCGACAAATGGTGGTGGTTGGCCATGGTCCCCACACATGATTACCGCTGTATTCGCGCGCAGCAACCACTCAAGAAACATTTGTAAAGTATCTAACGAAACAGTACATATCTCATCCCAGATGATAATGTCGGGAATAAATTTTTCACCCATTCGATCAGGAGTCCACTCACCGCCGCTGTATCGAAAAAAGCTGTGATAAGTAACGGCGTCAACATTTCGTTGTTTTATCTCTCGCGCTAGTCTATGGGTCGGTGTAAGCACGATTATACTTGCCCGCGTACGAAATAATTCAATTGCCCGAGTCGTCTTTCCTGACCCGCCACAGCCGCTTAAATAAACTGTTTTGTGTCTACAAATTGGATCAGAACACGATGGTGCATTAGACCATTCTGACAATTTATCACCGCGTAAGTAGTTGTTCTCAACGGTGACATCTGCTGACGGGGAATAATCGCGTCGTATTTCATTTTTAATTCTCCATGTACCCCAACTCTCGTCCGGACTAGTAAACTCGGCTACGTTTTCCTTATACGCTACGTCAACATAAAACGAATCAACGGCTACTCTAACCGCGGTATCGGGGAATCTATTTATCATCGAGAATAAATTGATAGCGGCATAACCCAGCATAGACGCCCTCAAATGTGGATACGCCGGGCTGTCTCCGTCGCTGTAGGTAACAACTGTACCCAACCTCGTTCCATTGGACAAGAAAGCTGTTTTGCAGTTCACGTATCTATTTTTTGCCACTGCGTCCTTGATTACGAAATCATATTCTGCGTCATCTATAATCAGCCGTGAGCAATATCGTTTGTAGTCGTGGTTTTTTCCACCTTGTGTGAACTTACCAATTATTCTTCTACCGAGATCTTTTGCCTCGCGGTTTCGTTGGTTAAATATCCTCCTGGACCATTCGATGATATATTCCTCGTCGGCATCAATGTTTTTTCTGGACTCGTCAATTATGCTATCTAGACGCTCCGGTTCTGGTAACCAGACTTCAGTCTGCGCCCGGTATGATATAATTGCGTCACTGACAATCAACGAAACTAGCATGCTACAATCAATCATATACCGTAGCAGCGCTATTGGCAACCACTTCTTTTCAGCTATGTGTCTACCGATCCAAATATAGCAACAGCGATGGAGTCCTGCCGCGAATTCAAATGATACTATGCGAGCGAATCCGGTTAAATCAAAATCAGGCAGTGGTCCATTAATAGCAACACGAGTCATTTCATGACTGGGGTGTCCAAATCGTCTAAAGTACTCAGCGGCGGATCCATACCCGAGAAAACTCGCTGGATAACAGGCAACCATATCAACCGAGATCATAGCGTCGCGGCTGTATTCAGTGTTCCATAGTCCACCGTGATAGTATTCCAAACAACTGGATTGTACATCCGGCAGAAATTCCTTGCGCGTTGGTCTCCACGCATTTTTCCTTGCTGCAACATGAGCTACAACCGATGGAATCGTAAAACAATTTGTTAGCAGTTGTTCATCATGCTCTTCAAATTCCATGGCGGTTTTTTTCATCCTGTTGTGAAATGCTTCAGTGCGATATAATTCGCCGTTTGGTCTTACAAACTGATCAAAGGTATCCGCATCGTTTACAGCGCTGCGAAGTAACCACACTGATACAGGGTCGTTTTTACACAAGTAGGCAATAGCATCAAATAGTTTCCTCTCCGCGAGAAAACCATCCCGGGAGAATTCTTCGGGTATATACTTTACTGTTCTATCCCGTGGAAATATTGTGATCGCGGGCGTCCACGCGTGTTCGTTATGATCAATAATTTTGATTGGGGCTCCATTTGATTTATACTTTGATTCATATAATACTTCACCGGTTGTTGTTGTAACGGTTATTGGAAATCTCAACGACGTTTCTAATCTCGCTATGTCGCTGATGGTCGCTCCACGCTCTTTTACGGTTAGTTCCCACTGGTTGATTTTGCTACGTCGTAAATCAGTCAATTTGTTTCCTCGACACGCATTTGTAAAATGCTCTATTACTCGTTCTGCTACACAATTTATCCCCGTTGACTGTTTCATTGGTTTCAGTTTTCCGATATCAGGTTTCTTATTTAACGGGTATATTCCATAAACAACTGCTGTTTCAGGATACGCTCGTTCATAGTATGGTCTGTCAATTCCGGTTAACAGCCCCGGCTTGGAGTCGCGGCTAACAATGACTGTTTTCATGTCGCTGAGAACTGGTTCAAATTTATCACGTATGATCCAATTACCTGATTCCACCCGGACAATGAATTTTACTCTGAAGAAATACCTTTTACCGTCAAGTTGTGATATTATCGTTGCTGCGCGGTTGTCGTTCATGGTAGCATCAACAACGCCATCAATTCGAAATGTTGACCAACTATGAGATGCGCCATCACGCTTGAATTCATCGATACAATCGCGTATTTTACTCAACAGGGTTCTATCGTTTATTAACGCTTTTGGTGTGTCCTTGAGGACTCTATCGAGATTGAACTTAATATTTTTCCGGGGCTTAATTGCTGCCAATCTCTCGAACTCATCCATATAATTAAAACAAGTATTTAAATGAAAGAATATAGTATAATGAATAAATGCAAATGGTTGATGATTGGGTCGACAACCCCGTGCAATAAATCATGTAGAGGTGAATTCTGCGGGTATCATTTACAAAGCGTTCGTAATGGTTCTCTTGGCCCCCTACCGTGCTTGGTTTGTCACGTCGGTGTAAGAGAAAATCGCAGTTGTGTATTAATTGTGGCGGAAAGCGATACAGAGAGTTAAAACGCTATTATGACAAGCGAATTAAAAACGCCGTCATTGACCCCACCGCCGACTTTGTCATCAAAACCCCCCAAGACTATGTTGAAAGATTTATAATTAAACCAAATAATAAATTAGACAAATAGTATTATTATACAAATGGACCAAGAATTTCAGCCGCATCCTGTGCTCGTCAGTTACGAGGCATCTCGCGACGGCATTGTTAGAAACCGCAAACTGAAGAAGCCGGTTGGTACCGTAAATAATCACGGGTATTTGCAATTTGGTGCTGGAAAGAAGACATATTTTGTTCACAGAATCATCTATGAATGTTTTCACGGATTAATCGAAAATGGACTTGTGATTGATCATATTAATAATAATAAGACTGATAATTCTCTTATAAACTTGCAAGCTATCTCGCAAAGTCAAAATACCAAAAAAGGCCAAACCGGTAAATACCCAAAGAAAGCAAAACCCGTAAAGTCATTTGATACAACAACTCACGAGGAAAAAATATTTCAGTCGATGAATGAAGCCAGTAGATACTTTGACATTTGTATCGCCTCAATACGAAAAGTAGCAGAACGAGTATATCAAACAGCAATCTCAAAAAAGACTGGGCACAGAATTCGATTTTCATATGTAAATACCAGCGAGTGACGAAGTCACCGGCGCCTATGGCGCTGACGAAGTCGCCATGACAATAAATTGTCCATTCCGGAAGAAAACAAAGTATGAACACCTCGGGATTGATACACGGGGTTTCATTTTTTTTTATTTAAAAACAAGATGTTCTATAAGAATAATGAATATCGAAGACATCAATAATATATTAGCAGAGATTTCAAAATTAAAAAATCAAGGAATTGAATTATCTGATGGTCTCGACAGTGAAAAAATATTATCCGATTATGAAATTATTAACGAACAATCGAAACGGGGGCGTTTTACCCTGGCCCGCGAGTACTTTTTTATAAAACGATTACAACATACGATTAATGAAAACTTGTACCACAATGACGCAAATGCATTCATTGGACTATTCACTGCCGTTGAAATAATACGAAAAAGACTCGGACGTGTTTATGAACGACGCCGGGAGATTTCTAGTAAGATCAAAAACATTAGAAGGATTATAGACGAAAACTCCGGCGAGAAATTAGAAATTGCTTCGCAATTGCAATAATGGTAGGCGAATCACTTACTACTCGGCTAGCCAGAGAGCGGCTAGCAGCGCTTAAAAAGTTCATACCGTTACGAGACAGGGTCCGAGAACAACTTCAAACGCGGCAGCAACTACAAACCGATTTTACTGTTGGAAGCGAACAACTCTTTGCCCCGGTAACTAAAGCGACCAAAGATGTTACGGCGGCAACTGTACCCGTCCTCGATGCGCTTGAAAAGATAGCGGCAGAGACAAAACAAACAAAAAGGTCTTTAGAAACACTCCCTGCGAAAATAGCGGCTGCTACAACACGGAGGCCACCACCACTCGCTATAACGGAACCACAAGAACCTTATGTTACAATGGCCGACGAAGAAGAATTAGGTGCTACTGCGAAAGAACCAGAAGAAGAAATACCGGAAGAAGAACTAGGCGCCACCGCAAGAGAACCGGAAGAAAAAGAGGAGAATATACCCCGTGTTATACTCAAGAAGAGCACAATAGATCAAATTAGAGGCTTCAGCAGCAGGGAAGAATTAATTAATTTTGCTGCCAACAATTTTGCTAAGAGCATACGAGATAAGAAGCATATCAATAGCGGTTACGAGAAAAATATAAAGTCGTTAAAGGACTGGGCAAGAATAGTGTATTTAGCGAGTAAACATAGAGACGCATTACTACATCGTAGTAAATCCGATTACGATGAATTCCACAAGGAAGTTAAGAGTAGAACACCAAAAAAAGGAAAAGGATACTCTGTTGGTAAAGAATCCTACGGCGTTACCTGTCCTGGCAGTGTTCTCAGTGATATATCACGGCTAGAGGTACTAATTGGAGGAAAACGAGCCGGAAATAACTCTCCGGAAATAATCAATGAGGCCGCTGATATTTGCAAGCGGTTATTTGCAGGCGGTATCATGGACATTAATGCATATCGAACGCTCACAGACGAACTCGTGGATGATCAAAAAAATTATAAAATTATAAAATTATAAAATTATAAAATTATCGTTTTTGTTAATTTTTAACCGTTTTTGACTGTTTTTGGCCATTTTTTGACTGTTTTTGGCCATTTTTTGACTGTTTTTGGCCATTTTTTGAGGGCAAAAACCCAAGGAAATCATTTAGAGAAAATCGATGTTTTTCTGAAAAATCGAGAAAAAAACGACTATAGGCAACAAAAAACGACCAAAAATGACTAAAAATCAAGAAAAAACCAGAAAAAAACCGGATTTTTATCGAGGGCAAAAACCCAAGGAAATTTTGATAAAATTTATTCCGGTTTTCCACACGGCGGTGGGGGGGGGGGTAATCAATCACTGGTGATCACAATCACTAATTGGAAAACTGGTGTTTTTAATAAGGATGATCATACACTACAACTACGATAAACCAGTACTCGTCTACGTGGTAAACTCGCGATTGCCTGTTTACCGCGCGTACTATGGAGATGGTCTCGGTAGCACCATTGCGGGGTTATTTACAAGAATGGCTCCAAAAGTAGCGCCGTTAGCCAAACAATTAGGAATGAAGGCTATTGATGTTATTCGTGATAAGGGTATTAGTGCCATTGGAGATGTTGCCGGAAAGGCGCTTTCAGCCGCGCGGGACAAACTAATGTCATTGGTAAAATCCAGGAGAAAAAAACAGATGCCATCAACGACAGTGATGCCTGCGAATGTCAGTAAAGTAATAAATAACGCCGTGGAAGAAAAACTAGAGTCGTTGGCGACTTCGCCATCAGCCGATGCGGCAACCAACGCGCTCATGAACGCGATAGCGGGGAGTGGTCTACGACGAAAACGACGTTGATGGATTTCAATTGAAAACACCGACATGAATAATAATAAAATGTTTGCGCGAACCGCTGACCCCGCGTTTGATATGGACGCCCCAGTGCGCAGGGATGATTCTGTCCGTGATTATCAATATTATTCTTATTATGCAGCGCAACCTGACCTACGATCGCGAATTGAACTTCAAGTCCAAGATACCAGTAAATATTTTTTGCCGTGTGAAGCGTTTATCGAAATTGAGGGAGAACTCGTGACAAATGCCGCCGATAATGCACCATACGCAGATGACCATCGTGTTCGAGTTGGCTTCGTCAACAACGGTATCATGGCGTTATTTGAGAGCGCCAGATATCTTATTGACGGGCGAGAAATTGAATCAATAGAACGCGAGGTTGATGTTGCAACGACGATAATTGGGTTGGCGAGATACTCGGATGATTATACAAGATCGGCGGGCCCATCTATAATGTTCGCAAAGGACTCCACCGATAACGCTGACCATCTTCAGTACGTTAACGTGCTGGTGGAAAGAGATACCGCAACTGACCCACAGGCTGAAGCAAATAACCCAGACCGCAGAGCAAGACCAGGCGCTAATTTCAATATTATAAAGAGTATCAACGATAATTACAATATGGGATTCGCAACACGAGTAGGGATGTTGCAAGGACCACGCCGAAAGTTTTCATGCGCGATTCCACTCCATCACATATTTGGATTCTGCAGAAATGTTAGAAAAGTCATCTATGGGGCTAAGCATACAATTGCCCTGACGCGAAGGGGCGATGATAACAATGCAATATGGCATGCTGCTGGCGTCGCTGCCGGTAAAGTCATTTTAACTAAAATGGCATTGTGGATGCCGGTGCTGACTCCATCAGTTACCACGGAAGCACGATTGTTAGCATTTATGGAACAGGGAGGAAAATCGTTGTTGAGTTGGCTAGCGGTAACAACTGATGCTAAAGAGGATAACGTCGCCGATACGTTTACATGGCACTTGGCATCAAAACAGGGTGTTTCAGCCCCGCGTCATATATTCATAGCGTTACAGAATAGGGAACGATTGGGCAGTCAAGAACGCAGCCATATGATATTTGATCGATTAGGAGTCATGGAGGTTTCGCTGAGAATAAACGGACAACAGGAACCATCCGAGGATATACAGCTTAATTACGGCGACAACCATATCGCACGTGTGTATCATCGATTGCTGTCATACATGGGTCGTGATCAAAACGTCGACACTGGTTTGCAAATATCACAACTTGATTTTAAAAACCTGTATCCGATTTATTACTTTTCGTTGGAACATCTTGATTTAACGAGACAATCCGTCGTTGATATACACTTCCGAGCTCGTATAGCCCCGGCTGGTGCCAATTATAGAGCGGTTGCTGTCATTCTCAGCGATAAATCAATGCTGCTAGAAGGTGTTGGTGGACGAATGAGAATCGTTGATGCGCCAGTGGAAAACATGTAATTGAAAGCACAAAACGCGTTTACAATAAAATGTCGTATAGTGTCGTCAGTGTAGAGTTGACTGATGGTCAAGTCAAGAAATTACGATCAAAGTCGGCTAAACAATGTGGAACCACAATAACGCTGAAGCCGTCACAGATGGCGGGTGGTAATCATAAGATATCGTTGACGGCGCGTCAAATAAAACATTTCAATGATGCGATGAAGAATAAAAAGGGTGTTCAAATAGATTTTTCGGCCGCAGCGATTAAAAACATGGAAAAGACCGGTGGGATATTTCCGTTGTTAGCTGCGATTCCGGCGTTGATTGCCGCGGTGGCCATAGCAGTGGCTAAGGCGGCGGCGTTAGGAGCCGTTGATACCGCGGCGGGAATGGCATTGAAGAAGGCAACCGGGAAAGGCTATTAAAAAAACGATCCGTGGCCGGAAAGGGTCTAAGACTACCGGGAACCCCGTATTCATGGTACTCGGGAAAGGGTCTAAGACTACCGGGAACCGTTTATTAACGCAGGAGTCAATGACTCCCATGTCTAATTTTGATTTAATAGACGCCGCAAACGCGCTAGCGATAAAAAACTTCAGAGGTGTTTTTATGAGGGATCAATTACCGGCGGCACCAAGGAATATTGAAACCGGCATAATTAACCTCGATGGGTCCTCCGGAGCGGGAACTCATTGGGTTGCATACGCGATTGATCCGCGTGCGATCGTCTATTTTGATTCATACGGGTTAGCCCCGCCGAAAGAGTTCATGCGGTATGTCCGGGCGTGTTCAGCCCGGGCGTGTTCAGCCCGGGCGTGTTCAGCCCGGGTTTTTTATTCCACGCTGCCAACACAGCGATTAAGTGACCCACCGATATGTGGCCGCGAGGTATTGAACGTGCTCGCGGCGATTTCATCATCGCGGAAACCACCTCATGTGGTTGTAAACGAATACACTAGTGGGGTCGTAGAAGCTCAACGGATTTTAGAGAATAACATTTACAATAATAATGATTGATATTTGGGGACGACCGGTTTCGGCGCTGAAAAAACCCACGGAAACGCCCGCCACCGATGACATAAAAAAACTAATCGAGGATGAAATCGCTGATACGTTGAATTTAACAAGTGTTGACCCAGGCGAAATAGTTGTATTTCAAGACCGCCAGGGTAAATTGAAATCCAGTAATGTGTCGCTGGATGATGTTTTAACACGACAGCGTGATGCCGCCGAGGACGCTATCGCGTTGTATACCGGCGACGGACGACTCAAACCGGATGAATCCATCTTGACGATAAATGGAAAAATAAGTACACTTGGCGACAATTATATAACCATGTCAAATTCGTTAAAGGGTTTACGTAGTGAAATTAACTTGCATGAAGAACGGTTCGAGGCGATGCTAACGCATTTCGCCGATGTGCAAGACATTGTCGATAGTTTTTTTCGGGGACCCCCGACGGCAGACGAACCAAATCTTGTAATAATAAAAAATGCTATTTCGGAACTTACGGCGATGTCGGCCAATTTACCCCCGTTGCGAAAAAATGTTAACAGGATCGATGACAACTTTGATAAATTCTTTGGTAAAAAAAATACCAAGCCGGATGAGATTACAATAACTATAAATGATATCACTGCGTATGGACAGGAAATAAAAACAATCAAAACTGATGTTGCAACAAACAAAAGGAGTGTAGACGCGCATGAACGGGAAATAGAAATAATCGGCGCTAATGTTGCAACGATCATAAATAATGTAGACTCGCATGGACGGAAAATAGAAACAATCAAAACTGATGTTACAACGATCATAAATAATATGAGCGCGCATACACAGGAAATAGGAATAATCAAAACTGATATTGAAGCGAACAAAAAGAGTGCGGACGCGCATACACAGGAAATAGAAACAATCAAAACTGATATTGAAGCGAACAAAAAAAATGTAGACGCGTATTGGCGGGGAATAGGATTAATTAAAACTGATGTTGCAGCGAACAAAAAAGGCATAGACGTGCATACATATGAAATAGAAACAATCAAACTTGATGTTGCAGCGAACAAAAAAAGTATGACCGAGAATACACGTGAAATAGAAACAATCAAAACTAATGTTGCAGCGAACAAGAATAATATAGACGCGCATTGGCGGGAAGTAGGAATAATCAGAACTGATGTTGAAGCGATTAAAGACGGGCTACCGAGAGTAGCAGAGCAACTCGAAAAAATAAAAACCCCTCATGAGAACATCATCAACACAGTATACACAATTCGGCATGGATCATTCGATTGGACTCCTACACAGAATACAGTAAATATTACCGCAACTATTAAGGGTATTTATCGACTGACACTGGTTTCAATGATGCAGTTTAATATATTATCGTCGAGTTCATCCGGGTTTAACAATACAATATCAACAATTATAGACAAGAACGCAACTGAACTGTTTACAATTTATGCCGTTGATAGAAATCTAGCCGGGGCAAACATCACATGGTATGTGGAATTTGTAGCGAATCTAAGTAATTAAAAACACTAGCTCTTTTAAAATAAAAATGACCACCAAGGAAATTGAATCAGAGGTATCACCGACGTCACATCAATATCGATTCGATACCGCAAAAGAATTTTCCGCGAACTTGAAAACGCTTTCCGAACAATACCGTGCAAAAATAAAAAAATACCGCCGAAAAATAACCGCCATCGACGCGGTCGTGTACTCGGTGTCGGGTATAGTGGCCGGTACCGGCGTCGTTTTATCCACGGTGACCACGATAGCCCCGATCGCTGTTCCAATCGCCGTCTCCGCGATGACAACAATTGCTGGAGTCGCCAACGCAATCACTAGGAAGATATCATCGTGTTTTCAGAAAAAACTCAACGAGTATACAGTAAAACATCAAATAGTATCCGACGCGTACTCGAAATTATCCGGGTTGATCTCGTTGTCAATTGATAATTTGTTCGTATCCGATGTTGAATTCTCCACGATGGTCCAGTTGTATAGCTCCGCGATGTCAAAAATCGAGGATTTTCAACTGGAAGCCGGAACCACCTGGTTGTTGAAATTAGACACTAAAGACAACAAATAATAATAATGTCGCTGAACCCCGAAGGGTTTCAATTACTTCAGCGGATCGCGGAGAACACCACTCCGGTACAAACAAATATGATATCGATAACGTCAACGAAACCCGAATTCAGTGTGAACTTCCCGTCGCCGGTTCCAGTGAAGGAAATAGCGCTGGCAAAATTGCGAGTATATCACAGTTGGCCTAATATCCGAGCGGACGCATTTAACGGACAACAACCTAATAACTCGCTGGTTTTTGCACGGACAAATAAACCCGATGGGACCCCAGACTGGGAGGAGGTTACAATACCAACTGGGTCATACCAAATAGAACAAATCAATAAAGAATTTCAACGCAGGATAAAATCGATCACAGGAAAGGAATCAAAAATCGCTATTACGGTTCATGAACCGACGTTATCGTCGACGATTGAAATAAGCACACCGGGGTATATGGTTGATATTTATAACAGTTCAATAAGAACCATACTAGGATGGCCTGAGAATCCACCTCATAAAACCCCCGCGGACAAGCAAT
The DNA here is from genome assembly GCA_028554795.2 of Sinohyriopsis cumingii. NCBI lineage: Eukaryota > Metazoa > Mollusca > Bivalvia > Unionida > Unionidae > Sinohyriopsis > Sinohyriopsis cumingii. The sequence goes on along the minus strand of CM068842.1, from coordinate 9,930,493 downwards.
CGTATCATGATATTAATCCCAATTATCAAAATAAATTGTATAATATGAAAAACGCGTTATTACCCAGTATATTTGCATTTCAAGACAGGAATAACATGCAATGGTATTTTCAGCATGGGGAAACTCCTAAATTGCACACCACATTCGTAATTAGTTTAAAGAATATCACTGATATGTTTGCCGAAATTAATCATTATTACCAATTACAACTAGAACAGCTACGAGAGACAAAAGCACAAAAACACGTTGAGGTGTTAAATCAACTTATATCAGACATGGAATATATCAATGAACGAATCGTTAAAGTAATATCCGATAGCAGCGATGATAATAAACAAAAATTCCTAACCGAGTATAATATCACAGAAGCCGATTTACCTGATTTCAAGTTTCCAGGATACAACGCGCCAGAACTAAGAAAGTCTCTTAATGATTTTATCAGTTCATCAACTCATATCCTCAGACACGATAACGGAGATGATGGTAGGCATATTGCTCCATACAACGTAAATATCGCATCGGTGATAGCAATTAATCTAGTGTGTGATGCTATCGAAGGGAGTTACCAGGTGGATACCAATCAATCAAATCAAGCTCAACAGGGATATATCCTTTATTCATTTTCACCAACAGCCCCTCCGGGATATTTAATCGTTGAGAATCCGATTAATCCGGTCTATATGCGATGCCATGATCGGTTTTTAACGAGAATTAATTTTAAACTCACCGATCAGTCAAATAACCCAATTGATCTACAGGAGGAGGAGTTAGTGATCACTCTGTTTGTAAGATCATAAAGACCCTCATTGTAAGCAGCAGAGGGGGCGATGACATCGACGCGGTCGTCGATGTGCTTACCGGACGCTGACAACGCTGGGGATCGACGCGCAGAAGGTATTAATTAAACCAAATGACGATTGGACGATCCCCCAACGACGTCGTCGTTTTTTTTTTACCAGCGCTGACTACACCGGATCCGCTGAGTGCAGAAGTAATAATCAAGCAAAATAACGATTGGACAAAATGTCGGATTCGCCCCCTCTGCTGCTACATAAGCATATTCTACGCCCGTCGCCATGTATCTTTTGATTTCCTGTGCTGACCATGACTTGTACAAAACCAAATGTTTTACAATTATTTGTGATTGATCCTCTTAAGTAAGACAAACTTTGGTCAAATAGCTTTCACAGAAGGTCACTGATGACATAAGAATGATTTAGGTATTGCAAAGAAGATAATACCCATAGTTCTAAGAATTATTACAATCTAAGGTCAGCAAAGAATTTCTTTCTGTACGAGTCAATATATCCATTAATAGGTTGACATTTTGCTATAGATTGTATATTGGCACTGTGTCCATAACATTTTACAGCAATGAAACAACTTATTGACTGCTGTTAATACTGTAATAATTTTATATGCTTTTAAGTTACCTTTGAAATAATAACATTCCTACATACATCGACATGTATTCTGAACCAAATGCTGTATAGCCATCATCACAGTATACGCATTTCCTTTTAATATCAGGCGATGGTAAACTAGTCGAATGATAGTGACCAAAACGACGAACTCCGTAAATACAATGTGGATTCTTTAGTGTCACAAAAATATAGGGTGGAATAACACAGAGTGAAGGCTACGGTTGGAATGCGAATAGCATAGAACATGTGCTCATCATTCAGTCTGTCATACTGTCTTAATTGTCTTCCAACTAACCAAATTACGATTTTGGAGTTATCAGAGTAATATTCCTATGTGGTATCATAACAAAACCAAACACACAATCCACTTTGTTTAAACTAAATAGAAAGAAAGATAATAAATAATGCAAATAATGTAATTAATCTTAAATTCGTGTAAAATGAATTGCAATAATACTTTTATTTGTTCTGATGTGGAATAGGAATGAATTTGAACGAATGAAACTAATAACTATATCCTACTACATGTCTGTTCAGCAATACAAGTTAAACATATTCGTACATGTATATGATCATATAATGCACAACCACCCAAAATACCTGTATGTCAACCATACTAAACAATAAATATATTTACAGATATAGATGAATGCGCAGTTTCTCCATGTCAACATGGCGGATCTTGTGTTGATGAAGTCAACGGATACCATTGTACCTGTATTCATGGGTTCTCTGGACCAAATTGTGAGACAGGTAAATTGGAATTTCATCTGTAATATTAGTGCAGAATAATCAACTCCATGGTTGATGATAATCGATTGAAGCAATGGCGTATGAATTTTACAGTTAGGTACCAAAAAAGTATTGTAAACTTCTTTTTAAGACGCAAAAGGCTTTAGTTTTCACATGCATTTGGTTTTCATTGGATTTTACCAGTTTGTATGGGATAGGTGATAGCAACTGAACGATTATTATACTCTTGTTGATTCTGCAATACATTTGTTTGCTTCAAAAATGTTTTTATAACAATAACAATCCTCTAGAAATATCCATAACCTACAAGGTAAATGTTGTAATTCCATCATCACTGAGTAGGTATTTCACGGGTATTTAAAAAAAACGAAACTATTTCAAAGATAAACAAAGTAGCCCATTAATGGTAAATACATTTTTAAAACAGATGTGTCACCAACAGTAACATATTACACTGTTTCCGTGGCTTGGTGCAAAATACGAAAGTCAGATTACGGTGAAATAACTCAGTATAATGGCTACATATGGAATAAGAACGCTGTAGAGCATATAATAAATATACCTCCTACATTTGCTTGCGACAATTATCATTTCCTCTTAATAGGAGTCCGTTTAAATGAAGATACTGAGTTTTTTATTTGCCAATCAAATATCAGTGACTGTGTCATAAGCTCTTGTAACAAGAGAGGAGGGGCATATCATATTTACAACGGGTACTTTAGAGTCATATATTCTTTATATTTTCATTTATATTTACTCGTGGTAAATAAACCTAACAAGAAACATTTTAAAATGAAAATTGTACAAAGAAGTGTAAGAAAATGTAAAATATTTGTTTATGTCTAAGCAAAGTTGAAACAACATCCCCTTTGATACAACTTTTGTGTGTCATCGAATACTAAAGTATTTTCTCAGATATAGACGAATGTGCAAGTACTCCATGTCAGCATGGTGGATCCTGTGTTGATGAAATCAATCGCTACCACTGTACATGTCTTGCTGGCTTCAGTGGATCGAATTGTGAGACAGGTAAATTGCAAATTGCAGCTTATATAGTCCCACATCATGAGATGAGATTCTGTAAAACGTTTATGGTCCCAATTATACAGTAACGTGATATAAATACAATAATCATTAGTATATGTTATTATTAATTAATAGTCCTAGGGGGGTGCGTGGCCTGGGCCTGACGTCCCGCTTGCCAAAGGAAAGTGAAGCGTCTCTCATAGCCTCTCCTTCCCAGGTGTAGTGATCGCCGCAGGACCACTGTCTCGCTCTGCGGGGCAGGAGGTTACTTGCATATGGCCTCTCCTACACTATTGTGTCCACAGCAGCACCTTCACGCGGTGCCCCCTGTTTTAACAGAGCCTGCTGTGTGGCGCGACCGAGTACTCGGCGGTATAACTGGGTGGGCAGACTGGGCTCATTAGCCTTGGCAGGCAACCAGTCTAAGAGAAGGGAAACTCTGACCCCAAACCCGGGCAGATGAAGCTCGTTAGCCTTGTCAGGCAGTTCATCTAGGAGAAGGAAACTCTGATTCAAAACCAACCAAGTCCCATCCATTGGCTTATGGCTCCACTGCCTTGTGGATATCTTCGGGAGAAGGAAAGGCTACGGGAGTAAACCCAGACAGAAAATCAGGAGTGGAGCCCCTAAGGCGGCTGGGGGTCGACTACGACCTCCTTCCGGCAGCTCCTGCATCCAAACTGGTGCCAAATGTCATGCTCAGCATTCCTTTGGACCCCACCAGCAAGGACGAGAGGTGGATCCTGACGTCTGGGCAGCCCAGGATCTCCATATTCCACGCCCAGGCTTGCGCCCTGGAGAGGACACTCCAGTCTCGCTACTGAGTGAGGAAACAACACGGAAGCTGACAGTTTACGGGTTATAAGTCCCACCCGATTGGCGTTGGGAAGGGGCGCCACGGGTCAGCTTTGACGGTGGGAGGGATCATCGTGTCCCACTGGCCAACTATCGCCCGCCTCAAGCCGGGCAGCCCCCGGTCAATAAGGTGTTGACCCGCCATCGTCTGCCTGCTCCAGTGGGTGTCTGGAGCTCAGTGTGTTGTTCAGCATGACAAGCAGACGGTAATTCCACACCAGACAAAAGAAACAAGAAACCAATAAAGAAGACTCCAGCTCTTCGATTTGCAAGCTGGAATGTGTGCACCATGTGTACAGGCATCTCCGACGACCTCAGAGAAGTGGACGACACCAGAAAGACGGCCATCATCGATAGAGAACTCACCAGACTAAATATCAGCATAGCTGCCCTCCAGGAAACCAGGCTCGCCTCTAGTGGCTCCCTCAGAGAGGAAAACTACACCTTCTTCTGGAAGGGTCGAGAACCTGAGGAGCCCCGTCAGCACGGAGTGGGCTTTGCCATCAAAAACAATCTCCTGGCCTCGGTTGAACCTCCAACAGGGGGCACTGAGCGTCTCTTGTCCATCCGCCTCACCACTACTTCAGGTCCTGTCAACATCATCAGTGTCTACGCCCCAACCCTCACGTCATCAGAAGACGTGAAGGATCAGTTCCATGGGCAGCTGGACGAACAGATCAAAGGATGCCCCAAAAATGAACCACTATTCCTCCTCGGCGACTTTAATGCCAGAGTAGGTGCGGACCAAGAGTCCTGGCCTACCTGCCTCGGATATCATGGCACTGGAAAGACCAACGAAAACGGCCAGAGACTGCTGGAGCTATGCACCTACCATGGCCTGTGCATCACAAACACCTTCTTCAAGTGTAAGCCACAACACAAAGTGTCATGGAAACACCCCAGATCTCATCACTGGCACCAACTCGACTTGGTCATCACCAGGCGCTCTGCCCTTAACAGCGTCCTCTCCACCAGAACCTACCACAGTGCAGACTGTGACTCCGACCATGCCCTTGTGAGCAGCAGAGTGCGACTACAGCCACATGTGCTACACCGCACAAAACCAAAAGGATGTCCTCGCATAAACACTGCACAGATGTCAGTCCCTGCCAAGGTGGAGGAGTATGTGTCTGCCCTGAACAAGGCTCTCCAGGACCTGCCTGAGTATGACGCTACAGCCAAGTGGAACGCCATGAAGGGTGCCATCTACAGTACAGCTATGTCAACGTTTGGCAAGAAGGAACGACCCAGCCAGGACTGGTTCAATGCACACCTATCAAGGATGGAACCACAAATCGAGGAGAAACGAAAAGCCTTCATAGCTTACAAAAAATGCCCTAATGAACGGACGCTTGCTGCTCTCAAAAGTGCCCGAAGTAACACCCAACGCATTGCTAGACAGTGTGCGAACGAGTACTGGCAACAACTGTGTGAAGGGATCCAGCGAAGTGCCGAGTCCGGACACATCCAAGGCATGTACAGTGGCATCAAGAAGGCTCTAGGCCCTACAGTGAAAGGGGTCGCTCCCCTGAAATCCCTGACGGGAGAGAAGATCACAGACCGTGGGCAACAGATGGCCAGATGGGTGGAGCACTACTCAGAACTATACTCCCGAGAAACGTCAGTCACTGATGCAGCCCTCAGCAGCATAAAGAATCTGCCCACCATGGAAGAGCTCGACAAAGTGCCAACCTTAGAGGAGCTCAGCAAAGCAATCGACTGCCTTCCAAACGACAAAGCACCAGGTAGTGACAGCATCCCACCCGAAGCTATCAAACGTGGAAAACCAGCATTGATTAAACCACTGCACGAGCTACTTTGCCGCTGCTGGGAGGAAGGAGTAGTCCCCCAAGACATGCGTGATGCCACAATTGTGACCCTTTATAAAAACAAGGGCGACCGCAGTGACTGTAATAATTACTGAGGGATCTCGCTCTTGAGTATTGTTAGTAAAGTGTACGCCCGCATCATACTCAACAAGCTGCAGTTGCTGGCAGACCGTGTGTACCCGGAATCACAGTGCGGCTTCAGAGCAGGCAGGTCGACGACAGACATGATCTTCTCCCTACGACAACTCCAAGAGAAGAGCAGAGAACAAGGTCAACCACTCTACATGATGTTCATCGACCTCACCAAGGCCTTTGACTTGGTCAGCAGGAAGGGCCTTTTTGAACTTCTGAGTAAGATCGGTTGCCCCCCAAAACTCCTCAGCATGATAATCTCTTTCCATGCAGATATGAAGGGAACAGTCCTGTATGATGGATCATCCTCAACTTCCTTCCCAATTAACAGTGGTGTGAAGCAGGGCTGCGTGCTGGCACCAACACTTTTTGGGATCTTCTTCTCCCTGCTCCTGTCCTATGCCTTCGACACGTCCACGGATGGCATATATCTACACACCAGGTCTGATGGGAGCCTGTTCAACCTGGCACGACTGCGCTCAAAGACCAAAGTGAGAGCTGTGCTCATCAGGGAGATGCTTTTTGCAGATGACGCAGCTCTTGTGGCCCACACCGAGGAAGCCCTCCAGAGACTGGAAGACCGTTTTGCTGTTGCCTGCACGCACTTTGGTCTCACAATCAGCTTGGAAAAAACAAATGTCAGCGTGCAAGATACCACCATTGCCCCTTCAATCAAAATCAACGGTGTCACCCTGGAAGCAGTCAACAACTTTACCTACCTAGGGTCAACCATCAGCAACACTCTCTCGATTGATATGGAGCTGGACAGAAGGCTTGGAAAGGCAAACACCATCATGGCTCGATTAACAAAGAGGGTTTGGGAAAACAACGCGCTGACAGAGCACACCAAGGTCCGAGTCTACCAGTCCTGCGTTCTCAGCACCCTTCTATATGGAAGTGAGACGTGGAGTACCTACATGAGGCAAGAACGCCGGCTCAACTCCTTCCATATACGGTGCCTAAAACGCATCCTGAAAATCAGCTGGCAAGACCGTGTTCCACACAGTGAGATCCTGCAGCGTGCAAGTACCCCCAGCATGTACTCCCTGCTAATTAAACGCCGCCTTCGATGGCTGGGTCACGTCCGACGCATGGAGGATGGAAGGCTGCCAAAGGACATCTTATATGGACAGCTGGCCACTGGCATGAGAAGAGTCGGACGCCCCTCACTCCGTTTCAAAGATGTGTGCAAGAGGGACATGAAGGCATGCAACATTTCACCCGATGGCTGGGAAGAGCTGGCTGAGGACCGAGGCACCTGGAGACTGATGGTAAACAGTGGCATATCAGTCGCTGATGCGAGGAGAGGCCAGTTGGTGGCAGAGAAACGTAAGAGAAAGAAGAACGCAACAGCAACCACAGTAATGCAGACTTCCCAGTATGTCTGCACCAACTGCAGTAGGGTCTGTCACTCACGTATAGGCCTGCACAGCCACAGCAGACGTTGCCAACAGAGACAGGCAACACCCCAAGGGCGCTATTCGCATGGTCTTTCGAGACCGAGTCGCCAATGATGATGATGATGATTACTCTGAAAAGATCTTTGACATGCAATTCATATTATTACTGTATAATCTGACGAGTATTCCTATTTAAGTGCGCTCATCCGATAGTTACATCCTTACACTGGATGTAATCAAAAGATAATAAAAACTCATGGAACATAAACGGCAATGGAAAAGCTCGAAACATTTACACCTGTTTCAAAACATCTAGGAAAATAAATCTCTCTACAATACCACTATAGTGATTTTTTCTACTTTTAAATCTGATATTAATTACTGACGTACTGTCCCTTGAAACGATAGATAAACTTGACATGATTAAGTAGGAGACTTTAATTAAGCCCGTTTCCCCTCATATAGGTGATCCATCTGTTTAATTTATACTTGCCTATATATGCATATTCTACGTCCGTCTCCATGTATATCTTGAAATTAGGAAAACACTAACTTATGCGCAATGCAAGACAAACTCCAGCGATAATTGAGAATATAAGTTCCAAAGCATTCGTAATTAGGGAATATTAAATCTAAATAATATATTGGTTTTATTTCACTAATATTATTATGTAGCATTACTACAGACCACCAAAACCTTCGTGGTTTTTTTTTGGGGGGGGGTTTGGGGGGGGGTTAAAAAGAAAACCAGTAAAGAGATAAATGAAAACCTGGAAAATAACCAGTTTCGCCGAAATCCATGTAAAGTGATTTGCAATAATGTTAATATTTGTTCTGGCTTGCGATACAATTAAATTTGAAGGAATAAAACATATCCATAGTTCTTACGACATGTACGAGTCAACAGTATGTGTTCAATATGTTTGTTCAGATATAGATGACTGTGCGAGTTCTCCGTGTCAGCATGGAGGATCTTGTGATGACCAAATCAGTGGCTACCACTGTACATGCGTTGCTGGTTTCTCGGGACAGAATTGCGGGACTGGTAAGTTAGGGTTGTATTCGAATGATTGGCATAGAACTATCACCTCATTGAATGTTACGGAATTTTAATGGCAATTATACCTTCTTTGTCTTCCTATCAAAATGATAACGATAGTACCTAGCCTATGTTTTATTTTTATTTGCTGGACATCATTCTTTCTCAAATTAATACGCAAAAGGGCAGGAAATGCAGGATATATCAAAACTAGATTTCTCCTTTCACATTTGTATTTGGTGGAAATGATTTTGTATATTGTCAGTATATTTTTTCAAAACATTACGCGTATTCCAAGCCAAAAAAATTCGATCCTCATTTATCTTCTCTATACATGAAAAATAGAAAATATAATTTGCCAAAGATCCACTCGAGATCTTCTTCGTACGTATTCCAGTGCTGAGCATGACTTGCATCAAACATATGTTTAACAATTATTTATTTTTTATCCTCTTAAGTAAGAAAAACTTTGGTCAAATAGCTTTGCTAGAAGGCCATTGTTGACATAAGGATGATGTAGGAAACACAAAAAGATAATACCCATATTTCTAATCATTATTACAGTCGCTGGTCAGTAAAGAAGTTATTTCAGTAGGAATCAATATATTCCTTAATATCTCGATATTTTCCTATGGATTCTACATTGACGCTGTTTCCATGAAATTGTACAGCAATGGAACAACTTATTGATTGTTGTTAATACTATAATAATTTTATATTCTCTTCAATTACTTTTGAAATAATAACATTTCTACTGACATCGACGTGAATTCTGATCCAAATGCTGTATAGCCGTCATCAAAGGATGCGTATTTCATTTGTATGTCATTCGATGGTAAACTAGTTGAATGATGGAGAGCAAATGACGTACGCCGTAAATACAACTGGACTTTGAAGTGTCACAAAAATAAGACCTTACATCAATCGAATCTTCTGGTACACAAAGAGAAACGCCCGATACGTTGAAAAACTCAAAGTGAAGGCTACGGATGGAATACGAATGTTATAGAACATGTACTCAAATATTACCTAAAGTTTCTAGCAACTAATCAAATTACGATTTTGGACTCATTAGAGTAACATTCGTATGTGGCATCATAACAAAAGCACACACATAATCCACGTTTTAAAACTAAATAGCAAATAAAGACAATAAGCAATGAAAATAATGTCAAAATGAATTACAATAATACTTTTATTTGTTCTGGTGTGGAATAGTAATGATCTTGAGCGAATGAAACAAATAAATATATCCTACTACAGGTTTGTTTCAGCAATACGAGTTAAACGTGTGTGTACATGTATACGATCATATCATTTCCGATATGCAATGTACAACCACCCAAAATACCTCTATGTAAACCATAATAAATGATAAATATATGTACAGATATAGATGAATGTGCAGCTGATCCATGTCAAAATGGAGGATCTTGTGTTGATGAAGTCAACGGATACCATTGCACCTGCATTCCTGGGTTCACCGGACGAAATTGTGAGACAGGTAAATTGAAATTTCGTCTGCAATATTAGTGCAAAATAATGAACTCCTTGTTTGAAGATAATCGAATGAAGCAATGGCGAATAAAATTTATATTTCTGTACCATCTAAATAGTTTGAACTTCTGTTTAATCGGCACAAGTTCCTAGATTGTTATATAAAATTCTTTCAAATTTAATTTTACCAGGTTGTATCCGATAGATGATAGCAACGGAACAATTATTCGACTCTTGTTAATTCTGCAGTACATTTATTTCCTTTAAAAATATTTTTATAACAAAATATTTCTTCTGAAATCGTCATATGCTACAAGGTAAATAGTGTAATTCTATCATCATAGAATCAATATATCACGGGAATTTCAGAGACAACGAAAGTATTTGAAAGATAAACACTGAAAACAATTCATGGTAAATAAGGTTTAAAACAGAAATGTCACCAACAATAATATATAACACTGCTTCAATGGCTTGGTGCAGAATACAAAAGTCAGATTACGTTGACATTTCAGTGTGAAGGCTACATATGGAATAAGAACGTCGTAGAACACATAATAAATATACAGCCTCCATTTTCTTGCAGCAAGTATGATTTCCTCTCAATAGGAATCCATTTACATGAAGATACCGAGTTTTATATTTTCCCATCAAATGTTAATGACTGTGTCATTAGCCCTTGTAACAAGGGGGAACATATCGTATTTACTACGGGTACCTTAGAGTCGTATATTCTTAATATTTTCAGTTCTATTTACTCGTGGTAAATAAACCAAACATGAAGCATTTTAAAATGGAAATGGTACAAGTAAGCTTAAGTAAAAAAAATAAACTGTTTATGTTTCAAGCGAAGTTAAAACAACATCCCTTTGATACAAATTTTGTGTGTCTGCGAATATACAAAAAAAAATATTTTCTCAGATATACACGAATGTGCAAGTACTCCATGTCAGCATGGTGTATCTTGTGTTGATGAAATCAATTGCTACCACTGTACATGTGTTTATGGCTTCAGTGGATCGAATTGTGAGACAGGTAAATTGCAAATTGCAGCTGATATACTCCCACATCATGAGATGAGATTCTGTATAACGTTAATGGTCCCAATTATACAGTAACGTGATAGAAACGCAATAATCACTAGTAGATGTTGTTATTATTAATAGTCCTTGATTACCCTGAAAAGATCTCTGACATGCAACTCATGTTATTACTGTATAATCTGAAGAGTATTCCAATTTAAGCGTGGTCATCCGATAGTTACATCCTTACACTGGATAAGTAAATGATGTAATCAAAAGATAATAAAAACTTATGGAACATAAACAGCAATCGAAAAGCTCGAACAATTTACGCCCATTTCGAAACATCTAGGAAAAATAATCTCTCTATAATACCACCGATTTTTTCTACTTTTAAATCAGATCTTAGTTACTGAGGTACTGTCCCTTGAAACGACGGAATAACCTTGCATGATAAAGTAGGATAATTAATTAAGCCCGTTTCCCCGCATTTAGCGGATCCATCTGTTTATTTCATACCTGGCTACATAAGCATATTCTACGTAGGTCTCCATGTATATTTTGAACCTAGGAAAGCACTAACTTATGTGCAATGCAAGAACACTCCAACGATAATTGAGAATATAAGTTCGAAAGCACTCTCAACTTTTAGGACGCTGCCATCTTAATAATAGAATTAGGGAATATTAAATCTAAATAATATATTCGTTTTATTTCACGAATATTAGAATGTAGCATTACTGCAGACAAACCAAAACCATCGCGTTTTCTTCACACAAAAGCACAGTAAAGAGAGAAAACAAAACCAGGAAAATAATAATTTTCGGCAGGAATATATGCAATATATTTGCAATAATATTAATAACTGTCCTGGCTTGCGATACAATTAAATCTGAAAGAATAAAATATATCAATAGTTCTTACGGCATGTTCGAATCAACAAAATACATTTGTACAGATATAGATGACTGTGCGCGTTCTCCGTGTCAGCATGGAGGATCTTGTGCTGACCAAGCATATTTTACATATGGCTCCATGTTTCTTTGGAAATTCGGAAAACGGTTGACCCTGTGTAGTACACGAAAACACCAACAGCAAAATATACATATAAATTTCAAAGTACTCTCAAAATTTATCGTGCTAAACTTGTAACAACATTTTTGCAATATTAAATCTCTGTTCGAGTTATTACAGTTCTATTCCATTGCAGCAAGACGACACAGGCATCCCAACAATCGCGTTTCTTAAAATTAAATAAAACACAGACAAAACAAATATATTCACCTGAAAATCATATTCCAATAATATTAATATTTGCTTGGCTATGTAATAGAACTAATTTACAAAGAATAGAACAATTATCAATTGACTACTAGATGTATCAGTCAACAATACAAGTCAAACATGTTTCTACAGATATAGATGACTGTGCGAGTTACCCATGTCAACATGGAGGATCTTGTGTTGACCAAGTCAATGGCTACCACTGTACCTGCGTTGCTGGTTTCTCGGGACGGAATTGTGAGACAGGTATGTTAGTGTTTCATTCCATTAATAGGCATAGAAAAATCACCTGATTGAACGATAGTAAATTCATAGAGGAATATTAAGGAATTGTGTCCTTATTTGATTCTTTAACTACTTCAACAAGCTGTATGATTCATTTGCTCGACCATTGATTACATTTACGACGCTGCAAAATATCACTTGCTCTGGCATTTTATCTGGGCAAAGTATTTGTCCCACCATGCGTCTGCTTAACTGCAGTTTCTTTAATATTTGGTCACATACGGTATGTTCCTGAAAGTAAAATGTGTTATATGTGTCCCACTGATAATACGTAACGTTGAAAACGTTGTAGTTATGAGTCTGTTTTTATCTCAACAGATATAGACGAATGTACAAGTGATCCATGTCAACAAGGTGGAATTTGCGTTGATGATGTAAATGGCTATAATTGTACCTGTCCAGCTGGTTTCTCGGGAGCAAATTGTGACGCTGGTAATTTAAACGTTTGAATGGTTTTTAAATATCTCATACATTATCATTGTGGGAGTAATCGTTGCACAGATGTAGAATTAATAATGATAGAAACTATATATAAATAATAACAATAACATTATTATTATTATTATTATTATTATTATTATTATTATTATTATTATTATTAATTACATGTAATTATTATTTTACAGCTTGCTATGGTAGGGACGGATTTTTTGGAGGTAGAATAATCCCAAAACTGTTTTGGATTAAGAAGCAACGATGAGCATCACAAAATATGATGGGGGTGACATATAAATAGTCGAGGAACATATGTTAAGTTGTAGTATGTAGTGGCCTATAAAACAATGATTTGTATTGTACGAAAACCTGTAGTAGATGAGATCACGTATATTTTACAGGTCACTCTATAATGACCTATTTACTGTACAAAGAACAACCTTTCAGTATGTCTGCATTTTTAATTATGAATTTCAAAGAAGAACCAACTATAAGTCATAAATTGTAATGCCATTTCTTCAAAACTAACTTAATATATTTCTTTCTGCAAATACAAGAGCTAAATAAGACTTTGTTTCAAATTTAAAAAAAAAAAACAACTACATGGTGAATACAACTTTTGCTTTAATTTTATTGAAGAAAAGTCTCTTGAAGATAAAATGTTTGTGGTAGACAGATACAGCAAGCGAAGAACAGGACTAAATTAAATGCCTGGTGTGTAAGCGTGGAAAGATACCGTTATCCATGAATATTAAATGTCTGGTGTGTAGGCGTGGAAAGATACCATTATCCATGAATATTAAATGCCTGGTGTGTAGGCGTGTAAAGACACCGTTATCCATGAATATTAAACGCCTGGTGTGTGAGCGTGGACAGACACCGTTATCCATGAACATTAAACGCCTGGTGTGTAAGCGTGGAAAGACACCGTTACCCATGAACATTAAACGCCTGGTGTGTAAGCGTGGACAGACACCGTCATCCATGAACATTAAACGCCTGGTGTGTAAGCGTGGAAAGATACCGTTATCCATGAACATTAAATATGCAACAGGATATAGACACATTGGAAGAAAAACGTATTTCCAACACATTAATAAGGGTCGTGTCTGATTTAAAACAGAAGCTGGTTAAGATGATAACTTTCTGGAGTTTCTGGCATAGAAAAGTATCCAGGGAGTTTCTGGCATAGAAAAGTATCCAGGGAGTTTCTGGCATAGAAAAGTATCCAGGGAGTTTCTGGCATAGAAAAGTATCCAGGTAGTTTAGGGCCATTCATCTATGGGATCATTTCTTGTCCTTGTGTCTCTGCCGGTACAAACGATATAAGTTATTGCATTCTATCCACATCTTCTTTTATTTTGACATTCAATTCCATCTTAGCTTGTTATATTCATCCCAGCTTCTTAATGCCAAAACGTTGTTCCTAAAATCTTCTCGGAGTATTCTTCCCCATAAATCATCTTTTCCATGGCAACTGAAGCATAATAATTACAAATGTAACATGTCCTATAATAATAATAATAAGAAGAAGAAGAAGAAGAAGAAGAAGAAGAAGAATAAATTGGTTTCTTTATTTTCAGTCAGCGAGGATTATCTCTAACCAACACTGCAGTTTGCGAATAGTTGTTTCTTAACGTATATGATTAGTCTATCAACGGAATGATTTTGGCAATTATAATTTGACTATCCTATAAACATTATACAAAGACTGTAGTCTATTAACGGAATGATTTTGGCAATTATAATTTGACTGTCCTATAAACATTATACAAAGACTGTAGTCTATTAACGGAATGATTTTGGCAATTATAATTTGACTATCCTATAAACATTATACAAAGACTGTAGTCTATTAACGGAATGATTTTGGCAATTATAATTTGACTATCCTATAAACATTATACAAAGACTGTAGTCTATATTCCTCTCATATTTTACCTCGTTTTGGTGTAAATGTCAATTAATTCTGAGATAAAGAAATTGTTGTATTATAAACATGCAGATCATAAATAAATATTGTATTATACATTATAAATTTTAAAATTTAACAATATCAATATGCTCTATCATTCAAAATGGACATAAGCATTTCATTGATTGATTTAAACGAATATGGTTCATACAGGTGTGCGTTTGTTTTCCATACCGCAATGAAGAAGAAACGCAACATCTCATTTGTCACGATGTAGAATGAACCAAGCATTTTATTTATCGCAATGAAGAAGGAATGCAGAATATAGTTTACCACAATAAAGATGGTACGAAGCATCTTATTTATCGCGATGAAGAAGGAATGCAGAATATAGTTTACCACAATGAAGATGGTACGAAGCATCTCATTTATCGCGATGAAGAAGGAATATTTCATCTATTTCACTAATGTCACTGTTTCAGTCGGCATTATTTCCTGTAACCATCTTTAGAATAGAACTTCGTTTTTGTTCTTCCGATAGCATTTTAACACAGCAGCAGATGTTTTGCAAGGGAATTAACACTTTAATATCAAATTTTCTGAGACTACAAGATTAACCTCCCTGGATTCCAGTAGTGCTTTGCATCCTAATATGGGGAGTGGTGAAAGGGCATCCAGTACAGTTTTTGCTGTTGAGCTACATAAACAAACTGAACAGTGCATAAATATATTAACTAGTCACGTGATATACAAAAAAATGCAGTACTGAAACTAGTCTTATCGAAGATCAAGGACATAATTCTACAACATGCTTGAATAATGTATCACTATTACAACACACCCTAGACAAATGTAGCAGTACAATAAAAACAACCTAGACCAAAGTATAAATACAACATACTAATGTACCAATGTATCAATACAATTTTAACATCGAGACAAATGAATCAGTAGACAATCAACACCCAGACATGTGTAACATTACAACAACACCCTACATTAATGCATCAGTATAACAACTTCCTCGACTAATGTATCAAAACAATAACAACCTATACCAATCTATCAGTACTACAACACCTAAACCAATGTATCATTACAATAACAAGATCCTATACTAATATATCAATACTACAGCAACGTCCTTTATCAGTTATACAGCATCATCGCAGACCCATGTATTAATACAGCAAAGTCCTGTATCAATTATACAGCATCATCACAGACCCAAGTATTAATACGGCAACGTCCTTTATCAATTATACAGCATCATCACAGACCCATGCATTAATGCAGCAAAGTCCTGTACCAATTGTACAGCATCATCACAGACCTATGTATTAATACAGCAAAGTCCTGTATCAATTATACAGCATAATCACAGACCCATGCATTAATACAGCAGCATGATCCATGATCAATGTACCAGTATAGAAACAGCATCATAGACGTGTGAATCAGTGTATCAGTATAGAAGCAACATCATAGACCTGTGAATTAATGTATCAGTATAGAAACAACATCATAGACGTGTGAATCAATATTGCAGCAACATGCTAGACGAATGCATCAACATTACCACCGAGGTTTGGAAGTATTTCCGAAATATTGTTCCGGCTTCGAATTTAAAATCGCCAAACTCTACCTTTCAAAAGTTAACGCTACAAAAATTACATATAGGAAAGTAGGATTTCTTTTACAAATGAATTCTTTACAAATTTTGTTTCATATTACGTCATCACTCATACTTATTTAGCAATAAAGACCATAAACAATGAGTCCTCAAAATGACAGACCATAAACAATGAGTCCTCAAAATGACAGACGATCATAATTTTAAACTTCAGATGTTCTCTTATCTTTTAGATGAACTGACCATAACACATAGCACTTTTGATGGAATCAATGTACAGTTATTTACGATTTGGAGTATACAACCTCAATTACAGCATTACGTCCTCCATGAGCTATGATATACAAACTGGATCATTTCCAGTCCAATATAAATATAATGAACTGACGATATTGTCAGACGTACTCGAATCAAATGTCAATACCATTGTTGTGTCCTTTCTATCATAACGTAATTTGCTTTTTAAGAAAATATAAGGTTTTCGACAATTCCACTAATGACAAGCGGCCATTGTATACATAATTAATTCTTGTTATCAGAAAATATAAAAAGCGAATCTTAATCGTGTATTAGTCTTAAAAGTTTCAAAAGGATGGGACCTTGTTAATCACATTTATTTTCCTACATAAATTAGGAAGTTATGTATGTTCAAATCTAACATATTTGTATTTAAACAACTGATTTGAAATCATTAACACATCTGGGGTTTATTTTACGAACACTTGTGTTGTTACTGTTTATCAATCACTTCCGTTGGCGTATTACTAAAGTGATATGATGTTTTATCAGTCACTTCCCCTTGGCGTCTTGCTACATAGATATATGATTCAATCACTTCTCGTTGGTGTCTTGCTACATTGATATGATGATTTATCAATCAATTCCCGTTGGCGTTTTACTATATTGGTATGATTTATCAATCACTTCTCTTTGGCGTCTTGCTACATTGGTATGATGATTTATCAATCAATTACCGTTCGCGTTTTACTACATTGGTATGATTTATCAATCACTTCTTGTTGGCGTCTTGCTACATTGGTATAATGATTTATCAATAACTTCCGGTTGGCGTCTTATTACTTTGATACAATGACGAATGCGGATGAATTGCAAGCTTATGTTGAAGTACAGAGTAAGCTACATTCTGACTGGTCAAACTTGATGTGCCAACAATGCTATGCGACAATCTCTATAGAAAAACAAGGATTAACTAATTGGTCCTAATCTAAGGAAAAGAAGAATGAAAAAAAATATTTTTGTATAATACGGACGAAAATGCATGAATACACCACTCATGAAAAAAATCTAGTAATAACAGTTCATACTACTGTCATTGCGAAAACATATATGCTTTTATTCAGCAAAATCTTTTCAACTTATTCAAAATTAAAAAATGCCACAATCAAGATTTACCATTTATTAATTAATTTATTATTAATTATTTCCTATTACCTTTTTGGGGTTATTGTTCTGATGTCACAACCGGAGATGAAAGCCTTCAAAAATAATGTGGCTAGACTTCTTTCACATTTGTGTACACCCAATGACACTTAATTTTAAAACCTCATGTGGTTACCTTTTAACAAAGTGAATAAGATATAACATAATCAGTTTTCATATAAAATTAAAAATAATCTTGCATGTTTTATCAGAATAAGTCTCCGAAATGCATAGTGGAACCATGCACTTGCCTATTAAAATCACACAAGTATCCTAAAACACAATTAAGGAGATAAAATTACTTATAATTATTGTTGATTTTAAGCAAGAAGGTAAAGCTTTATTTTCAATTCAAAATATTATCATACAATTATCTTGTACTAATTTACTATATAGTGTTTCCTGCAGTCTGTGACAAAGATTAACTTAATGAACTTAAGGTATTTTATTGAGGCGCCTTTTGCTCAACAGTCTCTCTTTCTCATATATATATACATATATATATATATATATATATATATATATATATATATATATATATATATATATATATATATATATATATATATATATATATATAATGTCTAATCTGCATGACCACACGACAACCACAACAAAAATCAAAAACATTCAAATTTTCCAGCTAATAAAATTAAACATGTAGCTTACGTCAGTAGTGGCTAGTAGCAATTTACATACACCCCTACTAATATATATATATATATATATATATATATATATATATATATATATATATATATATATATATATATATATATATATATATATATATATATATATATATAGATATATATGTATGTATACATGACACAAACGGCAAACAAAGAAGTAAATTAAAACGGAATCATTGTCCCGCTAATAAAAGTAATAATGCAGTAGAATTTCCTTAAGTAATGACCAGTAGATCATAAAAAACAATTTACAAAGATCGGGGACTTATACTAGTTGCATAACATGTATTTGATTTAAATTTTTATTCTGTTTTTATTTGTAGTAAAGGAAAAGTGATATTGGTGTATCAATAATGACCCATATTTCAGTGTATTTGTAAATGACAGTGTATATTGTAAATGACAGTGTATTTGTAAACGACAGTGTATTTGTAAATGACAGTGTATGACAGTGTATTTGTAAACGACAGTGTATTTGTAAATGACAGTGTATTTGTAAATGACAGTGTATTTGTAAATGACAGTGTATTTGTAAACGACAGTGTATTTGTAAATGACAGTGTATGACAGTGTATTTGTAAACGACAGTGTATTTGTAAATGACAGTGTATTTGTAAATGACAGTGTATTTGTAAATGACAGTGTATTTGTAAACGACAGTGTATTTGTAACCGACAGTGTATTTGTAAATGACAGTGTATTTGTAAACGACAGTGTATTTGTAAACGACAGTGTATTTGTAAATGACAGTGTATTTGTAAACGACAGTGTATTTGTAAATGACAGTGTATGACAGTGTATTTGTAAACGACAGTGTATTTGTAAATGACAGTGTATTTGTAAATGACAGTGTATTTGTAAATGAAAGTGTATTTGTAAATGACAGTGTACTTGTAAATGACAGTGTATTTGTAAATGACAGTGTATTTGTAAATGACAGTGTATTTGTAAACGACAGTGTATTTGTAAACGACAGTGTATTTGTAAATGACAGTGTATTTGTAAACGACAGTGTATTTGTAAACGACAGTGTATTTGTATTTGTAAATGACAGTGTATGACAGTGTATTTGTAAACGACAGTGTAATTGTAAATGACAGTGTATTTGTAAACGACTGTGTATTTGTAAATGACAGTGTATTTGTAAACGAGAGTGTATTTGTAAATGACAGTGCATTTGTAAACGACAGTGTATTTGTAAATGACAGTGTATTTGTAAACGACAGTGTATTTGTAAATGACAGTGTATTTGTAAATGACAGTGTATTTGTAAACGACAGTGTATTTGTAAATGACAGTGTATGACAGTGTATTTGTAAACGACAGTGTATTTGTAAATGACAGTGTATTTGTAAACGACAGTGTATTTGTAAATGACAGTGTATTTGTAAACGACAGTGTATTTGTAAATGACAGTGTATTTGTAAACGACAGTGTATTTGTAAACGACAGTGTATTTGTAAATGACAGTGTATTTGTAAACGACAGTGTATTTGTAAAGGACAGTGTATTTGTAAACGACAGTGTATTTGTAAATGACAGTGTATTTGTAAATGACAGTGTATTTGTAAACGACAGTGTATTTGTAAATGACAGTGTATGACAGTGTATTTGTAAACGACAGTGTATTTGTAAATGACAGTGTATTTGTAAACGACAGTGTATTTGTAAATGACAGTGTATTTGTAGATGACAGTGTATTTGTAAATGACAGTGTATTTGTAAACGACAGTGTATTTGTAAATGACAGTGTATTTGTAAATGACAGTGTATTTGTAAACGACAGTGTATTTGTAAATGACAGTGTATTTGTAAACGACAGTGTATTTGTAAATGACATTGTATTTGTAAACGACAGTGTATTTGTAAACGACAGGGTATTTGTAAATGACAGTGTATTTGTAAATGACAGTGTATTTGTAAATGACAGTGTATTTGCAAACGACAGTGTATTTGTAAATGACAGTGTATTTGTAAATGACAGTGTATTTGCAAACGACAGTGTATTTGTAAATAACAGTGTATTTGTAAACGACAGTGTATTTGTAAACGACGACAGTGTATTTGTAAATGACAGTGTATTTGTAAATGACAGTGTATTTGCAAATGACAGTGTATTTGTAAATGACACTGATATCATGTAAATGTGACAGTGATATCATGTAAATGACAGTGATATCATGTAAATGACAGTGTATTTGTAAACGACAGTGTATTTGTAAATGACAGTGTATTTCTAAATGACAGTGTATTTGTAAATGACAGTGTATTTGTAAACGACAGTGTATTTCTAAATGACAGTGTATTTGTAAACGACAGTGTATTTGTAAATGACAGTGTATTTGTAAACGACAGTGTATTTGTAAATGACAGTGTATTTGTAAATGACAGTGTATTTGTAAATGACCGTGTATTTGTAAATGACAGTGTATTTGTAAATGACAGTGTATTTGTAAATGACCGTGTATTTGTAAATGACAGTGTATTTGTAAACGACAGTGTATTTGTAAATGACAGTGTATTTGTAAACGACAGTGTATTTGTAAATGACAGTGTATTTGTAAACGACAGTGTATTAGTAAATGACAGTGTATTTGTAAACGACAGTGTATTTGTAAATGACAGTGTATTTGTAAACGACAGTGTATTTGTAAATGACAGTGTATTTGTAAATGACAGTGTATTTGTAAACGACAGTGTATTTGTAAACGACAGTGTATTTGTAAATGACAGTGTATTTGTAAACGACAGTGTAATTGTAAACGACAGTGTATTTGTGAATGACAGTGTATTTGTAAATGACAGTGTATTTGTGAACGACAGTGTATTTGTAAATGACAGTGTATTTGTAAATGACAGTGTATTTGTGAACGACAGTGTATTTGTAAATGACAGTGTATTTGTAAATGACAGTGTATTTGTAAACGACAGTGTATTTGTAAATGACAGTGTATTTGTAAATGACAGTGTATTTGTAAATGACAGTGTATTTGTAAACGACAGTGTATTTGTAAATGACAGTGTATTTGTAAATGACAGTGTATTTGTAAATGACAGTGTATTTGTAAACGGCAGTGTATTTGTAAATGACAGTGTATTTGTAAACGACAGTGTATTGTAAACGGCAGTGTATTTGTAAATGACAGTGTATTTGTAAACGACAGTGTATTTGTAAACGACAGTGTATTTGTAAATGACAGTGTTTTTGTAAATGACAGTGTATTTGTAAACGACAGTGTATTTGTAAATGACAGTGTATTTGTAAATGACAGTGCATTTGTAAACGACAGTGTATTTGTAAACGACAGTGTATTTGTAAATGACAGTGTATTTGTAAACGACAGTGTATTTGTAAATGACAGTGTATTTGTAAACGACAGTGTATTTGTAAATGACAGTGTATTTGTAAATGACAGTGTATTTGTAAATGACAGTGTATTTGTAAACGACAGTGTATTTGTAAATGACAGTGTATTTGTAAACGACAGTGTATTTGTAAATGACAGTGTATTTGTAAATGACAGTGTATTTGTAAACGACAGTGTATTTGTAAACGACAGTGTATTTGTAAATGACAGTGTATTTGTAAATGACAGTGTATTTGTAAATGACAGTGTATTTGTAAATGACAGTGTATTTGTAAATGACAGTGTATTTGTAAACGACAGTGTATTTGTAAACGACAGTGTATTTGTAAATGACAGTGTATTTGTAAACGACAGTGTATTTGTAAACGACAGTGTATTTGTAAATGACAGTGTATTTGTAAACGACAGTGTTTTTGTAAATGACAGTGTATTTGTAAACGACAGTGTATTTGTAAATGACAGTGTATTTGTAAACGACAGTGTATTTGTAAAGGACAGTGTATTTGTAAACGACAGTGTATTTGTAAACGACAGTGTTTTTGTAAATGACAGTGTATTTGTAAACGACAGTGTATTTGTAAAGGACAGTGTATTTGTAAACGACAGTGTATTTGTAAACGACAGTGTTTTTGTAAATGACAGTGTATTTGTAAACGACAGTGTATTTGTAAATGACAGTGTATTTGTAAATGACAGTGTATTTGTAAACGACAGTGTATTTGTAAATGACAGTGTATTTGTAAATGACAGTGTATTTGTAAACGACAGTGTATTTGTAAATGACAGTGTATTTGTAAATGACAGTGTATGTGTAAACGACAGTGTATTTGTAAATGACAGTGTATTTGTAAATGACAGTGTATTTGTAAACGACAGTGTATTTGTAAATGACAGTGTATTTGTAAATGACAGTGTATTTGTAAATGACAGTGTATTTGTAAACGACAGTGTATTTGTAAATGACAGTGTATTTGTAAACGACAGTGTATTTGTAAATGACAGTGTATTTGTAAATGACAGTGTATTTGTAAATGACAGTGTATTTGTAAATGACAGTGTATTTGTAAACGACAGTGTATTTGTAAATGACAGTGTATTTGTAAACGACAGTGTATTTGTAAACGACAGTGTATTTGTAAATGACAGTGTATTTGTAAACGACAGTGTATTTGTAAAGGACAGTGTATTTGTAAATGACAGTGTATTTGTAAACGACAGTGTATTTGTAAATGACAGTGTATTTGTAAACGACAGTGTATTTGTTAATGACAGTGTATTTGTAAATGACAGTGTATTTGTAAATGACAGTGTATTTGTAAACGACAGTGTATTTGTAAATGACAGTGTATTTGTAAATGACATTGTATTTGTAAACGACAGTGTATTTGTAAACGACAGTGTATTTGTAAATGACAGTGTATTTGTAAATGACAATGTATTTGTAAACGACAGTGTATTTGTAAATGACAGTGTATTTGTAAACGACAGTGTATTTGTAAATGACAGTGTATTTGTAAACGACAGTGTATTTGTAAATGACAGTGTATTTGTAAACGACAGTGTATTTGTAAATGACAGTGTATTTGTAAACGACAGTGTATTTGTAAACGACAGTGTATTTGTAAATGACACTGATATCATGTAAATGTGACAGTGATATCATGTAAATGACAGTGATATCATGTAAATGACAGTGATATCATGACTAGTCCTTTATACTCTGTTCTTAATCCATTTAATAAACTTTTGTACCGATAAAAAAATATAGTATTCCACTCGCTATACGAAAGAATGCTTACTTTCTGATTAAGAAATAAAATTTGATTTGAAACAAGAAGAAATTTAAACTTAGAATTTGGGTTTTCTTGCAGATATAAACGAGTGTGACAATAACCCGTGTTACAATGGGGGAACTTGTAACAATAACGTTGGTTACTTTAACTGCACCTGTCCTCCTGAATACGTCGGTCCTAACTGTACGATAGGTATGTATAGTTGAGTATAAAATGTGACCCACGTTACACAGGAGCAGCCTAAGATAATAATATGTATTATTTCATTTAAATCCATCAATTATAAAAATATGAATTTGCCGCACATGTGCTAGGTATGATAAAATTTAGTAGTCACTTTTCAGTCTGTGCAGAAATCCAGACACAAAAATGATATTAAAATCTTATATTAGAATACTGAGGAAACCACATACCTACCATATACCTACTCTCCTAAAAAGTCGTAATGGCTCTTTCACCATAACAACGGAGCATCTTTCAAATATGACTGCATCGTTATAAATGTAAAATTACTAAAGCATTAGCGAAGAATCTAATAATGTTCCTAAGTAATAACTTTTCTTAACGAGTGTTGTTTGTGGCAAAACTGTCAACGAATGCGAAACTAAGCAACTGTTTTTATAAGGTCCCTTTTAATATGTCCAGTGATTCGTCTGGATTAAATAGCAAAATGAATGCTGTATGAATACTCTTCACCGAAGAAAGACTGAAAGGATATCGACCGAATTAAAGGTTGTTTCTCTGACATTTTATAGCAAAGCCACACGTGTAGGTTATACTGTGAAGGGACAGTTATAAGTACCATGCCCTAGTGACCACTACGGCAGCCAATCAGGACTGATAAAATTGTATGAGTTAAAGCCCAATCTCCCGGTCACGTGTTCTGCACGATAACCCCTGGGCCACAACGGAGTTAAACACTTAACAAATCAAAACTGCTATGAATGACAGATTCATTATGTATTTTTCTGGATAAAGATTTTACCATACAATTATAAAACTTTTATTTTTATTGTATTGGCTCGAAATAGAACAAATACAAAATATTATACATATTAATAACCGAAGTAAAGGACTTAAATAATGTTCATTCCGTAAATTTGCACTTTTACCTTCTACGTATACAAATATTTTGTTGTATCGGGAAAATAATTGTTGATAGTCTACAGTTAACGCTCTAATTACAAGAAATGCTGAAAGTGCCTGTAAAATAATTTTAAAATGACGAAATATGCATTTTCAAGTAAAACGTTCGAGTTATGCACGAATAAGAAAGGTTGTTAAATAAAACAGTACCTCCTGGTTGGGTCCGGTAAAAGACTCCATGCTATTTCTAAATTACTGTACCCATAATAACTTCATTTTCGATCAAGAAGGGGTTTGGCTGACAAGATATATCGATAAATGGGTTACCTTGGAAGGGACCTGGCTCTCGAGGTACATAATTAGGCTTGCTTTGACTGAGCACAGAAGGTAATATTGATAAGGTAAGACTGCATTTTTAGTACAGGAGATTATACTAAATCCTAAAGATTTAGATAAACAGGTAAACTATTACAAATCACATCCCAGGTGATATATAAATGGGCAATTTCAGTTCTTCTCGATCTCTTTATCAGTGATGTGTCTTTAAACGGATTGCATGCAAAAATGTTCAACAATCATATTGAATGAATTATTATCGTCAAGACTGCTAACCTGAACAAAACAATCCTTTGAAAATTATATTTTTGCTAAAGTTTCTTCTCCTAAAGATCTGCATTTGATATATAAAAAAATTCGTATGATAAATTTCCTAGATACATTTATACATTTCGCTCTGAAAAAGACAGTGGCATTTTGTCTACCTCATTCGTCAATTGTAAACTCACACTTAATTTCGTGTGTCAAGTGTATGCACGTATGTATGTTTGTATATATGTATGTATGTATGTATGTATGTATGCATGTATGTATGTATGTATGTATGTATGTATGTATGTATGTATGTATGTATGTATGTATGTATGTATGTATGTATATGTATGCATGTATGTATGCATGAGTTTCAAGGGTTGTCATCGCCGGGGGCGGATGTGGGAGATAAGCAACCACTTCCCTTGGAAATCTCCCAATGACTTGCGTCTGATAGAGCCTCTGACAACCAAATCCAGCTTCAGGCCTTCACGAGTGGCGGAACCTGTTTAAAGTGACTGGAGAAGGGATGACAGGCGAGCTTCTGGCGCCTTAAAACCAGATGCTTCGGGCAGATGGGGCTCGTTAATCGTGGGTGGTCGCCCATCTAGGAGAAGGTAAACTCCGTTTTCAAACCTTCGCTGTCTTGCGACTATACCCTCTCATGGGAAAGGCTAAGAGAGTAAACCTCAACAGAAAATCCGGAGACGGAGTCCCTAAGGCGACTTGGCATTGATTTCAGTGTCATCTCGGCAACTCCTGCGACGCAGCTGGTGCCATGACGTATCGGCTTGTCCATTCCCTTTGATCCATCAGCTGCGTGGAGAGGGTGGATCAGCTGCATGGGCAACAGTTGGTTATCCATATCACCCTGCCCAGGCTTGGGCACCTGGAGAGGACACTCCAGCTTCGCTCCACAGCGTCGACGCAACACGGGAAGCAGCAGTTTGCCGGTTATAAGTCACCGCTCGATTGGCGTAGAGCCAGACGCCAGGGGTTGCTTCTGACGGCGGGAGAGAACAACATGTTTCACTGGACAGATACCGCCCGCCTCAAACTGGGTAGCCCCCAGCCAATAAGGTGCCGTCCCGCCACAGTTCGCCTGCCTTGCTGGGTGCGTGAGGCTTAAGGTACGCGAGTACCTCTTGACAAGAGGACTGCAACTACTGCATCAAGAAATAACAAAATAAAAATAAAAAAGAAAGCTTCAATCCTCAAGCTAGGTACCTGGAATGTCCGGACGTTGCTGACTGGGCTTTTAGGTGATCTCCAGACAATCAATGATGTTCGTAAGACTTCAGTCATCAACGACGAACTTGCAAGGCTCCAGGTCGACATCGCCTCAATACAGGAGACACGACTACCAGATTCTGGGTCCCTCATAGAAAAGAACTACACATTCTTCTGGCAATGAAAGAACGCAGATGAAGCCAGAGAGTTTGGTGTTGGATTCGCTGTCAGGAACACTCTGCTGGGGATGATAGAACCCTGCCAACAAGGAAATGGAAGACTACTATCCCTCCACCTCCACACCACAAACGTGCCTGTCAACCTGATCAGCGTTTACGCTCCCACACTAAGATCCTCCACAGATACCAAGGATGAGTTTGATGATGAGTTAAACTCGCTCATCGACAAAATTCCCAAGGAAGAGAACTTAATTTTGCTGGGCGACTTCAATGCTAGGGTGGGTGCCGATCATGACTCTTGGCCCTCCTGTCTTGGCAAGTTTGGCGTTGGGAAGATGAATGAGAATGGGCAGCGCCTTCTAGAGATGTGCTCGTACCACGAACTTAGCATCACCAATTCATTCTTTCAGACAAAGCCACAGCACAAAGTGTCTTGGAGGCATCCCCGGTCTAAACACTGGCACCAGCTGGACTTGATCATTACAAGACGGTCAGCCATGAAGGGTGTGCTTCTTACCCGTACCTTCCACAGTGCTGACTGCAACACCGACCACTCGCTGGTGTGCTGCAAAATGAAGCTTCAGCCAAAGAAGATCCACCGCTCTAGGCAAGAGGGTCAACCACGCATTGATGTGAGCAAGACATCATATCCAGATAATGCTGAGGAATTCACCTATGCTCTTTCCAAGACGTTTGACTCAGAACCCCCCAACGGCAGTGCCAAAGAAAGATGGGATCACATCAGAGAGACTGTATACAGCACAGTCACACGGATCTTTGGTAAGAAGCAATCAAAGAACAATGACTGGTTTGAGGCTAACTCTGCCACACTCATGCCAGCCATATAAGAGCGTCGCAGTGCTCACCTGCAATACAAACGATCCCCCTGCCAGAAGACACTACAGGCATACAGGTCTACCAGAAACTAAGTACATAGATTAGCACGGCAGTGTGCCAATGAATACTGGCTTCAGCTCTGTCAGAGTATCCAGTCAGCAGCAGATATTGGAAACATCAGAGGCATGTACGATGGCATAAAGAAAACAATGGGTCGCACGAAGAAACTGACAGCACCACTGAAGTCTGCCACAGGCGATACCATCCACAACAAGGGCAAGCAGATGCAGCGTTTGGTCGAATACTACTCCGAACTGTACTCCAAAGAGAACCACGTGACCAATGATGCCCTCAATGCCATTGAAAACCTCCCTCTCATGGCCGAACTGGACGAGAAACCTAATGTAGACGAACTAAAGAAGGCCTTAGAGAAACTGTCCCTAGGTAAAGCCCCAGGGAAGGATGGCATCAAAGCAGAACTCATCAAGTGCGGATGTAGCGTGTTGCTCACACACCTGCATGACCTCCTCTGCCAGTGCTGGGACGAGGGTGCAGTGCCTCAGGACATGAGAGACGCTAACATCATAACCCTGTACAAGAACAAGGGCGACAAAAGCGACTGCAACAACTACAGGGGCATATCACTTCTCAGCATCGTGGGTAAAGTTTTCGCACGCGTCATCCTGAACAAATTGCAGACGCTTGCTGACAGAGTTTACCCAGAGTCGCAGTGCGGGTTCCGCGCAGAGAGGTCCACAATCGACATGATCTTCTCTGTCAAGCAACTGCAGGAAAAATGCAGAGAACAACACAGACCCCTCTTCCTAGCTTTTATAGACCTCACAAGTCATTCGATCTGGTCAGCAGAGACGGAATCTTCACAATCCTGGCGAAAATTGGTTGCCCTCCAAAGCTGCTAAGCATGATCCAGTCCTTCCACGATGACATGAAAGGCACAGTGCAGTACGATGGCTCAACATCCGACCCCTTTGACATCCGCAGTGGAGTTAAACACGGCTGTGTCCTTGCCCCCACGCTCTTCGGCATCTTCTTCGCAGTCCTGCTCAAGCACACCTTTGGGACGTCCACAGAAGGGATTTATCTGCACACACGATCAGACGGCAGACTGTTCTACCTGGCACGACTGAAGGCAAAGAGCAAAGTACGTGAAGTAACCATCAGAGACATGCTCTTCGCAGACGATGCTGCTCTAGCCACCCACACAGAAGCTGAGCTTCAGCGCCTCATGGCCCGCTTTGCTAAAGCGTGCGATGAGTTTGGGTTAACCATAAGCCTAAAGAAAACAAACGTGATGGTTCAGGACGCGGAACCCCCAAGCATCATCATCAACAACTACGAACTTGAGGTGGTGAGCCAGTTCATGTACCTCGGCTCTACCATCACCAACAACCTCTCGCTCGATGCTGAGCTCAACAAGCGGATCGGAAAGGTATCAACAACTCTATCAAGGTTGTCACAGAGAGTGTGGAACAACAGCATGCTGACCATGAACACTAAGATCACCGTGTACCGTGCATGTGTGCTAAGCACTCTCATGTACGTCAGTGAAACCTGGACTCTGTACGCCTCACAGGAGAAAAGACTGAGCGCCTTTCACATGCGATGCCTCCGACGCATACTCGGGATCACCTGGAGCGATCGAGTAACAAACGACGAGGTGCTCGAGCGTGCCAAGATTCTCAGCATGATCACACTCCTCCGCCAACGCCGCATCAGATGGCTGGGACATGTACGTCGGATGGATGACGGACGGATCCCCAAAGACATTCTTTATTCGAAACTCGCCTCTGGCAAAAGGTCGATCGGAAGGCCACATCTGCGCTTCAAGGATGTCTGTAAGCACGACATGAAAGCCCTTGATATCGATGTCAACACCTGAGAAGAGCTCGCTCTAGACAGATCAAGTTGGCGACATGCTCTGATCACTGGTCTGAAAGCCGGAGAGAACAAGCAACGCTTGCTAGCTGAAGAAAGACGATCGCAGAGGAAGAAGAAGCAGCTCCAACCAACACCTGGCGCAACCTTCAAGTGCAGCAAGTGCAACAGGGACTGCCACTCCCGCATTGGACTTCTTAGCCACAGCAGACGCAGCACAACCACCAACCGGGACATCTCTCATGGGCGTAGTTTCATCGTCTCTCGAGACTAACGGATGCCAACATATATGCATGTATGTATGTATGTATGTATGTATGTATGTATGTATGTATATGTATATGTGTGTGTGTGTGTGTGTGTGTGTGTGTGTGTATGTATGTATGTATGTATGTATGTGTGTATGTATGTATGTATGTTCGTATGTATGGATGGATGGATGTTCGTATGTATGTATGTAAGTATGCATGTATGTACGCATATATGTATGCATGTATGTACGTATATAAGTATGCATGTATGTGCGCATATATGTATGCATGTATGTATGCATGAATGTATGTATGTATGTATGTATGTATGTATGTATGTATGTATGTATGTATGTATGTTCGTATCGATGGATGGATGGATGTTCGCATGTATGTATGTATATGCATGTATGTGCGCATACATGTATGCATGTATGTATGCATGAATTTATGTATGTATGTATGTATGTATGTATGTATGTATGTATGTATGTATGACTGACTGACTGACTTTATTTCATCTACAGCAGAGATTACATCAGATTAATCAAATTCAGGATAATACAAGATCATAAAATAGAACAGAAAAGTGACAAAAATACAACAGTAGTACTGTGTCAGCTACAGTATTGACAAAACAAAATATCTCAATACCTGCAATTATGCAAATCTGCAGTCATTTGGCTGAGCATGGCACTGATCTTTTAACAATTGCTTGATGATGATAATATTTCGAAAAGTTAATACGTCTATATTGTTATGTGCTTAACATTAACTTCGAGATAGCAACGAAAAGGAAATGGAAAACTTATAACAGTGCAATTCTATATGTAGTTCTTTTTACATGTGATGTATTTATGCATATATATACTTGTTTGCGCGTATGCGTGCGTGGATGCATTTATATATGACTGTCTTTCTAAATGACTTAGTAACCTCTACAACAAAGAGTATATCAGGTTGCTAAGATACATATTATACATATCATAGGATTATGAGACACATCATAGACGAGAACGCAAGCATGATATATACATCGTCAACCAATGCATTTACAAAATGAGATATCTAAATACAGAAAAAATATAGAAATCTCTAGGAAATATACATAAACAAACACACACACACACACACACACAAATATATACATATATTTATATACCAACACATACACACACACACACACATATATATATAAATATATATATATATAAATAAATATATATATATATATATACGCATACAAACTTACACGAATATATATATATATATATATATATATATATATATATATATATATATATATATATACATGCAAACATACACATACACACATATATACACATATATACATATACACATACACACACATATACACACATATACACACATATACATATATATATATATATATATATATATATATATATATATATATATACATACATACATACATACATACATACATACATACATACATACATACACATACACACATATATTCATATACACATACATGCACACACACATTCATATGCGCACATACACATATATACACATATACATACACATGCATACACCAATACGTACATACATATACACATACATATGTATGGATGTTCGTATGTATGTATGTATGTATGTATGTATGTACGTTCGTATGTATGTATGTATGTATGTATGTATGAATGTAAGAATGTATGTATGTATCTATGTATGTATGTACGTACGTACGTATGTATGTATGTATGCATGTATGTATGTATGTATGTATGTATGTATGAATGTAAAAATGTATGTATGTATCTATGTATGTATGTACGTACGTACGTATATATGTATGTATGTATTTATGTATGTATGTATGTATGTGTATGTAATTATGTGTGTGTGTGTGTGTGTGTGTGTGTGTGTGTGTATGATCGTATGTATGTATGTTCGTATGTATTGTATAGGGGTTGGTAGGTAGGCGTTATTTGCGGTAAATGTCATCCCTCTTGTACCAGGATCGATTATCATGCTGATGAAGCTGTTGTGGTAAGTATTATCTATATTGTACCTGACCGGATGTTTATGATCACGAAGCTGTTGTGGTGGATATTGTCTCAATGTACCAAGCTCTGTAGTCTTGACAGTGTTTTGGTGAGTACTATCTCTAGCGTATCAACTTATGTAGTCAGGAAAATGTTTTGGGGTCTGTGGCTTTTAATATATCGGCCTCTATAGTCTCTATCACAAAACATATGCACCAGACTCCTTAGTCATGTAGTTGTTGTGCATAAGCATCTAACTCAGATTCAAACCCCATGAACATACGTAATGTCGTCCAAGATCTTTGAAATTTCATCTGCATGTAGAGAGAAAGGAATGACAAGATTTCGAATAATGTTGATGTTACACAGCTAAGTGCAGAGTTATTGGTGAGCAAGCTTTTGTTTTAATTTGTTCAGGAGTGCAGTTTGTAAGCTCAGACAGAAGATTCATGTATTAAACTTTTATTTTATTCGTATTTTCAGAAACGTGCACGAGCAGTAGGTGCTCAATAACCATGACATGCCATAATGTCAACGGTGGCGGATTCCGATGCGACTGTATCAAAGCTGGGAAAACTGATATTTGCCTACGTAATTAAAGTTCTTCTTCTTCTTTCTTCTTCTTCTTCTTCTTCTTCGTCGCCGTCGTCGTCATCGTCGTCGCCCTCGTCGTCTTCTCCTTCATCTAACGTAATGATTATTCTTTTTTACATGCACGGCTGCCATGTCTCAGTCTCAGACAAGGATTTTTTTCTCTCAGAGATTTATGTCCTGAGACTGTTAATGTAATAGGCGCAGCACTGTTAAACGTTTGTCCAATATGATGAGGAAATTTCATCTCGTTATATGATAATTTTCCTGTCAGCCTTCTTAACTTCACAGTATTGCTAATGGCTAGCTCAGTGGCATTATGAAATAATAACAATCACAACGACGATTACAATTATTATTTCTACTACAACTGTTGCTGCCAACACAGCTATCATCACCACCATATAAAACCACTACCACTGCTACTAATACTGCAACTACAAATACTACTGTTGAGTGTATAATTATACTGTAAGAAAAATTTGAGCAGCAGGATTAAAAATACGTGAAAAGACAGTGTATAGTAACTGACTACATTTCAATGTAGCTGGGAACATTTCTTCGATACGTAAATTTTTCTCCTCCTGCAATTATTTAACACAGAATTGATACTATTTTGTACCACATTAATACCATATTAACACCATTTGCAATATTTATTTCTTTGCAGATCATTTGTTTATAATCCTGGGTTCAGTAGTCGGTGGGTGCGCCCTTTTGACCTCCACTTTCATCTTTGCACGCAAGAAACGAAAGGTGGGAGCGATTAATTCTGATGTGAATTAAAACATTGGAACTGAAAAGACGAAATATTAAGTTAAAGATTCGTGTTAATGACACATATTTCTTTCGTACTTGTTTTGACTTGTCAACTAATAAATATAGCAGATATATTAAAACGTTTTCAAATAAATTTTAAATGCCATTTACAGGTTCTGAAACTTTTCTTTTTTAAAAGACAGACTTCAAAAAAAAAATGACGCAGAGGACGCAACATAGAAAGCTTTGCTTGGGCTTTTTTTCCTATTGTTTTTAGTTTATAGAGTTATACTTTATAATAAAAGATGGAAGTAAGTGGTCGGACTCTATGTTCTCATACAATTTCCCATCGTATCGTTATTTTATGCAATTTTAAATTGTGGAAAGTATTGCTTGTTGCTCAAAGAATATATTAATTGTAACATAAAGAATATATTAAATGTTACATGAAGAATATATTGATTGTTGCATACAGAATGTATTAATTGTTACATAAAGAATATATTGATTGTTTTTATAAAGAATATATTGATTGTTACATACAGAATATATTGATTGTTGCATAAAAATATAATGATTGTTACATACAGACTATATTGATTGTTACATAAAGAATATATTGATTGTTACATAAAGAATATACTGATGGTTACATAAAGAATATATTGATTGTTACATAAAAAATATATTGATTGTTACATAAGGAATATATTAATGGTTACATAAAGAATATATTGATTGTTACATAAAGAATATATTGATTGTTACATAAAGAATATATTGATTGTTACATAAAGCATATATTGATTGTTACATAAAGAATATATTGTTTGTTACATACAGAATATAGTGATTGTTACATAAATAATGTATTGATTGTTATATAACGAATAAAGAATGTATTGAAAGTTACGTAATGAATCTGTATTTTTACAATAACCGCTCAGGTACCTTTGTGGCTAGAGCGTCCTCCTCGGATGCGGGAGGTCGCAAGCTCGAACCCGGGCCGAGTCATACCAAAGACTTATATAAATGGTACTAACAGCTACCTCTCTAGGCGCTCGTCATTTAGTAGTTAGTGTTAGGACTGGTCGGCCTGGTGTCTGGATAATGTGACTGGGTAGGACATCATGCTACATGTCTGCGACATTACTATGAACTGCCACACAGCAGAAAATATAGCGATATGACTGAAAATATTGTATTACTACTTTAAAAACCAAAATATAACAAGCACACACACGTATTTTACAAATCCGTTTCAATTTAAACTAGTACCAGCGTGTATTATTTATGACTCAGATCCAAATTTTACCAAAAAAATAAGAACTTAATCGAACAGTGGCAAGGTACATTTAATAATGTAATTGCACAATTAACACGTTATTAGCAGAAATCATTATGACTGGTTAAAATCAAATCACGTGATACAGAACGCTAGAAGCTTTAAGTTAAAACATTACATATGAATTGCATATGCATTTATCCGCTTTTGTAATATTCATAAACATTGTTAAAACCATAAACGTGTTACTTATTGGTTTATATTGTTTATTACGTGTATAATGTTTTGTAATAACAAGATTTGAACTTAATATTAACAGGATTTATGAAACGGAGAAGTTTAACAATTGATCACACCAACAATCTACATTTCGCTACAGCCATTCATAAAGTGTGCAATCAATGTACAAGCTTCAGGACTTTACGAATCATGTAAATTTGAAGTTCATTTCTTAAATGAAATTAAAAAAGAACATATAATAATGGAATTATTCTTGAAAGACGTGTTTATCCAAACTCTGAAAAACGTAGCTTTAACAAGTTTTCAGTCATATCAATACGATGCTAGTTCATAGTGATGTCTAGCACTGGAGCATCATGCCGAAGACGTATAGCATCATGTCCCACCCATTCATATCATCCTGACACCAGGCCGACCAGTCCTAACACTAACCTCTTAAAAGCTGTTCGCCTACCGAGGCAGCTGTTAGTACCATTTGTAAAAATCTTTGGTATGACTCGGCCAAAATTCGAACCCGCGACTCCCGCATCCGAGGCGGACACTCTAAGCACTTAGGGCACCAGGGCGATCATGAGAGGACAAAACAAAGAAAAGGAAAACAGCAAACTAGATATCGTATACTACGATATATCAACTAATGTCAATGCACATTTCAAGGTTTATTCTCGTCACCAATCAACTTAAATCACTTAGTTTTGGGTCCCTTACACATCGAGGTATCCGACTTTGCTGTTCACGTCATGTATATAATAAGCTAACATGAAAAGGCCAATGAGTGGGAGAGGGTATACAGATAGTATATCCAACAAACTATGAACATCTGTATCTTATATTGTCCATATATTTAATGATAATATCCCATAAGTACGCTTATCTTCTTTGGTCTAGACCTTTGCAAAATTATAAATTATCAAATTAGCAGCACATAGACTGATGTCAAAATTAGAGACTTCGGGCTTCCAAGTTGTATTTAAAGAACCGAAGTACATTCGTCTTCTGGTATAACGTATTATAGCTTGTGTCAATCAAACGACTACAATTTAATCCTTGGTGAGAACATGTCAACTACTTGACGTAGTCACAGCATTGATTTCTGGTTGAAGATATCGGGGAAAATATTAAATCTGTCGGTGATTTCAAAATAGTAATCTGTGTGGAAAATAGTATTTATTAAACCTCTTAAAGTTATGCATTGTCACATCCATACGCGTAGGCTTATGAGAACATGTGGGTTGATCTTGTAATTAATCGTGAATTGTGGTTTATGCATACGAAACGTATCCAGTATTATGTATGCTGTATAATTTTGCAAGAGGCGCACTGGTTAAGCAGTTCTGAAAGAGGAGCTGTACAAGATGATGTTGCTTGCATTTGCAACAAGCACAATGAAGCGAATATTGTGACGCCTCTATTCTGCTTTCATTTAGCGTCAGTGAAGCTTATTTCTGTCTAGCGTTAGCAAAAGAACACGCAGTTCAACGCGCTGTTCAGTGAAGACAAATGTTCAAAATGGCAGCTCCCAGAATCCCCATAAGCCCCCTCAATGAACAGGTACTAAGTACACTAACGTTAGGATGTATTAAAATAGAAGCATGACTTTTTCAGAGGAGGCGATAATATATTCTGAAAATGAAATATTATTCGTTATCCAATTTAATCTCTGAAATGCAGGAAGTGAAAACGACCAAACGGGGCAAGAAGTATTTTGAGTGATATACATCTGAAGTAATTATGGAAAGTTTATTGACTTATATATACTAGTGAAATTTAAAGTATATTAATACAAATAAAAAACTCATTATTGTTTCCTGTCGGTACACGAACTACACTGTATGTATTTATATTTAATAAACGTTTAGTTTCAAGATTGTGTAAACGCATATATAGATACGACCCTTGAGTTTGACCCAGCTTAAAAGGTTTCGATAATCCCAACTATCGAAGTCAAGAAACGTCGAATATTCTTCACGAAGAAACAATGAAATGATATAGACCAATTAAAGTTTGAAGTTTGATGTTTTATATCACAGCAACACGTGTAGTTCTTAACGTCTCAATTACAATTAAGTGCCTTGGCCAAGGAACACACCACAGCAGCCAATCAGGACTGATACAATGGTATGTTTCGAGCCCCCATATTCTTGTCACGTGTTTGTCACCATTACCACTGGCCAGAACGGTGTTAAACACTGTAGAAAACACAACAATTATGAGAGACAGGTTTGTTATATAACTTTTAGAAGTACAGAAATTTTACTACCACTTAATGACTCGAAAAAACAACAACACAGAAATAAACATGATGCCAGTTAATGCAGGTAATGTATAAAAGGAAATAGTCCGCACCTAAATTCACTTTTTTAACTTCCAGGTGTACCTATTTTGCGCTTTATCATGAAAAAATGCTTGTTAATAATCTACAATTAAGCTATAAAGCTTCAATCACAAGATATAATGAAAGTTTCCGCAAAATGATTAAAAATGATGAACTATGAAATTTCAGCAACAAAAGAACAATATTTGAGTAATAAACGAATAAATAGGTTGTTAAAGAACAAAACAATCCTGGTTAGGTTAACTGACAGAAATTATATTTCTAAATTATTTAATCGACAGATACTTCCGTTTTGATCAAAAAGATTGTTGCCTGACAAAATCTCAGTTCTCTGTATCGATAAATAGGTTAATTGGCAAGGTCCTGACCAGGGAGGTACACGATTAAACTTGACTTAATCGCGGGATATTTGGTTTTGTCCAGGTACAAAAGGTAATATTGATAATGTAAGAAATCATTTTGACCAACGAAGAGATTA
Organism: Sinohyriopsis cumingii; assembly: GCA_028554795.2. Lineage (NCBI taxonomy): Eukaryota > Metazoa > Mollusca > Bivalvia > Unionida > Unionidae > Sinohyriopsis > Sinohyriopsis cumingii. Next base: position 9,892,883 of record CM068842.1, on the reverse strand, counting down.
TAATAAACCCTAAAGATTTAGATAAACAGGTAAACTATTAAAAATCACGTCCCAGGTTATCATGGGCAATTCCATTTATTTTCTATATTTTAATTAGTGAGGTACCCCAGTAACAGGTGGCATGCCAAATTGTGCAATAATCCTAAACACATATGGAAATAGTTATTATCGCGAAGACTGCTCACCTTCACCTAAACAATCCTTTGAAAATAAGTATATTCCTTCTCTTAAAAATCTACAAGTGTTAAAAAAAATCGTGTCGTAATTTCTCTAGAGAGCCAATGTATGTATGTATGTATGTATGTATGTATGTATGTATGTATGTATGTATGTATGTATGTATGTATGTATGTATGTATGTGTGTGTGTGTATGTATGTATGTATGTATGTATGTATGTATGTATGCATGTATGTATGTAATTATGTGTGTGTGTGTGTGTGTGTGTGTGTGTGTGTGTATGTTCGTATGTATGTATGTTCGTATGTATTGTGTAGGGGGTTGGTAGGTAGGCGTTATTTGCGGTAAATGTCATCCCTCTTGTACCAGGATCGATTATCATGCTGATGAAGCTGTTGTGGTAAGTATTATCTATATTGTACCTGACCGGATGTTTATGATCACGAAGCTGTTGTGGTGGATATTGTCTCAATGTACCAAGCTCAGTAGTCTTGACAGTATTTTGGTGAATACTATCTCTAGTGTATTTAGTTATGTAGTCAGGAATTTTTTAGTGGCGAATGTTATTTATCGTGTGTGAGCCCCCATAGTCACGATTATAAAACTGGTGTACAACACTATGAAGTCAGGCAATTTGATCGATATTCAAACCTTCAAAACTCAAAACATACTTAGTGTTTCTGAAGATCCTTGAAATTTGACCTGTATTGTGGGAATAGGACTGACAAGATTCTGGATAATCATCGTTTTATAAAGCTAAGAGTAGAGCAATCTTTGGTTGTATTTTTAATCATGAGTTCAGTTTTGTGCTCATATTGTTTCGCAACAGCAGAGCCAAGTATTAGGCTTTACTTATGTTCATATTTTCAGACACATGCACGAGTAGCAGGTGCCCGATATTTATGTATTGACACTACGTCAATGGCGGCGGATTCCGATACGACTGATTAACGCCTGAACAACTGATGTTCGCCCTTGTGAATAATTCAGTGTTTCTTTAATGCCTTCTTCTTCTTCTTCGTCGTCGTCATCGTCATTCAACACATTCAACAACAATCACAGCCATGATTACTACTTCTACTATTACAAATGTTGCTGCTGCCAGCGCAGCTAATACCACACAAAAACAGCACCACTAACACAGCTGCTACTTCCGTAGCTATAAATACAACTGCAGAAATCATGGGTATATATTAAGATGAATTTCAGCAACATGATTATATAAAACACGTTTCAAAATATTGTTTAGCAAACGAATACATTTCAGTGCTGTGACCCATTTTTTCATCCATCATTTATTTGGCTCAACCTTGATGAGATTTTTGTTGTTACTCTGTTTATATTTTTAGCATATTAACACCCATAACAATCATCATTTTTTGCGGATCATTTTTTTATATTACTTGGTATTACATGCGTCTTTTAAACTCCAATATCATTTTTACCAACAAGAAAAGAAAAGTGTGAGTATTAAATTATGATGTGGTTCTAAACATTGCAATTGAAAATACGAAACATTAAATAAAAAATTCGTGATATTGACACTTGCTTCTTATGTACTTGTTTTGTCAACGAATCAATAAATCCAATATGTCAAAATGTTTAAATGCAGTTTTACGTTCGGAAATTTTTCTTTTCAAAATGCATTCATTTTTCGATCGATAACCCATTACGTTGGGACAGACTTTCATACATGTGGCAGAGGAAGCGGTTGAAATTTTTGTTTGTTTTGGATATGTTTCTTACTGTAATTATTTTTGTATAGCCACACTTAATATTAATATAAGAAGTGCGTTCTGATACGACTTGCTGTCACATTGTGAATTTCTGCAATTTTAAATTCTGAAAAATATTGATTGTTACATAAAGAATATATTAACTGTTACATACAGAATATATTAATTATTGCACACAGAAAGCATTAATATTTACAAGAAGAATGTATTGGTTATTGCATACAGAATGCATGAATAGTTAATTAATAATGTATTGATTATTGAATACAGAATGCATTACTAGTTACATTAAAAATGTATTGATTATTGCATACAGAACGCATTAATAGTTGCATGAAGAATGTATTGATTATTGCATACGGAATGCATTGATAGTTACATTAATAATGTATTGATTATAGTTACACGAAGAATGTATTGATTATTGCATACAGAATGCATTAATAATTACACGAAGAATGCATTGATTATTGCATACGGAATGCATTAATAGTTACACGAAGAATGTATTGAGTATTGCATACAGAATGCATTAATAGTTGCATAATGAATATATTGATTATTGCATACAGACCGCATTAATAGTTACACGAAGAATGTATTGATTATTGCATACAGAACGTATTAATAGTTAAATTAAGAATGTATTGATTATTGCATACGGAATGCTTTAATAGTTACACTAAGAATGTATTGATTATTGCATAGAGAATGCATTAATAGTTACATAAAGAATGTATTGATTATTGCATACAGAATGCATTAATAGTTACATTAATAATGTATTGATTTTTTCGTACAGAATGCATTAATAGTTATATTAATAATGTATTGATTATTGCATACAGAATGCATTAATAGTTACACCAAGATTGTATTGGTTATTGCACACGGAATGCATTAATAGTTACACGAAGAATGTATTGATTATTGCATACCGAATACATTAATAGAAGAATGTATTGATTATTGCATACAAAATGCATTCATAGTTGTTCCATTAATAATGTATTGATTATTGCATGCAGAACACATTCATAGTTACATTAATAATGTATATTTTACAAGTGCTTTTTCACATAAACCTAGCTCTAAGGGTACCATATATTGCTAAGTTGAGACATTTAAAAACAAAAGTATTATATCACACAATATCAGTGTCCATTTACGCACGTAGAAGCATATATTTAACAAGTTCTTTGTAATAAGCATAAAGATTGGTTAAAACTGAATCGCGTGATGCAGAAAACAAGAAGCTGCGAAGACTAGCGTGAGACGCTGCGTGTTACCAACGGAAGCATTCAAAAGCAAACTAAAGAGTTACCTCACATTATGATCATCATAATAAATCCAAAGTTTGCGCAAATTATACATTGACAGAATGATGGCCGCCCTTCTCATTTAACAATGTCCATTGGCTTTCAAAGAGACCACAAACCGTTATGAGCCACATTAGCACTGTCCCTTGGATTTCAAAGAGACCACAAACCGTAAGGAGCCACATTAGCACTGTCCCTTGGCTTTCAAAGAAACCACAAACCGTAAGGAGCCACATTAGCACTGTCCTTTGGATTTCAAAGAGACCACAAACCGTAAGGAGCCACATTAGCACTGTCCATTGGCTTTCAAAGAGACCAAAAATTGTTAAGAGCCACATTAGCACTGTCCCTTGGCTTTCAAAGAGACCACAAACCGTAAGGAGCCACATTAGCACAGTACCTTGGATTTCAAAGAGACCACAAACCGTAAGGAGCCACATTAACACTGTCCCTTGGATTTCAAACATACCACAAACCGTAAGGAGCCACATTAACACTGTCCCTTGGCTTTCAAAGAGACCACAAACCGTAAGGAGCCACATTAACAATGTCCCTTGGCTTTCAAAGAGACCACAAACCGTAAGGAGCCACATTAACACTGTTCCTTGGCTTTCAAAGAGACCACAGACCGTAAGGAGCCATATTAGCACTGTCCTTGGCTTTCAAAGAGACCACAAACCGTTAGGAGCCACATTAACACTTTCTTGGCTTTCAAAGAGACCACAAACCGTAAAGAGCCACATTAGCACTGTCCCTTAATTTTCAAAGAGACCACAAACCGTAAGGAGCCACATTAGCACCGTTCCATGGCTTTCAAAGAGACCTGAAACCGTAAGGAGCCACATTAACACTGTCCCTTGGATTTCAAAAGAGACCACAAACCGTAAGGAGCCACATTAGCACTGTCCCTTGGCTTTCAAAGAGACCACAAACCGTAAGGAGCAACATTAACACTGTCCCTTGGCTTTCAAAGAGACCACAAACCGTAAGGAGCCACATTAACACTGTTCCTTGGCTTTCAAAGAGACCACAGACCGTAAAGAGCCACATTAGCACTGTCCCTTGGCTTTCAAAGAGACCACAAACCGTTAGGAGCCACATTAACACTTTCTTGGCTTTCAAAGAGACCTCAAACCGTAAAGAGCCACATTAGCACTGTCCCTTGGCTTTCAAAGAGACCACAAACCGTAAGGAGCCACATTAGCACCGTTCCATGGCTTTCAAAGAGACCAGAAACCGTAAGGAGCCACATTAGCACTGTCCCTTGGCTTTCAAAAGAGACCACAAACCGTAAGGAGCCACATATACTGATACATGCTAAACTTCAGCCCTAGTCAAAGAAAGATCAAAGGGCGTCTGGTGAGAAAACAAATGGTTGACGACTCGAGTATAAAACAGTCATGTTACTGCTTAGTAAAGTTAATCTGGAATTAGAATATTTCGATATATCCCGTCAAAAACTGAATGTCATTATGGCCTTTCATTAGAGTATATATATATATATATATATATATATATATATATATATATATATATATATATATATATATATATATATAGTAAGATATATATGTGTGTAAAGGGGGCGAGAAACATGAAACAGCACAGTCCAGCAATTATTTTGGATGTGATTTAGGAATCACTTTCTCAAGGCGGATAACAAGCCAATAGATTTCAAACCCAACAAAACATCGCCTTTCATATGTTGGGTTACTGAAATCAAAAGTAAGGAATATAATCCGAATATATTGTTATTTACATTTAATTTACACTGTTTAATGGCTTTCCTAATGATTATGTGTTATGAACATCTGTATTTTGTATTTGACCTTGTTCAAAATTAGGTTAATGATGTACTTGGCTAGTGACATTTATTTTGTAAACAACAAAATACGTAGCTTATTTTTCATAATCATTGTGGATTAAATATTAAGATCGTTATCAAATTAGGCAGCCATGTTTTGTTGTTGTTTTTTTTTTTTTTAAATTTGATTCTAGAACTTCAGTTCTCCACTTGGAAGTTCCTAACCATGTTGAGAAGTTTGAATTTTTTTATAAAGAAGACCGTCCTACATCCTGTTTATATTATTACGTAATAGTTTTAATATAATATTGTTTACTTAAAATAACAATTATTCGTTCTAAAGACCATATCTTAATTCAAACCTTTGCAAATCTACAAGGTTACTATGGTCCGCCCATCCATAAAGAATTCATTGCAAGCATGGATAAAGCATAATTAAATTTAGTATGTCAGTTTTCGCAGGCGGCATTGGGAGAGGGAGAGAGACAGACAGACATAGAGACACAGAGAGACACCGAGAGAGAGAGAGAGAGAGAGAGAGAGAGAGAGAGAGAGAGAGCATGTCCTTAATGCTTTTGAATCTTCAACGAAATAAAATAACAATATACCTCATTTGAAACAGTTACAAAACGTACATAGTATCAACATATATTGGCTTTTTGATTTTTTCGTTATTCTTGCTAACAGAAAAGTCATAACTTGGGATCCATTAACATGTTTGGAACTTTTCTTTTAATTGGCCCCAGTTCATGAACCACCATTAATCCTTGCAACTAAAGCACAATATTATATAGGATATATCTTTTAATTTGATAGCGTTTGACAACCGTCCAGATGGCGGACATCGTTCAAAACTGACCTTGCTAACGTCACTAACATGGAATCGTTTGTGCTAAACGACTACTTTCTACTTTTGGGCGCTAACGTCAGAGGCATCGTAACCAGTATCGCTGTACAAACGTATTCTTTTTTAAATATACACAGCAACTAAACATGTATCATCCGTAAAGAAATTACACTTTATAATTTGTTCTTGACTCGTTTGTGTAATTGTTCTACGGAGTTTTGTGCCCTTCAAAACGGCTTAAGTAGATTCCACGATCACATGGGTTGTGTTCACACCAATTATGCTGTTTCTTGTGATAATTTTTTTTTACTGCATCCTCTCTCTCTCTCTCTCTCTCTCTCTCTCTCTCTATATATATATATATATATATATATATATATATATATATACATATATATATATATATATATATATATATATATATATATATATATATATATATATATATATATGTGTGTGTGTGTGTGTGTGTGTGTGTGTGTGTTTCTGTTAGAATATGCATGCGCGCGCGCGTGTGTGTATGTGTGTGTGTGTTTGTGATGAATATGTACCTATAAGACTTTGTACTTACTGTACAAAAAGTTTATGAAACCCGCACTTACCAATTCATCTAAAACTAGAATTCAGAAGAATGAATGTTGGAATGGAATTTAAAACACATGGATAAAGGAGGCATCTGAAAGTAAAAATTTTCCTTTGAATTCCATAGCAAATAATCACATGAAATATACCGTATTGATTAAAATTTGCCAAACGAATCTTCTGATGAAGCCAAAATTTCATTATGAATCAAAAGGTGCAATTTACTTATGGTCACAAGTAGGCCAATGTTTGTGACCTTTCCAATATGTTGTATTATGTATAAGACTACTTCGTGACATAAACAATAATTTATGTTTGTACGGCTGAAATAAAATTAACTTAACATTATCTCAGGTAGAAACAGACCATTCCACGGAATTTGCTGTCGTAATGCCCTAACATGACATGCGCAGCCCTGTTCAGGGATCTGCAACTGAAAACATACCCTATGAATACTGCAGACATGGTTTGGATCTTTGCATTTGATGGAAAATCGTTCATGAAATAACTTCCTTGTTATCTTCAAAATTTACGACACCCTGCAACCGCACAATTTTAAGTATGATTTTTCAAACTTTGGTTGTCATTGTGGCTTCCGTCGTGACTGTAAAGGGAATTTGTCCTCCGAACATTACAGAAGGGTCGTACGGGCTCTGGTCGACATGGAACACTTGCAGCACTACGTGCGGTGGAGGAAGCAAATGGCGCTCCAAAGGTCTCTGCTGTCCAACTGTCAATGGGTCACTCGTTGACTGCCGTAGTACGTACAACATTACTGAGGTGGTCGTGTATGACTACTCAAACTGTAGTGAGACCTGTATCCATGGAAAGTATGTGTCTGGGAGATGTGTTTGCCAAGATGGATATACGGGACCTTGCTGTAACGCAGGTAAAATACAGTAAATGTGACAAAGCGAACAAAACGTTGCTTTTATAATCTAAATCTTTACTCAAAACCACTTTGTAACCGAGATGCGTTTATCATAAAAATTTTTAACGACGGTGACCTTTGATAACAAATATAGCATCTGCATTATTGTAAATAGATCAATCTTAGCACCAAACTCTCATTTGATTCCTGTATTACTTAATTATTTTCCATATTGTGTTTCGTGAATTTTCAAGTCTATTTTTATGTGATGTATTCTTTCAATAATGTGAGCAGCAAAGATTTACGAAGAAATCTCCTTTATAGGTACAGATAACTGCTCTGGCAAGACCTGTCTAAATAATGGATCATGTGTTCATGGAGTGAATAGCTCTAGTTGCGCATGTCAGACAGGATTCACGGGGCAAAATTGCGAGACAGGTAATCTTAGAAACGTTAAGCGCATTATATGTCGTTTACTTTTTGGATTGGTTGTTTCAGTTTTGTAATACTGTTCGACGAAGACTTAGTGACAGACAGAAGCGCTTAGGTCAATTAAAAGCTAGGTATCCACTAAAACTCAGCTGCACGACGAGATTGTTATGTTTTCGGGACTTTTATTTAATGTCTCAAACTTTGCGTCCAAAACCATTTTGACATAACGTGCTCTTTGAGGCACGTGTTGCCACAATCTGATCTTGTGAAACCTAATCATTTTTTCATGTGACTGGCCTGAAACAAACAAAATGTGCGAATAAGCAATTCCAAAACTGAGTTACGAACATGCATAATTATTCGTTCTTGATAAAAACGACTAGTAACGTTAAGAAAATGAACTGTATTAAAACCAGCCTGAGTAAAAGTAATAAGAATTCGATGTAGCATATATGTATTTATTTCAAACACAACCTAGGTTTCAGTTTCAAATTTAAAGTTGATTTTCACAGCACAGCTCTACTATAATATTCATATTTGTAGCAAAACACATTTCTAAACATGTATTTATCCATCAGTGGAAGATAATATCCATTTACTTGTGAAATCATAATTGAAATATTAGTCAGTGAATGTTGAATTACTCTTGTTCTATCGTGAAGTCACCATAGAACAACAGTAGTGGTCGAAGTATCAGCAGTATTTAGCAGTAATAGTAGTGGTAGTAGTAGTAGTGTTGCGACCGTGGTCATGGGTTTAGACATCCTATTTAGCAGTAATAGTAGTGGTAGTAGTGGTCATGGGTTTAGACATCCTATTTAGCAGTAATAGTAGTGGTAGTAGTAGTAGTGTTGCGACCGTGGTCATGGGTTTAGACATCCTATTTAGCAGTAATAGTAGTGGTAGTAGTGGTCATGGGTTTAGACAACCTATTTAGCAGTAATAGTAGTGGTAGTAGTAGTAGTGTTGCGACCGTGGTCATGGGTTTAGACATCCTATTTAGCAGTAATAGTAGTGGTAGTAGTAGCAGTGTTGCGACCGTGGTCATGGGTTTAGACATCCTATTTAGCAGTAATAGTAGTGGTAGTAGTAATACCGTGGTCATGGGTTTGGACATCCTATTTAGCAGTAATAGTAGTGGTAGTAGTGGTCATGGGTTTAGACATTCTATTTAGCAGTAATAGTAGTGGTAGTAGTAGCAGTGTTGCGACCGTGGTCATGGGTTTAGACATCCTATTTAGCAGCAATAGTAGTGGTAGTAGTAGTACCGTGGTCATGGGTTTAGACATCCTATTTAGCAGTAATAGTAGTGGTAGTAGTGGTCATGGGTTTAGACAACCTATTTAGCAGTAATAGTAGTGGTATTAGTGGTCATGGGTTTAGACATCCTATTTAGCAGTAATAGTAGTGGTAGTAGTAGTAGTGTTGCGACCGTGGTCATGGGTTTAGACATCCTATTTAGCAGTAATAGTAGTGGTAGTAGTGGTCATGGGTTTAGACATCCTATTTAGCAGTAATAGTAGTGGTAGTAGTAGTCATGGGTTTAGACATCCTATTTAGCAGTAATAGTAGTGGTAGTAGTGGTCATGGGTTTAGACATCCTATTTAGCAGTAATAGTAGTGGTAGTAGTAGTCATGGGTTTAGACATCCTATAGGCTTAAATGTATTGTCTCATTATATTTCTATTTATTATTTACTACAAGGATCATTTGTAAAATACTCGAGTATGTCAAGTTTCTAGAAATTGGTAATTTGGACAAAGCGACTGAGGTTCATTCTACTTCTTAGTTCAGAGAGCTAAGTCACACGGAACATCATCGACCATTTCCGTTGTATTATTGAAAAATTCGAAATGGGATATCCTATAATTCATTGTTGTAATAAAATGCCGGATTTAGAACAAGGATATAGGCCATACATGATATTTTGCTGCGGTTGCATGATTCCTTCCAGATATAAATGAGTGTGATGGTAACCCATGTCTCAACGAAGGAACCTGTAAAGATGAAGTGGGGAACTTTAGATGTATCTGTCCTCCTGCATTTACTGGTCAAGACTGCAGCATAGGTGTGTATTGTTAGATACAACATAGAAGTTTACTGGTCAAGATTGCAGCATAGGTGTGTATTGTTAGATACAACATAGAAGTTTAGCAGAATGGACTGAAATTCCAGGTATATATCGTTAAGTAAGACATGGTGTTTTAGTGGAATGGACATGAATTCCAGACCAGTTAAATTCAATTTAACCCTGATGGTGAAAATGAATTAAATAGGTTGAAATAATTAGCTACGCACTGATAATGTACTATCCAACAATTTTAACCCATGTCTTGTATTTATTTTTTTTGGATAATCTTCTCACATTTACTGTGGTTGACGCTAGTAATATAAGGGTGTTGCATTGCGTCTGGATTGAGTATAAAATGATTTCAACCTAACGTTTGTCACGCGCGGTCGTTTTGATTATGACTATGGCTTGTATACATTCTTAGTGAACATTTCTTTTGACATAGGGAGAGATCTTGCAAAATTATTAAATTAAATAGTCTAGAGCAACAAAGATCCCCAAAGGGCATATAACAAATTATTCCTATTTTCTTTTTAAGTGAGTCGCTTTGTCTTAAAAATGCTGTTTTGCACGATTCGAAAGATCACTGCCCCAATCAACAACCCCTTAAATACACTTACACAGGAAGTTACAAGGAGACATTTCATCATTGGATACAAAAATGAGTCATGACGTGTACGCTATTCTTATTACGTTGTAGGTATCGGGTACACCTATCCTCTGCTATAGTCAAACTTTCTTTATATTTCAACAGAGAGAGGCGGTATAATATTCTCCGGCACATTCGTTGCTTCACATCGTGATTGTCGGGCACGCCATTCTCCTATAATACTCGGCATTTCTTGTGCGAATGAAAGTTGAATAGAGACGTATTTTCTTATTTCAAGAAATGAAGCAACCATAAAATACACGTATGTAAGAAACAAAATCGAATCTAGATGTTACCAGTATCCTCTAACAATGGATGCTGGCATCTTGAGGAGTTCAACATGTGGTTATGTGTTATGTCACAAGTAATTGGTGTTCAGCATCATGTAGAAAATGGCACTTACGGCCAAATCGTCATTTCTTCAAAATTTAGATGTTAGGTATATGTTGAAGACAAACTTACGTTCATCAAACAGCAGCCTATATTAAATGATAACAATAGTACTAACGATGAAACTCAGCTTATCAACTGAATTTTTTAACATCCAGTAATTATTTCAAAAGTTCACACAGCACAAATATTGCATTGACTATATACAATGACGACACACCTTCAAATTTTGTGTCCAAAATGTCCGTTTAACGTTTGAGAAAAAGAGTTTGCATATGGCTCCACAAATGTTATACTTTACCTAGCTCTAGATATTTGAGCGTTTTGATTCAATTTCTTCTTAAATTTAATATATTTTTCATTCACTTAACTTACGCTTCGATTGTCCTAGAACTCGACTGTCCTAGAACTCTGACGCTACAAGTTATTGATCATTGTTCTTGAAGAGAAATAAGCATTGTCATTGGAATATGGCACTGACTTTCAGTTATCAGAAAATTCGATGACTTTCTGTTATCAGAAAATCCAATGACTTTCTATGATCAGAAAATTCGATGACTTTCTATGATCAGAAAATTTGATGACTTTCTATTATCAGAAAATCCAATGACTTTCTATGATCAGAAAATCCAATGACTTTCTATGATCAGAAAATTCGATGACTTTCTATTATCAGAAAATCCAATGACTTTCTATGATCAGAAAATCCAATGACTTTCTATGATCAGAAAATTCGATGACTTTCTATTATCAGAAAATCCAATGACTTTCTATGATCAGAAAATCCAATGACTTTCATTGCATTGTCATTGGAATATGGCACTGACTTTCAGTTATCAGAAAATACGCTGACTTTCTGTTATCAGAAAATCCATTGACTTTCTATGATCAGAAAATTCGATGACTTTCTATTATCAGAAAATCCAATGACTTTCTATGATCAGAAAATCCAATGACTTTCTATGATCAGAAAATTAGATGACTTTCTATTATCAGAAAATCAACTATTTACTTAAATTATAAATTATTTTTGTATATGAGACAAATAATTTTAAATGTTAGAAGATATGCTGATTTTTGAAATCGAATAACTACAGGTAACTTTCTCGATGTTACGCTTTGGACTCGTGGCCAAAGGTGTGCGAGTTCCAATCATCCTAGGTCAGCTTCCTCAGTATCGAGGGAAATTACCGCCATAATTGTATGCATTTATTTTCTTATCTTCCGTGATTCAATGATGTAAATGGCTGCTTGCAAGTGCTACTTTCATACTTGTATCAATGTATATTGTATTATTCGTTGATGCAGACTGTACGTGGCAGTTTGCAAGTGCTACTTTCCTTCTGCAATATTGTCAATGGCTGCTTGCAAGTGCTACATTCATGATTCTAGTCATGAATTTTCTATTCTTCATTGATGCAAGCTGTAAATGGCTGCTTGAAAGTGCCTAGATCTGCTTTCCTCCTACGTCATTGTACTAAATTGATTCTGTAGTTTGTCATATGACAAATGCTATGTCAGTTATTTAAAGTTTTAGCGTTCTATTTATAAACTTGCTATGTCACACGTTACACAAATTGCACGTTCCAAAATCATGACTATAATGTAGCATCAAGCACGTTACAAGTTAGAATCAAGGAAGTTAGTATACAATAATGCCTCGTTATGACAACAGATGGCGCTTTGACACGTCCATTTCTTACATACGACTACTCCCCTGACCCTAGCAACAAGAGGTTATACCACTTTACGGCATGTTTGGGCGTTTTATTTAAAATATCATTCGAATTAAATTACAGCAGCTGATGTCTCAGAGTATTAACATTCGGAAGAGAGGTGGCCTGCAAGTAGCACAAAACAAATTAAATGTATCAAATTGTATACAATTAGATCCATTTACACAACATTATATTTCCGCTGACCCTTCCAACCCCATTTTATTTGAGCATTTTGTCTGTTTAATTTACCACTGCCGCACGGTGGCAGAATAGGGTAGCCGCTTTCAAACAAAATTTAAGGCCCTAATTTATTTATATATTCTCATTCACAATATTATCAGTTTAGAGCATATTTATTATTTTAGAGTGCAGTGCAATTTCTGCTTTTTGTAGCAGTAAAGACCTCATAAGGTTGAGCAAATTGCAGATAATTGCACCTCGAGACCATGTTTTCATTTCTTCTTTATTCACGAGAGAGAGAGAAAGAGAGAGAGAGAGAGAGAGTACATTACAGAGATGAGGATTCTGTTTATTCTCTCAGCCCTATGTAATTAAATTTTGCTGTTAATCTGCAGTTTACAGTGGCAGTTTAAATATATATATATATATATATATATATATATATATATATATATATATATATATATATATATATATATATATATAACAAAAAGTAAGGTAAATAGTCAAATTATACAGAATTCTTATATATGTATGGCATGAATTATTATGCAATAGCCAGCAAGTATTGTCACTAGTTGTCTGTGACAAGTATGTCATATCTGCAATTTAATTTTAAATCTCCAGTTAAAATACAATAGCAAGAGGCAAATGACTTGAAACAATGACATCCCATGCAAAACATATATGCTACAAAAATATGAACTTATTTCATTATATAAGAAAAGAAATTCTTGAGTATGAAATATATTTTCTATATGTAAACATAAAGAACACTTCCATACAATTATGAGATGCTTTATTTCGACATATATAAAACTAGAAACTACATTGTTTTATTATTTAAAACCGTATTTATCTATATATGAAGCGATATTTATAGTACTGATAAGATGACTGATTGTGTGGTACCTCACTGATAAAACATCAGACTCGTTTGGTAGCAATTATAAAAATATAATATATTGAATATAAATAACATTGCTACAGCAAACAGTAACCAGCTTAATTTGTTTGTATTATTAATGCTACAATACAGTACTAAAAGTGCTTGATACATTTGGATATGAAATGAATGTAGTAGTTAAAAAGATTAATACAAATTTTTAGATGTATCTTCTACAGATGTGATTGTTTTCTGTTAGAAGTGTAAGACACCCCCCCCCACACACACACATATTTTTTTCTAAAAAACTTGTAAAGTTTTTAAGGCTACTCACAGGTCAGACTGTTGTAGCATCCACCACCCCACCACCCCACATAAACATCTTCATTTGTCTGTGATTTTATCATTGTTTTATCCTGTTTAAAATATAAGTTAATATTGTCATGACACAAAAAGTATCAGCGCAGTACAACTATGTAATAAAGCAAAATAAATAAAAACAATATCCAGTCCTATTTTTAACTTTTCATAGGAAATATAAGAAAAGAAATGTTTAATTTAAACCGGCATTGATCAAAACGATATTGTTAGATGAATTAGTCTGAAACAAAAATTATAATACAGGTAGGCTATTATAAGGAACAAATACCAGGATTGTTTTGTTACATTGTTCTTATATATTTATTTGCCAATCCCTTTTATTTTTCACTTTCACGTGAATAAAACATGAATGAAGACAAGCTTTTCACACAGTCTGGCTTTTAGATTGGACATACACTCATCAATGCAAATTCTGAGGAATTAAAACTGTAAATCCTGGATTGGCCAAGACACAATGCCTTTTGTGTACCACATACATTTGTAAATTATGACTCAAGAACAGTCAGGTTATATTCCCTAGTGTCTGTTTCAAGAATTAATCCCCAAAAACATTCCATTACTGGATCTGTATTCAATATATACACTGTACAAAAATGCTCACTTTTTGATGAATTTATTTTGCGGGCAATAAAATAAAATGTTTATTGCACTTGAGTAAAAAGCTATGAAAAGGATTATATTTTATTTGCTATTTGTTATTTCTGATACTTTGACATTCACAGAACTATTACATTTATGAACCTGGACCTGAGATTAAAGCGTAAATTAGGCCTCTTATCCCTAATGTCTGTGCCTTAGAACAATGGATAAGGTAAATTCCATAACTTAAATGTCTTAATCACTCAGCAGCGAGAGAGAGCCAGAGAGATATTCATAAGTTGGTATCTTCCTAGAATAATTTAAAACACTAGCCAATCTCCGACTGCAGTTGTAAGATATCTGAGCAGAAAGTAACAGCTACTTTATAAGCATGCAAGTCATTTTAATGTGAGTTATAGGCCCCCAAGTACTATTCCTCAGAGAAGACACAAGACTGGGTTTTAGAAAGTAAAGCGACAAAAGTATCAGTTTGTTAATTTGTGAAAAATGGGGTCATTAAGAGAAAATGGAGACACCTGATGTACCTGCTGGTGATGAGTGATCAGTGAGTAATCAAAGTCATATAGACAGAAAATGCATAGTCCAGCTCATAAAACTCCTTAAGCTGGTCATTTTGGTGTCAGTAAGACTTATCACAAGATACTGAGTCATTTTTGTTTGCCGAATATTAAAAGTGATTTTTTTAAGTACCATATATCTTGTCACATTTGTCAAATGGTAAGAAATCCCAATCAGAAGATATCTGAGGCACATCTACAACCTATTCCTGCATTTGACCATTTGACAAGCCATTTAACAGAAAAATGGTAGATTGTCGGTTCTTTGCCTAATACCAAGTCAAGCAACCAATACTTGTTCACCATAATGTGTACGTCCTCAAGATTTCCATAGTCTATTCCTTTGAAGAATATTTAAAAAAAAACTGTTCTAAAAGTTTAGGCAATGTTTTTAACACTTGTTTGCCTCCCCAAATCTGTCCAGCAAATTTTATGTTTGATTATTTCCAACAACTTATGAATGGATTAGACATCCAACAGTTTAATTTTTGTATTTGTCACCCTGAATGTAACGGTGCTAGCTCAAGACTGTCCGAAAACACTCTCACCTACCCAGGATACATGTATGCCATTATATTGAATCAAACCTTGAAAAGAATATTTATCAGTAAAATCCTACATTGCATTATTATCGAGTAAGATCAGGATAGTTTTTTTCCCCATACTGGTATTTATCACCAAATGAATGACCCCACGACTACCCTAAAACAACAAAAGACTGTCCCAAAACACCCTTAACTACCCAGGATACATGTAGGCAATTAAATAGAATAAAAACCAAATTAAAAGACAGTGATCTGTAAAATTCTACCCTGTATAATTATCGCGTAAGATCAGTAGAGTTTATTCTTTTCTTGATACTTGCTGAAGACTGACCCAAAACACACTCATCGACCAGGATACTTGCATACAATTACAATAACTTAATGAAATATGCAGTTTTGGCGCATTCTCTCTTTCTCTATCGATCTTTCTCTCTTTCCTTGATCATAGATAATTCACTAAACTGCTTTTATATTTCAAAGAGCAGCACAATTAAAATATTATAATCATGCATCACTACAATCATATTTCACAAATTCTTTAAAGCTTTGTTTTAATCTTTAATGTGACAACGAGCAGATGAATAATTAGAACCTAAAGGTGCTATATTTATATCTTTAAATTTCTTGATCCAAATCATTAATTGCTTTGATAATGGGAAGAATTACAATACATAAAAGTAAAATCTCCTGTAACATCTTTTGCCTCTGATCATTTCCACTTTTCGAGACAAAAGTTTTAAAGGATGCAAACCAGTTTTATAGCTGTTTTGGTTTTTTATATAAATACAGTGAAAGATTGAGGTTCTGTAAATTAACAATGCAAATCAAGTATTGGAAAAAATTGTACACTAAATCTGATACTTCTAATCGCAAGCAAACATTTTTATTATGATACGAACATGATTTTCCACAGTTTGATTTTTTCGGGTTTTTGCGGCAAAATATTTTCCAAAATGAAGATCGTGATAAGAATAAGAACACCTTTAAGGAATGCTTAATTTTTTTAATGTCATCTTACCTATAATTTTTTATGTAATATTGATGTTGCTCTGAAATATTTTATTTTCGCGTGAGCTTATGTACAAGAGTATCACAGGAAAAGATAGACGTCTGTGAGGTGCGTTAAAATGGGTGACGTACAATACAATCCTTACAACCAGGGTTCGTCTGATGAAAGCTCGTTAAGAAGATTTCGAGGGAATATATAATTGTCATTTCTAATCCTTACTTTGCTAAAATGATTACTGTTTCGGAAGTAATGAGAGATATCACTAAGAAGTAGATTTCTTAAACGGTGAAGGTGAATACTTAAGTGCGTTAAACTGGGGTTAAAAAAGAATGACCACCCTGCTGTAGTGTATGCGTTTTTGTTTTCGTAAAGTGCTATAAATTACTTAGATCTTCAGAAAGCATATGGTTTTAGAGACGATTAAAAGTTTGTTGCTAACGTACACCTTAAAAAAGGGACTGAAATTGTTATCGACACAAAATGAATGCCGTAAAGCTCCGTGGGGAGCATTCATTATATCTGGTAAAGGAAAACTTTAGAAATTTAGAACGCCGTCTGTTGTCATAATGCCAAGTTAATCTCTAGTATGCCATTATGAAAACAGACGGCGACACGAGTTGGACAAGAAAGACGATACTGATAAAAATTAGTATTTACAATGTTGCCAAATCTGTATGAAAACAGCAGTTGGAATGAGGTAACTGTAAAGTTTATAAACAAAATATACAAAACTTTTAATAACTGACATAGCGTTTGTCATACGACAAACTACAGAATCATTTCAGTAGTTGTCAAATCGCAAGATACAATGACGCAGAAGGAAAGTAGATCGAAAAACTTTCAAGCAACCATTTACAGTTTGGATCAATGAAAAATAGAAAATTCATGACTAGAATTATGAATGTAACACCTGCAAGCAGTCATTTACAATAATGCTAAAGGAAAGTAGCACATGCAAACTGCCACGTATAATTTGCATCAATGAATATACAATATACATTGATAGAATTCTGAAAGTAGCAATTGCAAACAGTCATTTACAATAATGCTTCAAGGAAGATTAGGAAATACACGCATATAATTATGGCGGTAATCCCCCTCCATACCTCAGTGTGTCCCTGGTCAAGGCACTTTGCTCCAGTCGTATAGGAATGAAATAACCTAACTGTGTGCTATTAAGTAAAACATTAAAAGAAACAAAAATAAATGAATGCCTGGAATTTCTCTGCCGAGACCTCCGAGAGTCACTAATACCATAAAAGCACTAGTGAGCAACTTGAGCGACAGAATCATGTTGACAACATTATTTTAGACATGGCGAGACCGAAACCATTTGAAACCAAAATGGAAGTTTGGTTTAGAGAAGTTTTGTGTTTAATAAATTCATTTTATAGAATAAATGAACACTATGGGATCATAAAATTATTTCAGTGTTTAGGGCGCTTTCATTTCACTTAGATTTCTGTCTTAAGAGCTTTCACTATATTTCAGTTTTCAATTTCTTGTGTTTTCCAGTAATAACGAATAAAGACAAGACAACAACAACAATAACGTCAGGTTTCTCGGGAAGAAATGACACAGCATTTCAACATAATAATGGCACCACAGGTAATGATTAAATATTTGTTTAAATTAAACTTGTGCATGTTTCATAAAAAGCAACAACCCTCTCGACCTTATGCGATGGCATCGACAGCGCTGTAACAACAGTTAAATTTCTTCGGTAACCCTTAATGACAAAATTGCCTATTGTTCTTTGTTTGACTAAAGGCTTCTCATCCTAGCTGTCAAAAATAATAAATGGATATAATTTTATTTTGGAATATTACATTTCTAACATGACTCGAAAGTTATATGGTTATTACAAAACTTATCTTTGAATTGAAGAATTAACAAACCGCGATGGGACAGTATTATCTTGCCTGACTCGTGACCAAAAGTTCGAATCCTACCACTGACGTTACCATTGTATATTTTATAGCAGAGGTTTAGTATTTGCAATATTTTATCCCTTTCATTTTGGTATGAAAATAATACTTGACATAAGAGAGAATTTAAGTGCCTGGTAAAAGGCATGCTCTTAAATTGATATTGGACTTTGTTCATTGTATTTATTTATTTATTTCAACCCTTCATATAAGTCGAAATAAACTCGTTCATTTATGTAAACATAGGCCGACGTAGCACTGTTGATTAATCTGTTTTCAGGTTCACATTGACTGTATTTACGTTCATTATTGCATTTTTTTAAACGTTCTACTCCAAAGAGTGTATCCAGTTTCAAATATATTAATTAATTAATTAATTAATTAATTAATTAATTAATTAATTAATTAATTAATTAATAATAATAATAATAATAATAATAATAATAATAATACCAAGTAATAATTTATGTTTAACTCGAATCATTTGGACAAGTCATTAACTTGATTCATAACTTAAAATGAATGAAAGTGTTTTACCCGTTTTTTGTGATTAATTCATATGAAAGTGTTTTACCCGTTTTTTGTGATTAGTTCATATGAATGTGTTTTACTCGTTTTTTGTGATTAGTTCATACGAAAGTGTTTTACCCGTTTTTTGTGATTAATTCATATGAAAAGAATATATTTATATTAGCAGAGGTTGACGCGTGCACTTGTTCCGTGTTGATGACGTGCAAAAGACTTTCTGGTGGAGGTCACCGTTGTGACTGCAAAAAGGTCGGAAATACAAATCTCTGTTTGTGTAAGTATTAGATTATCTCCACATTAAATAAGAACTGTAAAAATCTTTGTGAAATAAGAATAATACTAATGTAATTAAAGATGTAAAAGCGATATCAATATTTTTTCAGGTTATAAATTTACCCATCCCTCTCTTCTCCACATTTCTCATTGTACTCCAACAGACATAACTCCATAAACGAAAACAAACGAACCAAGCACGTATACGCACGCACACACAAACACACACACGCTGACCTATTTTTCTTCTTATTATTTGTGTTTTCCTGATACAGCTGCAGATATAATCACAGTCACCATCATCACTATTTTTTCTCTTTTTTACCTACTAATACATATTTTTCATACTACTACTACTACCACCACCATCATCACCAACACTACTACTATAAATCACTACTACTACTACTGCTGCTACTACTACTACTACTACCTCTACTACTACCACCATCATCAGCACTACTACTACTACTCTACTACTACTACTACTACTAATCCTTCCCCTACTACTATCACCATCATCACCAACACTACCACTATTACCAATACTAGCAATTTGAATTACTGATTTTGTAATATCGCAGTACCAAATCAGACTATGGGTGTTTTTGTTTATGTTTTTTTATAGCTCATTTTGCTTTTCTAATTGATTTCCGTGTTTTTGTAAGTATTACATTTTTTAACGTGTCAGCTCAACTTAATCTGGACAAATACTACCAAATTTCTAAATTTCAGTAAAATGATTGAAAGCACTACACAAGGGAAATTCAGTCATATCATTGCTTATCTGCCTTGGATATCTCTCAATCTGCCTTGGATATCTCTCTATCTGCCTTGGATATATCTCTTCTTGTTTCCTTTTCTTTAAGCTTCATCCTTATCAGCAGGCATAATTTGTTGTTGGGTTTTTTTTCTGCCTCTTGTCATGTTTGATTAATTTTTACAACTGTATTTATATGGACGATGGCTTATCTAAGAATGTGAGAATTTGATGCCGAATCCGTTTGCACAATTGACTAAATAAACTACGTTTAAATCAAAAAGGATTATACTCTTAAAATGTAATTAATTAATTTGTAGACCAATATTTATAAACTGACAAATCTCTGGTATAAATTATTCTTACGGAAGTTCTGACATTTAACGCTTTACCTAACGTCAAGTGACTCATTTCAGTTTTACCAACTGCCTTAATTCCTGAATAAGGTTCTTGTAACTGCTAAATGTGACGTCATTTCCGAATGGGTCGCTCAACTGTCTCCTTATATCTGTACTGACTGAAGATTTTGGAATGGAAATAATGGCTATCATATGTCGTATACGATCAAACCTTACGAGCAAGAACGAGGAAAAATATTCTCTTTTAAACTAACAGAGTACTAACATGATGCGGAAAATACGGACCAGTCGATTAAATTGTTTCGACCAAGAGGTTGGTGAATTCAGCACATTGTCAGGTTTACTTTAGACTTATTAGAGGTAACTTAATCATCGCATGTCTTTGCATATATCCCAAACTATTTTGAACGATTTAGAAGCTCTACTTGGTAAAGTAAGTTGGGCATATTTATTTATAGACCTATAATCTTGATTAGCTATCTGTGAAGTTTGGGTTAATCCAGGGTTAATCAAGAGGTCGGTAACAAAAACATATTTCCTATTTTTTAAATTAAAAATATGGATCGTCTTAAAACCAGTAGTGGATAGTTATTTTACGTAAATATTTCAAATGTTGGATCAAAACTTTACTTTGACTGCATATATTGCTTGGAATATAGAAATACAACTTATAACTGTAGAATATAATCTCAAAGACTTGAAGCTGAAGTTGGTAGATAGGCGAGACCTATAACCAAATTCATGATTGATTTCGTTCTCTCTGTAAATCTAAACTCCTTGACGAAGAGAGTATTTTTTCTTTTGTACTTGAATGATTTTTATTATAACGATCTAAACGCCAAATAAAAAAAGAAATATTTCAGAAAAAGACAAAAGATGATGAACAGACAGAAGGATATAATTTTTTAAAAATTGCTCACTTTTTATTAAAAGCTTTGATTATAGAAATAATATTGCATAATATAGAAATCATATTGTATATTATATAAATAATTTTGTATATCATAGAAATAATATTGTATATTCAGGCATCATGCAAATATTCTAACAGACTATTGCCTAGATATAAATTCGACTTACAAACATTCTGATTTTATATTCACAGCATTTTCCTAAATAATGAAAAGATTTCCTTCTCCTTCAGGAGATATTTGTGACCGAATGACGTATATAGTTTACTTGCATTGATCTATTAGCACGTGTTTTGTTTTTCGTTTGTTTTTCTTACTATATTTTCCGTGTTTATGGCACTCTATAAAATGATACCCTGCTGTTTATTTTTACTTTCCTCCATTCCAGATAATAACGTAAACATATGTATCCATAGAGTCTGTTTTTGGAAAGGACAAGATTCTTGATAAATATTAATTTCATTTCCTGCTTTAGATGAGCTCCTGCTTATTCTTGGGGGTCTTGTAATAGCTGCAGCCACCTCGTGCCTTGTTTGGTATCTCGTTGTAAGAGGAAAAAGAAAGGTCAGGGACACTGAAGCAACTCATTCCGAGAAAAGAAACACCGGAGAAACGATTCACAGAAAAGATTAAATATTGGTGTTGCAATTCGACATGTTGTAACTCCATATTTAATTTTCAATTGTTCTTGTACTATTAAGTTTATTCGTGACTAATTTTCAGAACAAAGTATGTTGTTTCATGACCGAGGTTATTAAATTAACATTTGTATGTATCTTCCAAGACAAATAGTATACGTGCATGACATAATAAATATGTACATGGTTAATACTAACAAAGATACAGCAAAAAGTTAGAATTAATAGCAACTCTCTTTTAATGGTAACAGAATGAATTTTATAAATACATTTGAGTAATTTTGGTGATTTCAAGAGTGTTCTTTTAATGAGCTGAACTGTGCGTCTCTTCTGATTTTTGTTTATTATTCAACTTTGCGTTAGCTACATGTATAGCTCTCAATACAATAAATTTGTATATAACGATCATGATTTTTTTAACTGAGTATGTGGACGGAAGTTTGTTATTTTCTAATATGATTTGTTTGTTTATTTGTTTGTTTGTACTCTTTTTGTTTTCCTTTAGAACAAATCATGCAAATCTGAATTTAAATAGTTGTCACGTTTTATTAGAACTGTGCCAAACAATGAAAACGTGTCTGGCTTTGTTTTAACCAATAAAATACTTGCCTGTCCTTGCATCAACTAATACAATTCTTGTGTGGCTTTTTATGAACCAATACAAATCTTTTCTGGCTTTCTCAGACATGTACCTTACACTTCTCAACATTTTTACTTTTTGGTGACTTTATAAAAATAGTATTAAAGAGAAAGAGCCACTTTTGAGTTAAATTTTTACCGGTACGTTAGTAAAACAATGTATAATTGGAGATAATTAAAGCTATGCATAATTTTAGTATATTGTTGCTGTCTCGTACATATACACATACTTATTTACAAGGTTGTTGGCAGACCGAGGCTGGTGTTGAACGTTTGGTCACGTTATGTTGTGAAATTACGTTACCGGTAATACTTTTTGAATACATTGAATACTTTGTAAGTTACAACGAGGCAAAATTGTACTGTTCCTGCTTTTCACCTAAATGCAAGGTTTTATATCAAAATGTAAAATACTGACTGTGGTGACACAAACATCCTATAAAGTTGTGGCATAGTGCTTGAACAGAATTCTTAATATCCGTGGGTTTATTATCAAAATTATTCATACAATGTTATTATTTTTATCAGACATCTGGTTAACACTTATATCAAAAACGAGCATCTAAAATATATAAAGAGAATATGTTTCAATCCAGCAACAGTGTATTATTGAGGAATATTTAGTTCTCATTCATTAATTACAAACTGGGGTCGTGATTAAATTAGCGAACCGATAGAAGTGATGTAACTTTCAACAATCAAAAACCCTTCGCTAGTTTCTTAACTTGCTGCAAGGATAGTAGTGAATAGGGGCGATTCAGCCTCAAGGGGAATTGGCATTAAAAACCACCCTGGGTCTGTTTAGCCTCTATGTAAATTTATCATTAACCACCCTGGGCCTGTTTAGCCTCTATATAAATTTAACATGGGCAAAAACCCCTGGGCCTGTTTAGCCTCAAGGGAATTTAACATGGAAAAAAAATCTTGGGCCTGTTTAGCCTCAAGGGAAAATGGAACAGGGTCGGGACCCTATTTTAATATGGTCCCGACCTGATGGGCCTATGGAAATGGAACAGGGGAAAATTGAAACAGGGAGGGGTCTCTATTTTTCTTTTCTTTTTTTTTTATAAAACAAAATGGGGTAGGCAATGAAAGTCAAGATCTTTTCGAGACCTATGAAGGGTCCCTGAAAAGGGCCTTTGGGTTTCTTCTTCTTCTTCTAACTCCTCCAGCAGCAGAGGGGGCGAACAGACCGACTTTGGAAGCGTCCAAAAACCGAAATAAGCCTTCCTAAAAAAAGGATTAATAACCTTAAAAATTAAAATAACTAACTACAGAGGCTGCTCTCTCAAAGAGTCCCTAGAGTCCCTAGGTTAGTTCATGTTATTTCTCCGCGATGGCGAGTATATTACAAAAAACGAACCAGCTTGAGGTCATGGCCCCTTCTGCTGCTATTAATTAAATCATTATGTTATAACACAATGGTATATCTGGAATCTCATACTGCAAGGATAGCTCGAGAACGCTTAGAAGCAATCAAAAAATTTCTTCCTGTTAGAGATTCATTCAGAAAAAAACTACAAGCGCAGCAGGAAGCACACGTTGAGTACGAAGAAGGCACTAAAAAACTATTTAAACCCGTCACTACAGCTACAGAAAAAGCCGCTGCTGAAAAAGCTGCGGGGGCTGTTGAAAAAACTATATGGGGAGATATTAAGGAGGAAGATGAGAAGAGGAAAAAGGGTATTTTTCCAGTATTAAAACAAACCGCAGAACAAACTGAAAAAATAGCGGCGAGAACCAAGAAAACAAAAAGGATTTTAAGAGACCTTCCAACTGATATAGCTGCAGCTCAACGTCCACCCGTTGGTGAAGAAATACTTGAAGATATTGGAGAACTTCGAACTGAAGTCGCCGACGTGAGAAAAGAACTTGCATCTGAACCCAAACCAGCAGAAGGAAACGTAGAATTGATTGCAAGATTTAGGAAAGGGTTTGTCGAAGATATTAGAAATACTAAAAGAGAAATATTACCCGAAACAATATTATTAGGTATATTTAATAAATCTAATATTTTAAAACCCCGTCATGAAAAAGTAAGTGATGATAATCTTATTAAATGGACATATCGCGTATATAGAAACAAAAAACAAGCTAGAGGTCCAGAACACAAAAGTCTTGATGAAGAAGTTAAAAGACTTTATAGAGAGAGAATAAAACAACTAGAACAAGAACAACTCTCCCAGTAGGAACCTTCATATCAACTTCCTCCACCGCAGCAAGAACCCTCATATCAGCTTCCTCCACCTTTACAACGTAAAAAAACTTTCTGCGCCGGTAATGACATTTACACCGGTAGATTCACCACGTGGATTTCGAAGTGATTCACCTGGCACACACCTGGTCACCACTGAATCATTTTATCCGGTAATGCAACCACCAGTATTTAAAACACCTCAAGATGAACCTAAAAAAGGTTCTGGTTTACGTCCTGACAATATTCTCAATGACGTGTCACGGTTAGAAGTTCTCATAGGGGGAAAACGTGCCGGAAATAACTCACCAGAAATAATTAATGAAGCAGCTGATATTTGTCGGCGATTATTTCAAGGTGGTATCATGGATATTGGCGTTTACCGAGAACTTATCGATGAACTTGTTGATGACTAGTTGTTAAATAAATGGTAAATTAAAAAAGATGATCATACATAATAATCATCGTAAACCCGTGCAGGTCAGAGCGGTAAACTCACGATTACCAATCTACAGAGCTACTTACGGAGATGGACTTGGTGATGTTATTCAGGGATTATTTACAAGGATAGCTCCAAAAGTAGCACCCGTTGCAAAACAATTATCGATGAAGGTCATTGATATTGTTCGTGATAAAGCTCCTGGTGCAATTATCAATGTTGCTGGTAAGGCGTTCTCGGCGATCAAAGAAAGACTAGCACGATTATTGCGACGAAAACAACAACCACCAGTAAAATTACCAAGTCCTGAGGTGATGCCTGCAGATGTCAGTAAAATAATAAATCAGGCTGCAAATCAAAAACTGGCGGCGTTAGCAGGTGAATCTGGAAATAATATCTCAAGTTTGATATCCGGAAGTGGAATTTCCCGAACGCGGTAATCAACTTGTTAGACGAAAAATAATTATAATAAAATGTTCAAGCGCGTATCCGACACAGCATTTGACATGGAAGCACTCGTCCTTAAGGATGAATCGTACGTGATTATCAGTTTTATTCTTATGACGCACGAGTACCAGATCAACGTGGAAGAATTGAACTACAAGTTCATGACACAAGTAGATACTTTTTACCCGCTGATGCTTTTATTGAGGTAGAAGGTACAATTATAAAAACGGATGATACTAATTACTTAGATCCAGTAAAAATTGGTTTTGTCAACAACGGGATCATGGCATTATTTGATAGCGCCACGTATATGATTGATGGAAAAAATATCGAATCGATTGAGAAAGATGTCGATGTTGCTACAACAATAATAGGGTTGGCAAGATATTCTGATGATTATACAAGATCAGCAGGTCCCACAATGATGTTTGTGAAAGATAATTCTAATAACCCTGAAAGCGATCAGTATAATATAAGACGACCAAGAAATTTTGTCAATAACGCTGATGCTGATGTGGCGCCAGTGGTTCATCGTTCTAATGAAAATTTCAACTTGGGATTTGCAGTACGTAGAAATATGTTGCTAGTAGGCAACAGAGGTTTTTCATGTACAATTCCACTATCGCATATTTTTGGATTTTGTAGAAATGTTAGAAAGGTTATTTTTGGAGCTAGACACACGGTTGTTCTAATGAGAAAAGGTGATGATAATGGTGCTCTGTGGAGACCCGCTGGTGATGCTGGTAAAGTAGTATTATCGAAACTTTCACTGTGGATGCCGGTAATGACTCCAACGATCGCAGAAGAACAAAAGTTGATTTCTTTCATGGACACTGGTGGTAAATTCTTGTTGTCATGGTTAACAACAAGCACGGATAGCATGCAAACTAACGTTAACGGTCAGTTTACATGGCATATAGCATCACAACAGGGTGTTTCTGCACCACGACATATTTTTATTGCGTTTCAGGAAACTAATCGTTTAAACTCACAAACTCGTTCTCATATGATATTTGACCAACTAGGTCTCACAAATATTTCCTTACGGATAAACGGACAACAAGAACCAACAGAGAATATACAACTAAATTATGCACAAAATTATGTAGGACGTGCATATCATCGTTTGATGTCATTTATGGGACATGATCAAAATGTTGATACTGGATTGCAAATATCGCAACATGATTTCAGAACTTTATATCCGATTTATTATTTTTCATTAGAACATCTTGATCTCTCAAAACAATCTGTCGTTGATATACATCTCAAAGCAACATTAAATACCGGTAATGTTAATTACAGAGCAATCGCGGTCATACTTAGCGATAAAGCCATGTTACTTGAAGGTGGTAGTGGTCGAATGAGAGTCGTTGATGCACCAGCGGAAAATCTTTAATTATTCAGAAAAATATTATTTATATAAAAAATGTCGTATAGTCATGTTAATGTTACTCTGACTCCTGGTCAGGTAAAAAAGCTTCAATCAAAAACCGCCAACAAATGCGGAACTAAAATATCACTAAAACGAGATCAGATGGGTGGTGGTCCAAACAAATTATCGTTGACAAATAATCAGATTAAACATTTCAATAAAGCCCTGGAATAAAAAACTGGAGTTCAATTTCATCTTTCCCCGAGCGCCATCAAAGACATGGTTAAAATAGGTGGTATATTTCCACTTCTTACGGCTATTCCAGCGCTAATAGCTGCTGCTGCTCCAGCCGTAGCAAAAGCAGCCGCGTTAGGTTCTGTTGGAACAGCTGCTGCAATGGCTCTAAAGAAAGCAACAGGAAATGGATACAAAAAAAAAGGGACGCGGCTTAAGATTACCAGGATCTCGTTGGGGGAGAGGTCTAAGGCTTCCACGTTAGACGTTCCAGCATCAAATTTTGATTTACTTGATGCTGCTAAAAATTTAAAAATAAAAGCCTTTAGAGGTGTTTTTATGCGAGATCAATTACCGAAACAACCAAACAAACTCGAAACAGGTATTATTAATCTTGACTCGAATTCAGGACCTGGTACTCATTGGGTATCATACGCGGTTGATCCACGTGGAATCGTTTATTTCGATTCATACGTGTTAGCTCCACCGCGTGAGTTTATCAAGTATGTTGCACCACTTCACGCTCAAGTTTGGTATTGAACGCTACCCACACAAACAATGACAGATCCGCCAATATGCGGCCGTGAAGTAATTAATGTACTTAACGCTATATCAAAATCATCCAAACCGCCACATAAAGTTGTGCATAATTATACAAGCAACCGCTTCGTTTTAAACAGATCTTAGATCTTAGATCTTATATAATGGTTGATATTTACAGAAGATCTTCTTCACGCGTTAAGAAAAAGTCTGATGACATTGATCTGTCGAAGTACGCGACTAAAGATGAACTCGCTGATATTATGAACCTGGCTGGTGTTGACCCAGATGAGGTTGTTATTTTTCAGGACCGATACGGAAAACTAAAAACCAGCAATATCAAATGGAATGATATAATTCGACGAGTACTCGTGCAGTTATGGATAATATACCCGTGTTTAACTGACGGCGGCAGAATCAGGGATTCAAGTATATCGTTTACAACCATCAGAGATCAAATTACAGCAAGTGTTGCTAATCGTGTAAGAAACACCGGTGACACCATGACAGGTGAACTCAGCATGAACGGAAATAAGATAGTAGTTTTAAGAGATCCAGCATCCGACGAAGACACAGCAACAAAAAAATACGTTGACGTCAACTACAACACCGTAGATGGTAAATTATCCACGTTGCGGGCCGAGTATGACGTTCACGTAATACCAACTCGCAGTTATGAGATCGAACAAATCAATGATGAATTTGCGCGTAGAATAAAATCAATAACCGGAAAAGAAGCAAAAATATCAATTAATATTCATGAACCAACACTGTCTTCTGCAACCGAAATAAACTCTCCTGATCATGTCGTTGATATTTATCAATCATCAATCAGAAACGTGCTAGGTTGGCCTGAAATATCACCACCAATACCTGCACAGATCCCAAAACCAACTCGGGTTGATTTTACATCGACGAAAAGTTTTCATCATAATATTGAAATGAATTATACGAGTTTTTGGTGGAACATAGAAAAACGGGTATGGGATAAACGGGATCAATTTCGTGTCGAGCGAACTGGTGAATATTATTGGCTTTTACACAACGCTGATAACGGTAATAACCTGTATAATTCATTTTACGATATAAATATCAATAATGTCATTGATATTATAAATTCAGACCATAAAGAACAACTAGTTAATTTGCGTGTTCTTTTTATGAATATTTGTCTGATTGGACATCTACGCGTGAAGAAATTATTAAACCAATAGAAATTTTAAATCATATAGCTGATACCATTGAATATTTTCATAATAGGATCATAAACTTGGTTTTTGAATCTTCGGGCGATTATAGAAGTTTTTTCGCAACCAAATACAAAATACACGAAGCTGACATTGCAACGTTTAAGTTCCCTGATTATAATCCAGATAGATTAAGAAAATCTATTAATGATGTCATTGATGAATATTTTCCTGAAATAATCGATGCGTGGAAAAAATAGCCCCACCAGCAACTGTTCTTAGATATAATAATGATCCACACGGCAGCGGCAGACACATATCTCCGGGAATCGTTAATATAACATCGACAATCGCGGTTAATCTAGTTTGTGATGTGATCGATGGCAGTTATCAAATAGATCTTGGAAAATCAAATCAGGCTTAACAAGGATACAGTGGTTCCTTGACTTACGAGTGTCCCAACTAACGAGTTTTTCGAGATACGAGCCGTCTCTCTGCCGATTTTTTGCTTTGAGTTGAGAGCAAAAATTCGGGTTACGAGCCAGCTTCAGATACCCCACCGCTAGTTGGCGCAGCGAACGCCACAGTGAACGTGGCAACACCCGCCCAGCATCTCGTGTCTCACTCGTTCACTTTAAGCGGTTAGCTCGCAGTGGAAGCATCAGTGTTGTGCTCGCATTTGTGCTTGCAGTTATTTTGCAAAACTTCTTTTTTTCCAACCATGGATCCAAGGAAAGTGAGTGCGAAAAACAGTGCTGAGAAGAAGAAGCGGATGACGTGCATTGAATTAAAGAAAGAAATTATCGAAAAACATGACCAAGGTGTGCGTGTAGTCGACTTGGCGAAGCAGTACCAGCGTAGCACTTCTACGGTCTGCACCATACTGAAGCAAAAGGAGTCGATAAAGGCTATAACACCAGTCAAGGGTGTTAAAATAATTTCTAAACAGCGGACATCTATCCATGAAAATATGGAGAAGTTGCTGATGATGTGGTTGACGGAGAAACAGCTCGCAGGAGATATCGTGACGGAGGCTATAATCTGCGAGAAGGCACGAGCTATTTATGCTGATTTTCTGCAGCAGACCCCAGGCACTTCGACGGACGAGGCATCGGGCAAGCCGTTTAAAGCCAGTTGGGGCTGGTTCGAGAATTTTAAAAAGAGGACCGGCATTCACTCCGTTGTCAGGCATGGTGAGGCAGCGGGCACGCATATGAAGGCAGCTGAGGATTACCTCAAAACTTTTGCTGGAATTATAGCAGTAGAAGGATACATCCCTCAGCAAGTCTTCAACTGTGACGAGACAGGACTCTTCTTGAAGAAGATGCCAAGGAGGACTAATATAACGGCAGAGGAGAAGAGGATGCCAAGCCACAAACCCATGAAGGATATGCTAACCCTCGCACTGTGCGCCAATGCGAGCGGCGACTGCAAGATTAAGCCGCTGTTCGTTTATCATTCGGAAAACCCCAGAGCCTTTAAGTCACATAAGATTCTGAAAGCAAAACTGCAGGTTATGTGGAGGGCAAACCCGAGGGTGTGGGTCACCAGGCAGTTCTTTGTGGAGTGGGTGAATTTGGTCTTTAGTCCTGACGTTAAGAAATATCTCCAGGAAAAGAACCTACCCCTGCAAGCCCTTCTCATCCTGGACAATACACCTGCTCACCCACCAAACCTCGAAGATGACATCCTCGAAGAGTTCAAGTTTATAAAGATTCTCTACCTTCCACCCAAAACCACCTCTATCCTGCAGCCCATGGACCAGCAAGTGATTTCTAATTTCAAGAAGCTCTTCACCAAGCACCTGTTCCGCCGCTGCTTTGAGGTGACGGAGAGCACAAACCTCACCCTTCGAGAGTTTTGGAAGGACCACTATAACATCGTGATATGCCTCAGAATTATCAATATGGCCTGGCAGGGTGTTACAAAGAGGACCTTGACCTCTGCGCGGAAGAAGCTGTTGCCTGAGGTTGTGTCTGAAACGGACTTTGAAAGACTCGAACCCGAAGCGGCAGTGGTGGAGGAGATTGTATCCCTCGGCAAGTCCATGGGCCTGGACATGGATGAAGGTGACATCAACGAGTTCATCGAGGAGCACTCTGAGGGACTGACAACGGAGGAGCTAAAGGAGCTACAGACGCAGCAGCACACGGAGGTTTTGCAGGAAATAGGTGACGCGGCGGAGGTTGAGGAGATGATCTCTACAAGTGATATAAAGGAAATGTTGGGAATGTAATAGAAACTTTCAGACTTTATTCAAAAGAAACACCCAGAAAAAGTTGCAACTGGGCGTGCGACTGCGCTGTTTAATGACACTTGCTTAACTCATTTCAGAAATATTCTGAAACAGAGGATGAAACAGACCTCATTGGACATGTTTTTATCGAAAACCCCTGCAGATGAAAGTGAGGAAAGCGTGGCGAAAAGGGCAAAAATCAGCGAATAAGATTCAGTTATTCACTTCAGCCTTTCTCCTCCACCTGCGTCAGCATCTTCAAGTCGTCTGATCTCCAAGGTAAATGCTGTACATTATACTTAATAAAACCAGTTTATTGCATTGTGTTTTTATACAATATTCGTTATTAATAAGTACATTTTTCTTATTTAAAAACATGTAACAAAGAAATTGCGGTCTTTTTGGGGATCCGGAACGGATTAATGGCATTTCAATTAATTTCAATGGGGAAAATTTATTTGACATACGAGTAATTTGAGTTACGAGCTCCATCACGGAACGAATTAAACTCGTAAGTCAAGGAACCACTGTATATCCTATACACGTTCACACCACAAGTTCCCCCTGGGGATTTGATTGTGCAAGTACCAACCAATCCTGTTTATCTACGCACACATAATCAGTATTTGTCACGAATAAATTTCAAACTCACAGACCACATAGGACGATTAATTGACCTGCGTGGGGAGGGATTGATTGTCAATCTACATGTGAAATCTTAAAGACTTTTATCGTAATGATTTATGTCTTAAATACTTTTATCGTAATGATTTTTGATCATAGATCTTTGATCAGAAATATTTTATTTTATTTTATTTTATCAGAAATATTCCAACACTTTTAGTCAAATTTGTTATTTTTTTCAGCTATTTTAGTCGATTTGTCAAGGAAAATTCGTCAAATTACAGTTTTTCGTCAGGTCAAACCTCAAGCGGTTCTCTAATTGATTTATCGATAAATCTTTAAAAATTCTCATTTTTTTCGAAAATTACCAGAAAAATTAACAAAAATCGCATGAAAAATCTAATTTTTTGAGCTAATTTTACTGATTTTTAACGATTTATCGATAAATCAATTAGAGAACCGCTTGAGGTTTGACCAGAATGATATTGGAAAATTCATCAATTTTCCTTGACAAATCCACTAAAATAACAAATTTGACTAAAAAGTATTGGAATATTTTATTTTTTCTGAAAATTTGATCATTTTCATAGTTCTGAGTACCAACTAGCCCATCAAAATTACGAAATTGATTGGTTTGCATGATTTTGAGTACCAACTAGCCCATCAAAATTGCGAAATTGATTGGTTTGCATGATTCTGAGTACCAACTAACCCATCAATTTCAGAAAAAATAAAATATTAAGATCAAAGATCTATGATAAAATAAAATATTAAGATCAAAAATCTATGATAAGATAAAATATTAAGATCAAAGATCTATGATAAAATAAAATATTAAGATCAAAGATCTATGATAAATTAAAATAAAATATTTCAAAATAAATAAAATATTTCAGAATAAATATATAATATTTCAGAATGAATAAAATATTTCAGAATAAATATAATATTTCAGAATAAATATATAATATTTCAGAATAAATATATATTACACGTGGTCAGCGTTGACAGGGACCCCAGTTACCGAAAATTTCATTTTCATTTTCATCAGAATTATTTTGTACTACTTCACCAACGAGGTTACTTTGGATCGTTTCACGATCTAAAATAATTTTTCTTAATTGTCTTATACGAATACTAATCGTTTTCTTTGCCTCATATTCGTGGGATAACTCTAATCTAATTTTTTCTACTGCGGCAGAGAGAGGAACGAATTCCTTCACTTGACCATCTTCTACAGTAGCTAGTGACCGGGACATCGCCACCTGAATCCGTTTTATGAACTTGTATTCAGATGATAGTGTGTGTATTCCTTGGTTTTTACGTTCTTGTAAAATTTCAAAATCAGAAATTATTTTTTGAGGATTTAGTTCATCGGATATATTAATTCCATCTTTTTGCAATTTTGTAATAGCAACAATTACATCATTAATATTTTCGTAGTTCATTATTATACGGTATATATATATTTTTAAAATAAAAAATATCCCTTATGAACCTCTATTCGAGTCTTTTAGCAAGTTCAGGAAGGGGCACAGCACAACATATTCAATGAATGATTGAACCTCTATTCGAGTGTTTTAGCAAGTTCAGTAAGTACGCAATGAATGAATGACAATCTTAATTAAGGACGGCACAACCCAGAACTCGTAGCTTGCCACCGCATTCTACCAAGTTCAACGGTCACACGAGACACTACCCCCTATGAGAGCCCCTAACCCGTCAAACAACGGTCTAGAGGCCCAAGAGGGAGGACAGCACAAACATATATAAATGACATGAATGAACCTCTATTCGAGTGTTTTAGATAGTTCAGTAAGTATACAATGAATGAATAACAATCTTAATTAAGGACGCCACAAGCATACATAAATGAAATGAACCTCTATTCGAGTGTTTAGCAAGTTCAGTAAGTATGAAATGAAATATATGCAATGAATGAATGAAATGAAATATATACAATGAATGAAATCTTAATTAAGTACTGCACAAACATATATGAGGCCATTTTCTACTCTCAACAGAACACACACCCCAATAATCAGACCGTGGGTGATACAAAACATGTATCAACCACCAGTGACGTGCGGTTGGAGGGTTCTGTTGAGCGGAGGGGGGCTGGCGGTGCCCCAATTGATTATAAAAATCGCTAATATGCGTAACCACCGACCAGTTGTCAGTCATGGGATTCGATCCTGGGGCCTCGAGTATCACGGCCAGATACGTTATCAGCTGAGCTATCGAATAATCTAACAATATTTGTTTCAAAGGTTATTATAAAGGTACAGATCGGTTTAAATATTTCTGCATTAAAACAGCGGTTTCTGAATAGATTGTAAATATTTCTGCATTAAAACAGCGGTTTCTGAATATGTAAATGAGAGCAGCGTGTTCTGCCAAGATTTCTCGTAGCAGATTGTAAATATCTTGCACTAACAGCGTGTTCTGTCTTGATAAAATATATTTACATACTACCACTGCACCATCAAACGTTTTTACCTACACATCGGTTTAAATGCTTGTGCATTTCTGAACAGATTGTAAATATCTGCATTAAAAACAGCGTGTTTTGCCTCGATTTCTCATAACAGATCTAAAAAAAACTCGCTATATTGTACGATGTGAAATACGTTTCTTTATCTATTTTGTAAGCTAGAAACCATAAGTATTTTTCTTTGATATAATTACTGATATTAATTACGACGTAGATGATTAATTAACCAATTACAACCATAAAAATCGGAAATCTACGAATAAATCTATATTACAAAATTATCTCCCTTTAGCATAACCGAAAAATAAGTAGTATGCGATTATACAATGCTGGGTCCCCCCCCCCAACAATAAATGGTTAATATATACAATTTAAGGTAGTGATGATAGTTTATCTCATTAACAATATTGGAAGGTGATTTTCTGTTTATATTTACAGGAAAGAATAGATTTGGTAATATTTTCTGCGTCGTATTTTACCACACGCGAGTTAATATCAAATTATTTCTCAGCCGCGTTCATTGATTGAAATATAATTTCTTCGCCAGTTTCTATGTTTGTGGATTTTACTGCCCTCCTTACAATTGTTTTACATCTCCAAGTATTACCATGTGCAGAATTATCACTGTGTTACAGCCTGAAGGTTGGATAAACTATTGTCGGTTTTCACGCCGTTAATGTGATCGATCACAAGACCGTCTTTGATCAACCCCTTGTGACACTCGTATGTGAAACGATGACAGAGATAAGTTTTCTTCGCTGCAGTAAACAATAGATAGCCAGTATTATTAACAAAACCAACTGGTTTTTTTCAATCGACAGTGTCTTATCATACCATCAATATTTGATTCGTAGTTTGTTATTGTAGGATGTGGAATAAACTTATTTTGCTCCATTATACAATAATATTATTTGTTTAAATCATACTTTGTCTGAAAACTTAGTTAGATAATGCTCCACGGATTTTATAGCGTTGTTATTGACGTTATCTTTTTCTGTCATACTATCTTTAAGCTCTCTGTATCGTTCACCACCACAACACGCACACAACTGTGTTTTTCTTTGCACCCAGCACCACAACGTAGACATGGCATTAGTCCTAAGCTTCCACGGTGAACGTTTTGCATGTGTTGTCCGCAGAATTCCTTTTTACAGGATTTATTACAAGGAGTCAATGAACCCACCATGAGCCATTTGGATTGAGACATTGTATACATAATATTTTAATTTAAATATTTGTTTGAAATATAATATGAACGAATTCGATAGATTATCCTGAATAAAGCCCCTGAGCGGAGATAAATTTAGTCTCGACAGAATATCTCCAAACCTACCGATGCGAGATCTGGTTGATCCGAAAAACAAAAGTTTGATTAATAAAATTCACGACGCCAAGAAAGAATTTTACACAGATGGTGCATCTCATGTCTGGTCAACGTTCAAGATTATACGCAACAAAGATATCATCGACGCCATGATGAACGACAAACGAGCAGCAATTAACATTAACTATCTTGATAATCGCAAATATCTTTTCAGAATAAAATTTGTCGTGTTGACAGAAACAGATGATTGGATTATCCGTGACAAATATGATCCTGTCCACGGTAATAAAAAAAACTGTCGTACTAAGTAAAGATTCCAAACCAGGTCTATTGACAGGTATTGACAAACCGTATTATGAACGAGCATATCCTGTGACAGCGGTTATTTATGGAATCTATGTGATAAATGAAAAACCCAGCGTTGATAAACTGGCGCCGATGAAATTTTCAAAAATAAACTGGGTAGCCGAGCGAGTAACAGAAGATTTTACCGTTTCGACTCGTGGAAACGGACTAACGGATAAAAGACGTAAAATAATAAACACGTGGGGAGAAATGGTTAGAGATACCGGTGCGTCTATCAAAGATGTCGCTGAGTTATAAAAAGATTAAAATTTCCAATAACCGTAGCGACGATAACAGGAGAGATTTTGTTTGAATCAAAATATAGATCAAAAGGAGCTTCAATCGAAATTATTGTTCATAACGCACACGCGCGGACTAAAGCAGTAACAATATTTCCACGAGATCGAACTGTTAAATACTATCGCGGAGATATGTTTGATTTTATTATAAGTAATAAGTAAAAACGATCCTGTGTCAGTATGGTTATTTCAGAGTTCTAACGACGAAAAAATAATTTGATCAGTTTGTGAGACCAAATGGCGTTATTTATCGAACATATCTTCTTCACGAGAAAATGAAAAATCTTGCACTGCAATATACTGATGATACTGACGAACTATTGAGGAACTGTTTTACTGTTCCGTCAGTTGCGGCTCATTTTGCTAGAAAGAAAAATTTGTGGAAGCGAACTAGGTTTGATTTTCTTGATGACAGAGTATCCAGTTGTGTCGAATATGGACACGGCGGACTATGGAATACTAAATACGATCACAGAGATGCTATTTCAGTTGATATGATTGCATGTTATCCCGGAAGTTTTCTTGGATACGGAGATTGTTCTGTATACTTTCAAAGATTCGGTCATCCGACGCACGAAATGACGCGAGTATCGATAAATGGACCATTACCGGATTTTGACCTGACTGGATTCGCTCGCATCGAGTCATTCGAAATGTCTAAAGGACTTCATCCAATTTGTTATTTTTGGTTTGGAAAACATTTTTCAGAAAAAATGTGGACACCAATAGTACTATTGCGGTATATGCTCGATTGTGCGATGTTAACACGGCTGATTGTAAGTGAAGAAATTATATCATACCGGAAACAAACCGAAGTTTGGTTACCACAACAAAAGGAGTATTCGGATGAAACCGATTACGAGAATAAAATTACAAAAGATCTTGGTAGAAAAATAATCGGCAAGTTTACCCAAGGAGGATCATATGATCACAGACGACATTGTACAAGACTGATTATGGATGATGCTGAGTTAGATTTTATAATCGCTGATACAGCGAACAGAAATACGTTTATAAGTCGAGAAATAGAATTCTTGTCAAATGGAACTAAACTAGGTACAATTGTGAGCTACATGGACGGTAAGTCAACTCAGTATACTCATTTAAGATCATCGATGCTCGCGTACGTTTCAATAAACCTATTATCGATGATAAATAAAGTTTCTACACTCGCTTTCAGAGTTGCAACTGATTCGTTTTATATAAGTAAAAAATATTCAATACTGTTATAAAAATTAATCATAGGCACTTGTGCATCGTGGGGTACGTGGAGAATAAAAAAGGAATATATACTCGATTATTCCGAATCCGCTGATGTTGCGGTTAAAGATATTTACCTGATAATATCAGGCATAAATAATCAGATATCTTCTGCACCATCGGTATACAATCCAATAACTAGACACAAAACAGTTTATCTAAACGGACCTGGCAGTTCTGGTAAAACCACTCGAGCTATCGAACTATTTCAGAATTCAGATATGATTGTGCTAACACCTACACACAGACTCGCGCGAGAAATGAAACAACGAGGAGTACAATCATATACTTATCACAGCTTCTTTCGATGGAAGAGTGATATATGGACATCTTTAAGGATGGGGGAGAAATACATTCCAAGGATTATAATATGGGATGAAATATGCACTGTACCGCTAGAAACACTAAAAACATTTCTAGATTGGTTATTAACAAGAAATACTGCTGTGATAATGTGCGGCAATCACGGTCAACCACCACCCGTAGTTGGACCATCTCCACATGATTGGCTGAAAAATTTCGTTGACGACTTCAAAGAAGTGGTTGATGATCATAGCGGACTTGATGCAACGTTGAAAGAATTTAAAAAATTAATCAGACTACAACCGAATAATATTCAGTGTGAAGTAATGCGCAAGATAATTTCAGAAACACCCAAGAAAGACTTTCTGCGCGCCTGAAGACCAAACGATTTGATAGTTGCAAGTAGAAAGATAGTTCGTGATACACTGCAACAGGAGTTGTTTCAGTTACAACGAGAAAAGTTTCCAACGTTGCCAGTTCCGTTATGTTATCGACCACCAGATACGCGACG
Organism: Sinohyriopsis cumingii; assembly: GCA_028554795.2. Lineage (NCBI taxonomy): Eukaryota > Metazoa > Mollusca > Bivalvia > Unionida > Unionidae > Sinohyriopsis > Sinohyriopsis cumingii. The sequence goes on along the minus strand of CM068842.1, from coordinate 9,854,279 downwards.
GCAAAATATTGACGTTGATATACCAGGACAGACCGAGTCAAGGAAACAGAATCTTGTGTTGAATGATATTGTTGCAGTTGATGTTGATGTTGTTGAAGATGCTCTACGTGCTGATAAATCCCCGTGGACGCTTGGATACGCGATGACGATTCATTCATCTCAGGGATTAACTATTACTGATAAAGTTGTTTGGATCGTTGGTGATCGTATCGAATGGTCGAACCTAGTTTATCTTGCAGTTTCTCGAGTTAGAAAAATATCTCAATTGAGACGAATCGTTATGGACTCGTCAGTTACTAGTGATGATATTGACGAAAGTCAAAGCGATATAATAAGAAAAAAATTATCTGGTTATAAACAAGGTGACAAAAAAAACAAACGTGATTTTGATCTTGATGCTGATTTTATTAATGCGCTGAAACAGTAACAGAATAATCATTGTGCAAGTTGTAATTGCATAATGTTATGGCGGTATCTGAAAAATGATCCAAGACAATTTACCGTAGATAGAAAAAATAACAATCTTGGTCATACACGAGAAAATATCATGTTGACCTGTCTTGAATGTAACCGACGTAGAGATTCTAGTTAAGTGATTCGGGTGGTAATTGTGTGTCATCGGGAATTATCTCTAATTATTCACGTACAAATCCACGTTGAGGAGCAGTTGAATCGAGTCTGTAGATTGCGGGTCTACCAGTGGATCTTGTCACGGTGGATATCTTGTGCGTCGTCATACTCCAAATAGGATCAGTCGCTCTTTTTTACCTCCTTCAAGTTCACCGGGCTCGTATAAATACCTGATAGTGATATTACCTAATACTGGCTGGGCTGAAAGATCACGTTGTTGTGTAGGTATTGATATCCAAATAACCGCTCAGCAAGTGTTCGATTAAATCGTTCAACAATTGCCTGATCACGATGAATTGCAGATTGTCCTCGTCGTATTTTGACATTATGTTGCTTCATTAACGATGATAATGGCCAAAGAAATTCCTTGCCAGGGTCAACTTGTAGCAGCTGTTGCCATCGTAGACCACCTCGTTGATAAATTCGTTTAAAAGCATCGGCTACCTCAGATGCTGTTTTCGTTGATAGGGATTCTGCATCTTTATATCTACTTGCAACATCAACAACAGTTAGCGCGTATTTGTACGTTTTTCTACGTATAGTATCAAGTGGTAAAAACAGAATATCAGCTTGATGAACTTCATTAGGAACACTGACACTGAAATGTGCAAATGGAATTTGCTTAGCTGGCGGTAGGAAAATTTGCCATATTGCCTGTTTGGATAACCACGCTTTAGCAGTAGAATGTTTAACCGCTGCTGCATCAGCGAGTTTACTAAATGCTGCTTTACCCTTCCAGTATCCAATTGGGGAATAATAAATCGATTCCATTGTATATATTACCAGCCCCTAGTGCTAATTTACCCTTCATCGCGGATCTTACTAACCAATTAGCTAATTTTTCGTTGATATCTTTATTTTTTATAGCATTTAACGCATGAATTAATTTCACATCTGCAATATGCCTATGTTGTACGTCACTGCTTTTATACGCAACATCATGAGCATGGCATGCTTTATCAATAGCGTTTATTGGTTCCTCGCCTGGTTTTGGGTGATCCTGATTATCAAGCCTGATATCGAGTCGAGTACCAGGACCGCAATAATTATATCCTGGTAGATGTTTTTCTCCTGGGTATTTAGCCCATGGAGTCCCGGGTAATTTTGTTAATTTTGCTGCAATATCACCTCCTCGTTGCTTTTTTTTAACGCTGAATTTGTCCCTGAATTATCACCGGGAATAAATTTAAATCTCTTTGTACCACATAGCGTACACTTGCCCGTAACCTCTGATCTGTTATTTTTTGTGGTAATAGTTGTTAGTGTATCCGTCGGGGTACGCGTCCTGCACTTCACACAATATAAATCCATGGATATTTTGTACAGCATGGATATAATTGATTTCTCAGCGACAAGAAAACGAGAACCTGTCAAGCACCATCCTGCGTTACCAAATTCCATCAGAATGATAATAATAGGACCATCTGGAAGTGGAAAGACACAGTTGTTACTCAATCTTATAATGGAGATGGTTAAAGTGGGATAAATTGTATTTGGTAGCCCCGTCAGTTGATGATCAACGATGTTATGATGTACTTAAGGATTTTAATGAAAACGCGCGAATAGATAATGATAACGATGTTATCGAGTTTATAACCGATATTGATGAAGCACCATCAGTTAATTCCATAGACGGATTTATTAATAATTTAGTTGTATACGATGATGTGATGCTGGATAAGCAATCAAATCCAGCTAGGATTTTTTCTCGAGGTAGACATAAAACACCGATGTCATTTATGTTACTCAACGATACACACAAATACCAATAGTGATCAGAGATAACTGTAATATTTTAGTTGTGTTTAATGGAGTTGATACACACACGTTGCGAAATATTCATCAAACCTGGTGCAGCGGTGATATGGATATAATTAAATTCAGAAATTTCTTTTCACGAGCGCAAGCTACCCCACATGAATTTATAACAATAAATTTGCACGATCCTAGAACAAGATATCGAATCGGACTTGATAAAATATTTGGATACATTAATAGCAGCAGAGGGGGCCATGCCCTCAAGTTGGTTCGTTTTTTGTAATATACTCGCCATCGCGGAGAAATAACATGAACTAACCTAGGGACTCTAGGGACTCTTTGAGAGAGCAGCCTCTGTAGTTAGTTATTTTGATTTTTAAGGTTATTAATCCTTTTTTTAGGAAGGCTTATTTCGGTTTTTGGACGTTTCCAAAATCGGTCTGTTCGCCCCCTCTGCTGCTCCTCCACATCTTTAACCATCTTCTCACTTTTGCCACTATTCCTGTCTTCTTCTTCTCCTTTTCTGGCATCCAGTCAGGATGGCCTAGAGCTCTGAACTGTTACTGAACTTTTATCCAATTCTGATTGAGCCTCTCAAACTCTTCCTTTTTCTTTAAATTTTCATTATCCTTTCTTTCTTTACTCCATTTCTCCTTTATCTTATTTACTTCTTCCACCATCACTGTTCTGATTAGTTCTTCAGCTTTCTTCAGCTTTTCCAGACCCCTTTTGACAAAGGGCCAATCTGACCATTTCACCATTCCTTCCAAAAAAAACCACCTTACTTCTACAACATTATCCAAGGCCTCTTTTAACATTCCAATTTTGACATAGGGAAGATTAATAAACCCTCTCAACTTCTTCGCTTCTTCTTCTATTAACTCCTCTATCTTCTCCCTGGTTACTATTAGTTTGTTAGCAAAGTACAAACTGTTTCTTATCCTCCATTCTCTTTCAATTCTTTCCACTACATATTCACTGTATATCATCCAATAGTATGTTTCCTTTAAGTTGTTGAACAGGTCATTTACAGCTACCATTTTCTTTTCGCTTATTCCGTAGAATGGCGCGAATGACGAATGTTGTGGGTTCTTATACGAAAAGCGCGGACGTGAACGAAAACATCCCTAAGACTCAAATCTTATATTACCTAGATCATCACTTAAAACACGCGGACGTGAAGGAAAACATCCCCTACTTTTCTCATCTCGTATTATCTACTATCCACATACGCGAAGCAGCAATAAACAAACCCAAAATCTACTATCCACACACGCAAAGCATTAAAATCAAACCCAAATCTACTATCCACACAAACATACGTGAGTGATTACAAAACCCAATAATCTACTATCCACACTAACCTACGTGATCGCTAACAAACACACAATCATATACATAAACATATACAATCTTAACACGAAAAGAGTGATTGTTTATAAATATACTACTCTACATACACACATTGGCAAATCGATTACTATTTCTTTTCTAGAGATTGGGGTAGCCCTGAAAAGGGCTGTTTGTTTTGAACTCCAGGGCACCTGGTTAATGGTTGCACCTCCCTGGCCTGGCACCGTAAACGCATCTTCTACTCCAATCTCCTTTCACTCTTTTGACTGGGAGCGCAGAGGGAGGATGATTGGCTTCAGCACCCCAATCCTCTGTCTCTGGTATATTGTAAGTCATCCTCTCTCCTATTTTCGTTTCCTCCTCTTCCCTCTGTCTTCTCTCCTTTTCCTTCTTTATCATTCCCTCTTCGACTATGGCCTTGTGTCTATGCCGCATCTTTCAAGGAGTGCAATCCGCGTGCCACCATCGGTTTCAACACAGGAGTCACCGAACGAAAGGCCGATTTTAACATATCTCCTAAACCGTGTCCTCGCTGTCGAGCAACCTCTCGGTACACTGGATACATGACTTACAAATCGTAAGAGAACCGTTTTAGAAAATAGAGTTTCACCGTGACTTTCCCTTTGGTGAATGGAATATTTTGTCCCAGATCTCCTTTTATAGCAATGTTGACCGTGTCCAAATAAGACTTGCTGACAGGCAAATAGTGATGATGTACAAATTAGCGGTGAACGTGATAAGTGTTTCCACCTTCCTTCTCAGCGTTCGTTGCAGAATCCACTTTGAAAGGAATGACACGCAGTAACGGTACGGAGGCGTGTCCCACCACTTTGTACTCCACCACATCAGAGTACACAAAGATCAAATTCAGTCCTTGTTTCATTTGTACCGGGGAACGAAATAACTTGCTAAAAGAATCGTTGTCAGAAATGACTGGTAATTCGTTTTTCTTGATCATGGTCATTCTCATGTCCATGTCCCCGCCCAACATGTCAAACAATTCAGGACAAAATAAAATAGACATGATTTTACCCCCGTCAAATTTCATCAGGGAGCGACAAGCTGCTTTGTCGTATTCCATGGTGACACTTTTTTTTTGACCCTTTCCAAATCTTTAAGAAATACGACATTAAATCTGGAGGTCATGGTGCTGACCAAATGTTGACCACTAAAATAATAGCCTGAAGGAACGAACAAGTGGTAGGACCACTTTTGAGTTTTGTCATCATAGGTTTTGTGATCATATTTGACATGGCTATTCAAGTACTTTTGCAAGGGTTCGTCATGAACTTCCACCGTAAAAAATTTTGATTGGGAAGGAGATTGAGGACTTGCGTCGGGTGAATGATTTCTACCAAAACCACTGGGTAAGGTTAAGTAAAACTGGTTGTTATTGCTCATAATTCCAGAGTTCTCTGGCTGTCCGAGGGGTTACTAGAAGTCAGAGGCGTGTCTCCGCCTAAAATGGGATTGTTGTTATTGGAGTGGTGACTGGCACTGGTACTGGACACAAGGTTCCCGTTGTTCCCGTTCGAGGAGAATTTCAGGGAGGGATTGGGAAGCAGGTAACCGATGCAAATGCTTAATAAAATGGTCCACAATTGTTTGTCTCCTTCTTGCGAACTCATATTGGCGATGGCTGCCCCGATGATACAATAAACCACAACGATTTGACAGAAAAAGACGATTTGCGTTTTAGGCACACGTTCTCCACACCACACCCACAAAGGTTGTTTTTGCAAATCTTGCAGAGAAGAGCTGGGTGAAGGAGTGGTCGCCGTAGCTGCATCTGTGTGAAAGGGCATGATGGTCACTTCTTTTTATAGTCGATGACTTGCGAAGCGTCGATCCAAGAATCAAACTGGGTGGATATCCTTTCCAACGTACTTTGACTTCTTTCACACGTCGTTTGTCTACTTTACGGGTTCTGCGTTCGAGAATGCTTTCGATGTCGTACACGTCGTCTTCTTTTTTGGTGACACGTTGTAACTCAGGTAAGTAAAACGTTCCTTTGAGCACTTCTCCGTTCATGTCTTCCAATTTTATTGACGGCAGGATGACGGCCATGCACTCGTCCAGTGACATGAAACAATTCGGTGGTCCAGTTAGGTAAGTAACCTTTGTCGAAAGTGCGTTTGGTTTTGTCAATGCGTACCCAATCTCCTACGGCCAACATTCCACTTTTCTTGGGGACAGCTCTCGTCGGGGACGTACCAAACAGGCGATCAGACACCAGCACTTCGTTCTCGGGAGTCAACTCTTGCGGGGCACGTACAGTGCTTCGATGGTAAGATTGCTTTTACGTTTGCACCAGGTGCGGTAAGATGTCGATGTACTTCAGAGTGTGGTGATGCGTAAAATATTTCCACATGCGTTCTTTCAAAGTGCGTTGAAAACGTTCCACGATGCTGGCTTTGGTTTCAGGATTCTCGGTGGTAACAAAATGAATGTCACGTTTCTTTAATTCGTTTTTGGAAAGCTTGGTTCAGAAATTCGGTACCTTTGTCTGTTTGCCATCGAAGAGGGTGACGACCGCTTTGTTTCAACACCCGTTGCAGGGCTCGCACTAACTCACTGCTCGATTTGGAAGTCAATGGCACGACCCAGGCAAATTTGGAAAAGACGTCGATGACACAAAACAAATATTTGTAGCCGCGATTGTAGCTGGCTAAATGAGAGACATCGGCTAAATCGGCTTGCCATTGATGATCGATGCCTTCCACTCGGGTGCGACTTCTGGAAAACTTGCGTCGAATGGGTTTGTGTAAATAGCTCGTTCTTGTAACCATCGTTGCACTTGAGGTAAACGGAGACTTTTTAGTCGAGATTTGGCAGCACGATACAATTTTTGACTCCTGCGTAACCTGCAGGATGAGAGGGATCGTAGGAAATGCTGGTTAAAGCCTTCTCCATCTTTTTGGTTTGTTAATAAGGCACCCACTCTTGGAAGATGCTACTCTTTTTCTCTTGGGGTATTTTCTTGGATTGCAATGCTTTACGTGTGCGACAGGCAATAGGTGTCGCAGAGGAGGATCTCTGAGCGGGGGATATCGGTTCTTGTTCCACTTCTGTCTTCACCTTCTTTTTGTCTTCTGATGAAGAAGGAGTGGTCAGCATCTTTTTAATCCATCCAATTCTGGAGGTAGGTGGTATAGTTAACTTGCATACTTTTTCTGGTTGAGTTTGAAACCCTTCTTCTTCTTCTTCTCCTTTTTCTGTCTTGATCACTGATAGTGGTGGTAGTAGTGATGGTGCTGGACTTTTCATCAAGGTTTTAAAATCTTTCAGAGTGGGAAGAGCTGTTTCGTCTGAGGCTTTCTGGTGAAAGAGTTGCAGTCGTTGCAAGAGTTGACCGTACTTTTGCGATTTTTCTGTTTCGGACAAATCTTGGCGATCCATCAAGGACTGCAATTCGTGTTGTAACTGGGACATCTCGCTCAAATGGGGATTGGGAGGTAAATGCGGGGTGCGTTGTTCTTGCCAATGATGGTATTCCATCCATCGTTTGTAAGGCACTAAAGCTAGTTTTAGTCCTTCCATGGGATGTCAGGGGTCGATTCTGAGATCTTGGGACTCCAGAGGGTCTTTTTATCTTGCTCCCACCAGTCCACCCAATACGGTTCCCTAGACTCCTTTCAGTAATGGATCTAGCAAGTGGGGTAAAATTCCTCCACGTTGGACCAACATCTTCTTTTTTTGACGAATGGGAATTTTCTTTTGAACCATTTGCCGAAGAACGTGAGGATGTTTGCCTAAGCATAGTTTCTGGTGTTTGGACAAAGGGATCGTGCCTTTCAAGACGTTCAAACAACATTCGCACACGGTATTGATGACCTCTTTGGAGGCTGATTGAATGAGTTTTCTTCGCAGGGGTGGAGAAACTTTGGACAGGACAGATAGGATGTCCCCATGTTTGACTAAACGTGGTGGCAGTCCTTTCCTTTTCTTCCCTTGGGGTTTAGAAGAGGAATGTTTTCTGGAGGCTGACACCTTTGCTTGTGGGTTCCGGGACATTTACCAAACATACACTAACGTCGATGACTTAACAAACGCCCTTACATCTTCTTTTTGGGGGACTATCGCTTTGTCATAAAGGTGACAATGTTTTTTCCAAAATCACCAAGGAATCCTCTCCTTTGTTGACGCCTCTTTTTCTTTGAACGACTGTATCTTTTCTTAAGGTAACGTCGATGCTTGGCTAAACGCTTTGTCGGATGACGAGTCTGCCTTTGTCTCTTTCTTTTTTGACGATAGTGACGGTGTGCACTTCTTGGAGATGACATCTTTTGGAAGTTCACTGATACCACTACTTGGTTGCAGGCCTTTATTATACTGGAACGCGTCGCCACTGATTGTCTTTACGGCGTATCAACACGTCGTGCAGGGGTACGCAACGGACTAAATCGAGCCAGTTCTTGCTTGGACAAATCCAGTAAACTATGTAACATGCCCGATCTTTCTTGAACTTTGATTTTGGGAGAAGGTACTTTGTGAGCAGCGGCCACTGCCGCTAAATTGGAGGATCCTGACACTGGGGAACTTCTTGGGGTCATCAACGGAGAAGTTCTTGGTGTGATCAACGTTTCCAAGTACTTTTCAGTTCTTGGTGACATCAACGGAGAAGTGAATGAACCTGAGGCTACCGGAGATACGGTCACCGCCGTTGCAGGTCGTGGTTTGCGAGTGTAAGGTTGTGTCCTGGCCGAAGTGCCTCTCTTGCGACTAGTTTTCTGTGGGCTTTACTTTGTTGAAACAAATTTTGAGTGATGTAAACGACACTGGCATTACGGTGATGCCCTTTGCGCGTAAACCACAGTTTAATTTCTTCTTCGTCTTCTCCTAACATGTCGTCGAAAATGACCAAATGGGTTTGACGGGAGTCAGAGACGATTTCGTCGTCTTCTTTAGGAATGCCTTCCACAAACACGATGGAATCGCCTTGACTTTCTCGCAAGAGACTGTACGCCGATTGCCACTCTTTGTAACACCACACGATGCGTTGAGGTGGCCGATCGATCAAATGATGTTTATGTTCGATCAAACGTTTGACGAATTCGGTTTTGCCTGAACCGCTAGGTCCAGCAATGAGCATGTTAAAGGGATGGCGAATATACAAAGCCTCCCAACTGGCACGATCTAAGTGTTCGTCGATGACTTTGACAGTGGAGGAAGAGGGAGCAGAGACAGCAGAGGTAGCCATAGTGTTAGGAATGTCACTTGTGACACGAAAACAGACAAGACAATGAGTTTATATACTTTTTTCATGACACGTTTATTGAATGTTTTAAACATGAACACGAAAGACAAAAGTACATAAAAGCCAAAGGCTTAAGTACAAGAATAAAAGGCACATGAAAACTATTAACGTGGAATAGAAACAAGTTTCTGTACAACATGTTTTGGGTAATGTTCTGACCAGTTCAACAGGGGGTAAGGTCACACAAGTGTCCTCCCGAAAGGGTCTTTTAGGCATGTCAACGACAGTCCTGTCCTGAGTGACGAGTTCTTCTTCTGGCTACTGTCACTAACACAGGTTGAAAAGTAACTTTTTTCTTTGGACGTTGAAAGGAAGGATCACAACTCTCGAGCATACTGGGCCACTTCTTGGGTCCAAGCCTCAAAACCCCTTTTTTTCCAGGCACGTACATCTGTCCAATGGGGGTATAAGTCACAAACTACACACACATCGTCATACACGTCTTCGGTAGCTAAAAGTTGACGAATCTTTTCTTCCCGTAGAGGTCGAGAAGTATCCAGATGAAAACGCAAGGCTTTCAGCAAAAGGAGTCTCTCGTGAACATTTAAAGGCACCACTTTCATGTTGAATGGGGTGTTAAGTACTGTTCGTAAAGAGTCCACAAGGAATCGGCAGGTAAACGAAATCCCAGAAAACAAGTCACTAAGACACTCACCACTTGTCGACTAAAATTAAACGGATACAGTTCTTGTAATAAGTGATGGTAATGATCCACGGTTTGAATATAGTTATTGACTTCCTTCCACGGAATCTGTTCAATCACATGTGATAAAAGACTTGGCATGACAGCCTGTTTTTATGCTCTTTTTTCGGATGCAATAAATGTACTTTCTGCCTAGAGATATTCGTTTTCCAGTAAGGAATATAAATACTCTGTGTGCTAACCTACACTCCAAAGTTCATTCTACAGTTCGTTCAGAAGTTTCCTCTTTCTATAAACAGATGTTACATAAAATATGTTGGTAATTCTTCAACTTTTCTTCCTCAATTCGTTGCAGTAGGTTTATCTCGAAGTTACGAAAAACATGAACATGTCGATCGTTTGTGACCTCAAAGTGTTGAACAACGTCTGACCACTGAAACAATTTCTGACGAATCAGTTCCCTTATAGCATTTAGGTACCAGTGGTTAAACATCTGGTTACGTAACGGATGTAATTGTTCTTTACGTTTGACTTGTATTTTGACCAGTTCTCGGTAAATGCGTTCTCTCAACTCCACAGGCAAGCCCAAATGTTCTCTTGTAAAGTATCCATTAAGTATACACACTGTTTTCGGAATCACTGGGTGGTGGCCAATAGCCTCATTTACCTTTGTGACTGATGTAATATCCACTCATGATCAGTCTTCTTATACTTTAGAAAAAGAGCACAATTTAAAAACGGATGAATGACTTTGCATTTGTGTTTCACTTGAATTTTGACCAGTTCTCGGTAAATCCTTTCTCTCAACTCCACAGGCAATCCACGAATGTTTTCTACCAAAGGATCTATGAATAGGTCAGTCAGAATTCACAATCTTCTCCTAGAGCAAAAGTAATCCACATAGTAAGTAATTTCTGACCACTGCCATTCAGGGTAACGTCCAAGAATCTCATTGAAATATTTTGATGTAAACGGTCTAGAGTGATATAATAGGATGAATGTACACTTGACCCAGAGAAATCTAACACACTGGTTGACTTTTTTCACTTTCCTCTTGTGAATTTCTCGACACAAAAGTTCTACAGTTACCCATTGAGATTTAACTCTGGCAAGTCCCTGCCAAACTTCCTTGTAAATCTTCTCCTGCAGTTCTTTAGGTAATGATTCAATATCATTTTTGAAATGGAGCTTAAATGCTAGTCTAGGTGATGTCCAACATTTGAATCCTAACCAATCTGGTTTCTTCTTCAACGACATGGTAAGTTACTTCAATGTCTCGGTCCCACTAAGGGTAAGTAATGACAATTCGGTGACCAACGAGAATCTTCTAGGTAGGCCGAATCTTGTGGTTCCCAGTGGTGAAGTGACACACCGCAACTGAAGCACTTGACTTTATCCCCTTCGCCCAAGTAGAAAAATCCGGCTCTGGCTAATTCTTCGGGGGTCGGTCCTTCCAGATACTAAGGCCATTTTCTTTTGAACGATTGAAGACGATTTTTAAAGTCGCAGTATTTCGACAGACGCACAGGAAACGAATATTCGTCTTTCACAGGTTCGTTTCGATGAGGGTTGGGTGACATGGACAGGAGTTTGCCCAGGGCTGGATGACATCCGTAGGGGGGTAGACGTGAAGGTGGACATCCACATTTAAAACGAAAGCCAGTAAAGTGTCCAAGAGGACAAGCGGCATCACTTTCGCATCCCTCAGGTTTGACACGCACAGCATCACTTTCCATGATAGGGGCAGTGAGAACAAAGTTCCCATGATGCTTTACGGCATCGTTAAGGTCACTGCGTACAGCATCGTTCCCATCGCAAGGCTCACAATCGCATTCCACTTCAGAAACCCCAAACATGAATTGTGCCTGTCTCAGCTTGTTTTGTGTTTCTCTGAAAGTATTCATCTTCTTCGCTTGGTCTTGGTAGTCACAATGAACTATCGATCTTGCCTAGGGTTCCTTTTTATATACAGACCAATACCGACGTGTCCATACGGTAAGGTGAAATGATTGGGAAGTCGCACTCGCTTCTGGTACACGATTTGATAGACTTTTTCCAAGGGTCGACTGACGATGTCAATACGTCAAAAGTTCACCACTCGACTGGTACGATAATTCAGAGTCAATCCTTTCACTTTACACTTCGTGTGCACTTCTCCTTGTTTGTCCCGGTATTCGTAGTCGTAATTTTTAGGACCGCCACTTGCGAAACTTAGAATCTTGTCGTCGGGGTGCTCGTCTGTCCAGGCTCCTAAACGGTCTCCTTCGATGTCAGGGTGATGTTGACTCGGGTGATCGATGTAAATGCAACTGTCCGTGTCAAAGTACAGGACGCGATCCCCTAACACTTCTAAAGCTTCGCACAATTTTAAGCGAGTATAAGCTGTCACGTAAGCCGCAATGACGACATTTCCAAAGGGGTCGGCTTCTACAAAGTCCAGATCTTCTTCGTAATTTACTAAGATCAAATCTTCGCGAACGACGTCCACGTGTTTCATGAATTTAGTTTTGTCGTGAATCATCTGGAAGTAGCGGGAAGGTTCTGTCAAATATTCCGTCTTGGGTAAACACGGTCGTTGTGCCATTTTACCCCACAAGCAATTTAGCATCACTTTGGCAAACGATCGCCTGCCTTCGTTTTTCTCGATTTGCTCTAAAGTAATACCTTCTTGTACCCAGTATTTCTCTTTCAATGTCTTTTGGTCTTCGGGAGTGGGACACCAGGAAGGATAACCACTGGCTTCTTGCTTTAGTTTCAAAAAGGCATCCACGTAGTCTGCGAAAATGCCTTTCTGAGTGGGGTCTCCCTTGCGGTATTGTTGTGTCTTGGGAAAGTGGCAAATTTCATACACTTCTAACAGCTGGTATCCCATGTCCAGAGCTTTGAACAATTCTACGCTACCCCACGTCCCCGTCAAGGCACGTTCTTCCTGGGTGTGCTGACAAGGTTGGTCTTGGTTGCACGTTTCGGCACAAGTACGGCACAAAGGAAACATCAGTTTATCTTGACAATGGTGAGGTAGCACGGGATGGTACAAGTCGGTGGGAGGAAAACTTTACATTTGATCAAGCCTTGTATTGTCGAATGTTTTCAGGTCGATGTGTTCCGTCAACAATTGTGGGTGCCCTGCAGGAAAGCGACAATATTTGCACACGTAGGAATACAGCGAACGCACGTCCAAGTATTTGATTTCTTCTCCTTTCTCTTCGTCGGCTTGGTACAGAAAACAGGTGGCATTGGTTCTTCCTCCGTACAAACTATCCCTCGGGTTCAGGAGGTCCATGAACTGGTAACTTTCCACGAGGCGTTTAAACTCGGGATCGGTTTTCAAACGCTGATAGTACTCGTGTTCCCACATTTCCACCACTTGGTATCCTTCCTGTTCTAACTTTAGGCGTCGGTGACAAGTGGCATGATACAAGTTTATATGGTTCGTTGTGAAAACTGACTTTTAGTGCCACGGTCAGGGTAACAGACGGTACATCCGTGAAATAATCAACCATTAAACTCGTACACGATCTTGGGGTTTTCTAAGTCCCAGCCATCGACCGAATGCATTCCGATGGTCTTTTCGCCTCCTCCGTTGCGGGCATACTGAATCTTTTTTTCTTCCTTGTCGCACAAGTAATGTAACCAGCGTAGGGCTTTGACCGAGTATTGACGTTTGACATAGTTGGTCGTTTGAGGACTGATGACAGCAACGGTGTTTTCAGGCATGAATCGTTGCCGCTACACTAAGGAACACGCTTTGGCAATGGTGCAAGCTTCTTTCAAAGGATCGACCCCTCCGTGTTCCATGAACAGTTCTGGAAATTTTCCACAGCAATGCCGTAAAATGTCCACGTCGGAACGACAATACTTTAGCATTTCTTCCTGAAACTCGAAAGGGTCGGAGGCGTGAGCCTGGTACCAAGCGTAGAAAGCTTCTCGTTGTTCGGTACGCATGTTGTCGGGGTCGTAATAGTGAGTCTCAGGTAAATGGGGTAGAACGGCGTGTTGATTAGCTTCCGTATTGAAAAAGTGTGGAAAGTACCCTTTAACCATTTCTGTCATTCCAAACGTTTCAGGCATTCGACTCAAAGGCATGGCCAAGTAACTCAAAGAATGTTTAAACTGTACTTGTCCCACTTGCATGAAAATGATTTTGGTTCCGTTCAAAGTCACTTTAGGACGTTCGGTGCCTTGTTCCGTATAGTATCTCAAAAGAAACTGTCCATCGTATCCGGAGAAATTGTGAGCTATCACCGTGGCATGACGATGACAATCTTCGTAACGTTCGATGTCCTCTTGGCTCCACGTCTTGTCGATGGGGTCTAAGACCCATTGAGCGAAATCGGCTAATGTGTTCGGTCCTCGAAAGATTTTTTCACGCCCTCCAGGAATCTTGCTGCAGTGAGGGCAATGACTGAAAATAGGCTCTTGAATGCACTTCTCGCACGCTCGATGAGCCACGCAGAAATTAGGAATGTGAATGCCAGTCTCTTGCATGCATTCAAAATCGAAAAAGATGCAATTGCCTTTTTTCTTCTTGTGACTGTCCTCTTTCTCTGGTTGAGACTGGTATTTTTTGCACGCAGCATTGATGTTCCAAGTCCACGATGTGGTGACAAATGTGACATTTTTTCTTTCCTCGACATACGTGTGCCTTGACAGTATTGGTACATATGCCTTGTCCACACGTAGGGCACAATCTCAGGAGTTGACAAGCACATTTCTGCTGTGAACCTTGCGTCTTCAGATGTTGTTGGTAACAGGCAGGACTGACAAACGTGCGCAGACAAGCAGGACAATGCACTCGTTCTTGTCCTTCGTACAGACAGGGTTGAGAGGCCAAACATCCTGAGCATTTCGATCCACAATGTTTGTGTTGCTCTCGATTGTTATAGCCATAGTCACATTTCTCACAGTAATAACTGTATCCGAGGAATGCGGTGATACTGGTAATGGTATCGAAATGTTCATCGTGATGATAAAGGTGAATGTATTTTCCATCCTTAAAGTCTTTCCCTCGAAAAAACAGAGGTCCGCGCACTTCTTGAGGGTGCACCTTAAAGGTGTAGCGTGGAGCTAGGATATCTTGCAATTTTTGCATCTCAGGAATGCCACAGGGTGTGTCTTTGGGCAAGCCGGCTTGTTGTAACAGGAGTTCTGCTTCGTTTCGTTGTTTGGCTCGGTCCGATTGTCGAATAGTTTTCCAGGCTCTTTTCCATTCTGCCGTGTCGTTTTTGTCAACATAGGTTCGTCCCACCACAATAGCCCTGGCTAAACACATCTGGTCTTGAGAATTGTGAATTTGGACGAGGCTCTTTTTGGTGATCCGAAGACCGTTCACCAATAACACCTTCTTGCGTTGTCCGGTCCCTTGAGGAGGAGAGACCTTTGTCATGTCCAGTGTGGCTTTTCCATCGGTGATGTCAAACTGGTCATTAGATTGTTGCACGTGTTGAATCTTGTCCATGACTTTGGAAGCGGTCAATTCTGCAGGGCTGCTAAACTAGATCCAAACAGGGGATTTCAAGCCGTCGTGTTGTATGGAAAGTCTCAAGCGATCGTCTTCTTTGACTTATTGTCGCTTGAGTGTGGTGAGCAAAGAATCCCACATCTCGGTGATGAACCCTTCTGCTTTCTCTAACGGTACTTCGGACTTAAAATCCTTAAACTTCACCGTGTATTTGTAAGCCGTGGTTCTAAATTTTCTAGAGGGACGCTTTTCCGTCTCTTGAATGGAATAGTACTTTTCAGGGTTGACTAAGGGCGGTGAACTTCGTTTAGAGGGTTTGGGTTCTGGTTCACTCATGTCCTCTTCAAAATCACTGGCATGAATTTGTGCCAAGACTTCAGCTCTGGTACGAGGCAATAGATAACGTTTCTGCTTCTTACTTTCTTCTTCTTTCTTCTCAAATGAATTGGATCGTTTCATCTTGATAGCAAAACGTCAAATGACTAAAATTTAAACACCATGGGTTACTTTATAGTCATGACAGACCAGCGTATATAAAGGGTGTGTGTCTTGTCCTTCCACTATTCATTTCACTCTCAAACCGAGCACAACGATGGAAGAGACTACACAGATCGAACGTTTCATCAGAGCTTTGCGAGGGGTCATCCGAAAATTCTCTTCAGACCAGCCGAGGGACTACTCACCCTCCTATCGAGATAAAAGTCAAGATACTTGCTATATCTGTCAGAAGAAAGGGCATTGGTCTTCAGAGTGTCCAGGCCGTCAAAAAAGCAAAACAGGGGTTAAAAGAGACAAAAGTCAAGATACCTGTTATTATTGTCAAGAAAAAGGACATTAGTCTCCAGATTGCCCTAAGAAACAAGAGGAGTCAGAAGAAGAGAGGGATACTGGAGAGGAAGAAGAAGAGGAAGAAAGCAGACAGGTGAGGAAAAAGAAACAGGAGAAGAAAAGAAGAAGGGAAGAAAGTGAGGAGGACGAGGAGGAAAAGACTGTGAAGGTGAATAAATTCAAAAAACAGACAGTGTACAATGAGATTGAAGAAGTCTATGAACTTTTTAAAGTGTTATGTTGTGAATTGTGAATTGGATTGTAAATATTTATAAAAAGAATAAATTAGATATAAAGGTAAGTGTCTTTGGGTTTTGATTTTAAAGTAAGAAGCTATACTCACGCACTCATGCATAGACACGTACTATAGGGGTAAAATGTTTTTTTTTTAGTTATTGGCAATTGAAAGTCTATCTAATTTCGAGAGACATGGGTGGCCCTGAAAAGGGCCTTTGGGGGTAGGGGTGAGTTTAAGCAATCAGCTTTAACTGTCTTAAGCCTTTGCCACGGACTGCGTACTGTTGATGATGATGATGTGGTTGAAATCACTAAGGGCGGTACGGTAGGCTTAGTCACAGGGTTGGAGTCTTTAGCTCGGGAAGGTCGTATTCTCTTCGGTCGTAATAAAGAAGTCTGATACATTTGTTTCAGACTTCTTAACTCTGCTAAAATGTCTAACAGTACCGTGACCGTTTGACTTTCACACCCTCTTTTCTTTGCTGCTGCTTCTTCTTCTTCTTGTTTTTTCTTACCTCTTCTTCTTGCTGCTGTTGCTGTAGGAGAAAAGCTTGTTCCGCTTCCTTTTGCTGTTGTATAAATTTCTCCAATTCTTCTTTCTGTCTCTATCTAAATTTTCCACGTGCAGTAATGAAGAAGAGGTGGCGAAGGTTCCGGAACAAATTCTTGCGAGGTAAGAAAATCCACAAAATCCCAATTCACCTCTTCTGAAAGTAAGTCCGGGTTCCCTTGGGTAGTCCCCACGGCTGGTACACCCCAATTTATCGTTTTCTGCGCTTCCGTCATGTTGAAAAACTGCCGCATGGATTGGCTGCTCACAGGCGCTAGCGAATCTATATAGGACATGTGACGTCACAGCCGGCTGTCTTCGGATTGGACGTGGGCTGACTGAATTTTGTAACGCGTGTTTGGATTGGTCAATGAACTCAATCCGTTTCAATCCTTCCTCTCCCAATAAATAAGCGCAGTTCACTGCATTCCTTCACCTGTTCTCGGCACCAACATGTGGACCGACGTGCAATCATCAACACTTGTGTCTTCCATGATGTTCCGGACGGACATACCAATGTATGTCCGATCCAAGTGGACAGTTGTCCATAGGACAGACACCAGCCTATGGATACGTAGGATATATGTGGAGAGGCAAGGATGCCTCAAGAGAGTTTTAGTATATGGCTCTGCAGTCAGACGCAGCTTGAGAAGAAGAAGAAGATCTCACAGATGCCCTTAATGTTAATATTAAGGGTATATTAATATAAAACCAAAGGCCCTTTTCAGGGCCCCTAATAGGTCTCGAAAAGAACTTGACTTTCATTGCCTACCCCTTTTTTAAAAAAAATGTCTGTTGTCTATAGTGTGTGTGTGTGTGTGTGTGTGTGTGTGTGTGTTTTATCCCTCTCCCCTGTTCCATTTCCCCTTGAGGCTAAACAGGCCCAAGATTTTTTTTTTCATGTTAAATTTACATAGAGGCTAGACAGGCCCAGGGTGGTTAATGTTAAATTTACATAGAGGCTAAACAGGCCCAGGGTGGTTTTTAATGCTAATTCCCCTTGAGGCTGAATCGCCCCTATTCACTACTAAGGATATGCAAATTTTTAAATCTAAGGTTCACAGTAAGTTTTTGATAACTTGTAAACATTGAAACTGAGCTTTGACCCTCGGAAATGTGTACTTAAAATGTGTTAAGTAATGATACACATTTGAGACAAGTAAAAGAATAGTCAACTCTTATTTCGGAAATAAAACTAAACAAACAAAACATTACGCAATTCTTTGGTATCCATATTTGAAATAAGCGCTGTTTTTGTTTCGTTGGTCATACTGTTAGCATAAGGTTTTACAAATTACAAGAAGGATGTCATGTCGACTCAAATCGCAACAACGGAATTTGTACATGAAGGTAAGTAAGTTGCACAGACCGGTTTCGACTACTTTTAATTTTTGGCAGGAAGAGGTGTTACGGGAAAAAAAAGCTAAGGGCTTGGCTGAATATTATTAGTTCCACCGTGTGGTGTTTATCAATCCGCCTCAAGTATCTGGACTGTGGCTTTTATTCCAGTTCTCTTACCAATTTACTGAAGACTGACGCTCTTTGAGCAAAATATTTGGTTGACGTGACCTATTCGTGGCACAATTCAAGTCCAATCCGTATTTTCAACATAGGGCCCTACATAGACCAATGACTTGCATCTTATTTAGAATTTTAGTTGTGTCAATGCCGAGTTCTAGTTTCTTTTGTCAAATGTCAAATATTGCTATTCCGTCCAGAATAGAGTATTTAAATCATCTGAAGTTATGTTGGGCGTTTCGATTAGATGAAAGACTATGCCTGAATATTTATTGAGATCTCTGTATGAGACAGCTCAAACAATTAAACGTCAGGTTCCGTTTACATATTTTATATTAAGTTTTGAAATAGAAAAATTTACGATAAATATAAAAATTGATAGTAAAAGACCTATATTTCAGGACACCGTATAATGTTATTAGTTTTGTGTTAATTACAGTTTGAAGTGAATTGAAGTAGACGTCTAGTGTTAAGAAGATAGGAAGATGTAGTATACTTATATCTTAGTTCAGGGCGAATATAAAACAAAATTTCGTGCGTGGTTTCTCCGGAGGCAATGAGACAGCGCCCATGTCCCAGACTAACTACACGGTATGGACAATTAACATTGTTTGGTAATATAGCACGATATGGAACTTTAACATTGTGGGACAATAGAGCATGATATGGAACTTTAACATTGTGGGACATAGAGCATGATATGGAACTTTAACATTGTGGGACAATAGAGCATGATATGGAACTTTAAAATTGTGGGACAATAGAGCATGATATGGAACTTTTAAATTGTGGGACAATAGAGCATGATATGGAACTTTAAAATTGTGGGACAATAGAGCACGATATGGAACTTTAACATTGTGAGACACTATTGCACCCTACGGAACCTTAACGTAATGGAACAGTATGGGGGGCTATGTAAATCTAACATTTACGGACGACGCTAAGAGAAATTTGAGACTGCATGGTCTCCATGGCAATTCATGTTACTGCACACTTTGGACAGTATATACCCACAAGGGACTTTTAGATTAGCTGTGCATAACCCCTATAAAACTATAACATTAGAGGTTTATGGACTACTACGGAAATTTAACATTATTGATTTTTAGTCGTGTAGGAGAATTTAACATTTGCGGTTTATTGGGTGGTAATAAAATTTAGCATTACTAGTTTATAACTCACTATGGGAATTTACATTAAGAAAGACACGATAGGGATTAATGAAATTATTATGACATGACTTTCTAGGTTTTTTAAAAACGACCGAAACTAATTATGACTTATTAGAAACTATTCTAACTGACCAACACATTTTATAACTAAACATATATTCTTACTAATACCTATTTGAACTGACCAATATCTATTCTGAATGGCCATCACATATTTACTCACTAGTCGATACCTATTCTGGCTGACCAAAACCTAATGATCAATACTTACTCTGACTCAAACATATATATTATGACTATCAAATGTTACAACACATATTCTACTAGCCAATACATAATCATATTCAATCTTATTTTGCTTGACCAAAACATATTCTGACTGATGAACTCCTATTCTGACTGGCCAATATATTTCATTGCTGCTCAATATCTATTATAACTTATCAACATATATTTAAACTGACCCATGCCTATTCTGACTGACTAAAATACCTATGTTTACTGACCAATATACAGTTAAAATGACCAATATGTACCGTGACTGACCAATACATATCTTTACTGATCAAAACCTGTCCTGACATACCAAACACTGTTCTGACTGATCAATATCCATCCCGTCTGATCAATAGCGATTTTGACTGACAACACCTAATCTCACTAACTAAAACCTCCTGTGGATGTTGTTGTTCCTGGTCTTGTTAGTCGTCTTGCTTCATTTCCCCATCCATAAAATGCAATAGCATCCCGCTTTATTATGAGCTGACACTTGTACAAAAATGTGAATAAAGGTTCATAAATATAGCTACGTTTGTAATGTTTGAAGTTAATCTTTGAGTGATACAGCTATTTTTGTCGCAAAAAATAGTAATCATTTTAGGAATTATTTTGTCGTGCAAAATGAAAATGTTTTCCAATGTCAAATTTGTCACAAGATTATTCGTGACTTTCCGCACATTCCTACTGACCTAAGTTACCGAACAAATGAAAGAAAGGAAAAAGTACGGAAATAAGAACCGATGTAAACCGGTAATACTGCACACTTATATATTTATATATTAACAAACTTACTTGCATGTAAATAAATAAATGAGTCGATAAATAAATAAATAAATAAATATATATATATATATATATATATATATATATATATATATATATATATATATATATATATATACACATAAATACATAAATAAATAAATAAATATGTATCAAAAATATTGTACAGTTACTGTGAAATTGTTGCTTTTTGTCAATGATTTAATTACCTGAGTATTTCCTTTTGGAGTCTTCTAACGAAAGGTTATGCGATTAATGTGAAGCTCTGCTATCGATTATTTTAAAACGTATATAGAGTATTCTGTTGTAGATTAAGTAGAACTCATACGTGTTTACTGAGCACAGAAAAGACGACAATCTTTAAATTATTTTAAATAAATATAAATACTTTTGCAACTAAAAATTAGATTCACACCTAGATTCTTAATCAAACTTCATTACTTTTTCTTGTTCATCTGGAAATAAGAGTCGCTACTTTATTTTCGTTCCTTAGTTTGAATCATGTTGTTTCTTTCTCAATGCAATTTCGAGAATGGTAATTCCAAGAGTGCGGAAGATCTCTCTCTAAGCTCTACTAATTTCTCCAATTCCACTCTCCACGCCTAACATCTATTTGTCTATCTATCTATCTATCTCTCTATCTATATATGTATCTATCTATCTATCTATCTATCTATCTATATATATATATATATATATATATATATATATATATATATATATATATATATATATATATATATATCTGTCACTCTGTATGTCAGTCTCTCCGTCTGTCCATCCGTCCGTCCATCCATATAACCATCCATCCATTCACGTTTCAAGGCTAACAAGCATTCCAGAGACAAAACAAATTATTGTCAGCGATGATGCTTTGTGTACATGTTTTGGTGTTCCGTGTTACGATCTCAATGTCCTCCTTGGTATTAAAAAAGAAATTAAAATACCCTACCTTGCTGTATATCGTAAATGTTTTTATGTATTTGCGTCAGTGTGTATGTGTACGTTTGTGATCCTACCACGTCCCTTCTCTAACTCTGATTAATTTTAAGCAAACAACAATTTTTCCTTCGTTCCCTTATGTGGATTTGCATATTGGTTTCAAGGTAAACAGAAGTATAACTCTCCACTCAATATAAAAATTCCAGACACATTACGCTGAATTTAGAAATCGTTAGATCGTTTGAAAAAGAGCAATAATATCTATGTCACGTATCCCAATAAAGCCCTGGACAATCACAATAGAAGCAAGTATAAATATGAAACTTGAATGCCATTATGCCACTGAATGTCTTGAGTTACAGTGAGGACAAACTTAAGTCTTTCCGCGTAAGTACATATCGATGCAATGTTACGAATCGCAGCCAACATCGAATAACATGAAAGCAATGTTGAGGCAGTATGTAGCGTACAATCGACAAAACACTTAAGTATCGGCTCTGTAAGTTTGTATTCTATCGCGTACAGTACACAAGGAATTAACGTAAAACACTACAAGGATTTATCGATCCGGCATTATGGAAAGTACAGTAAACAAGGAAATAACATAACAAACTGCAAGGATTTATCTATCCAGGCATTATGTAGCGTACAGTCGACAATGAAGTTATTTAATCGCACTGTACGATGATGCGTAGTTATGAAGTACACAGTCGACAACGAACTTACCTAACTGAACTTGAATCGTGCATCGATATGACATCATATAGTAAATAGTCTGTAACGGGCATACTTAGGTCCATCGGCCCGTTTGTTCACCGCATGAAATATTTCCCACGATGTCTATACTGGCAATAATAATAAATTTCTCTGAGATTAAAAACAGCATTGTACTTTACGAGTGCCCACTTGCAAGTACACAAACCCATGCGTCAAACTGAGAACTTGAGAGGACGTTTTTTGCCACAGTTTATACAATGTTGCAACTGCAAATTTATAGAATGAGGTAAACTGTCCTATTGCTATAAAAGTTAGATTGAATATGTTGCCATTTATAGAGGATTAAAGAAGCTAGATTTGCGTCGTTATTGGACCGGTCATTTACAGAACATGTTTTGGATTTTCAAATTTGGTGTTACTCATTTATAAAGGTATGATCCATTTTAAAAAGAGAGCGGTTAGTCTGAATATGTGTTGGTCAGTGAAATATATATTGCCAGTCAGAATGAGTATAATAGGCATTGATCATTTAGAACAGAAGTTGCTCGGACAAAAATGTTTTGCTGCAGTAACAATAAATGTTGTTGAGTTATAATAATAAGATATTCGGTCAAAATAGCTAAGCATTAGTCTCAATATGTATTGGTCAGTCAAAGTAGGTATTGATTATCAAAATATTTGTTGGTCAGTCAAATTAGGTATTAGGTATTGCTCAGTCAGAATATGTGTGTGTGTGTGTGTGTGTGTGTGTGTGTGTGTGTGTGTGTGTGTTCAGTGATATTAGGTGTTGTCCAGATAATATACTTACTGGCCAGACATAGTGAGTCCGGTTTCTTGTTAGGTATGTCTTATTTGCTTTGTTTATGTCTCATAAGCCGAGAATGTCCCATTGTGTTCAATTCAGTTAAGTCCCACAACTTCATGAGTAATGTAAAATTGTCACAGATGTCAATTGTGGCATCTGCAATTGTATATGGGAAGTAAACCTCTGATGTTATATTCCCGTACTACCCAATTAACCGATAATGGCATGTTTCGATAGGGAGATATAGATAGCTCAGTTTAACTTCCCATATGGATTATAGATCGCTAATGCTAAATTCCCACCGAGGGAATGGTGGTAATGAAGTTCCCCTCAAGAGGCCTTATTATCATCCATAATGTTATCTTTTGAGAGGGACATACTCTCATCAGTAATGTTAAATTATCGTTTTAGACCCATAGCCGCACACCATATTAAATTTTAATATAGTGCTTTAGTGTCATACCATGTTAAACGTCCATAATTTTGTGCTATAGTAGCCGCCAATGTCAATTTTCCACATCATAATATAGTGGTCATTCGTGTAAAATTCCCACAGGCCACCATAACATATCGACCATTTATAACGTGGTATTTCCATAGTAGCCTCTATAACTACTCACAAATGTAACTGCATATTATAATTGGATTGGACAAAGAGGACACGGAAACATTAGATTCAAATTCCCAATGTATACAGATATGCCACAGGTGTATTACTGTGATCTGTTTGTAATCAAATTGAAACAAAAATTTTAGTTGGGGAGGGGAGTATGGAGGATGAGATCGTTTGAAAAACATTTTCCGGCCCCTAAACAGCTTGATAAAAATATTCTTGCAATGGTTAATAGGAATAAAGCATTAACTATCAGATCCATTACTGCAGTTCAGAAAACAATTTATCTTGAGGTAAAAGAAGGTAAATATCGTGGCTCAAAAGAAAATCCTACGCCCTACTCTCATTGAGAAAACTGACAGGTAGATCCCTTAGATCGACATACAGACAAACAAAGAGATATATGTATAGACAGACGGACATACAGACTGATAGATAGATAGATAGATAGATAAATAGATAGATGCATGCAGGCATACATACATACATACATACATACTTACATAGATAGATAGATAGATAGATAGATAGATAAATAGATAGATAGGGTATATACAAGGAATATAACAACAAACATGACTAGACTGTACTATATGTCATTACTTCATAAAGATACAAAATATGTATGCAGTAAACTAAATGTATCCATCCTTCCATGCAATCATGCATGTATGCACGCAGGCACGCGCGCGCGCATACACACACACATATATACATACATACATACACACATGCTTACCTACCTACCTACCTACCTACATGCATGCATACATACATACATACATACATACATACAACATACATACATGCATACATGCTGTTGTTGTTGTTGTTGTTGTGGGGTTTAACACCATTTTTCAGTACATTATAGGCTATACATGGCGGCCAGTATTAATGGTGAAGGAAGAAGCCGGGAAAATCCCGGAAAGAACCACCTACCCACGAGAAGCTACTGGCAAGCTTTGTCACATACCCACATTGGCTGAATCCGAAACTCGAACCGGCGCAATCAGAGGTGAGCTGGCAGTGATCCGTAACGGAGAGCGCTTTAGACCACTCGGCCAATACATACATACATACATACATGCATACATGCATGCATGTATACATACATACATACATACATACATGCATTCGTACATACATACACACGTACATACTAACTAAATTAATTAATTAATTAATTAATTACTTCAAGAAATGTTCTCATGACTGTGGCGATGTTTTAGAGAATAAATCTTTATTTCAGAAAATAAGTTGAAAATACCGATCAGGACAAAACGAGAAATTCTACTTTTCATTTTATGGGTAAATATTTATCCGGTCCCTGTCAGTCATTAAAATGTAACACTATAGTTGATTTTAATCATTGCTTCTGTTTCATTCGTGATTCGTTAAGTTTCTGAAAAGTCCCAAATGTCCTGATGAATGATTAATTCTTCTAATTAACTTCATAAACAATAAATCCTCCCTTTTTGTGAAGTTTTTAATTGAGTTATATTTTAATACAGAAACACATATTCTCTCTTATTCGAAAATAATAACACTTCAGCCTCATATTATGTTTGTGTTTCAATTTTATTTTTAAATATATATTGAACGTATAAATTGTTAGAAGAAAGTTCTATACAATAACGTAAAGTGAACATAGAACATGTTTTTTAACCAAACACACAACCAAGAGCTTTTCTTTTGACTACAACTTCCTTTCCCCTACCTGAACCCCAAGAGTAACACCGAATACAGTCTCAGTTCAATATCGTATTTGTATGTATGTTAATATAATATTATAAGGTGTGGTTGTCAATAATTTCCAGGTCACAAACAGGGGCCAAGTTCTCTGAAGGTAATATGAGACCAAGGGGAAAAGGTTAGTCTCGATTCTGAATTTATTTTTATATGTCAGTAAATTCTCACATGGATGTTGCGTTCGTATCTCAGCAGTTTCTAAATGATGACTCTAGGACCACGTGTGTATCCCCTGGATCTTGACCCACGGGTTTCAATGACTCAAGGACCACATATGTATCCCCTGGGTCTCGACCGACGGGTTTCAATGACTCAAGGACCACGCATGTATTCCCTTGGGTCTCGACCCACGGGTTTAAATCAAATCTCAAATAATATGTGTTGACACATTAGTCAACGTTGACGAATATCTGTACTTAAACAAACCAAATAAATAAGTTGTATTTCCTGTCGAATTCACATGTTCTGAAAACAAAATGTCTTCTAACCTATAGAAGCTGATACAAAAACAGTAATATATTGGAACTAATAAGATTCGGCTTTTAAAATACGGCGTATCCTTTTTTACATTATTCGCACACACCCACAGACTGTTCAGATTTTGTGCTAGGAGAATACGATATGTAATATTTCATTTAATACATTTCTATGATATTTTTGTGATGAGAGTATTTCCAAAGAGATGGCATGGATTTCAAAAACGGTCATCATGGGAAGCCTATATGTTCTCACATGTGAAACTCAGAGGTTATGTTAAACGTTTTATATACATGCATAGCTAAACTCCCCATCTAATCTTACGTCAAAGATACGGACAGAAATTCTAAAACTATTGTACGCAACAGCAGAACATCTGCAATAATACCTCAAGATTTCAAGTCTCTAATTTAAACAGTAAAATAGCACAATACATTCATTCACACACACACACACACACACACACACATACATACATACATACATACATACATACCTATATAGGAATTGTTGCTTTTCTTAAACATATTCCTGCAACCAACATAACACTCACTCTCTCTCTCTCTCACACACACACACACACACGCATGCACGCACACACACACACATATACACACACACACACACATACATACATACATACATACATACATACATACATACATACATACATAGATACATACATACATACATACAGACATACGTATATATGAATTGTTGTTTTTCTTAAACATATTCCTGCAACCAACATAAGGAAAACACAATAGCTGGTAATTTTATTCATTTGCTTTCATCCATCAAATGTACCAAGCATAGAAAGGGAAACAACACCCGCTGTACAGTTTTATTCCCTCCACTAGAGTATGTTAATATACAAGGCTGTGCAACAATGAAAGATTGTACCAATAACTGTTCCTATCATACAGCAGATTACGAACTTCTGGAACACGTCTGAGATTCTTGGATGTTCTTAGTGCATTTATATATAGAGGAATGAATCCGGGTATATTTAAGAACTGTTGTAATATTTAGAGTATTGTAATTACCAGGTCAAAATAGGAAACTGTACCTTCACTCCAATATTATTCGCCATTAAAATTCTGTATCACTGGAATAATAATACTGTTTAACTTTTCACAGATGTTTGCATGAGAGAGCTTTATTTGTCTTATACAACCATGTACAATTTGATTGATAAAACTGACAAAAGTTACTTTTGATGTTACGATATGTTTATGATCTGGCATATGAGCTCGTAACATTTTAATTGGTGATAGTTTACATTTAAGGTATATTTTTCGTAATTATACCTTTTTGCTTTATTGTTTGTTTTAGGAAAGATGGTGGTGGTGAAAAAGGTGTAGAAATATTATACTAGCGCCCGAGTTATCTCCCTGTTTAAAGAAAAAGAAACCAAAAGACATCATATAACATGGTACTCGTCAAACCCAGCGTATAATTCACAAAGTTGCAACAAAGATAGAAGATGACCACTTAACCCGTCCACAAAGCTATGAATCATGGTAGTGTTTGCTAGAGGCTGCTCAAGCAAGGAATCTTGCCTCAATATTAATCATTGCTCAAAACTTTAGAGACAGGGAGATCACCCAATTTCTCCACCACATGAAATTCAGGAACCTGTTTTCCGTGACGTAATACTTGGAGATTCTGAAACGAAAAACATAAGAAAGTCACTGTGATGAAGCTGGACCAGATGACACGACCATTAAAAACCAGCCAGAAGATCTTTAACAGAGTCAAGACCGTAAGACAAAGTGCGCATATTTTGTGAACAGGTCCAATGCCAACAGAGAACATCAAAACGTAAACAAATCCCACAGCCATAAGTTGATAAAAAACTTTACAAGCACAGTCAGCAAAGGTGATGCATATTTACTAGTAGGGACATGGTGGCTGTAAAGGCATGTTACCATATATCACGCTGTACGAACTACACAAGGGTTAAATCAAAAACTGAAGACAAAGCAGATTCAGAGACCATTTTGTTTGATGCTCACAAAAAAGAAAATTGAGCATATATTTACTTGTTTCAGTTACAAATTGAAATGCCAAGAGATTGTTTATGTGATTACTCTGAGAAAAGCTCGAAACTCACGTGAAATCTGGTGAGATCTGGGGGACTGAAAGGATCAGCCAAAAAGAATGTCTGTAAAAAGCCCTGATACGTTTCCAAGCGATAAAAAGAAATTACTGGCTGTATATGATAGTTCACATTACTGGATATTGTTAGAGAAAACCAAACTGTCAAGCGAGAAGTTGCAGCTTGGAAAACTAAATCAACATTATCTCTCTTGAGATCAGCTGTAAAAAAAAAAAAACAAATGAAAACAAAATCATATCGGTATCTTCCCTCTCCTGGTTATCTTCAATTGTTCCTCCTGGTTATTCTTATTGGTGATCCAAGGAACAAGAAGCCCTCAAAAAGAGTCAGCACGCTCAGTTGGGGCATTATATCTGCAGTGATCTGTGACCAGAAGAAACTTACCAAAACAACTATTTATACCGGTGCTGTGCGACACTCACTAGTAATGCCAAAATCATTCATGCATTGAACAGTCTAGGACATTGACTATCATACTCACAAATGGAAGCCTTTTGTTGATAAAATATTGAATCAGCACATTATTCTTCAAGCCAAGATTCAGTCTTATGTTTGCACACATTTAAGATTGATCAACATTGATAATCAGGAAGAGAGTATGATAGGCAAGGGGGCCACTTATCGAGTCACTGGCATTGCCGTACGAGCCAAAGTCTTTCAACCACATTTCCCGATGGCTCCTCTCCCCGACATTGAGAAGCATAGGAAAGAACTGCAACCACTGAAAAAGAAGAACTGCTAAATTATGCTGCTGGTATGCCAGCTGGACCAGAGCCGCTGACAAAACAGCCCGCATCCATACCTAAATGCAAAGAGAAAGAAAACGATACTCGAAATAAAAACGTGGTCTGGCCAGTTGCAAAACAGGCAGACACACTGCATTATATAATACCTTGTTGGCTAGGTTTAGCATCAGTACTATGGTTTTAGTGAACATCGCTTATGATGTCATAGATCACCTGTCTACCATGAATGCCCCGGCTACTGAGTTGACCACAATGTTTTAAATTTTGTACCAGTTGCAAAGCGTCATGGAGGCACTACAACAATTGCAGAAAATATCTATGCTTGCTGAATTCTTGGACAATGCTTTCAATATATTGGCCTTCGAAATCTTTGTATTGAAGCAGGCATCATTGCAGACGGTTCCGTAACTCTCATTCTTGAAGGCAAGACGCACACTTGTGGAATTCTATTATATAAGTGCATGTATGAAGCTTGATTTTTAAAAGTTGTGCCATATTGATGTTTAGAAGGGCTTGTATTAGGCTGGAATACGTTTCAACCAGACGACAGCTGAGTGGAAGTTTTATTTACAAAAGAAAATGTATGAGTTAAAGAATAATTGTCAGCAGTACAAGCAGCATTTTCCAAGGTTTCGACCATATGTCTATCAAGATAAGATTTAATGTCAACGGGTTCCTGAACTCCTCAAGTGATACAAGTTGTTTGAGACTTTTATCATCTGGATCAACTCTCTTAATTGGCTAAGCACCATCTATCAAAAAACTGCTCTATTTTTCCTGCAAATTCGACATGAGTTTGTCCTGCTTCATTTTATAGTTTCTGAATTGTTGCCGATAATCTTCAGGAACTAAGTCTTAACCCCATAAGATGCATTCATTCAACAAATGCATGGTCAGTACATTGATGTACTGAGAGGAATGCAAAGATATATCGGGCTTTGCCAAAAAGTGTACATTGTAATAATTGAGTCCAATGCTCCGTCGGCCATTTCAAATTTTTAGCAACTTCTTCAAAATAAGGGAACTATTTGTCTACCTCTTTTTCTCTAGAAGGTGGCACAAACCTAACGTTCTTGAATTTGTATCCAAAGTATGATTGTGTTTTTCACTTCCTAGCTCCATTTCTGTTATTCTTCATAGATATTCCCTCTCTTCCTTCTCTTTTTCCAATTGTAAATGCATTTGCTCTTTCACTTTCTCCAACTGCATTTGTTCTTTCGCTTTCTCCAGTTGTAAACGCATTTGCGCTTTCTGTCAAGGTATTTGTTCATTTTGTAGCTGCATTTGTCTTTCACTGTCCTCTTTTCCGAGTGTAAATGCATTTCCTCTTTCTCTTTTTCACATTTCATTTGTTATTTCTCTTTCTCCAATTTAAACTGCAACTGCCTTTGCTTTTCCTTAACTCCAATTCCATCTTGTATTTTAATTTTAATTCCTTTACTTTCATGTCAGAGTCTGATACAAACTTACTGATCATAACCAAAGCACTTTCATCAAAAACATTTTTTTATATCATATCAGGACCAAAATGTTTTATTTCTTGCCTCTCTAAGAAAGATTTTGCCTCAGAAAGATATATTTTCTGACAAATTGAATCAATTCATCTTTTTCATAAGGTCTAATTGTTCTTAGGATTTGAAAGAAAGGTTTCCACGTTTGATGTCATTGTAGAGAAAACTTGTCGATTTCACTTGAGACTTCAAAATTGTAAAATAATACTTGGGATTTAAACAATTTCAAAAACTAGGGGAATTCAAATTTCAAAACACAAAGGTTTCTGAAATATTTTTGCCAAAATGTATTTATCCAAGGACAAACAAGCCAATTTCCTTGCTACATGTGTAGGCGTTCATAAACATTAACAAGGAAAGAGTGAAGACAACATGCTTTGTAAAATCTAACAAATATGTATTTTCCTAGACAAACAAGGTAAAAATGCAAAAAAAAAGAACTTACGTTTATAAAATCAAAAAAAAAAAAAATCCAAGAATTAAAAATTATGAATCCCGGTAACACAATGTTCTAATGAATTTGAGTTCGAGTCCCGGCGAAAATCTAAAATGGAAGGCGATGACGTATGCCGTAGTCAGTATTATACTGAAGTGTCCACAGTTCTTTGTTGTACCACATAAAAAAAAAATCCGGTGTTTGAATTCCAATTAAAATTTCAATAAATGGCTTTGTCTAAGAATTCTGTATGAGTTCTTAAATATTCCCAGCGAAAAGATTATTAATTCCAATAAACAGAATTTCAACTCATGCTGGCCACAGAAAGATCCTCCAAGTGTTAACGGTTTATAGCCCAAATTAAATTATTTCTGAAAACATCACTATTAAATATGACTACTACGCAAAACACACGCCCGGATAAGGATCAACCCTCCGATAAAGACTTTTGAAAAAATTGCTACATGTCTAAAGCCACGTATTCCCAGTACAGCCTCGATTTCACTTTATAAATCCCAAATTAAGAAAGACTTAAAAAGAATTAAAAAAGAAGTTGTTTACTTCAACTCTTGCTGAGTCTGAATCAAGGTCAGGAACTAGGTCAGCATTAAATACAACGTTCTAATATTAGGTTTCAAGAAAAAACAGTCAGGTCAAACTACTTTCTGGAATATGTTAAATTCCAGTAAATAAATTTTCATTACAATAGCATGTAATTGAATGATAATAAAACAATTAAAACTAACAAGCAAAGAATTAAATTAAATTTAATATAAATTAAAGCAAATATTCATTACAATTTGATCGCATTCATGTTGATCAAGCCACATACGTCACGGTCAACAAACACACAGAGCCTCCAGGGGGGACAGCAAGGTTCAGCCTAAAATCGAGTGCTCTGAAAATATATTACATCATCGCCGAACACATGAGAGCCTTCCTGGGTTCAATGACATGGTGAACGACAAAATATCAGATCTTTATCATGGAGAACTCCACAAACCAAGGGTTCAGGAAGATGGGATGCAATGTCAGCAATGGTGAGTCATTTTTAAAGCTGTGACAACCATTTTCTGGGATACAGTAACTTATTGATATCTCAACAGCAAAGGTAGCCCTTTGGGAACCAGCCTCTAACCTAATGAATGGATGTAATGTATGAGAGAAAAGTTATGCCGACTTCAGAACTGAGAGGCTAGAAAGTATTCCACCAGTGAAGACAATTTATGGCCCCATAAAAATGAACTAGCTTTAAACTTTCAACAATATGTACAAGAAGAAGGAGGTGACGAGCAATGCATTTTGAAAGCAGACAGGGCACTCTTTCTTAGTATCACTGCCAGAATCTTCAGATGGAGGATGGAGTTTCCCATCAGCTAGGACCTTGGCCAAGTATTTCGGGTAACCCAGATTTGCTTCTTCGAAAGACCAACCAACCTACTTTTGACACACATTTGCAGAACAATAAAGTATCACCTAAAGTAATGCCGGAAACCTCTGCCACTGTGAATGATAGTAATATTTTTGTTCAAAGGGTGAGATGTGATCAAGCTAACTTAGACGAAGTTCTCAAGTCTCTGTAGTTCATAACTCTGAATGAAGAGTCAAAGCATTGATGTGGTTTCTAGCACCTACCAGAAGGCATATATAAAGATCAGTGAAAGGACAATCAAAGGGATAGAGCCAGAGAGACTTCAACCGCTGGTGAAACACGGTGTAAATTTACATCTCTATGTAACAGAAGGTGAGTGATCTCAAGAATATACACGAGGAGGGAGATGATCTCTTCTTGCTATTTGCAGTACATGCTGCTGAGGTTGGCTACCAATCAGAACTGATAAGTTCAGAAGACACTGCTGTGTTCATCAGATGCTTAGCATTAGATGATTGCATCAAGGTCACAATCTTCATGAAACGTGGCACTACATCACGCACAAGAGTTCTTAACATTGAAAACGTAGTAGCTGCTTTAGGTACAAATGTTTGTCAGGCACTTTTGGCCATGTATGCGTATAAGGCATTTGACAAAGTCAGCACATTTGCAGACAAAGTAAAAGTAAGTACTCTCAAAATCCTGATTTCCAAAAGAGGCACGGGAAGTGTGATCCCAATTGGAGAAACAATGGGATAAGTCAAAGGAGCTCATAGACAAATTAGAAAAGTTCATTCTTGATGCAGAAAAGTCTGCCACAGTTAAAGTAAATAATTCAAGATATCTCATATTATGTTTAACGATAAGTGTAATTGCGAAAGACCATCTGCCTTCCCCCTGGCAAAGACTGCTTAAAGAAGCAATCAGAACAAGCCAATTTCTAGGTCGCAACATGGAGGATGTGTCTGGGGAAAGGAACGGGAATACATAGCCCTAATTGGAGATGCTATAAGTGGGAAAAGCAGAATGGGAAGTACATATGTGAGTAGACTGTATTCTTGGAAATCATCTCCTAGCCTGCGACCGCCACAGGCGTTGCAGAGAGACGTAAATAAGCAATTCATTTTTAAACTGCCTCTTACTTTCTAGTTCTAAATTTCATGTCTGAGCAAAACTACAAATCCAGACAGAGTTGCTGATTCATTCTGCCAGCCGCTTTTAATATATTTCTTATTGAAACTAAAAAAGATTGACAAATGGTACGTCAGATTAGATAACAGTACACAGCACATGCAAGCACAATGACGGGTCATTGTTATTATCTCCTGTTACGAGTTATCTAATGTGGGGTGATGACACTTTTAATAACCCTAAGTCCCTTCCTTGCACAAAAAGGTACGAAAAGATGAAATAATTGTCGAAACCGGGAATACAAATACTGTCACCTAATATCTGAGTAAACTAGTTTGTGTTTAAAGACCAAATCGACTCAGAAGGATGCCAGTGGCTAATCAGTGAAGATAGCTAGATGTTGTTTGTTACGGTCGTAAGTGTAGATGGTCGACTACCTTAGTTCTTAATTTTAGTATTCTGGGTTTGCAAACAGAAAACATTTTCCAGGAGATTGATATAAACACCCTTCTGCAGAAACGTTGAAATTAAGTTATTGACGAATTTGGTATATGGTTGAAAATGTGTTAATAACAGTCAAGGTAAAATTGTATGCACTGCAAACACCTATTTTCCATTTCGATAGTTTCAGCCCCTGCCAAATATGATAATGAACCTTAGTTCCCACGGGTGGTACAAATCATGTAAATGTTAGGATCTGATTCATGGACTATAATTCAAGATTTCAGACATTCCACGGAGACAGATGGAACGCCCATATGCCGGACACGGCTACATACATTTGGGATGGGTGTGGGTTGGGGTTGGGGGTTAAAAAATCAAGCATTCTTGCTATGAAACATTAAGTTATCAGTACTGAGTTGGTTGTTGACAGCAATGATGAAGGAAAGAATGGTAAATTATGAAGATATAGGAGAAAATAAACGGAGAAACGCATATACCTACATAGGAAAAATACGATATATCATCTGCGTCTTTAGACTGTAACCAGTTTGAACAATTGGAAGTGAAATTAGAAATACCAGAATGTATAAATAGTCTCAAAGCTTGATAGTAATCCACTTTTGTAAAGCGTAAGACATAACGTGCCTCAGACGAGCGGTATTGAAATAAATCTACAATTAGTTTTATGAACAGAATATATAAGTACTGCACGGCATGTTCGGCGATACCCTAAAATATTAATTCTCACGTTGAACCTTTACCCTCGAACGAGCCAATATGGTGTTGGTTCCGCCAAAATCTTATAACCTTTGTTAAAGGGATCGGATCATTAATTCATTTCCCATATTACTAAATCTTTTTATATTTATTTTTAACGACTCTTTCATTAGAGTGGTATAGAAACTGCGCATGCTTTTATTCTTTAGAATAATAGAAAGATGTTCGACCTTGAAGAAACCCAGATGTTTCGCCTCATTTTCTTGAGCATCGTGCTGCGTGCTACTAAACAGGAGATCGTCCATTTTGCACCAAACATCATAGACTCGTGCCAGTCCATGTTAAAATTCAGTACATTAAACACAATATATAAAATGAGAGCAACTATTTTGTTGTCAAATATAGTACATATATTCAAGTTCACAAAATGTATAATGGATGAAAATGAAATCCTTTTACTAGCCAATAGGTGCAGCCCCTAATATTTATTGTTCTGGCTTGTATTGATGTAGACTTGTTATCTGACAGTAAAATATTATGTTATGTTATACTTCTGTCTATGACAAATCTTCACAATGGAGTTGTACAATTTAATTCATCCATCTTTATTAAGGTATGTGGTGTTGTTCACTAACTACGGACGAATAAAACTACGCATTATTATTATTATTAGTAGTAGTAGTAGTTGTTGTTGTTGTTGTCGTTGTATTGTATTTTCATGGATGGATCGGTACAAGAAATATTTTTCCTGGAGATTCTACAGGTCTGTAATTTGAAGGCCTGTTTTCTCGTCTAGTGTTGTAGACGGCACCTTTTTATTTTCCGTTCTCGCTGGTTCCTCTTCCACAATAAGAGTTACGGGGATATGTTCCATGTCCTGGCTGGACGAATCACCAATCAGATTCAACTTACAGTGGTACCAGACACACACTGGGTGTCCCATAGCAACCACGAGCAGCAACAGTAAGATCAGGTTCACCTACAGAAAAAAGCATTAAGTAATCTCGTTAGAGACTTTTGGCATTCAAAGAATCTTTAAAATATAATTTTGCTCTGATGTATAAAGAAACAAACTAAAATGGAAATGAATAACGGCACAAGGACATTCCACGTGCTATTTGATATCCATGACAACCATGCGGATGTTCCAAGGACCTATCACACGCTATTTAATTTCCATAACAGCCATACGTAATGTTCCAAGGACCTATCACATGCTATTTCATATCAATATCAACCATACGTATTGTTCCAAGGACCTATCACATGCTATTTCATATCAATATCAACCATACGTATTGTTCCAAGGACCTATCACATGCTATTTCATATCCATAACAGCCATACGTATTGTTCCAAGGACCTATCACACGCTATTTCATATCCATAACAGCCATACGTATTGTTCCAAGGACCTATCACATGCTATTTCATATCCATAACAGCCATACGTATTGCTCCAAGGACCTATCACATGCTATTTCATATCCATAACAGCCATACGTATTGTTCCAAGGACCTATCACATATGGTATTTCATATCCATAAGAACCACCTACTCCTCCTGTTAATATTAACCACACTGAATTACCATTTATCTGGCATTACTCCATTTTCAAAAGGATGCTCAAATTGTAACCTTTAGCTGTGTTGTTATAAACAAAATATTCGACGTTAAGGCTCCTTGATGTCAACTTTAAATAAATTACTTTTAGTCATACACAATACAGTTTGCCATGCTTCGGATGAGGACATAACGATATAAAATCAAACGCTTTCCTATTTTGTTGAGAAACTTCACAATCTCAACCTAACTTTAAGTTAGTTTTCATTCTTCAATTTGCAATTATATAAAGGACAATAGGGCGGTGAAAACTTTTCGGCTGAACAAATATAGATGGAGAGTTTACGTTCTTCATCAGTACGTATTTGTCTTTCGGAAAGTTTTTTAATTTTTTAAAATTTAATCCAGAATCTCTTTAAACAGTGTTGTCAGTGAGGAGAAAATAATATTTCCCTTTTATCGTCGTACAAGAACATAGAGAAGGATGTAAAATGTAAATAAGATCATATCATGTTCCACATCAAATAATACATTTCTCAACTTCTATATTAACTTTTTACATTGTAGACACATTAAAATGTAGTAGAGACACTAGGTTCGGACACTATATGTAGTATCTATTTAAACATGTATGAATAACATTTTGGGGAGCTTATGATCCAGCACGCGTATCAAGATGACCCTACCTTCCTTGGTATTTGTATATTTTGCATGCCACTTGTTAAGGCTTTTACATTAGATACTTACATAAAACGGATCGTCCCGTAATGTAACCCTAATGAATTCCCGCAGAGGAAAATGGAGCAATGAAAATATTCCTGAGCTCATAAGAGCTATTCCAGTCAGTTTTCCCAGCAATTCATTTGGAAAATGTCTGCAATGAAGGTAGACATAGATGTATAATTTAATTGTTGTGTCGATTTATATATATATATATATAGAGAGAGAGAGAGAGAGAGAGAGAGAGAGAGAGAGAGAGAGAGAAAGAGAGAGAGAGAGAGAGATACAATTATCTAAACTTTATCGACAATTATACACATTAAATATGCATTCAACGTCTTTATCCTCATCAACATAAATGATAGCGGCGTATTCCAAGTAGTTAGACGTGTCTATACATTGTGAATAAGATCTAAATCACCTTAAAGACACAGCTAGACTAAGTCTAGTCTGCATGAATAAGATCGAAATCACCTTAAAGACACAGCTAGACTAAGTCTAGTCTGCATGAATAAGATCGAAATCACCTTAAAGACATAGCTTGACTAAGTCTAGTCTGCATGAATAAGATCTAAATCACCTTAAAGACACAGCTAGACTAAGTCTAGTCTGCATGAATAAGATCTAAATCACCTTAAAGACATAGCTAGACTAAGTCTAGTCTGCATTTCCTTTACATTTTTCCTGAAATACGGTACACTGAATAAAAGCTCAGATGCACAAAGGCTGTTGTTGCTTTTGTTTTGTAACAACTTCTGGAACTCTTTGCATTTGTTTAATAAAAAAGACTGGAATTATTTTACAATTATGGAACTAATCATACCAATTTGCTTTGTCAATCAGCGCAAAATGCAAGAGCTGAACTCAATAAACAATTTTCTAGGCCTTAACTAAGGTTTGTACTGAATACAAATTATCTTCTTCAGTGGTTTGTAAATCTCCGATAAAAATAAAAAAAATACAATTAATGATTTTCTTGGAACTTTAACATGGAAATAACAGTTGACTGGCTGAACACTTGCATAACAAGAAAAGATAGTTGCGATAAAATATCAGTTACTCATTTATCTTCTTATGAGCATTTAAGGAGATTGGATGAACAATTTCCTTGCTTTACTCCACTAGTTTAGCAATCAATCTTTTCACTGTTTGGGAGGCACTTAGGCGAGATAACTGTATAGGAAGAATGTATCGCTCGTTGGTAAACTTGGTATAGTCAACGAAAATATGGAGATAGTCTGAAAAAAGAAAGGGACAATAGGCGACGTAAAAGATGGAAAACAGCATATCAATCATTTTGTAACAGTCTTTGCGATAAGGACCCCCTGCCACCTGTTTTCACACACACACACACATAGATATATATCTGTGTGTGTGTGTGTGTGTGTGTGTGTGCGTGTGCGTGTGTGCGTGTGCGTGTGTGCCTCTCTCTCTGTGCGTGTACGTGTTTGTGCGTGCATGCGCGCATGTGTGTATTTTAATTAAAGTTCCCCCTTAATAATGTTTGCAAATTCTTTTTTACAGTTACCTGATTCTCTGTTTGAAAGTCAGTGAAATAGTTTGATACTCCAGACCTGACATTTTGTTAGGTTTCGATTCCCCTTAAATATATTTTTCCGTAAAATGCATGAAAACATGGCTTACATATATGGCTCTATGTAAATTCAATATTTTTTGTCTCGTTACAAATATAAACAAATAACAGACGTTTAGGAAATATAATCAACACGTGTTCTGCTGATTTAGTAAAATATTTATATATGGAGATAGAAATTATTACTACATCAGTGACCCTGGCTGTTAAGGGAATCTATATTAATCAGATAGGTCACATGTTGTCATTCTAATTTTCCTATTAACTTAATGATTAATTTAAAACGGTTTTGTGTGTGTTTAGTTGTCGATGAAGATCTGCATATAGATTAAAATAAACAACACCAGAATTCGTAGCTTCAATATTATATTCTGAAAAACGTTTGAGTCTGATGAGCTATCCATGCAAACTAAATACAAACGTACACCCGCATCTGCATCCGTTAACGACATTAACAAACCAATCAAACACTCTATCATTATATGAAACTGTATACCGTTCCAAGAGATCACTTTGTCATTCTATTCCAGTAAATATTCTAAACTCGGCGAATTTCAAATCCAATAGACAGAAGCGAATGTTTAAAGATAAAGTATCGCTCAAGGTACTGTATATTCAAAAAAAGAATGCAAATAAACAGCCTAAAACTTGTTGTAGGTTCGTCATATACAAACAGTGAAAGTTCCGTTGCACATGAAATGAATTTGTTATCTACAATAACATTATCTCTTACATGTGAGTGTAAAAGGCAAACATAGATGCAAGCATAGCCACTTTCTCTGCCATCAGGAAGATGAAGGTAACTGCTTGAAGGTCAAGGACGGGTATCATGGCGGTAATGGTGCTACACAGAGACAAAATAACTGTAACTGCCAGTGCGTGTTGAATGTTCTGCATTTGTTCGACTCGTACATCGGTAACTGTAAAGGAAACGTTTACATTTGTAATTACCACTCTGTGGAAAATTGGTATGTATTTGTACTTTTAATTGTAATGTGTACCTCGGAGCAATGTAGTATCAGTCACACATTTCAACATAAAAATGTCAACATAGTGAAATGCCCTATTACAGGAAATAACTGTGCATTAGTCGCCATTAAATTTTGATCTGTTAAAAATCAACCAGTGTGTATACTATGAAACGTCCCAGTACCGTATTACCAAAAAGGCAGAGTAGGCACCGGACTAGGTGCCCAGCACAACGGATCAAAATAATATTGATAAAACGTATTAGTAGATAATTTGCGAGTGGGCCCCAATATTTCGACTGCCGCATGGCGTTGGGGCCTCCACAGGGTTTAATCCGGCACTGAAACTTCAACTAAAGATATGCATCAAAAAGGTTCAGAACATGTGTATAACAAAACGAGTTCAAACTTTGGAAATGTAAAACTGTTTTTGAGCTTGTGACTACTAAATATATTCCATGATGACCAAACACACTATCTTGGCGGCTATCTTACACTTGTTGCAAAGGAAACGAAAGCATTTTTATTTTATTTATTTATTTATTATTTTTTTTTGTTGCAAACTGCATTCACTTCTGCATATCAGATACATATTCGACAAATGGAATAGATTTAAAACAAGTAGTAGCCAAGAGAGATTTTGGAGCAGAGTAGATGGACCTACTACAGTTATATACGACTTTAGTGAGATCCTGTCTTAGCTATGACTAGACTGTACGGATCTATGACTAAACTGTACAGATATATGACTAGACTGTACGGATCTATGGCTAGACTGTTCGGATCTATGACTAGACTGTACGGATCTATCACTAGACTGTACGGATATATGACTAAACTGTACAACTCTATGACGACTGTACGGTTCTATGACTAGATTGTACGGAAATATGACTAGACTGTACGGATATATGACTAGACTGTACGGATCTATGACTAAACTCTACAGATCGATGACTAGACTGTACGGATCTATGAATAGACTGTACGAATCTATGACTACACTTTGCAGATCTATGACTAGACTTAACGGAGATATGACGAAACTGTCCAGATCTATGACTAGACGGTACGGATCAGTTTGCACCTTATTTCTGTACACGCCTGATCCGATTTCCAATAAGGGATTTAGATTTAACCCTGCATATGGTGTCGTCATAAGGTCTAAATACCATGCTTGGAAACTAATTGTCATTTTATCTTCTGATACGAGAATTCATCATAATCTCTCAAACCATAGAGTTCATGAATTGTTTGGAATCCATTTCCACACTGAAAACCTTGCTAAAACACATGTCACAACCAGTTAAGATCCCAAGTGTTACATAAATACGATTTGCTTATACCATCTGGATTCATTGTTGTCTAGTTACGTGGGTATTATTGGGAATAAAAAGGCTGACCAAGCAGCTAACGCAAACCGGCATATTCTACATGCATGGCAAAACCGGTGAATGGCAATCCTGATATGGAATCTGGTCACAATTAATACTTCCAGTTCAGTACCCACGAATGTAGTTCTAGTCTATTTTTAGGACATTTTTTCCTCTCCCATTTTGGTGGTGATAGAAGAGTTTTATTTATGCATTTTTGGTAGGGATTTAAAGGTAACTGTTTATTCTTGATAGCATGAGCTCGGGGTGTTGTTGTCTGTGTGTATTTCGGCGACAGTGCACAGTGAGTATAAGGCCTTGGTGATGACCGGAAGTGAAATCTGTTCTGTTTACATGCTGCTATGTTCACAGTCCAGCATCTCAAAAAAGAGCAGGTCAACCTTTGACAAGAACTTCATCGTGAAGTCATCTTTGAAGGTATTTTAGATTAACATATGATTTGCATTGATTGTCACACAGTGGAAAGGTCAGTATTGAGAAAAAAATGTCGAGAACATATAGTAAAATTAATTGTGTTCTATGTCCATATAGAGCAATCGTGGTATAGGGCATACACACCTCACTCACTCATGCATACTTCATGCAAGATTAACCACGACTGGAGTGCATACGTTTCTAATTTCCGCTGGCAGTGCAGCACATATGTGTTGCTTCATCTACTTTCTGATGCGACATCAATGAAGAAGGTTTATACCTCCAGGGAAAATATTGAACGTTTACAATAATGTGGCTTAATTACCGAGATTTTGGATGGAATACTGCACGACCTTGGGACTGCAGTATATCCTTCCAACAAAACGAGTTCATATTTTCCCATACAAATGCAGTAATCTTTTTATCATATGCTCATTTTTTTTAATTATACCTAAGGCTTAATTATATAAACATAATACACTACAAGAAACAACGTAAATGAATGTATGCCGTATTCCAAACTAAATACACAAGCGCATATTCATCATTACACAACAATAACATTATTACTGCGCACATAACTCCGCCCAGATAAATTTGAACTTAGGTGCGCGCTCGACATAACTTTAGAAAGAAAATGGCATGTCTAGTTTAAATTGAAATTTGGAGTCATATAAATGAAAGTGCATTGCAACAACTTTTCCATTTGATCTGGAATGAATAGATTTTGAGGTTTTGTTTCGATTCTACGAAATTTCGTGATTATGGACTGGATTTGTATGTGACAATTCCACATGAAATACATCAGATTGAAGAAGCTATGAAGAAGACGGTTGACGTTCGCAAATGTGTTTCTGTTTCTGTCATTGAATGTTTGAAATCATAATGTGGGAAATATATGAAGTCTTTTAATTGCAACTATCAAAAAGACGCTATGGAATTTCATGCTTATTTCATTTTGAGTGCAGTAAGGAGGATGTAATTGCACTTATCGAAATTAGAGTACAATTTCGAAATGTGTAATCAAGAATGAGAACCTATGACATTGCTCGTGTAATTCGGATTTGCAGAACTAAGAAAGTACATTTTGAGGAAATTCAGGATGTAAAACTAAAGTATATTTTTTTGCCATTCTTATCACCAGCTAAATAAGACAGTATATGACTTGTCACTTGTATTTTATTTGTAAGGACCTTATCTTTCGTCTGTTGTATACTGTAGCTAGCCTAAATCCAATACATTGTATGAACGCGGAATATGCTAAAGCAGCTGGTATGTGGCAGTCAACGAAACATCTGTTTTAGTTCATTCAGAAACAAATTTAAACAACCACAACGTAAAGCGCCTCTTACGCGAGTGTACATTCTTAGTTTACAAATCAAAAGTGCTGGCGTCTGCGTCCATTGTTTATTTGCAATAGAAAGTAGTTCCTTTATCCACGTGAATGCTTTATGTGTATTGGCACGCGGGTTCAGTATTGGGTAATACTGCAAGATTCTGACAATGTAAAGTAAACGGGGAAATGAGCATATAATAATTATATTTTAATAGGAGCTATATAATAAATATTGTACTGACCTGCGATTACATGCATGTGCATAACGATATTAATCAACTCCGTTTCAAACGCCACCATCATATTCCGATGTAGAAAGACCAAACTTGAATCTGTTTTTATCACCCACAATCTTTTAACAAATATTTCAATCAATGAAATCCGTTCAGAAACGAGAATGAGACTTAAACAACAGAATACATTACGCTTGGATGCAGACACATCCGGGTGGGATCTTGATGCACAAGGTAGCTTTAAGGTACCATGGAATAAATGTAAGGGCTTTAAGGTAGCATTAATTAGATTTAAGGGCTTTAAGGTAGCATGGATTAGATTTAATGGCTTTGAGGTAGCATGAATTAGATTTAAGAGCTTTAAGGTAGCATGAATTAGATTTAAGGGCTTTAAGGTAGCATGAACTAGATTTAATGGCTTTAAGGTAGCATGAATTAGATTTAAGAGTCTTAAGGTAGCATATGTTAGATTTAAGGGCTTTAAGGTAGCATGGATAAGATTTAATGGCTTTGAGGTAGCATGCATTAGATTTAAGGGCTTTAAGGTAGCATGAATTAGATTTAAGGCCTTTAAGGTGGAATGGATTAGATTTAATGGCTTTAAGGTAGCATGGATTAGATTTAAGGGCTTTAAGGTAGCATGAATTAGATTTAAGTGCTTTAAGGTAGCATAAATTAGATTTAAGGACATTAAGGTAGCATGAATTAGATTTAAGGGCTTTAAGGTAGCATGGATTAGATTTAATGGCTTTGAGGTAGCATGCATTAGATTTAAGGGCTATAAGGTAGCATGAATTAGATTTAAGGGCTTTAAGGTAGCATGAATTAGATTTAAGAGCTCTAAGTTAGCATGAGTTAGATTTAACGGCTTTAAGGTAGCATGAACTAGATTTAATGGCTTTAAAGTAGCATGAATTAGATTTAAGGTATTTAAGGTGGAATTGATTAGATTTAAGGGCTTTAAGGTAGCATTAATTAGATTTAAGAGTTTTAAGGTAGCATATATTAGATTTAAGGGCTTTAAGGTAGCATGGATTAGATTTAATGGCTTTGAGGTAACATGCATTAGATTTAAGGGCTATAAGGTAGCATGAATTAGATTTAAGGCCTTTAAGGTGGAATGGATTAGATTTAAGGGCTTTAAGGTAGCATGGATTAGATTTAAGGGCTTTAAAGTAGCATGAATTAGATTTAAGTGCTTTAAGGTAGCATGAATTAGATTTAAGGGCTCTAAGTTAGCATGAATTAGATTTAACGGCTTTAAGGTAGCATGAACTAGATTTAATGGCTTTAAGGTAGCATGAATTAGATTTAAGGTCTTTA
Source organism: Sinohyriopsis cumingii (assembly GCA_028554795.2). NCBI lineage: Eukaryota > Metazoa > Mollusca > Bivalvia > Unionida > Unionidae > Sinohyriopsis > Sinohyriopsis cumingii. The sequence continues at coordinate 9,810,479 of CM068842.1, read as the reverse complement.
AGGTATCATGGATTAGATTTAAGGGCTTTGAGGTAGCATGGATTAGATTTAAGGGCTTTAAGTTAGCATGGATTAGATTTAAGGGCTTTACGGTAGCATGGATTAGGTTCGCAAGTTGGAGCCTATCAAATTTTCTTATATAGGGTATTCTTGGAAATCCTAAAGTAAAAATGTTTAGTAATTAGGAATAGGAATGATTCTGTGTGTTATGTGTTCTTGGCCTGTTTTGTGTCTTATGGTATAAAATGCATGAATTAGATTTAAGGCCTTTAAGGTGGAATGGATTAGATTTAAGGGCTTTAAGGTAGCATGGATTAGATTTAAGGGCTTTAAAGTAGCATGAATTAGATTTAAGTGCTTTAAGGTAGCATGAATTAGATTTAAGGGCTCTAAGTTAGCATGAATTAGATTTAACGGCTTTAAGGTAGCATGAACTAGATTTAATGGCTTTAAGGTAGCATGAATTAGATTTAAGGTCTTTAAGGTATCATGGATAAGATTTAAGGGCTTTGAGGTAGCATGGATTAGATTTAAGGGCTTTAAGTTAGCATGGATTAGATTTAAGGGCTTTATGGTAGCATGGATTAGGTTCGCAAGTTGGAGCCTATCAAATTTTCTTATATAGGGTATTCTTGGAAATCCTAAAGTAAAAATGTTTAGTAATTAGGAATAGGAATGATTCTGTGTGTTATGTGTTCTTGGCCTGTTTTGTGTCTTATGGTATAAAATGCAGATTCGTGTCTTACAACTGCATACTCGTAAATCCTACCAGTGGTAAGTTAAAACAAGCGTAACAAGTTGCGATCCGTGAATATGTGATCCATGGAAGAAACTTATTTGTGCCATAAGGACATTTTAATGAACACTGTAATGAAACCAACAGTTGTCTGTATACCCTGGAAATAACGAGGTACAATAGCATCAGGACAGACAGACACAACGTGGTATTGTTTTATTTTTATTTCCTACATTTCTTTTTCTCTTTTTTGTATGAACCGTTTGGTCTTGATATAAACGTACGAACTAGCTGAATTAGAACCTTGGCTGTTACTTTATCGCAACGTTCAACTCTGAGTAAATTAGAGCTGTCTCAACCATACATTAATTCACTTATACTGGAAATGGAATAGTAGCTGTGCGTGCGTGCGCGCGTGTGTGTGTGTATGTGTGTGTGTGTGTGTGTGTGTGTGTGTGTTGATATTGTTCGGAAATGATTTTAGAATTCGAAACTAAGTCCAGAAATAATATTTCAATATCTATTAAATTTTATTCTAATATAGAACTTTTCCAAACTTTGTTATCACTAGCTGAGATAGTGAAAGGAATAAACTAACCATAAGGGTGATTTTCGATACAGAGAAATAAATAATATCTGATTCATGGATTTATAAGAACAAACGTCTAGAACTTCTCTTTGCCCCAAACATTCATATAAAGAACGATTCAATGAGATGTTGTAGGTGAACTCAAGGGTTTCACCTACGCAGACCCTAGTTTGATCACCGGTGCAAGTGCAAGGATACGCTGAATTCCACCAGATGTCGCTTTTGTTATTATTTTCTTAAAGATTGGCTTGGGTGTGGGGTGAGGATGTGAGAGGCAATGAACTCATTCACAACTGTTGACTGACTAAGTTGATTACCCAAATGACAATTTATATACACCATTATATTAAAATCATAGTCATTACTGTTTTAAAAAATACTCAATATTAAATAGTTCGTCCCAATTATATATTGTACGTTTAAATAAAATCTGTTAAGAACAGTTATGATAATAATAATAATAATAATAATAATAATAATAATAATAATATGCAAATGCATATACATAATATGTATCAAATTCACATCAGAAAGTATCTTACCAAAACGTTTCCTCCAGTCCATAAGTATTCCAAGAACGGGAGAAAATGGCAAAGCAAGAAGCAAGATTTGGTAGTACAGCTTGACATATGTTGTAACTGTAAAAACCGCAATGAAAGATTTAACAAATATCATTCATGCTGCATCAGACGTATATAATTCATTATTGTCGGATACGTGTTTGGGCGCGTGCGTGCGTGCGTTCGTATGTGTGCGTGTGGATGGATATATATATATGTGTGTGTGATTGTGTGTGTAAGTGTCTGTATATATATATATATATATATATATATATATATATATATATATATATATATATATATATATATACATACATACATACATAGTGGCTTTTCATCTGTGTCTAAATAGAAGACATTGATAAGATTAAACTTCTTTATAAACAATAATGTCCAAGAAGAGTTACAACTTTAATTTCATTGTAATTTTATTTCTTCTATAATATCTCTTTTAGTGTAAAAATTCTATGTTGTTGAATCTGTAGGACACATATACCAGGGTATCATAATTTCAATTGATAAGCTGGGTAACTTGACTGAAGCAATTTCCAGTGGAAAGATGATAATAATAATTTGTATAACCATTAATCAAAATATCGATTTTCTTCCAATTCAAATTATTTATGTATTCTCTGAAGGCTAAGTCTTTTGAAGTTTCATATTAGATATTATCACTTGCTCATATCAGTTTGTCTTTATTTGAAAAGTGGATTGGGGAAAAGCTTGGTAATTAGATACAGCTCTTGCGTGCAGCTAAGTGCTCGTTAGTAATACGGCATATCTGTCTTACCTGTTTCATTGTCTGCGCCAAGATATCGCAAGTGAACTGGAGTGTTCGCCTCAGACGATATTGTCTTTAGGTTAAGAATACAGCACCACACAACGGACGAGACATACAGGGGGCTTCTTAGCACTGGTAAAATCTTAGGTGTGTCTTTCCTCGACTTCGCACCAGCTGGATAAAAGAGTACAGTATGTATCATTTTAACGTGCACCTAATCGTGACCCATATTTATTATTACCTAATACATCACAGAGCATTATATATGCTTGTTCATTCGGCATCTGAATTCAAACGAACAGCGAAACCCCAGATATGTCATTACATCATAAGACACGCATACGGCTGTACTTTATCTACATTTGGGTGCAAGTAGAAAACAGTAAATATGGTAAATATTAATCTGCACTTCTAATGTACATTAAAACTGTCAAAATTAGAAGTAAGGGACGATAGATCGAAAACTCATTTATTAACGTTCTCGCTCGCTTTGTATTTTTTTAGGTAATAAATTCTTATCGCTAGTTTACTGCGTGCAAGGATAAAAGAAATCACTATTAATGGTCAATTTAAATAAACGATAACCGGGTTTTCGCTTCATAAAAGACCATTCCATGAGCCACTGCATATCCAGATATCGTGACCAAACCTGATATCCGTCGCTGCCATGCGCTGGATTGTGAATTGTAGTCCTTTTCCATGCCTCCATAACGATTCTTCCCATAATCCACCGGAACTGGCCATGGAACACGTGACTTTGGCAGAAATGCTATTGACGACACTAATATAGGCACGACACCAACAGTAATGAACATGAAGGATGTTTGGAAATCAATAATCCCCGCATAATTTGTCATCTGAAGTGAATAAGAAATAAAAAGAATAATCCTTCGAAATAAAATTCATATTTTCGTAGTGAATCCTAGAAATAATTTAGTTAAAAATGTTAGCTTGCGTTTGTGTAAGTTTTGAATCAGTTGCCTGTGCTGATTAAACTCATATTTAGTCGAATTCCATAAACTTGTTTTATTTGCTTGTTTCAAGTTTATTTTAAAATTAGGGTGATTATCAAATTCATGTCCACTAGACAGTGGTAAATGTAACTCTGAAGGATAGTGCAGTCGATGGACCCAGGAGTCTAATGGGGAATGAATAGCTTGGGCCAACAAAATCGCAGGAGGATTCAGCGCGATGCTGCTCGGACAAAAAATGCTATCGGCATGATCTGGCTGCGGGGGGGGGGGGGGGATCAAGCAACAAAATCCACGAGGGTCTGGACAAAAGGTTAAGAAAATATATTTTGCAACCTCGTTGCCGTGTAAAGCAAATCGTTGCCACAGTTCAGTGGGTTCCTTACATAATCTGGCGAGTCCGCTTACAAATTGAAGATGTGATTACATTAATGAAATTTATAAATTTTCCATAGCATGACAAAGTTTAATATTCATACCTACTCTAAATAAAATCTGAAAACCCAATAGGGTAGGGATGGAGAATGGTTTACGCTTTCATGTACTTTATAGAAAGAAAACAAATTTTAACGAAACGTTAAATTGGCAGTTGTGATGGTTTATTTTCAGATCTGGAAATGTCTGCTTTGTTATAAAATAGCAATTTGAAATGTCCACAAACGAACAAAACCAATGACTAGCCTTATTTCCATGTCGATAACTCCATGTGGACGGAGACTGCCTGATGCACAACGAATTTAGTGAACAGATAAATGCAATTAACCAAAACTTGATTCTGTTGGGTTTTCTCTCAAAACGCTATGTAAGACACATGCATACTATTTCGCTCTAACTTCTGCACATGTACAAATCACATATATAGTTATGTCCCGGGGCCAGATAATGAATTCGAACATCCGTTATAATGGGATAATACTTAATCGATGTACCTTTCTATGTTATTTTCTTTCCTATTAATACTGTGTCTGCTTATGTATTAAACACAATCAGCTGTGATCAGTGAAGATCTATATTCATCCTAACAGTATGCTTATGTATTGACACACTCAACTGTGAACATTGAAGACCTATATTCACCCTAACATTATGCTTATGTATTGACACACTCAACTGCGAACAGTGAAGACCTATATTCACCCTAACATTATGCCTATGTATTGACACACTCGACTGTGAACAGTGAAGATCTATATTCACCCTAACATTATGCTTATGTATTGACACACTCAACTGTGAACAGTGAAGATCTATATTCACTCTAACAATATGCTTATGTATTAAACACACTCACCTGTGAACAGAGAAGATCTATATTCACCCTAACATTATTCTTATGTATTGACACACTCAAATGTGAACATTGAAGGTCTATATTCACCCTAACAATATGCTTATGTATTGACACTCGCAACTGTGAACAGTGAAGATCTATATTCACCCTAACATATTTCATATGTATTAAACACACTCAACTGTGAAAATTGAAGGTCTATATTCACCCTAACCGTATGCTTATGTATTAAACACACACAACTGTGAACAGTGAAGATCTATATTCACCCTAACATTATGCTTATGTATTGACACACTCAACTGTGAACAGTGAAGATCTATATTCACCCTAACATTATGCTTATGTATTGACACACTCAACTGTGAACAGTGAAGGTCTATATTCACACTAACAGTATGCTTATGTATTAAACACACGCAACTGTGCACAGTGATAATCTATATTCAACCTAACATTATTCTTATGTACTGACACACTCAACTGTGAACAGTGAAGATCTATATTCACCCTAACATTATGCCTATGTATTGACACACTCAACTGTGAACATTGAAGGTCTATATTCACCCTAACATGATGCTTATGTATTAAACACACTCAACTGTGAACATTGAAGGTCTATATTCACCCTAACATGATGCTTATGTATTAAACACACTCAACTGTGAACAGTGAAGGTCTATATTCACCCTAACATGATGCTTATGTATTAAACACACTCAACTGTGAACAGTGAAGGTCTATATTCACCCTAACATTATGTTTATGTATCGACACACTCAACTGTGAACAGTGAAGACCTATATTCACCCTAAGAGTATGCTTATGTAATAAACACACTCAGCTGTGAACAGTGAAGATCTATATTCATCCTAACATTATTCTTATGTATTGACACACTCAACTGTGAACAGTGAAGATCTATATTCACCCTAACATTATGCTTATGTATTGACACTCGCAACTGTGAACAGTGAAGATCTATATTCACCCTAACATTATTATTATGTATTGACACACTCAGCTGTGAACAGTGAAGATCTATATTCACCCTAACATTATTCTTATGTACTGACACACTCAAATGTGAACAGTGAAGATCTATATTCACCCTAACATTATGCTTATGTATTGACACACTCAACTGTGAACATTGAAGGTCTATATTCACCCTAACATGATGCTTATGTATTAAACACACTCAACTGTGAACAGTGAAGACCTATATTCACCCTAAGAGTATGCTTATGTATTAAACACACTCAACTGTGAACAGTGAAGATCTATATTCATCCTAACATTATTCTTATGTATTGACACACTCAACTGTGAACAGTGAAGACCTATATTCACCCTAACATGATGCTTATGTATTAAACACACTCAACTGTGAATAGTGAAGACCTATATTCACCCTAAGAGTATGCTTATGTATTAAACACACTCAACTGTGAACAGTGAAGATCTATATTCATCCTAACATTATTCTTATGTATTGGCACACTCAACTGTGAACATTGAAGGTCTATATTCACTCTAACATGATGCTTATGTATTAAACACACTCAACTGTGAACAGTGAAGACCTATATTCACCCTAAGAGTATGCTTATGTATTAAACACACTCAACTGTGAACAGTGAAGATCTATATTCACCCTAACATTATGCTTATGTATTGACACACTCAACTGTGAACAGTGAAGATCTATATTCACCCTAACATTATGCTTATGTATTGACACACTCAACTGTGAACAGTGAAGATCTATATTCATCCTAACATTATTCTTATGTATTGACACACTCAACTGTGAACAGTGAAGACCTATATTCACCCTAAGAGTATGCGCTGGCAGATCTAGATCGACTCTAATCGTTCAAATTTTGTTATTATTTGAATGAAACTTACAGTGTAGACTCTGGTCTACCGATGCGTGAACGATGTTTGCATATGGACTCACGTTATAAACTGGTACATCGCATTAAGCACAATAATTTAAAATGTGGGGTTTTTTTAGGGCGAAACATGGCCGTGTAAATTTAATTATACTTTTTTTTCGATGAGAAGAAAACCAAATTAATTTTTAAACTTGCACAATCAATTAGATTCAGAAGTGAATGAATCTTTATAATTTTGTTCTCTACACAAAAATAAAAAATAAAACATATTTGAAAATTCAAATAAAGAAAATACAACGTATTCACTGTACCTAGCTGGAATCAGCGTTGGGGTTGGAAACCTAATTTTTTGTAAAGAAGAAAACGGTTAAATTCCAGTCAACGAGTTTGATTTGATTTGTAGTAAGAATATTATTACCATAGAGTTGGAAATGGCCATGGGCCTAACTGTTTGAACATATTTATCCAGACTTGGAAATTGCCATGCGTTTAACTCTATAGACACTTTTAATAAGACTTGGAAATTGCCATGCGTTTAACTGTATAGACACTTTTAATAAGACTTGGAAATTGCCATGCGTTTAACTCTATAGACACTTTTAATAAGACTTGGAAATTGCCATGCGTTTAACTCTATAGACACTTTTAATAAGACTTGGAAATGGCCATGGTCCAAATTTTCTCGACCTTTTTTTATGTATGTATGTATGGATGTATGAATGTATGTATATATGTATGTATGTATATATATATGTATGTGTGTGTGTGTGTGTGTGTGTATTTATGTATGTATGTATGTATGTATGTATGTATGTATGTATGCATGTATGTATGTATGTATGTATGTATGTGTGTGTGTGTGTGTGTGTATGTATGTATGTGTGTGTGTATGTATGTGTGTGTGTGTGTATGTATGTATGTATGTATGTATGTATGTATGTATGTATGTATGTAGTGATTACCTCCATACAAAGCAGAGTTATACTGCCGGTATAAAAGGCCCCCACGTAGGTTGACATAGCTGTGTAGCGACGTGGACCGAACAGGTTGGACATTTGAAGATTGGTCAACAGAATTGCAATACCCGCAACGGACAGGAGCGTCATTGCGGGAATAACCAACCAGGGAAAATCTGAAACATAAAACCTCATGTTACGTGGAAAAATGAGAAAAGATAACGCATTAGAATTCGCCAGACGATCGTGTTAATGACGAGTGCAATACAAGACGATCGTGTTAATGACGAGTGCAATACAAGACGATCGTGTTAATGACGAGTGCAATACAAGACGATCGTGTTAATGACGAGTGCAATACAATATCCGTCATGCTTCACTACTTCCAGTTCTTCTCCCTCTCATACTAACTTTAATAAACAACACTAAAACTATTCCACCACCATCATTGCCACTACCACCATAGCCATCAGAACTTCTACCATAGCTTCCATCATACATACCTACACGCACACACACATACATGCATCCGCCTGTACGTCCGTCCGTCCGCCCATCTATCCATCTATCCATCCATCCATCCATACGTTTATTATGCTGTAAGAAAGAAATTGTTGCAATTTGCATAAAGCTTTCATTTGTATCTTCCTTTTATTTGGTTTGGTTGCGGGGGGTGGGGGGTTGGATATCAAGCGAGTTAGGTATAATGTGCATTAATGAATCAGTCTCCCGCATAAGGAATAAATATAAGTAATATCAAACATTGTCCAACACACAACTATCAATCCTTGTATTTGCCATTTCAAAGTTTCTCATGCAATAATATATACTAGATATACTTATATTCGTTATTCGTTGTATCCTTAGCAGCAACAGGAAAATGTTTAAAGACGGTAAGTTCCAATAGCGTAGCAAGATAGTTTGTCCTTCGCCACGCAAAGTTTAGGTCTGGCGCCCAAACATGTTGGATTCAACATTTGTGGTCCCCATCGGCCTGGGCACAAACGAACCCCCACCCCACCCCGAAGCTACAGGGACTGCTCGGACAGCTGCTACGCTACCGTCAGTGCCATACTAAGCTAAATGAAATTTATATAGACATATTTATATGAATGTATGTATTACATTTTGTAAATGCTGTTTTTCTTGATCATCTTGTTTCCTTGTCGTGTTTCAAGATCATGTGTTACCCTGAAAACGATGAACCGGATGTAATCTCTGCTAAACAGGAATTAATCCAGCCAGCCATTCAGTTAATGAGTTCTATATGTAAGTACTCATCAGTGAAACTCAATGTACGTGTGTAACTCTCAACAGATACAAAGTATATCAAGTTTAAAGCCCCAATGCCGCCGTTTATCATAATTTCACCGTTCTTCGAATTTAACTAAGGTTGGAAGGAAGGAAATGATTAATTTAAAACAACAACCGACATTAACCGTTCTTTGAAATAAACAAGATGTTAGGTTCAGATGACGTTCCGATATTCAGTTTTAGGAGAATCCAAAGATGCCACCCTTTAATTCAGTCAACGAAGTCGTTTTTGATTGCGATCTTTTACGGAGTACTCCAAAAGCAGTGATTATATACATTCCAAAAATTCCATTATTAACTTTTATAATGCCAATAACATTCGCACGTGGAGCACATATCGAAAATAGAGTAAATAAAGATATGCATGATCGATCTTTCAAGCCATTTGAGATGAAAAAATACACATTAGATACAAATCAGACTAGGGTGAACATTACTGATCACGTGGGCACTAAATTATTTACTGAAGCACGAACTTCGGCTGAAGACAATCCCCATACATGATTTTTTACAACGCTGACGTCATCAAATCTTGTGTTGCAGCTTTCCACTGATATTGGTTCACCCACGGATGTGGCCGATCATCGTCAGATTAATTTTGTACAGATGTGAGAAATTGCAGAGTTTCCTACTTCGAGGGAGAAATTACATACCTCATAATGCGATGACACCCAGTAGCATCTGGTTTAACATAACCCAACGATGTTTAGGACCAATAATTTTCAAGATTGCAGGATTATTTAGATGACGTGGTATAGACGAGCTTTTGCACGTAACGGCGGCATTGGGGCTTAAAAATATCTCAGAACAGCAGAATATACCTTCGAATTAACTCAAAAACTGAGTCAAATATCTTGAAACTGGATGTTGTCTTCGGTGACAGCGCTGTGTACGTACATATGTATTCATTTATGTGGGCATGTATGTAAATATACAGTTTCAATACAATGTCCGCTGATTTCGTAATAGTCAGCAAAAATTGTTTTTACCAAAATTATCAATTTGCAGCACCTCAGTGGAATGTTTTATTGATGATCCCACATTATCCTATAAAAACCAGGTGAACATATTTTACGAACTAAAACTTGTATTAATTTGATGTTTGATAATCTTTTGCAATTCGGCATAGTTCAGAAATGGTTAAAATAATTATTACAATATTTTGTTTCGTTATAGCTTACAGCCAGTCAAATGAAAATGTGCAGACATTCTTTACGGATTAAAATATTTAACAGTAATGAATACAGAATCATAGTTTTAAAACACAAATAGGCTTGAACTTTCATATCTTACCTTTACTGGAGAAGGTCATCATCAGAGACCCAATAACAAAGAACAACCTGGAAAATATACAAAATGCAATAGAAAGGTGACATCCTATGTATAAAATCATATATTTTAAGCGTATTTTAATGAGTTATTAACCGAACCTCAAAACAATAACAACATCAGTATTTAAGCATTCTGACTTTGTTACCAAAAGAACTTCCTTGTTGCAGGATTTGTTCCGAAATATGTCAACATCCTTAGTAGGCTGTATGTCGGTATGTAGTGTTTTAAGGCACCGCAGCATAAAAGCGTCAATGTAGTGCCAACGAAAGGTTTTGCTTTCGAGAAATGCAAAGTTGAATTCTCTCTCTCTCTCTCTCTCCAATACATTAAGTCATTATATATCACCTACCATTCGGAATCGTGTTTCTGATGGCAGTTTTCGCTGCTTTCTCTCCCCAGTCATTATTCTGTACGCAAATGTGGCTTGGCAGCCAGAAGTACAAAATTCCTTTTCCTAGATTCTGTGAAAACATGTTTTTATAATATCTGGGATATTAAAGGGTTGTCAAATTTAAGACTTTGATAGGCTTCCAGTGTGGAAAGGGAATCCGAAAAGACGATGTAATTTGCTTTTTGAAAGGTATAAAAGTTGTTCGATGCTTTGAGTATGGCTTTAATTTTTACGATAAAAGCTGATGTTTTATCCGATAATAGGCTCCTGGTAGTGCCATGGAGTAATTTAATGACAGCTCGAACTTTGTCTCAGTCTTCCGATCCGTCTGTATTCTGACATATGTCTACGACGAGAGACTCTAACTTCAATGAATTTACTCTGAAAAAGGTTTTTGGACTTTTTGGCAACAACTTCTTGAAATTTGCTACGGTTAAATGTTATTTTGGGAGGTTTATTGGGAACAGTTGTGATTTTGAGATAAAGAATTTACAAATATTTCCAAAATTGATTTAACATTTTCTAGGTGAGGAATTCGTGTCCCAAAAGGTAGAATGAAGTTTAGTTTCTTAACGTATACATTTTTATATTTTGACTTGAACGCTACATTTTAAGCAGGGTTAGATAAATTAGAAGATAGTTTGGTAGCATACTTATGAGCCAAGTTCGACCGTCTGAAATAAGTAAAGATTAACATTAAGGTTTACTGAAGTGGAAATTCTAATTGTACCCAGACAGTCTAAATCCTTGACTGTGTGTCAGATCAAACATTAAGGTTTACTGAAGTGGAAATTCTAATTGTACCCAGACAGTCTAAATCCCTGACTGTGTCCTAGATCAAACATTAAGGTTTACTGAAGTGGAAATTCTTATTCTACCCAGACAGTCTACATCCTTGACCGTGTGTCAGATGAAACAGTAAGGTTTACTGAAGTAGAAATTCTAATTGTACCCAGACAGTCTAAATCCTTGACCGTGTGTAAGATCAAACATTAAGGTTTACTGAAGTGGAAATTCTAATTGTACCCAGACAGTCTACATCCTTGACCGTGTGTCAGATGAAACATTAAGGTTTACTGAAGTAGAAATTCTAATTGTACCCAGACAGTCTAAATACTTGACCGTGTGTAAGATCAAACATTAAGGTTTACTGAAGTGGAAATTCTAATTGTAACCAGACAGTCTAAATCCTTGACTGTGCGTCAGATCAAACATTAAGGTTTACTGAAGTGGAAATTCAAATTTACCCAGACAGTCTAAATCCTTGACTGTGTGTCAGATCAAACATTTATTTACTTTGTATACTTTTTGTTTAGGAAACACATGGTCCCTGACCGCAGATGGCATGATCGCTGATTATATGACATTTATATAGGAAATTTGTGGGAAGAAAATTGAATGGCTGATGTGACGAGGTGATGGCAGAACTCAGATGACCGTTAGGACGAGTTTAACTGTATATGCTTGTCTGTGGTTGATGTTTAATGGTGCGCGTACTCTTTGAGCTATAACATTAAATAAGCACTCGGTTCCTGGATGAACGTTTTTTTCTTTGCTGTAAGTTTTAATATTGAAAAAGGTGACTAACACTACACTGACCTGCGAATCGCTTACAGCAGGGTGCTGACTACCATAACTCAGAAATATTAATTTTTCAAAAACTTGGACATAAAGTTTGGCCGGCCCTTTATACCTAGCATGAGATTTTCTCTCAGCATGACAGACCATCATAATACCCGCATCTGGGACAGACAGATTTCCTCTTGCATCCTTCTCTGTGGTCGCCATATTTCTGGTAGTTGAAATACCACAAAGGATTAGGAATGGAGAGATCAAAGGTTAAAAGCCCAGTTTCGATCGATATAAGCAAATTGGCCCACTTGAAAATCAGTATGCAAGTGTTTGTTGTAACCAGCTTGTCGTTACGGATAATGTTGATTCCCTTCACCTGTTCGACGTTCTGGGATCTGAGAATGTCTGGCAACAGTGCAGGCGACTGACTCTCTGTGTCAAACAACAACTCTTGAGACGTTGATGGATTTGTATTAAAACACCTTAATAGGCATTGCAACAAACCGCATTCAGGGAAACACATTATCAGAAAGAGCTTTGCAGGAACACTCAACAGGTAACTGGCCCAAACTTAACTTTTTTTTATACCTTTAATCGGCTCTCCAGCTCCAGCCAAGCCTTGAACAGCATTGATCATCAGAAAAGTTGTTAGTTTCGTATTTGCTTCTCATTAATGTATTAAATGACGAGACATCTTTTCCAGTGTCCCAGACTCAGGCGAGTTTCCTCGTCGGATTTGCTAGCTTGAATTTTTTGTTTGTTTTCTTCTGACATCAGATTATTATTTATTCGTCTATGTGCTCCACTCGCCTCAAGGGGATAGAAGTTTGCTTCGATTTATTGCATTTCTCGTGTCAGGGTTACACAGGGTGATATATAAAAGCAGAGCAGAAACATTATTAATTTGACCCTTGGCACCACCCTCAGAGGCTATGCCCCGTTTGTGGTATGGTAAACAACACTCCATTTAATCACAGAGTCACATTTAGACTTTCTGCACAGAATTTAAACCAAATATCTTTAAAATATTCCAGGAAGATGGGCGATAACCAGATAAGTTGCTTGAGGACTACCTGTCTAGATGAATTTTATAACAATCTTCTCTCCTCAGCTTCATGTTATGCAACGTACGGAAGACAGGATGCATGCACTTAGTCGCCCTTTACGGAATTCAGCGCGGACGCATCACGTGTACAATACATAGACAAAACGTCTTAGATCACGTGTACAATATATAGACAAAACGTCTTAGACCTATGTGTGTTGTTCCAAGCGAGATGAAAGAACAAGCTTGACACAGATAGACCGTATGAATATCGAGACCGTTCCCATTTTATTTACACGTTAATTCGAAAACATTTTAATGTATACTTACACAATGAATTAAGCAAGTATGTTTAATGAAAGCTATTGTATAACCCTGAACATGTATATGTACATAACCGAGGCAAAGCCTATTTACACTGTTGCATGATATGTCTGTCTGTCTGCATTTCAGATAGAGATTTACTCTTTAGCTTTTAAGTTTTCAAAATGCATGTGATGTATGAATGCAATCACAGACAAGCGATAGTTTTCTTATTTTTCAAATGGATCATTGGTTTTGAATCAATAAGTGGCGTTTCTTCTTACATTCTTCATTCAAGCAAATTTCAGGGCAAGTTTTACCGACACACATTTAATTAAATATATTCAACTAAATTTCAGGGTAAATTTTACAGACTAACAGTAATTATATTCAAGTTTAAACCCAAACTAATTCATTTTCAAACTCTGTATTTTTACATTTTCAATTAATTCAAGATATTATTGATGCATTGCATTTAAAGTGATACTTTAAGCATAAAATTAAGAAATCAGAAATTTTGTCTCTAAGAAAGCGGACTAGATTTTAAATATTCATTTGGATACATATTAATAAGAACATTCTAGGCAATATTGCAGTATTGATCTGGGTTTTCCTTCTCTTTATTTTCTACTTAAACAGTGGCAAGAATTTAGAATATAAACATACAGCTCCTTCATTACGACCTACTATCCACATTATCATTATAACAAAATGTAATACTTCTAATTTGGGTCAAAATCAAATCTATGTGATACGCATATCTTTATGTAGCAAATGTTTTTTTTCCCCTCTTATTTAACTCAAAATTTCACTCAGTTTTAATAGACAAATTGTTAGTCTCTCCACTTGAACTTGTTTATAGAAACATTTTTTTAGAGTCCATATTTTTGAAACTCTAAAACTGAAATTGATTTTAGGTGCTTGGCATTTTAAATGACTTACATTGTGGAATGTCTTGGGAATTAAGCATGGGTAAGGTTTTCTGCAAATGTGGGCCATTTCTAACTATGCCTTGAATCTTGAGATGACTCCATTAGTCTTTCTTCCTTGTCTGGATTTTTACAAAAGCCAATACAAGATTTCAGAGGCAAAGTACTTGTTTTCTCTCTCTCTCTCTCTCTCTCTCTCTCTCTCTCTCTCTCTCTCTCTCTCTCATGTCTGATGTCGCTTTGCGCATGAGCTTTAACTGAGAGCTCACTGTCAAACAACTTGTCAAGCAGCAGGGGGGGCGAATCGGACATTTTGTCCAATCGTTATTTTGCTTAATTATTACTTTCTGCAACACAACGATCTAGTGTCGTCAGCGCCTGGTAAAAAAAAAACGACGTCGGTCCATCCTACACGATGGTGACGTCATTTGGTTTAATTAACACCTTCTGCGCGCCGATCCCAGCGTCGTCAGCGTCCGGTAAGCACATCGACGACCGCGTCGATGTCATTGCCCCCCTCTGCTGCTAAGTGGTTATTTACAACTAACCGAATATTTGGTCAAGTCCGATACGATATCGTGTCCGAGGGTCATGTAAATTTATCGTTACAAATCCATGTGGGGTCGACTGAGCATGACTAAAAAAGTTTCGAAAAACATTAAAGTCCATGTCACCGCCGCACCATGTCTGCCAAATATTTCGTAGCGTGTGTGTATCAACGCCGTTGAACACAGCAAGAATATTACAGTTGTCTCTAATTACTTTTGGAATCTGAGTGTATCGTTGAGTGACATATATCACGTCAGTGTTTTTATGCCTGCCTCTGGAAAATATCCTAGCTGGGTTTTTTTGATTGTCTAACATAACATCATCGTACACGACTAGATTGTTAACGTCGCCATCAATATCATCAATACCCGGTGCATCATTGATATCTGTAATAAACTCGATGACATTTTTTTTAGCGATCGCTGATGCATTCTCGTTGAAATCTTTCAACACCTCGTAGCATCGTTGATCATCTACGCTAGGAGCAACCAAATACAACTTATCCCACTTCATCCATCTCATTATTAAATTGAGTAACAATTGCGTCTTGCCGGATCCAGATGGTCCGATGATAATCATCCGGATCGAGTTTGGTAACGCTGCAACATGCTTAACTGGTTCTCTTGTTTTAGTCGCCGAAAAATCAATTATATTCATATCTCTATACATAAATTATGGATCTATATTGTGTGAAGTGCAGAGTGCGTACTGGCACAAATGATATGACAACCGTTACAACAAGAAATAACAGATCGGCGCTTACTGGTAAGTGCGTACAATGCGGTACAAAGAAATTTAGATTTATTTCTGTTAGACCCGGAGATGTTTTTAAAAAAAGCGAGGAGGTGACATCGCAGCCAAGTTATCAAAACTCCCCGGAACACCGTGGGCAAAGTATCCAGGAGAAAAGCACCTCCCAGGATATAGCTACTGTGGCCCCGGAACACGATTAGATATCAGACTCGATGATCAAAATCAGCCCAAACCCGGTGAGTATCCAATAAACGCTATCGATAAGGCGTGTCATGTTCATGATGTTGCTTATCGTAGCGGTGATCTGCAACAGCGTCATATCGCGGATGTAAAATTAATTCACGCATTAAATGCTATTCCTGATAAATCCGTCAAAGAAAAATTGGCCTCATGGTTGGTAAAATCGGCTATGAAAGGTAAATTAATGATTGGAAGCGGAGCTTCTCGCGCTGGTAATTGAAAACGCTAGCGTTTATAATAACAGCATGGAATCCATCTATTATTCTCCGAGAGGATACTGGAAGGGGAAGGCCGCAATTGGTAAGCTTGCAAGCGCTGCAAAGGTAACAAAGGCCACTGCGGTTAATTGGTTATCCAAACAGGCTATATGGCAAATTTATCTACCACCGCCTAAACAAATCAACTTCTCGCGCTTTGATGTCAGCGTACCTAATGAAGTTCATCAGGCTGATATACTATTTTTGCCGCATGACAATGGTTACAAATACGCGCTAACCGTAGTTGATGTTGCGAGTCGATACAAAGAAGCGGAGCCGTTAAAAACAAAGTCAGCAACTGAAGTAGCCGCTGCGTTTGAAAGAATTTATCAAAGAGGTTCTCTGCGCTGGCCAAATCTATTACAAGTTGATCCCGGTAGTGAATTTCGCGGCGCTGTTTTATCAACGCTGAAACATCATAGCGTCGCGATACGACGAGGTCATACTGCGCTACATCGTGATCAGGCAATTGTTGAACGATTCAATCGGACTCTCGCTGAACGGTTATTTGGATATCAATACGCGAAGGAATTCATCCAAGAAAAACGATCTCGTGAATGGGTTAAAAGGTTGCCAGGTGTAATTGCAGCGTTAAATAACGAGATTACCCGAGCAATCAACATGAAGCCCAGCGACGCGATTAAATACGAGTATATACCCGGAAAATCAAAAATAAATAGCGTTTCCAAGCCGATTCTTGGCGATGTCACTGTTAGATATCTATATGAACCAGGAGAGCTTGAAGGCGGTAAAAAAAGAGCTACTGATCCTATTTGGAGTGTTACCACACATAACATATCAACGATAACACGATCAACTGGTAGACCACCGATCTATAGACTGGATTCAACTGCTCCTCAGCGCGGATTTACTCGCGAGCAACTACAAGTGATACCTGACGATACTCAATTGCCCCCGCGTGGTCTTAACTAGCGCCGTTGCGTCTATTGCACTCAAGACAGGTTAATCTCACATTGTTTTTGACATGACCGAGACTGTTATCGATCCTGTCCACGGTAAACTGGCGAGCGTCTTTATCCGAATAACGCCAGCGCATTACACAATTACAACTCGCGCAGTGATTATTCTGTTGTTGTCGTAACGCAATTATTAATTCGGCATCAATATCAAAACGCTGCTGTTTTTTTTTTATCCTGTTGGCGGTAACCCGAGAGTTTTCTATCAATGACGCTTGCATCGTTGGTGACTCCGTCACTGACTTCGTCACTGACTCCGTCAATAACAATTCTTCGAAGCTGATTCATTCTCCGTACTCTGGACACTGCAAGATAGACTAGATTCGACCATTCGATGCGATTATCAACCATCCAAACAATTGTGTCCGTGATAGTCAGTCCCTGCGAGGAATGTATTGTCGTTGCGTATCCTAACGTCCACGGGGATTTATCAGCACGTAGCGCGTCTTCGACGACGCTGATATCAACGAGCACAATATCATTCAGCACAAGAATTTGTTTTTCTGTCCGGCCCGGGATTTCAACTTCAATGTTCTGCCGCCGTGTATCCGCGGGTCTATAACACAACGGCACTGGACGCGTTGGAAACTTTTCCTTATGCAACGCAAACAACTTCCGCTGAAGTGTGTCTCTGACTATCTTTCTACTCGCTACAATCAAATCGTCTGGTCTCCATGTTTCCCAGAATTCATTTAACGGCGTTTCCGGAATCACCTCGCGGATTATTTCACATTGAACTCTATCCGGCTGTAATCTGATTAATTTTTTAACCTCGCGCAGTTGTTCATCAAGTGCTCGGTAATCAGTATCGGTTTCTTCATAATAGTCCACGAACCCGCTCAACCAATCATGTGGACCCTCGCCGACAAATGGTGGTGGTTGGCCATGGTCGCCACACATGATTACCGCTGTATTCGCGCGCAGCAACCACTCAAGAAACATTTGTAAAGTATCTAACGAAACAGTACATATCTCGTCCCAAATGATAACCTCAGGAATAAATTTTTCCCCCATTCGATCAGGAGTCCACTCACCGCCGCTGTATCGAAAAAAGCTGTGATAAGTAACGGCGTCAACATTTCGTTGTTTTATCTCTCGCGCTAGTCTATGGGTCGGTGTAAGCACGATTATACTTGCCCGCGTTCGAAATAATTCAATTGCCCGAGTCGTCTTTCCTGACCCGCCACAGCCGCTTAAATAAACTGTTTTGTGTCTACAAATTGGATCAGAACACGGTGGTGCATTAGACCATTCTGATAAATTATCACCGCGTAAGTAATTATTTTCAACGGTGACATTTGCTGAAGGGGAATAATCGCGTCGTATTTCATTTTTAATTCTCCATATACCCCAACTCTCGTCCGGACTAGTAAACTCGGCTATGTTTTCCTTGTACTTTACGTCTATATAAAACGAATCAACTGCTACTCTAACCGCGGTATCGGGAAATCTATTTATCATCGAGAATAAATTGATAGCGGCATAACCCAGCATAGACGCCCTCAAATGCGGGTATGCTGGGCTGTCTCCATCGCTGTAGGTAACAACTGTACCCAACCTCGTTCCATTGGACAAGAAAGCTGTTTTGCAGTTCACGTATCTATTTTTTGCCACTGCGTCCTTGATTACGAAATCATATTCTGCGTCATCTATAATCAGCCGTGAGCAATATCGTTTGTAGTCGCAGTTTTTTCCACCTTGTGTGAACTTACCGATTATTCTTCTACCGAGATCTTTTGCCTCGCGGTTTCGTTGGTTAAATATCCTCCTGGACCATTCGATGATATATTCCTCGTCGGCATCAATGTTTTTTCTGGACTCGTCAATTATGCTATCTAGACGCTCCGGTTCTGGTAACCAGACTTCAGTCTGTGCCCGGTATGATATAATCGCGTCACTGACAATCAGCGAAACTAGCATGCTACAATCAATCATATACCGTAGCAGCGCTATTGGCAGCCACTTCTTTTCAGCCATGTGTCTACCGATCCAAATATAGCAACAGCGATGGAGTCCTGCCGCGAATTCAAATGATACTATGCGAGCGAATCCGGTTAAATCAAAATCAGGCAGTGGTCCATTAATAGCAACACGAGTCATTTCATGACTGGGGTGTCCAAATCGTCTAAAGTACTCGGCGGCGGATCCATACCCGAGAAAACTCGCTGGATAACAGGCAACCATATCAACCGAGATCATAGCGTCGCGGTTGTATTCAGTGTTCCATAATCCACCGTGATAATACTCCAAACAACTGGATTGTACATCCGGCAGAAATTCCTTGCGCGTTGGTCTCCACGCATTTTTCCTTGCTGCAACATGAGCCGCAACCGATGGAATCGTAAAACAATTTGTTAGCAGTTGTTCATCATGCTCCTCAAATTCTATGGCGGTTTTTTTCATCCTGTTGTGAAATGCTTCAGTGCGATATAATTCACCGTTTGGCCTTACAAACTGATCAAAGGTATCCGCATCGTTTTCAGCGCTGCGAAGTAACCACACTGATACAGGGTCGTTTTTACACAAGTAGGCAATAGCATCAAATAGTTTCCTCTCCGCGAGAAAACCGTCCTTGGAGAATTGTTCTCCCAGGAATTCTTCGGGTATATACTTTACTGTTCTATTCCGTGGAAATATTGTGATCACGGGCGTCCATGCGTGTTCGTTATGATCGATAATTTTGATTGGGGCTCCCTTTGATTTGTACTTTGATTCGTGTAATACTTCACCGGTTATCGTTGTAACGGTTATTGGAAATCTCAGCGATGTTTCTAATCTCGCTATGTCGCTGATGGTCGCTCCACGCTCTTTTACGGTTAGTTCCCACTGGTTGATTTTGCTACGTCGTAAATCAGTCAATTTGTTTCCTCGACATGCATTTGTAAAATGCTCTATTATTCGTTCTGCTACACAATTTATCCCCGTTGACTGTTTCATCGGTTTCAGTTTTCCGATATCAGGTTTCTTATTTAACGGGTATATTCCATAAACAACTGCTGTTTCAGGATACGCTCGTTCATAGTATGGTCTGTCAATTCCGGTTAACAACCCCGGCTTGGAGTCGCGGCTGACAGTGACTGTTTTCTTGTCGCTGAAAACTGGTTCAAATTTATCACGTATGATCCAATCGCCTGATTCCACCCGGACAATGAATTTTACTCTGAAGAAATACCTTTTACTGTCAAGTTGTGATATTATCATTGCTGCGCGGTTGTCGTTCATGGTAGCATCAACAACACCATCAATTCGAAATGTTGACCAACTATGAGATGCACCATCACGTTTGAATTCATTGATACAATCGCGTATTTTATTCAACAGGGTTTTATCGTTTATTAACGCTTTTGGTGTGTCCTTGAGGACTCTATCGAGATTGAACTTAATATTTTTCCAGGGCTTAATTACTGCTAATCTCTCAAACTCATCCATATAATTAAAACAAGTATTTAAATGAAAGAATATAGTATAATGAATCACTGCAAATGGTTGATGATTGGGTCGACAACCCCGTGCAATAAATCATGTAGAGGTGAATTCTGCGGGTATCATTTACAAAGCGTTCGTAATGGTTCTCTTGGCCCCCTCCCGTGCTTGGTTTGTCACGTCGGTGTAAGAGGAAAATCGCAGTTGTGTATTAATTGTGGCGGAAAGCGATACAGGGAACTAAAACGCTATTATGACAAGCGAATTAAAAACGCCGTCATTGACCCCACCGCCGATTTCGTCATTAAAACCCCCCAAGACTACGTTGAAAGATTCATAATTAAACCAAATAATAAATTAGACAAGTAGTATTATTATACAAATGGACCAAGAATTTCAGCCGCATCCCCTGGTCGTCAATTACGAGGCATCTCGCGACGGCATTGTTAGAAATCGTAGACTGAAGAAGCCGGTTGGATGGAAAAATAATCAGGGGTATTTGATGTTTGGTGCCGGAAAAAAGAAGTATTATGTTCACAGGATTGTATTTGAAGCATTCAACGGATTAATCGAAAATGGGCTTGTGATTGATCATATTAATAATAATAAGACTGATAATTCTCTTACAAACTTGCAAGCTATCTCGCAAAGTCAGAATACCAAAAAAGGCCAAACCGGTAAATACCCAAAGAAAGCAAAACCCGTAAAGTCATTTGATACAACAACTCACGAGGAAAAAATATTTCAGTCGATGAATGAGGCAGGAAAATATTTTGACATTTATATCGCCTCAATACGATTTGTTGCAGAAGGAATACAGAATTCAGCGATCTCAAAAAAGACCGGGCATAGAATTCGATTTTCATATATAACAGAAATCAGCGAGTGATGAAGTCACCGGCGCCTATGGCGCTGACGAGGTCACGTCTAACGAATTATTAAACACCTTCGGAATTGATACACGGGGTTTCATTTTTCTTTTTATTTAAAAACAAGATGTTTTATAAGAATAATGAATATCGAAGACATCAATAATATATTAGCCGAGATTTCAAAATTAAAAAATCAAGGAATTGAATTATCTGATGGTCTCGACAGCGAAAAAATATTATCCGATTATGAGATTATTAACGAACAATCGAAACGGGGGCGTTTTACCCTGGCCCGCGAGTACTTTTTTATAAAACGATTACAACATACGATTAATGAAAACTTGTACCACAATGACGCAAATGCATTCATTGGACTATTTGCTGCCGTTGAAATAATACGAAAAAAACTCGGACGTGTTTATGAACGACGCCGGGAGATTTCTAGTAAGATCAAAAACATTAGAAGGATTATAGACGAAAACTCCGTGGAGCCCCCGATGGTACACTCGGCGGGGAATTAGAAATTGCGGAGCAATTTGCAATAATGGTAGGCGAATCACTTACTACTCGGCTAGCCAGAGAGCGGCTAGCGGCGCTTAAAAAGTTCATACCGTTACGAGACAGGGTCCGAGAACAACTTCAAACGCGGCAGCAACTACAAACCGATTTTACTGTTGGAAGCGAACAACTCTTTGCTCCGATAACGAGTGCAACCAAAGACGTGAAAACAGCGATATACGGGGATATTCCCGACGAAGAAAGAAAGAAAAAGGCGTCACTGCTTGGCGTACTTGAAAAGATAGCGGCTCAGACCGAACAAACAAAAAGGTCTTTAGCCACAACACGGAGGCCACCACCACTCGCTATAACCGAACCACAAGAACCTTATGTTACAATGGCCGACGAGGAAGAATTAGGTGCTACTGCGAAAGAACCAGAAGAAGAAATACCCGAAGAAACACCAGAAGAAGAAATACCGGAAGAAAAAGAGGGGAATATACCCCGTATTGTACTCAAGAAGAGCACAATAGATGAAATTAGAGGCTTCAGCAACAGGGAAGAATTAATTAATTTTGCTGCCAACAATTTTGCTAAGAGCATACGAGATAAGAAGCATATCAATAGCGGTTACGAGAAAAATATAAAGTCGTTAAAGGACTGGGCAAGAATAGTGTATTTAGCGAGTAAACATAAAGATGCATTACCACATCGTAGTAAATCCGATTACGACGCATTCCACAAGGAAGTTAAGAGTATAACACCAAAAAAAGGAAAAGGATACTCTGTTGGTAAAGAATCCTACGGCGTTACCTGTCCTGGTAGTGTTCTCAGTGATATATCACGGCTAGAGGTACTAATTGGAGGAAAACGAGCCGGAAATAACTCTCCGGAAATAATCAATGAAGCCGCTGATATTTGCAAGCGGTTATTTGCAGGCGGTATTATGGACATTAATGCATATCGAACGCTCATAGACGAACTCGTGGATGATTAATTGGAAAACTGGTGTTTTTAATAAGGATGATCATACACTACAACCATGATAAACCAGTACTCGTCTACGTGGTAAACTCGCGATTGCCTATTTACCGCGCGTACTATGGAGATGGTCTCGGTAGCACCATTGCGGGGTTATTTACAAGAATGGCTCCAAAAGTAGCGCCGTTAGCCAAACAATTAGGAATGAAGGCTATTGATGTTATTCGTGATAAGGGTATTAGTGCCATTGGAGATGTTGCCGGAAGGGCGTTTTCTGCCGCACGAGACAAACTAATGTCGTTGGTGAAATCCAAGAGATTTTCAAAAAGAAAACAGAAACCACCGGTAATGCCATCAACGACAGTGATGCCTGCAAATGTCAGTAAAGTAATAAATAACGCCGTGGAAGAAAAACTAGAGTCGTTGGCGACGACTCAGTCGTTGGCGACTTCGCCATCCGCCGATGCGGCAACCAACGCGCTCATGAACGCGATAGCGGGGAGTGGTTTAAATTCAAAGAATTTACGACGAAAACGACGTTGATGGATTTCAATTGAAAACATCAACATGATAAATAATAGAATGTTTGCGCGAACCGCTGATCCCGCGTTTGATATGGACGCCCCAGTGCGCAGGGATGATTCTGTCCGTGATTATCAATTTTATTCTTATTATGCAGCGCAACCCGACCTACGATCGCGAATTGAACTTCAAGTCCAAGATACCAGTAAATATTTTTTGCCGTGTGAAGCGTTTATCGAAATCGAGGGAGAACTCGTGACAAATGCCGCCGATAATGCACCATACGCAGATGACCATCGTGTTCGAGTTGGCTTCGTCAACAACGGTATCATGGCGTTATTTGAGAGCGCCAGATATCTTATTGACGGGCGAGAAATTGAATCAATAGAACGCGAGGTTGATGTTGCAACAACGATAATTGGGTTGGCGAGATACTCGGATGATTATACAAGATCGGCGGGCCCATCTATGATGTTTTCGAAGGACACCACCAATAACGCTGACCATCTTCAGTACGTTAACGTGCTGGCGGAAAGAGATACCGCAGTTGACCCACAGGCTGAAGCAGCCAATCCAGACCGCAGAGCAAGACCAGGCGCTAATTTCAATATTATAAAAAGCACCAACAATGATTACAATCTAGGATTCGCAGCACGAGTAGGAATGTTGCAAGGACCACGCCGACAGTTTTCATGCGCGATTCCACTCCATCACATATTTGGATTCTGCAGAAATGTCAGAAAAGTTGTCTATGGGGCTAAGCATACAATCGCGCTGACGCGAAGGGGCGATGATAACAATGCAATATGGCGTGCTGCTGGCGTCGCTGCCGGTAAAGTCGTTTTAACTAAAATGGCATTGTGGATGCCGGTGCTGACTCCATCAGTTACCACGGAAGCACGATTGTTAGCATTTATGGAACAGGGAGGGAAATCGTTGTTGAGTTGGCTAGCGGTAACAACTGATGCTAAAGAGGATAACGTCGCCGATACGTTTACATGGCACCTGGCGTCAAAACAGGGTGTTTCAGCCCCGCGTCATATATTCATAGCGCTGCAGAATAGGGAACGATTGGGTAGTCAAGAACGCAGCCATATGATATTTGATCAATTAGGAGTCAGGGATGTTTCGCTGAGAATAAACGGACAACAGGAACCATCCGAGGATATACAGCTTAATTACGGCGACAACCATATCGCACGTGTGTATCATCGATTGCTGTCGTATATGGGTCGTGATCAAAACGTCGACACTGGTTTGCAAATATCACAACTTGATTTTAAAAACCTGTATCCGATTTATTATTTTTCGCTGGAACATCTTGATTTAACGAGACAATCCGTCGTTGATATACACTTCCGAGCTCGTATAGCCCCGGGTGGTGTTAATTATAGAGCGGTTGCTGTCATTCTCAGCGATAAATCAATGCTGCTAGAAGGCGTTGGTGGACGAATGAGAATCGTTGATGCGCCAGTGGAAAACATGTAATTGAAAGCACAAACGCGTTTACAATAAAATGTCGTATAGTGTAGTCAGTGTAGAGTTGACTGATGGTCAAGTCAAGAAATTACGATCAAAGTCGGCTAAACAATGCGGAACCACAATAACGCTGAAGCCGTCACAGATGGCAGGTGGTAATCATAAGATATCGTTGACGGCGCGTCAAATAAAACATTTCAATGATGCGATGAAGAATAAAAAGGGTGTTCAAATAGATTTTTCAGCCGCAGCAATTAA
Source organism: Sinohyriopsis cumingii (assembly GCA_028554795.2). Taxonomy (NCBI): domain Eukaryota; kingdom Metazoa; phylum Mollusca; class Bivalvia; order Unionida; family Unionidae; genus Sinohyriopsis; species Sinohyriopsis cumingii. The sequence continues at coordinate 9,784,996 of CM068842.1, read as the reverse complement.
AAACATGGAAAGGACCGGTGGGATATTTCCGCTGTTAGCTGCGATTCCGGCATTAATTGCCGCGGCCGCACCAGCAGTGGCTAAGGCGGCGGCGTTAGGAGCCGTTGGTACCGCGGCGGGGATGGCATTGAAGAAGGCAACCGGGAAAGGCTACAAAAAAAAACGACCCGTGGCCGGAAAGGGTCTAAGACTACCGGGAACCCCGTATTCATGGTACTCGGGAAAGGGTCTAAGACTACCGGGAACCGTTTATTAACTCGGGAGTCAATGACTCCTGAGTCTATGACTCCAATGTCTAATTTTGATTTAATAGACGCCGCAAACGCGTTAGCGATAAAAAACTTCAGAGGTGTTTTTATGAGGGATCAATTACCGGCGGCCCCAAGGAATACTGAAACAGGCATAATTAACCTCGATGGGTCCTCCGGAGCGGGAACTCATTGGGTTGCGTACGCGATTGATCCGCGTGCAATCGTCTATTTTGATTCATACGGGTTAGCCCCGCCGAAAGAGTTCATGCGGTATATCCGGGCGTGTTCAGCCCGGGCGTGTTCAGCCCGGGTTTTTTATTCCACGCTGCCAACACAGCAATTGAGTGACCCGCCGATATGTGGCCATGAGGTATTGAACGTACTCGCGGCGATTTCATCATCGCGGAAACCACCTCATGTGGTTGTAAACGAATACACTAGTGGGGTCGTAGAAGCTCAACGGATTTTAGAGAATAACATTTACAATAATAATGATTGATATCTGGGGGCGACCGGTTTCGGCGCTTAAAGAATCCACGGAAACGGCCGCCGCCGACATAAAAAAACTAATTGAGGATGAAATCACTGATATGTTGAATCTAACAAGTGTTGACCCGGGCGAAATAGTTGTATTTCAAGACCGCCAGGGTAAATTGAAATCCGGTAATGTGTCACTGAATGACGTTTTAATACGACAGCGTGATACCGACGAGGGCGCTATCGCGTTGTATACCGCCGACGGACGACTCAAACCGGGTGGACATATATCAGCGGTGACGGATAGGGTAACATTAGTCCAGGACGGTTTTACAAGGTTAGATAGATCGGTGACCGAACTTGACGCGCAGGTGAAAAAATCTGTCGCCGAGGTGAAAAAATCTGTCACCGATATACAACTCACTACCGCTAGTTTTTTTGGAACCCCGACGGTAACCGAACCGAATCTTGCAACAATAAAAAATACTATTTTGGAGTTTACGACGCTGTCGGGCCAATTTACCTCGTTACGAAAAAATGTTAACAGGATCGATGACAACTTTGATAAATTCCTTGGTAAAAAAAATGCCAAACCGGATGAAATCACAATAACTATAAATGATATCACTGCGTATGGACAGGAAATAGAAACAATCAAAACTGATGTTACAACGATCATAAATAATATGGACACGCATGAACGGGAAATAGAAATAATCAAAACTGATGTTACAACGATCATAAATAATATGGACACGCATGAACGGGAAATAGAAATAATCGGCGCTAATGTTGCAACGATCATAAATAATGTAGACTCGCATGGACGGAAAATAGAAACAATCAAAACTGATGTTACAACGATCATAAATAATATGGACACGCATACACAGGAAATAGGAACAATCAAAACTGATATTGAAGCGAACAAAAAAAATGTAGACGCATATTGGCGGGGAATAGGATTAATCAAAACTGATGTTGCAGCGAACAAAAAAGGCATAGACGTGCATACATATGAAATAGGAACAATCAAACTTGATGTTGCAGCAAACAAAAAAAGTATAACCGAGAATACACGGGAAATAGAAACAATCAAAACTAATGTTGCAGCGAACAAAAAAGATGTGGACACGCATATACAGGAAATAGGAACGATTAAAACTGATGTTGAAGCGATTAAAGACGGACTACCGAGAGTAGCAGAGCAATTCGAAAAAATAAAAACCCCTCATGAGAACATCATCAACACAGTATACACAATTCGGCATGGATCATTCGATTGGACTCCTACACAGAATACAGTAAATATCACCGCAACTGTTAAGGGTATTTATCGACTGACACTGGTTTCAATGATGCAGTTTAATATATTATCGTCGAGTTCATCCGGGTTTAACAATACAATATCAACAATTATAGACAAGAACGCAACTGAACAGTTTACAATTTATGCCGTTGATAGAAATCTAGCCCGGGCAAACATTACATGGTATGTGGAATTTGCAGCGAATCTAAGTAATTAAAAACACTAGCTCTTTTAAAATAAAAATGACCACCAAGGAAGTTGAATCAGAGGTATCACCGACGTCACATCAATATCGATTCGATACCGCAAAAGAATTTTCCGCGAACTTGAAAACGCTTTCCGAACAATACCGTGTAAAAATAAAAAAATACCGTCGTAAAATAACCGCCATCGACGCGGTCGTGTACTCGGTGTCGGGTATAGTAGCTGGCGCCGGTGTTATTTTATCCACGGTGACCACGATAACCCCGATCGCTGTTCCAATCGCTGTCTCCGCAATGACAACAGTTGCTGGAGTTGCCAACGCAATCACTAGGAAGATATCATCGTGTTTTCAGAAAAAACTCAACGAGTATACAGTAAAACATCAAATAGTATCCGACGCATACTCGAAATTATCCGGGTTGATCTCGTTATCGATTGATAATTTGTTCGTATCCGATGTTGAATTCTCCACGATGGTCCAGTTGTATAGCTCCGCGATGTCAAAAATCGAGGATTTTCAACTGGAAGCCGAAACCACCTGGTTGTTAAAATTAGACACTAAAAACAACGAATAATAATAATGTCGCTGAACCCCGAAGGGTCTCAATTACTTCAGCGGATCGCGGAGAACACCACTCCGGTACAAACAAGTATGATATCGATAACATCAACGAAACCCGAATTCAGTGTGAACTTCCCATCACCGGTTCCAGTAAAGGAAATAGCGCTGGCAAAATTGCGAGTATATCACAGTTGGCCTAATATCCGAGCGGACGCATTTAACGGACAACAACCTAATAACTCGCTGGTTTTTGCACGGACAAATAAACCCGATGGGACCCCAAACTGGGAGGAGGTTACAATACCAACTGGGTCATACCAAATAGAGCAAATCAATAAAGAATTTCAACGCAGGATAAAATCGATCACAGGAAAGGAATCAAAAATCGCTATTACGGTTCATGAACCGACGTTATCGTCGACGATTGAAATAAGCACACCGGGGTATATGGTTGATATTTATAACAGTTCAATAAGAACCATACTAGGATGGCCTGAGAATCCACCCGCGGACACCCCCCCATCAACTATCCTCAGATACGATAACGGAGATGGTGGTAGGCATATTGCTCCATACAACGTAAATATTGCATCGGTGATAGCGATTAATCTAGTGTGTGATGTTATCGAAGGGAGTTACCAAGTGGATACCAAGCAATCAAATCAGGCTCAACAGGGATATATCCTTTATTCGTTTTCACCAACAGCCCCACCGGGATTTTTAATCGTTGAGAGTCCGATTAATCCGGTCTATATGCGATGCCATGATCGGTTTTTAACGAGAATTAATTTTAGAATTACCGATCAGTCAAATAACCTAATTGATCTGCAAGAGGAGGAGTTAGTGATCACTCTGTTTGTAAGATCATAGCAGCAGGGGGGGCAATGACATCGACGCGGTCGTCGATGTGCTTACCGGACGCTGACGACGCTGGGATCGGCGCGCAGAAGGTGTTAATTAAACCAAATGACGTCACCATCGTGTAGGATGGACCGACGTCGTTTTTTTTTTACCAGGCGCTGACGACACTAGATCGTTGTGTTGCAGAAAGTAATAATTAAGCAAAATAACGATTGGACAAAATGTCCGATTCGCCCCCCCTGCTGCTTGTCAAATATATTGTTTTCCACATAAAAATTTGTTCCGAGATGCCGTGAAATGCGAACAAAACTGTTCGTTGCTACATACCTGACTATCCCATTATCCCAGTGACAAAAGCAGTCATTTTTACCAAATATAACTGCAGTTCATAAAATTACAAATGTATTTGTATAGCATTAAATCATTCCGTATATTTTATAAGTGGACTATTATTTAATATATTAATTGGTAAAAAGTAGTAAAAGTAGTTCTAGGCTGGGTGTGCGATACGGAATTATTAACTGTAAAGCTGTATCGAACACCAACCAGATTAGCCATGTAAGGTTAAATGGGTATGTAATAACCACCGAACCCGCTTGGCGAGACCCGCTTGGGGGAGACCGCTTGGGGAGACCGTTTTATATATATTTAATTTGTATTGTATGATTTGCCTTTCTCCATAACTGAGGGTAGCATTTTTGTGCCCACTTATCTTTTTTGTGTAAACAACATATTACATATAATTTTTTTGCCTTGGATTGAATGGTATATTTTAAGATTATTAATTTATTTGTAAATAAACATGTTTAACTGGATTTGAGTTCTGTGCATTGGTTCCCCCCCCCCCCCCCCGGGAATTCGTGGTCTACTTGATCTTTGCCATGTTCTTTACTAAACGTGTGGGTTTCCACTCTTTTCTGTTGCTTAGTTTAAAACCAAAGAATCGTAATACTTAGGATATGTTATTGATATACCGATTACCGTTAAAAACAGACGAAAGTACCATAAATAACTTCGTTCAAGCCTCAAAACGTATGGGTAACTGTTTTGATAAACCTTACAAGCTTAGAAACATTTTTTTTACAAAGGAAACGCCGAGATTTTGTAAAGCAGCGCAGACAAAACTGTCGCGACGAGTCTTTTGACTGATTCTATCTGCATGCATCGATCATTCAAGCTAAATCAGTCCGTGCTTCAATTAGGATAGATTGTTCTGCAACTTTATTGGAGGTGGGTGGGCATAATATTTTGTAATGTTTGCAATATTTGGTGTGGGGGTTGTAGAAAATATGTTCTCCTTAACTAAAAGTAAAGCTAAGCTGCATGCAACGGACAATATTTGGAACAGACGTACATTGACCAATCACGTGTAAATTACAAGATTGTGCGTAATTAATTATCTTATATATTGATTGATCACGTGGACATTGCATGGTCATGCATATTTAATTGTCTAACGTGATAATTTGACACATAACAGTAGATTGTGCAGCTTCTATAATACTTGAAAATGTGCAAAACTAATCAACATATCTGATCAAAACATGGAACGCTGATATGAAATACAAAGCCCAGCATAAATATATAGATGTTACGATCATAACAAAACTCAGTATAACAATATAGATACAACTCAACATAACAATATGGATGTCATGATAATAACAACCCACCAATATGGATACAACTCAACATAAAAATACGGATACAACTCAACATAAAAATACGGATACAACTCAACATAAAAATACGGATACAACTCAACATAAAAATACGGATACAACTCAACATAAACATAAAAATACTGATACAACTCAACATAAAAATACGGATGCAATTCAACATAAAAATAGGATACAACTCAACATAAAAAATACAGATACAACTCAACATAAAAACACTGATACAACTCAACATAAAAATACAGATACAACTCAACATAAAAATACAGATACAACTCAACATAAAAATACTGATACAAATCAACATACAAATAAGGATACAACTCAACATGAAAATACAGATACAGCTCAACATAACAATATGGCTGATATGATCATAACAGCTAGTGCAATTATTGCTACCAAATATTATTTAGTGTTCAACTATAAGATATACTGTTATGTATATTTGATTTACTTGTATCTGATTTAATATATATTTATTTCAATTTAATTATTTGTCAGTTTTACTTTTTTTATTACAGGCTCTTGTAATGTAAATGTGTTCACTAGAGATGATACTTTTATCAGAAAATAGTTTAACCTTGACTGTTTGTTTTATAAACACCAGGTGTTGATCTAAGTCCTGACCTTGTTTCAAAATGTTTGGCAACCACGTAAACAAGTTCTATTTTATTTTAAAATGATTAGTTGTTGTCGAGGTCATGATGGTACTTCGTCTTTAAGAATGAAAAATAAATTATTTCTTAGAGTAAAATGATTGGTTTTCGTCAGGGTCACACTGGGTAAACGTCATCTTCACAAGTACTTATTTTCTATAGGCTTCGAGAAGATGATCACGTGACCCCTTGTTTACGGTTTTGAAGACCACATAACCTCTATTTTGGAAAATTATTCTCAGTAGAATCTGGGCTGTTAAACTTGAAGTTGTTTCTTGTGTTCTTTGGAGTTATTTCAAATTGCTTGGATTCAAAGGGATTAATTATGTTCTTTTCTGGAAAATACATGTGCTCATGTGAGATTCTTAATCACAGACACTTCTTATAAGAAATTGAATTTGATTTCCAAAACCGGAGTGATAATTCTTATTTCTATAAGGAACTGTAGACTTCAACACTACAGATTGCAGCATACGTCATCGTCTTCCATCTTGGATTCTTCGTCGGGATTCAAACTTGAAATCAGTAGAACATTTTGTTATTGGGACTACAAAAATTTAATTCTTTGATTATTCTTGGATTATTTTGGATTTTATTTGATAAAACCGTAAGATCATATTTTTTCATTTTTCCAGGGAAAAAATATTCTATTTTCAAAACTTGTAGTTTTCACTCTTTCTTGTGTTGCTGTTTATTCGAGCCTAAACACGTGAAATAGAAAATGGGTAGCTCGTCTCGGATTATTTTGAATTTCGGATTTGAAATTTGAATTCCCCTAGTTTTTGAAATTTTCGGTAAAATTGGAAAGCATTTTCTAAAATGTCATCAAAAGTGGAAACCTTTCTTTCAAATCCTACCCAGGAACAATTAGATCTTTTCAAAAATGATGATTTGATTCAGCTTGCCAGAAAATTTGATCTTTCTGAAGTAAAGGCTTCCTTAACGAAACAGGAAATAAGAAATATTTTGTTTCATTATTTGGTAGAAAAGAAGGTTTAAGGTAAAAGTGCTTTGGTTTCGATCAGTACGTTTGTGTCAGACTGTGACAAAAAAGAGAAGAAATTAGAATTAAAATACAAGATGTAACTGGAGTTGAGGAAGCTGGAGCTTCAGAAAGATAAAGAAGAATAACAAATGCAAATGCAGTTGCTATAGGAAAAAGAAAAATAACCAATGTTATTACATGAAAAACATATACAGTTACAATCTGAGAAAGAGGAGAGAGAGAGAGAGAGAGAGGAGAAATAGAAGAAGAAGAAAAAAATGAATTTGCAAGCAGAAGAAAAAGAGAATGAAAAGCAAATGCATTTGCAAGAAAAATAAATGCAATTACAAGAAACACAAATGCAACTAGATAAGCAAGAAAGACAGAAGTGAGTGAATATCAATGTAGAATGAAAGAAACGGAACTGGCAAGTGAAAAGCACACGCATTCGTCAGATCTGATTTAAGTTTTGACCTTGTATAAACAATATTAGGTTAGTGCCCCCTTTCAGAGAAAAACAAGTAGACAAACATTTTACTCGTTTTAAAAAAGTTGCTGAAAATTTGAAATGGCCAAGGAAGCATTGGGCCCATTTATTACAACCTGTACTCGCTTGCAAGGCTAGTGATATTTACTGTCACTTCACGAAAGTGGTAACTATGATGTGGTTAAAAAAATGCATCCTAAGGAGTTATGAGTTAGACCTTGAATCCTATCGGCAAACTATAGAAAAATAGATGAACTCCTGTCGAATTTGATAGAGAAAAAGAGCAGATTTTTGATAGATGGTGCATAGCCAAGAAAGAGGAACGAGATTATGAAAGTCTCAAACAACTTGTATTACTTGAAGATTTCAAAAACTGTGTCCATAGTGACATTAAGTCTTAAATTGACAAGCAGCAGATTGACACCTTGGAAAATGCTGCTCGTGCTGCTGGTGAGTATTCTTAACTCATATGGTTCCTTTTGTAAATAAGACTGCTACTCAACTGTATTTTGGCATAAATGTATATCAGCCTTATACACGCTCTTCTAAAACTCAAACTGGCATAACTTCTAAAAATCAAGCTTCTGATTAGCTTGATTCAAGATCCTTGTATTTTCCTACGTGTACCTATAGCAAAACAAAGGACGCGTTATTTATGATTGCTACAAATTGAAAAATAGGCATCAGAATCAAGACAGACCTATTCCAAATGCTCTTATTTCTAAGACGTCAAGGTCACGGTTATTTATTGAAAGCAATGCATTTGTTGGGTCTATCAAACCCAAGTCTGATTTGATCATGGAACATTATGAACCATTCATATTGAAGGGTTCTATATCACTCTTGGGTGATTCGGCCAATCTTATCCCTATTAAAATTGTATAGGACACAGGAGCTTCCCAGAGTATTTTATTGTCAGGTACTTTCCCTTTTCCTGAGACGTCTTCTTCTAATCACAGTGTTCCTATTCAGGGAATAGAGTGCGGCTTTGTTAATGTTCCTCTCCGTTGTGTACATTTGTCATCAGACTTAGTCTCATGACCGTGACAGTCGGAACAGTCTCTGTTTTACTCGTTGAGGGCATTCATTTGTTATTAGGCAAAAACCTAGCTGGAGACAAGGTTGTGGTTAATCCATTTATAACTGACACGTCTTGCTTGGATCAGAAAGTCGATCCAATTTAAAATGAATTCCCTGATTTATTCCCATTTTGTGCAGTCACCAGAGCTATGGCAAAAAAGGTCTTGAGAATGATGTAGATAAGGAAAGTATTCCTTTAGCTGACACATGTATTGGTCAGGCTTTTGATGAGATAACTTACACTCCTTGTTTGGATCAATCAGAAGGTATTGATCACAATGATCCTCTTTTAACTACTCATTCTCTTTATTCTAATTAGGGTGACAAACGACAATCGCTTGTCGTTGAACAAGAAAAAGATCCTGAGATCTCCTGTTTGTTTCAGAAGGCCAGTAGTGACACTGAAGCTACTGAAGTTCCGGTCTGTTATTTCATTAAAAGTGAAATTCTTATGAGAAAATGGAGACCTTCTGAGGTACCTGCTGTCGACGAATGGTCAGTGAACTATCAAATTGTAGTTCCGAAACCTTACAGACAGGAAATTTAGTTTGGCCCATGAAACACCATTGGCTGGTCATTTAGGGATCAATAAAACTTATCACAAAACGTTGACTCGCTTCTGTTGGCCTAAAATCAAATGTGATGTTAGTAAATATTGTAGATCTGGTCATACCTGTCATATGGTAGGGACACCAACTCAGAAAATTCTCAAGTCTCATATGCAGCCTATTCCTGCCTTTGACGAACCATTCATTAGCATTATGGTAAATTGTGCTGGTCCCTTATCTAAGACCATGTCAGGTAATCAATGCATATATACCATTATGTGTGCGTTAACAAGGTTTTCAGAGGCAATTCCCTTGAGATGTAAAATCTAAATCAGTAGTAAAAACTTTGATAAAACCTTTTACTCAATTTGGTCTGCCCAACTCTGTCCAATCGAGTCAAACGTCAAATATTAAGTGTGGAACTTTCAAACCTATTCTGCTTGAATTTGGCATTCAGCAATTCAAGTCTAAAGGGAAGTTATGGTTTTACAGAACTATAATAGAGTGAACTTTTGAGTTTTGTAGTAATGGAGTTCTGTCTCTCTTGCTCATTCTTCAATAATTTTCTTCAGGCTAGATATTACGGCCCGTACAAGGTTAAGAAGCAAATGAATGAGTTAAATTATAATATTAGCGCTCCTGTGATCTAAATAAATTATAGAAGTACCCTTATATTTTAAGAGATAGCCAGGTTAAACATGCAATTAATTTAGTTGTACCTGTCCCACTCATTGAAGATTTAAGTGAAGGACTACCATCGGATTCTACTGATATTGGAATGATAAATCTTCGGAATTCAGACATTAGGAAAAATCTAGACCAGAAATGTTCCCGTTTGCACGAGCAAGGAATAAATGAACTTAAACAGTTATTATTTAAATATGAGCACTTTCTTCCAGATGTTCCTAAAAGAACGAACAAAAATTTTCATGACGTTGAAACTGTAAATTCTAAACCTGTCAAACAACACACATAGAGGACGAACCCTCTCAAACAGGAATACCTGAAAAAAGAAATTCAATATTTGCTGGAGAATGGTTTTATAGAGCCCAGTAAACGTAACTGGAGTTCACCATGGAAACATGTTCCAAAAATAGATAAAACGTTCCGTATGTGTACTGATTATAGGAAGGTGAATATTATGACAAAAACAGATTCATTCCCATTACCAAGAACCGATGACTGCATTGATAAGATTCGGAATGCCAAGTATGTCACCAAAAGTGACCTTCTGAAAGGATTTTGGCAAATTCCACTAAGGGAAAGAGCAAAGGAAGTTTCTTCATTCGTGACTCCAGATGGACTTTACCAATATAAAGTAATGCCGTTTGGGATGAAAGGGTCGCCAAATACATTTCAACGTCTCATGAATATGATTACCTATTGTCTAGACAATTGTGCTGCTTACATTGATGATGTCATCATCTACAACGAATCCTGGAAAGAACATTTAGCAACAATTCGGGAATTCTTTGGCAGACTCACAGATGCATGTTTGACAATTAATTTATATAAAAGTGGGTTCTGCCGTGCTCGTGTTACTTTCCTGGGACCCATAAATGGATATGGACAAGTTAAATCTATATATGCTAAGGTCAAGGCTATCTCTGAATTTCGCGTGCCTATTAATAAAAAGCAATGTATGCGATTTTTGTGTTCGGCCGGATACTTCCAAAAATTCTGTTCCAATTTTTCTATGACTGCTGACAAATTTATTGAGTAAGAAAAACAGTTCCTTTTGACTGAAAAATATCAGGAGGCTTTTGACAAGTTGAAAGCCATGGTTAAAAGTGCGCCAGTTCTTACAGCTCCAAATTTCAGTCAATCATTTAAACTGTATGTTGATACAGGTGATGTTGGGGTTGGAGCAGTTTTGATTCGAGAAGATGGAAATGGTATTGATCATCCTGTGTGCTATTTTTTCTAAGAAATTAAATAAGCGCCAAAGAGACTATTCAACAATCGAGAAGGAATGTTTGGCTTTGATATTGGCATTACAACATTTTGAAGATTACCTAAGTTCAGTTCCTTCGATTATTGTATTTAGTGACCACAACCCCCCTTATTGTAATCTGCATATAAAAACTAAAAATCAAAGACTATTAAGATGGAGTTTGTTGTTACAGGAATATAATCTGGACATCAGGCACATCAAGGGAAAAGATACTTTAATAGCAGACACACTTTCCCGTGTATAACAATGTATTATTTCATGTACACTGTGTGTAATTTACACGAGTTCTTTTTAATCTCATGTATAATTAGTCTGTGATAAAAAGAAAGTTTTAAGTATAAATCTTTCCTTTTCATTATGAAGGAAGTGTTGTGTATATTTGATTTACTTGTATCAGTTTTAATATATATTTACTTCAATTTTATTGTTTATCAGTTTTTTATTTATTTACAGGCTATTGTAATGTAATTTTTTTCACTAGAGATGATACTTTTTCAGAAAATAGTTTGACCTTGACTGTTTGTTTTATAAACACCATGTGTTGATCTAAATCCTGACCATGTTTCAAAATTTGGGGCAACCACGTAAACAAGTTCTATCTTTATTTTAAAATGCCTAGTTGTTGTCGAGGTCATAATGGGACATCGTCTTTAAGATGTAAACAATTGTTGTTGTTTTTTTATATTTCTAAGAGTAAAATGGTTGGTTTTAGTCATGGTCACATAGATAGACGTGATTTTTAACAAGTACGTATTTTCTAAAAGCTTCGAGAACACGATCACGTGACCCCTTGTTTACGGTTTTGAAGACCTTATAACCTCTGTTTCAGAAAATTATTCTCAGCAGAAACTGGGCTGTTAAACTGGAAGTTTTACTTTGTGCTGTTTGGAGTTATTTCAGAATACTTGGATTCAAAAGGATTAATTATGTTCTTTTCTGGACGATACGTGTGCTTATGTGAGATTCTTAATCACAGACAGCTCTTATAAGAAATTTATTTTGATTTCCAAAACCGGAGTGATAATTCTTGTTTTTACAAGGAACTGTAGACTTCAGCACTACAGACTGCAGCATAGCATACGGCATCGTCTTCCATGGATCCTTCGTTGGGATTCTAACTTAAAATTAGTAGAACATTCTGTTGTTAGGACTTCAAAAATTGTATTCTTGGATTATTCTTCGATTATTTTGGATTTGATTCTATAAAAGCATAAGTTCACATTTTTTCCTTTTTACAGAATTTTTCCAGGGAAATAAATTATTGTATTTTTTAAACTTGTTGTTTTCACTCTTTCTTGCATTACTGAATAGTCGAGCCTAAACACGTGACATAAGAATATAAAAAAAATGAAAAATGCAAAAATAGCGATATAAATAGTTCGTGTGAAATAGAGAAAAAGCACAAAACGAATATCAGTGTTAGAAATCTGTCAGAGCCATACGGCCAGATAATGTATACGATCATTAACTTAATTTATTTGAAAAAGCTGCTTTCTTCCGCTGAATAGCAAAATATGTTGTTCACAGATTAATCAAACTAAGACAAACATTCATTTCTCCCTCTCAATCTCTCTCTCTTTCTCTCTCTCTCTCTGTCTCTGCCTCTGTCTCTGTCTCTGTCTCTCTCTCTCTCTCCAGTGCAGTTTCTTTTATGTAACAGTTGTTTTGTAATATCAGCCAGGCGGTATAGAAAAGAAGAGCATTGAAAATAGAGACCGGTCGAAAGCATTATCTGATTCACATCTTCACTGCTCAAAGGAATGATAATTTCCTGTCTTAAACAATTAATTGTAAAAACCATTTAGATGGCGCCTTGGATGCTAAAATCCAATCAGTCGACAATATAATGGGATATATTTATACAAAACTCTTTCATAAGATAATTACCATGCAATATCCTGCAATATTATCCCACCGTAAAGAACGTTCGTTGACATTTGTTTCTATTAAACTACTGCTGTTGAAAAGAGTTATTTAAAGATATTCTAAGGTTTGCGTAGGTTTTGGCTTCCTCTTCAATGTCAATTTTACTCTACAGATCCTTTTGTGTTTTGTTTTGTGGTTGTCTTTTTTTTAATAATAAATCAACACCAGCTCACAAAATGTCCTTCTGCATGCACAATAATTACCTACGGCCCAGTTAACAAACAACGTTTCTGCAAAGCTACTGTTATCTTGTGAGTTGGTTGCATGCGAAAATAACGTTGAAACAATGTTACCAAAACATTGTTCAAACAATTAGTCATAATTGTCCACCAAACGTATGCAGAATTCATAATTAGCACAACGATTATAAATACACAGCAAATGGTGTTATTTATGCTGAAATAATAATACAAGTTTTACTACGTTATACCGAGGTTGTGTAAAACACAAATCCGATAGAGTCATCGCTGTTTTGTATAATTTCCAAAAATAGATGACTGTTTAAGGCTGCAGAAAATATTTTATTTGTTATCTTGTACAATCGCAACCATGAGGAATGGGCTTTGCCTTATCAGCTTTTACAAAACTATCAACCAGCGCTTGTAGCCCTTCAAGTACCTGCTGGACAACACTTCGACCGAAATATTCCATATGTTCAACAGTTTTGAACCGTCAATGAATTATACGGAACCGTTAATTTAACATTTGCGGCTAGAGTTGTAGAAAATTACGCGATCGGTGTGGTATATTTTCTTGGGTTCATTGAACCACGGAAGCTGTCGTACACGTATTAATATCGTGCGACGTGCTGCAATTTTCAAAGAAAGAAAAGTATACGCTACAGAACAGTGCTTATAGAACAATATAAATTCTTGGTAGCATGTGGCATTTACCGGATGGTCATAGATATGTATACAGATAAAAAAAAAATTTATCTTGGTGAGCTGGAAAATGGGCATTATTACAGATAATGTAGGAGACAATGAACCATTAAACTAGTTATAAAATGCGCATTATCGGCGCGTGATTTATCGTTTTTTTTAAGAAAAGGAAAAAAAAATGCATAAAAACAAAATTATATAAATTAAATCGAAATAGAAAAGATCGAGGAAAACCACACATGCACACACCCCCGTCTATCCATGCATATATATATATATATATATATATATATATATATATATATATATATATATATATATATATATATATATATATATAATGGAACTAACTGGTTATAATATTGTATATGCCATCTAGTAAAGAACGCAAATTGGAGCTGACATGCGATAATAGCGGGAGTGCTCCCACTAAAAGCTACCCATGGATAAAATACTCAAATCAATTCTCGGAAATGATAATGGAGTACGATGTTCCAGAGAAATGAAATAATTATCTACTTAAACTGTAAATTTGTTCATATGAATTCGCCGATGCTGTAGTAATGACGACGTTTTCTGACATTACGCAGAAGGTCTCGTTCTTGAAATGTATTTTTTCAATACGTTTATTAAATTTTGAAATACCTTTATTGAAATAATGGTACGTTAGGTTTATTATTGCAAGAACGGATATTTCTCACGGTCAGTAACTGATTTCGGTATATAAGATTAGGGATTATCATATGACAAAAAGCTTAGCATGGATGATTAGATACGTATTCAATAATGTATCTCGGTACAAATTGTGAAAATAATCTGCATGTTACAACGTGTATTTAGATTAAGATTTTTAATTATATGGTTAATGATAATCTTCAGAGAGAAGGATTGCAATAATTATTTTTTTCCATTGCCAACGAATGTCCTCTTTTACTAATGACTTTTGAACAAAATGTTCATCTATTGTATCTCAGATCTCTCAAAGCACACCTATTTTTACTATTACTAATGACTTTTCTAACAAAGTTACTTACGGTATCTCATATCTCTCAAAGCTTACGTAAGTTCACTATTACTAATGACTTTGCTAAAAAAAAAGTTCATTTATTTCTATCTCAGATCTCTCCAAGCTTTCCAGATCAACGCACGTATGAAACTGCACAGTATTAAAGAGAATCAACAGGAACTGTTTGGGGTGTTAAGGAAACTCTTAGGAAAAAGCAAATACCTAGGTGGACACGACACGTAAGGAACATTTCCAAGGCTCACTGGGAGAGGATACGTAAGAAACATTTTCAATGCTCACTAGGAGAGGATACGTAAGAAATATTTTCAAGGTTCACTAGGAGAGGATACGTAAAAAACATTTCCAGTGCCCACTTCGAGAGGATACGTCAGGAACATATCCTAGGCCCAGTAGGAGAGGATACGTAAGAAATATTTTCAAGGTTCACTAGGAGAGGATACGTAAAAAACATTTCCAGTGCCCACTACGAGAGGATACGTCAGGAACATATCCAAGGCCCAGTCGGAGAGGATACGTAAGAAACCTTTTCAAGGCCCATTAGGGGAGGAAAAATAATAAATATTTTCAAGGTTTACTAAGAGAGGATACGTAAGAAACATTTCCAATGCCCACTACGGGAGGATACGTCAGGAACATATCCAAGGCCCAGTCAGAGAGGATACGTAAGAAACCTTTTCAAGGCCCATTAGGAGAGGAAAAATAATAAATGTTTTCTAGGTTTACTAGGAGAGGATACGTAAGAAACTATTCCAAAGCAACTAGGAGACGATTCGTAAGAAATGATTCCAGGGCCCAGCAAATCAGTATAAAAATTATAAGATCTTATCTGATGCTAGAGGAGAATCTAGAAAGAGTAGTAGTTTAAGGAATATATTTAGAAATTTTCAGGAGAGTTGTTATTTAAGGTATATTTCTTTTGTGGAATGTTTCAAATATTTGGTCTAATTGTAATATAACATAGTCGCTGAATATATCCATGGTCTATTCCGCTTGTATAAAAAATAGCCTAACATCATTTAGAAGCATTAAAATCCCACATCATATTTTCAAGCCCAAATTTTATTTCTTAAATTAAAACTCCGACACTTTCTCCTTTTTCACATGGGCCCTGTACGGTATGCCACAATTTTAAATTTTATAAAGTTTTGTACAAATATATTTGCATAAAATCCAGATATAAAAACAAAATATATGTTGTCAACTTTGATAAAGAAATTGTTATTATTATTATTATTATTATTGCTACTACTACTACTACTACTACTACTTTAGTTAACTTTGTAGTTACTGAAAAGTTGAAAACAATGATAAAAAGAGAGACCTGATGAACTTAATCAGAAGGCGTTTAAGGGTTTATGATCGACAGATGTTGGATCATAACTTTTGATATGATTTACATTTTCTATGTTTCATATTAGTAGACGCATATATTTAACCTAATAGAAAAGGCACAGATTTTTCGCATATGTATCGCAAATGCTAACGTGTAAAATAGCTTCAGACCACATTTCAGAGAATGTACTTAACAAATACGTCACTAATTTATAAAATTCGACAAACCAAATATCCTTTGTAGTGAAACTTATCTTAAAGAGTACTTGTAACTCATGCAGGAACCAAACAAGGTCAATGAAGCTGTAGAGACAATATCTGCATGCTCGGCCCTAAGGCAAGGCGAACGAGGCAATCGCATTGGGCCCCGCGCTTTCAGGAAATCAACTGCACAATACAGTTTCTTTGCTTAGGGCCCCGCTCATCGCTTTTGCTGCCTTGGACCCCTCGTGCCGCTTTGGACCCGGCGTGCTGCTTTTCAGACCGCGTGCTCATTTGGACCCCGCACATCCTAGGGCCGGGCATGAATTGCTGAAACTCACCAATGCGTTGACTCAACGAAGAGGGGAAAATACATGGCTAACATTTGGAGCATTTTCTTCATCAAATATTGATTTTATTTCTTCTTTACTGTATATGATTCCAAAATCTACTTGCGTCTCTCAGTTTCATACTGAGATCGAACAACTGAAGTTTATATACAACTTGTCCCATCGAGTACGTATTGCCACATAGGTATTTACTGAAAGAGATTTAATAGGAAAAATAAAATCTACCTTTTGGGGCAAATGACTTACACCATATTTGTGCAAAATGGGCACATGAATATGAAAGGCAACGTTCAGTCTCGTTAAACGATACACAAGTATAGTGAAAAAAAAGTTCATTACGCTTGTTCACTAAACTTTAAGATATGAAAGTGGTGCTCAGACATAATGAAGGGTTTTGTTCAGGAATTAAGATCTATTGTCGATTTGCATGAAGGTCACTCAGATTATCCTTGACCTTGATATCCAGGACACATATTTCGATGCAGACACGTATTCAATTCCAAACACAAATGTACAGTAAAACAAAGTCATCAAAGAAAATATGTTGTTTTTATTTTATTCAGTTTTTTTATACTTCATTTTATTTTTTCTATCATACCATTTATTTCATCTTAAATAAAAATGTCTATATCTTTGGCATTTAAGGTCTTTGAAATGTTTATTATGAAAGCTACATGAAAAATATTGCATTGACAAAATTATATTTTACAAGTAATTTCATTTACTTATATATGATACTTGAACAGGTTTTCATACCATCAACAGTAAGTAATGATGTCTGAAAAATGTGGTGTATAGACTGTTCGATCATGGCAAAGAGGTTCCGAAAGCATTCTCTATGTCACAATTAGACGGTTTCAAAAGTGTATGCAGTTTAGTGAATTGAATTGTTTTCCTCCGCTGCTTGCATTAAGAGAAATTGAATGACATCCTGCCCATTCCTCGCGATGGCTTATCACCCCAAAATGTTCATTGCGTGTTTGTTTATAATCACAACAAACTAATGTAGTGAAATGCAAATTAGTATACACAATTTCTTGCACACATCAGCGAACCGTTTTACATTGTGAGAATTATTACACAATTTTCTTAATATCTTTGTTCTGTTTGAACTATTGAAATTTAAAATTTAGTGAAGACAATTTTTTGTTAGAACAGTTAAACAAAAGCCACTTGCGGTACACTTTTAAAGCTTATCACGCATGATCTTATAAATATGTTATATTCACAATGCGATGTATAAGCTATACAAACATGTTTTGAAACTTTATTTGCTTAAGAAATTTTGTACCAATATTTATACTGAGTGAGGGAATATATCGCTTGATTTTAGTACTGTTTAATAGTAGACTAGGACGTTTTGGCAGTCGTTGGGAATACGTGTTTCAAACATGCAAAGTAGCTTTTATTCTTCACAGTTTATAATAGTTTCTGAACGTTTTCAGGAGATTGTCATATCAAGACGTTAAACGATAACGGTAGAGCAATATTCCACCCAATACACCAGACCATGTTACCAACGCATATAGTATAACAACATTGTCATAACTACCCGGTGCTACTTGATTATCCAGTTATTAAAGGACAGTTTCTACTTACGGTTGTTGGTGTTGTTCATACACTGCACAAATGAACTTCCGACCGCATGGCGGATGTACAATATTCTGTATACCCCTCAATGTATCCTTCATATCGAGATTTGGGTGAAGTCAGGGTTGTATGTGGGATGTGGCAAGGTTTGGATGCTGTGTTTCTTCGGGACGTCTGTCAAGATGGAAGACTTTTATTTGCCTACTTGTGTGTGTGTGTGTGTGTGTGTGTGATTTTGAGTTTTAACGTAATTTTAACAAATCTCCAGTCATATCGCTACGATGTATGCAGTGTGGTAGTTTTTAGTAGTTTCTAGCACTTGGGTATCATGCCGAAAATATGTAGCACCCATTCATATTATCCTGACACCAGGCCGACCAGTCTTCAAGACTAACCTCTTAATACCGAAAGTCAAGCGAGGCAGCTGCTAGTATCATAATTACGTCTCGGCCGGGGTTCCAACCCACGACCTCCCGCATCCGAGACATACGCAAAACCACTTAGGATTAGCCTAATGTTCGTATGAAAGTACATTTAAAGTAAGGCAATTTTTTGGCATGCAGCTTTTAAAAATTTTTCTATGAAGTTTATAAACTTATTTAATGCATTGTAGTAATATCTTGAGACATACGTTTTTGAGAGTTCAAACCTTTTTCAATTAATTTTCAAAAAACAGTGTTTGAGATGACTGCAAACGTGTTTCGCATACATATCCACTTTCTTAAAAGTCATTGAGGAACTTACAGATCTACTTTGTGATGTAAGAAATTCCAACATGAGAAAGCTTAAAAGATATAATTTATTTTAAAGGCAATTGCATCGACAAGACCACTTTGTTTTTGCTTTCTTGTTTTGTTTTATTTTTGGGGGGTAATGGGAACTGTTGATTAAACGGATGTTGGGGGTGAAAGGACATTTTTCCTCAACCACAAGTTTGATGGTGGATTAGCACCCATATATTTTAATGGAAGCCGGGGTAGCTCAGCTGATACAACAACAACAACAACAACAACAACAACATGATAATAATGATAATAATAATAATAATAATAATAATAATAATAATAATGAGGACTTTGTATAGTGCCTAGTCTTTAGAAGCTCTAAGCGCTTTACAACATTAGACAACACCTATAAGATAAAAAAAACATATAATGATATGATTACAAACACAAACAACATGAAATTAGAAAACAGAAAAATACATGCTGAGAATATTTAAGGTAGGAAACATTATTAGGTCTTTAAGTTTGTTCTTGCAGTCGAAATAAGTGAGTTTTGAGAGCACTCTTGAATGTGATCACTTTGTGTCTAAGTTCAGTGGGCAATTCATTCCACACTTCTGGGCCCTGGTATGCAAACGAACGCTGTACATATGACTTTGTTTTCATAGTGTGAATAATGGGTATACGATTGTCAGAAGAGGAGCGTAAGTATCTTGCTGGTGTGTACACATCAGTGAGGTCGGATAGGTATGTTGGACTAGAGTCCGTCACTGAAATGTAGCACAGAGAACAAATTTTGTGTTTGATTCTGGATCGAATGGATAGTCAGTGTAGGGTACAGAGCAGAGGGGAGGTGTGCTCTGATCGTGGTACTCTAAGTATGATCCGAGCAGCTGTGTTTTGAACCTTTTGAAGTTTTTGGAGTAGATATTGAGATGAACCAGACATAGACATGTAATCAAATGGTAGTGGATTCGATACCAACACAGGCCAGCGATATTTGGTTGTTTCAGTAGTATTCTTGACAAAAGCACTTAGCGTTTGCTTTTTACAGTGGAAACGTGCAGTTAAATTGAGCAAAACAAAACAAAATGTATATAAGTTGTGAATGGATTAAGTCATCGCGACCTTTCACAATAAAGAGGGGTACACTGCAGTACAGAAATATATGCATGGTCAAGAGTCTCCAGCTAAGCGTATCACGTTAGCATTTAATACAATTTCAAGGTTTGGGATCAATTTAATGCATGGCACAGGACGGAGAATGAGAAAAAGTCATTTTTATTCCGTAAAAAAATGCTTCTCGAATTTGTAGCGACTTTGTAAGGCAAGATGAGTTCATTCTTACGTTCACGAGATAAACACTGCTTTTAGCTTGTCTCTTTTCAACAGAAAACTAATTTAAATTAAAGTAATTAGGTTTTCATAAAGTTTCCAACCTTTTAATATTGCATTCTTTTTTAATTAAGCATATGCAATACCATCCCATCAATAACTTCCAGACATAACGTGGACATTTATAAATAATTAGCTACTAAAGTTCATGAAACGATTGGTACCGAGACATATTTTCCAAAGACCAGACCCGGCTCTGGCAGTTTAAATCTGTGCGTTTTTATATCTCTACCTTTGATAGAATCTATACTTTGTGTCATGTTTACATTGAATCAATTTTTCAACAACGAAAAGTTGACCACCATTCGATAATCGAACTTTACGCGATGCGCTTGCAATAACATCTTCAGTATTGTTCGCCCATTGTTTTGGTTCATATCAGTATTGACATGTTTTCTTTGTTGTACGTAAGCGTTGTGGTATAATATACTACAAAGACAAATTCCTTTGAAAATAAATCAAACGAAATGATATAACTATTTCATTAACTTGGTGCCATGACGTTCAGCTTGTAATGTTATTCCGAACCTAAGTGAAATCCAACGTTGTATTGCTGTTTTTCTGAGCTATACGTGTTATTTTAATAATTGTTTTTCCTTATGTACCTCATCTTTGTTTTTAAGTCACTTTAGTAATACCTATGTGTGATTTTATTCATATCCTTAATAACTCTGAGCAATTTAGTAATGTCATAAATTAAATAGAAAAATTATAACTACGAGCAAATACTGCAGCTATTAAATTTTGCAATACCTACCGAATTACTATATGATGCTATATTTTTTTGCTGCAAAACGAATTTAGCTAATACATCTTCAGCATTATCCATGAAGAAAGAAGCCTGAACTTATAAAATGAAATGGAAAATTAGTATTATTCAAAAAGTACTATTTAAAGATTTTGTTTCGCATCTATATTTTAATCTAATCTCGCCGACAATTCAAGCTTGAACAATGAAAATGCAAAAACGGAGGCCAAAGAAAACGATAAAAAGACGCCCTGAAGACGTCATTGAAGAGCTTTGCATTAGCTATGAAATGTGAAAGCAGACTGCCCAGGACATTGTCGTGTGGCACTCCTAAAGGTGCTTCAGCATGCCGGGCCAAGAGGACAGCCACAACAGAACAAATAAGGCAGGCCAGAAAATCCAGAGCCAGTAACCCCACAATCTGCGTGGCTGCCATCCGTTGTCTACGGTGCCATGGAACACTCATGGCGTACATCGGCCACTCCAGCCACCTGCACACCCATAGACCATTCGTTCCAGCTATACCACAGGATGGGGGCCCCGAGTGGCCGAGTGGTCTAAAGCGTTCGCCGTTACGGATCACTGCCATCTCACCTCTGTCTGCGCCGGTTCGAGTCTCAGATTCAGCCAATGTAGATATGTGAGAAAGCATGCCAGTAGCTTCTCGTGGGTCGGTGGTTCTTTCCGAGGTTTTCCCGGGTTCTTCCTCCACCATTAATACTGGCCGCCATATATGGCCTATCGTGTGCTGAAAAATGACGTTAAACCTCACAACAACCAACCAACCAAATACCACAGGATGACTAAAGTGGTCCTCGATAGAGGAACTCACATAAATTTAACATCGAGGCAGCAAACTTCGTTGTAAAATCATTCATTATGAGATATCTGCTTTTGTGTTTTTTACACTGCTACATCCTTTCACGTTTAAATTAAAATTGCTTCATAATGGACCAATGTCAAGAAAAGAAAGGAATAAAATAATAACGCTTTCAAATGCTGCATATCCAGCATTGCTTAGATAAACACTCATTGATGATTCTAAAACGGGCTTGGTGAGATGATTCGATCCCTTCTATATCCGTATCACTAAAATAAAATATTTATCGCGTTGTATAAAGAGACATAGTCAATGCAAACAATTACACAAAGCTGAAACTATAGGTGCAGATAATGCCGTTGAAGTCGATGCTGCAAACATTGGTGTAAACTCCGTTTAACTTTGTCAAAACATAATGGATTCTCTTTGAAAACGTGAATGAATTTGCTTACTAAAATCTGCTAACTTAAAAGAGGTTTACATTCTGAAATGTAAACGATAGTTCAAAGCAAAATATGCAAGTTCAAACGGTGAGACTCTTGTGAATAGCCACACCTGTAGACGTCCCAAGCTAAGATACCACGTTGTGTTATAGTCCGGCCAACACATTATTACTGGAAGAGATTTAATCGCGTTTCACTGCCTGTAAATCAATTACCTGCTTTTGGTCGCTAGCTCTCCGGTTAGTTATTTGTGGGCGGAGTCGCCTTTGATTTTCCATTTCCACAAATCCGGCCTCGACGTCCGCCATGGTAGTGGTTTTACTTCAGAGGGTAACTGACTACAGTTTATTATTGACATTACTTTGCGCTGCAGCTTAATGTTCTGAATAAACAAGTATTCGCTAAACGAAGGGTAACGAACTTATTTTATCAGCGCCGACCGTCTATCGGTTACTAATATTATGGCTTCAACAACAGGTCCAAAAGTTGTTCCTGTAATTTTCGCCGCCCAGTTAATCCCATCTGCATCCAGGCCAAACATAGTTGTGGTAGTGAGTCCGCAAATCGCATCCTCAATGACATATGCGCGCTTATATATCTCCAATTCAGTGGTTTTCGTGGTGATTTTATCTCGAAGCTATCATACTCTTACGTTGGTAACTTTAAGGGTCTGAAATAGCTCTTATATTAATATTGTGATAGCGTAAAGTAATTGCTCGACAGTTTGACCATGTTCAGGTTTACATGTATATGCACTTCCAACCAATTATCTGTATTACTTGTACAACTGGTATGCAATCGTAGAAAATACGTACTTGAGGAATATTTGTATCCGGCAATTTTGCAGTATGGGGCCTAGCACACGACCGCATAACACCACACCGTTTGATTTATTAATTGGTATCCGAAACGATCGTTCTTGTTTTCAACTAAGAACTTTTACGAAGAGAAGGGTGTCCTTGTTGAATAAATAGTCGAGATCGTTCTCTTAGTTTGAGTCAATGTTGGTACAAAGCATTCGGATGGGATTTGCATGAATTCTACTTCATCGTCGTAAAAGCTATCCCAAGGTGCTTTAACACCTTGCGTACTTTGGTGTAATTCCAAGTTGGCTTCGAGCTGGTACTGATACATCAATGTTGTTCCAGCTGTTAATTTCAATTTGACCCTTAACACGATTATATTTCAGTGTATAATAGGGATTGTTAACACCACCCTGACTCAGATATCTGTCAACCACCGGAATGAAAATGTTAGCAATGTTTGCATCCGTTGCTAGTCGTTCCAACGCACAAATTGCACATTCGTCAATCTCATTACTACGCTGAGAATGCATGGCTTACATGTGCTAATTAATGTGAAACACAAACTCCGAGTAGCTGTCCGGATAGATTTGAAAAGCTTCAAACTGAATTTTATTTCTAGTTATTAATCATATCGATGTCGTATAAATGAAGATTTTGGATGATCGGTGTCGGAATCGATCATTATTAACACTCGTACACCAGGCTAATTGTGTATCAATGCTTGCAATTAACTCCATCCACAACGATCACCGGTTACCATAAATAAATACGATCTGGACTCGAGCGTCTTTACGATGAAAGGTTCAGATTTATCAAATCCAGCCTTATCAGTAAAAAAAATTCAACCAATTGTAATGATATGGTTAATGTTGGACTCCCAGTGAGGAATGGAAATATTTTACCAGTCTTTTGCATTTAGTATTCTTCGGAATCGGATAACCTTCATGTCGTTGATGTGTTTTTGTCTTTAGCTGTATTACACTGATGACGTTGTATGTGGCCATGTACACGAGGCTGTTTCCAGTTAGCATTTATGGAGAAAGTTTCAATTAGCCTGCTTTTTTTTTCGCAAACTGGTTTTCACTATGGCCAACCTTAACTTCCTGATATGACATTATTTTAATAGCGCTGTTTAATTACAACAATAACAATAATTACGAATTTCCCAGGTGAATCAATGTCCCTCATCCGTCGACAAGCGGATTGTTACAGCGAACCTGATGATGAATCGCCATAGAAATTCTGTCAAACATTCATCGTTCAATAAACAAATGCTAAGCAACACCTCGGAGCAGCTCATACTAAGCTCTAACTTTGTTGTTTAGTACTTGGACATTAACGGTGACGAAATGTTGAGCGAGGGTTCGAGCGTGTAAAATCTCATGAAACAGTTCAAAAACGTCAGCGAGGAGTAACATGTTTGAGCGCATCCATGGTAGTCACTGAGAATCTGACAAAGAAACGCGGACCCACTGGGAAATACCGTTGCGGACCTTTTGGGAGACAGTGATGAATATAATGTTGAAATGGGTGACAAATGAGTTTTTGAAAGCTTTTTCATAGTCGATCATGTACTCTTAAAGATAAATTCCTTTGCTATTGGCCAAGGCGAACTTTTCTCGTCCTGAACAGGAAACATCTCTGTATCGATCAGAGATTGCAAAATGGTATTTAACGTTATTTGCAAGGTCGTTCGCTACTTATGTAATGGAATGAAATGAGAAAATGCAGCGGATCATTAAACTTCAGCTAGACCAGTCTCACTATTGCCTGGAATGCCGGTTAGTGGTGCATTCGGTGCTATTACACATTCTTGCATGACTAAGTGGCCATCGAATAATATGTAGCATGACCAAGTTTTGTATGTTCCTTTGTAAATTTGCAAAGCAGATTGTATTGGCTGTTTACGAATCCTATATACGCACCAGTGATGATGCAGCGATCGCGATTGTTGGTATGAGTCAAAAGGGACCACGACAACTGCGGCAATTGGTGTCCCCGGAAAACTCCCTTGAGTCATCATGGGTTATAATCATGTCCGCGGGCAAGGTAGGCCTTTGTTGGATCTATCTTAGAGTAATCTTTTAGTGCTTGGTGAAACACATAAACTCAGTCATAACTGCTATAAAACATTGGTATCTCAGTCGCTCCGTTGCATTGGACTACATTGTAGCAAACTTTGCTCAGAAAATGAACCTCATGTGACGACCTCTTGACCCTGAAAACTTTGTTTCTCACGGAATCATTCAA
Organism: Sinohyriopsis cumingii; assembly: GCA_028554795.2. NCBI lineage: Eukaryota > Metazoa > Mollusca > Bivalvia > Unionida > Unionidae > Sinohyriopsis > Sinohyriopsis cumingii. The sequence goes on along the minus strand of CM068842.1, from coordinate 9,759,443 downwards.
GAGTTCAAAGTCTTCGTATATGACATACGGGGCTTTCATTGTTTTGTTGTAATGAAGTGATTATAAGAATTCTCTTGCTAGTTTCTGGCACGGTTATACGCTGCGGCTATTTACTGATTCCACGGTAGTGAAAGTCATGCTTGTGAAGCCGCTGTTGAATACTAAACATCTGCAGGCAACTTCGGCATGGAGACATATTCCCAGTATGCGTGCAATTCACGACACATTTTTAAATCTACACGTAAGATCTTATTATAATGAACATGAAATTATATGTTACCGAAATTGAGTTCACCAAGGTATTACTGATATTGTTAAAATTGATCATTACGATGCCTCACGTGATCTAAAGCGAGCGCCAATGCATGATATGGGTTGTCACCGTTTATTACACTTATTACACTTATTACACTTATTACACTTGGCAGCAGAACATGCATTGGTAATGTAATATAATTTGACCCGCGAAAATTCCTAAACGGGAAATAGGAAGGTCAACTAGAACTTATCTAGAAAGATTCCATCTTTAACCCGAGTTTGGCATAAAAAATAAATTTCAACGTCTCCAGAATTGCTGCAACAGCTTTATTGATTCCATCACTGTTGGTTTCAGTCACTTTTAGGTTTAATGTACCACTGTGAATCCGCATGGCTAGCAGTAATAACACGTCATATTCTGTTGAAAAGAAGTACAGAGGTATAATTAAGTGCGCATCGTCACCGCGGCGGTGCCTGGACCCTGCAATGTTGCTATAATTCCCGGTTGAAACTTGAATAGAAGCTGATTGTTTCTTTTCTAGGCACTTATTCGATCGGCATAATTGCAAGATAGTCTTCAAAATCAAGAGAGAGAGAGAAAGAGAGAGAGAGAGAGCTTGTGTAAAATCTGGAACTTGAAGTCGGCATACTGAAGTAGCTGCCTCTTGGTGAATATTACGTGCGATACGGTGTCGATGCTCTTGCTCATCGACAAACATGCGTGCTATTGCAGCCCGTCTGGCCCGTAGAGGGATTTTATTGCTATGTTGTGCAGCCCTTGTCGCTGCACAATTGGACGCGGATCAACTATGCGACCTAATTGAGCAAATATGTTGGCTCTTCTTGCCCTTTCAGAATTATATTCCACGTTCTCGCCCAGATTGTTTCATTTGTTTTCCAGTTTATATAACTATTGCAACCTGATGTGGTTCCTTCAGTGAAAGGAACAGCAGCTTATATGTGGTCAATATATTTACCTTTTGCATTCTGTTTTGAATCCTGATTCAACGCCATAGTGCGAAATTTCTAAGTTGATTCACAATAGGCATGCTGATATAAGGACAAAACATTGTCTAATTGCTTATTCTACCAATGCAAGTTTAATAAGTTTACTTAACTATGATCAGAAATCGCAATCGCTTCAATCCTGTCTTTTATTTCAGTGACTTTTGCATGTTTATCCTCGGAAGGTTCTATATTTATGTTGGTGAGATCCGCATTATGGGCAAAGATTACGTACTTTTACTCCGATATCTGTTTAAGACATGATCGATCATCCAAACAAACATAAAGCGATCAAATGTGATATACAATATTCATATGGCATGTTTTGCCACAGAGTTCATCTTTTCAATCATACACTTTTGCATCGCAGAACTTCGGGCGTATCCGGTCGAATGTTTAATAGAATATATAAGGATGTCGAATATGCTCCGGTGTATGATATTTTATTTTACGACCATTCATTGTAAATACTTTTTACCCATGATAGTAATTTCAAAACTCGTGGCAGTGACTAAATAAAGTCACTTTTTGACCTGGCTGCAAAGCCCGAAGGTTACCTTCTGAAAGCTTTTCCCTCTTGAGTGATTTTTTTAAACCCTGCATTTGGTCAAATCAATGCAGCCTGCCAGTACAAAGTATTATACTAACTCATAAATGACATCTGAGGATTTCAAACGTTGTACACCTACCGATTCCATAGTTTCTTTGTCTTTGCATGCAAATTTCGTTTGATGAAACTCATGAGATTGCATCTGTTGCTCATGCTCTAGAGGTTGTACATTGTTTTCATCGCTATGTATTATTGCCGTTGGTGTTTCTATATATGATAATGCTGAGAGCATATGTCTAATGAAGGCAATCTGTCGTTAATGTTTTCACTAGTTATTGTCATGTCGTAGTTACCTTGACTAGTCATTTTGATGTCTTTCGTGGATAACTTAATCAACGTCAGCAACTTACAATTGTCTTGAACAATATCGTGCAGTGTTTATAGGTTTCACCGAGTCCACCTCCTTACTGTTCACGATTCCTAAATTGATTAATTTATCAAGATGTTCCGAATACATAGTTGAAAAATGAAACAATATCCTTTGAGCCTTTTATAAAATTGGTATGATGGATTTAAGCAAAAAACTGTTTTACACTTTTCTGTGACGTTACAAACATCTTTTCTTTGGGAAATATGATTCCCGTATTAGATATATTATGAATCCTTTTAAAATAGTATACGCATCAATGTGTGACGTATGTTTAATTATATATATATATATATATATATATATATATATATATATATATATATATATATATATATATATATATATATATATATATATATATATATATATACTTCTCCAATCTAATATATTCTCACTCAGAAAGAAACAATCTCTACAAAATATATTATAGAACGTAATCGCGATCAATATAACATATTCTCACAACGAAAAGAATCTATGGAAAATATTTTAAGTGCTGTATAATTGCAATCAATAATATGTATTATTAGCTATACTATTTCATTGGTCCAGCTGTGGTGCCAGTGAGAGAAGTCTCTCACACGAAGCTCACTGTTTGTGCTACATTTTGATTTGAAAAATCTTTAACGTTTCTGAAAGGTAAAAATCGATTATGCTGCGCAAAGTCGTTCACGTATGGGAAGTTTGTCCAGTAGGTGTTGACAAAATAGAACATATTTTATAGCCATGTTTGTAGGATCAAAATCTACAGAATTGTCTGTACCTATGTTAGCAGCGTTTCTGCTGCTTACATTGTCGGCATGGCTTTACACTAACTTTGTAAGTTACACCCAACGCGTAAATAATTCCCTCGATCATGATAGAGGTATAATAATTGTTAAAGTTATAGGATATAAGAGGCGTTGATTCGTATCAGCAAAGCGGGCCAAAAAACCTCCTTGTCATACAACTTATAATAGTTATGCTAAATTATATCATTGAGCATTTTCTTATAAATAATATATGTAGTCAACTTTAACCCATGATTATTCTTCTAAATAAGATAAAGAAATGCGTATTGGAACATTAATAATTTTCCAGACTGTACTGACCTTATCATGCATATTATATTAGAATGTTTTGTGTCTTATTTCGGCTGTCTGAAATACTAGGATTTCCTTAAGCGTTTCGTGAGCGGAATCAATATTTAGTGGATATTTATGTTGAAAATGCGTGTCTTGTTTACACTTGTTTTAGTGACAAACACTTTCAAAATAGTACCGAAATCCTGTACAATTGAGCTTCCTTAGAGACAAGAAAGAAATAAAACACAAATAAATCCGTTACTTTCTTGGCCTTTTGGTCATGTTTACATCAGGGGAATTTGTTAACACTTATTTACATCAGTAAAAATGAAGAAGACAGAACGGAATACTTCCATTCGTAATGTATTACAGTAAAATAATGGTCTTTAGGGAATTGAATCCAGTTACTTTACTGGGTTCTATCTCCCATATATTGCATTATCATTTTTGCCAAGAAAACCCTAACAGTACGCCGGAGACTAAATGTCACCTTATAGAGCATCTAGTGTGTAGGTCAACTTCGTGCAAAGCTTTCGTAGTTACAAATTTTATTCGTACGAATGCAGATTGCTTCGCAACCACAAATTTACCTTGCGAGAATTCAAAAGGTATTTCCGATAAATTAGCCTCCAGAAGCTGTTTTCCATTAAGTGATAAGGAACATTTGCTCGCCTATCACTTTATTTCCTGTGCTTTCATTTAGATTTTAGAATAATACATAGCCACGAACTAAAATGTACTACTTCGTCTTTGACATAGGAAAGAAATCTATGTTATGATTCAAGAATAAGAACAAAGACTTCTTCGTTAAGCTTCAGTTCAAAATTGATTATAGATTTTCACTTGTCTAACTTGAAGTTGTGCGTTTTAACTATACATTTGATTTATTGCTGTCTCTTCTCTATGGAGACAATTTAAAAGACAAGGTTAAAATTGTGAGAACGTCATGCAAAAAGTATTAAATTCTATACTTTAGTGTACAATTATAAATTATTTATTGTATACTTACACCGATACCAGTCTAGTTTTTGTGGTACCGTAATGATCCAAAAATATTCCGACCGGCAATGCCAACACGTTTCTGGCAATAATAACTATGCTTTGAAGAAGCCCCAGTCTTTCATCTTGCTCTTTGCAGAAAATATCCTCAGAAATATTTAGTTCATGAACCACTGCAGTTATAAAGGTAACTTCAGTTGTTGTAGGCAGTATTGTTATTATTTCATTGTTATCCTTTCTTCTGTACACACACTTTCGGCGGTAGGTTAAACCTGAAGTATCACTGCGCTGAGGAGCTGGCATGTCATGAATGTTATATTGCTGGAATAAATCACTCAGGTCTGGGATGAGCGATGTATTACATACGTCCAGAAAGAACTCCTCGCTTTTGAGTACTTGTTGCATCCAAAACCATCCATTGATAAGTCCAGTAAAGAAGATACATTCGAGCAGTCCCCATATCAGAGTGACTTTCTTTCTTCCACAACGGATAGGCATTTTTCTTCAAGTTACAATCTCTTTTTGATATTTTGTTCAGTCTGTAACAAAAAAGAAGAATAACTATTAGTTAATTTTGTATGTTCAGAAACAGATATGGACTCCTTTTGAAAAAAATGAATGGTGCTGTAATCGTTTATCTAATATACTTGACTTGTCGAGTATGCAAAAAACAACTCTTGCAAATATGAAGTAAATGTTTTCAAACTTTTTCATTATAGCCTTTGGAAGAAAATACAAAATAACAAACTCACAATAATTGCAATTGTAATAGGTGAAGATATGATTTGAGTAAAAATAAATCTAAGTGATTTTTTTCCTTCGCAATCTTGGTGCTAGTAACCACAGCTAAACCAGGTAAAGCAAACGTACACCTTGAATTGTATGATGCTATTAGTAATGGTATTAGTAATCACGGCTAAACCAGGTAATGCAAAATTACACCTTGAATCGTATGATTGTAGTTTCAGCCTTTGATAATTTGTATCTTTTCAAATACCTGACCACCTATATTGCCCTTGCACTCTTCTGGACAGAATTAAGCTCAATTTTTTTTTTCTCCACTAAATTCGTTTTTTTTTTACTTTAGTGATCATTAAATATATTTTCATACAGGACTTTTCTAGATAACTTTGATATCCTTTCACCTGTCATATCCCAGAGTTTTTTCAGTGAGTAACGTTTCTTGAACCATTATCGAAAATATGTTTCCCAAATATTAGATATGATTGCAACATTAAATGTTTGTAATCCTCCTATATATTAACCAACCTTCAATTAGCGTGAATATAATTCGATTATTCATTAAGTTCATCTTTCATAGAGCTACCTGGAACAAAAATGTCCTGTCTGTGCTTGTGCGCATCTGTTAGTGCACTATTTAATTTCCGAAACGTGTCAACCACAGTTCGGATTAAAGGTTTTAAAATCTTTTTTATGATATTCTCATGGTTTCAAGATATTCCCAAGGGCCTTGTAATATTAATCTATCCATTAAATCTACTGAATGTCCGAAATAAAATACGTTGTGGTTTATGAATAAGCGTAGAAAGTTTATATTTTAAGTATAGAAGCTTTATACGCTTATAAATGATTTAGTTGGATTGTATTCATAACGGTTTTGCAATTGCAATATATACAGTGGCTCTATCGCGTGTCCGAAAGGAAATACGTAGTTTTTAATGAATATACGTGAAATATTGTTAAACTACGAGGAGCTATTACTCATTATGTTGGGAGAAAAGGCTATAACAAAAAAAACAACATTTACATCGTCTACTAGCTTGTTGGAATGATGTCTTGCATTCCCCAAAAGTGAATGGCTAATAAACTTTAATCACATTCTGCCATATGTTTGCCTTGAAAACAAAGACTGGTCGCTACGTCAACTCAAAGACACATCAGAACAATTTTACCATAAATTAAAGACGCAATCAAAGAACGAATCAATATACTTTGGTCAGAAAGCATATATATACAGTGTATACTGAATCGACCGAGTGTTTCAAGTGTGTATTTCAAGACGTTCATCTCGTGTCAGGGTAAGTTTAAAGACCACAGATAAAGGCAAAGGCAGTCAGTGCCTAATTTGCAAACACATAGCTGAGACAAAATCTTTCAGAAGTTCGACAACAGTAATTAACAACAAAATCAACCAAAAATTAGTATGTCGAGCCAATAATACAATAGATGTTTTGACATCCTAAATCTGTGCCACTTAATATGTTGGTCAAACCCTTGATTCCAGATAGTGAATGGATAATCACAAAAGCCACATTCGCCAAATAATATAAAATAAATGCAACAGACGCCAACAATTACAATACAGTGGACATACAGTCAGTTAGTCGAGTCCCTCCAGATGTTACCGGTGAATCAAAACTGGAGTGGACAGGCGCAGAACGCGCACATAAGGAACGATACTGAGTAGAACAATTGAATCTCATGGTCATTTTTGCCTAAATGAATACAAATAACCTTCCAGTTGCAGGATTATCCAAAACATCATGTCATCAGTTACTTCGCCCGGAGCGAATTCTGCGCTTACTTTTTACCAAAGTTATTACATTTGTTTATTTTACAGTCTTTATTACTATTATTATTATCATTATTATTATTATTGTTATTTATTGTTATTATTATTATCATCATTATTATTATTATTATTATTATTATTATTATTATTATTATTATTATTATTATAGTTCTTGTTGTTATCCTTATACAAAATTATCTTAACATATTTCCTTCAGAACCTCGTTGCATTATTCTACCCGGATATAATTGTTCCCCCAAATCCTATAGATGGCGTTGATCTCACGCCACGTTGTTTTCATCCTTTGTTCACAACTTAGAATTAGGTAAAAACATCTTGGTTCGCTATATGTTAGACACAAGATGCCATTCGTATATTTTTTGGAGGGAGCATCCTTTTCTTCTTTCTAAAAAAGCTAGAGTGTGCCCCCTACCTAATTGTGTGGGTACCAAGAGGCGTCGTGTTATGTTCTGATTAGTGCAATAATATGATATGATTTATTCTCTATTTGATCGGTAATTATAAATGTTTGAATTAATTTTCTAGGTTGTATTCAATTTTAGAGTTGCTTATCGATTTAAAAGAGTGTATTTGATTGTAGGGATTTTGTCCTTTTCAGTGTATCTCTTCTTTCTCTAGTTCTTCGTTAAAATCGAGTTTGTAGTAATTCATTCTCTCAGATTGTTTTTTCAGGCTTCGTTTGGCTTTTGTCTTCAGTCTTGTTTATGGTGACATCGTTTCTGGTTTTGTGTAACTTTTCGTTTCTCAGCTTGTTGTTGTTGCTGTTTTCTTTTACTTTTTGTTTTTGTTGTAGTTTTCTGCCTTTTCCTGTTTCGCCATCGTTTTCTTAAGTTAGTTTACATTTATTTTGTTATTTACCGTTTTCTTTTTCTGTTTGTTGTTGATGTTTGCTCTGTTTGGGAAAGATTGTTTGCTCACTAATATGAGTTACCCCATGTTGTTTCGTTTGCTCTTGTTGTGTTGGGCACGTATTAGGCATGTTTCCTACTTTTCCCCATTTGTTACATTTTCTATGGTTTGTACATCCTCCGTACCACGTCTTAACATGAAATCAATGTAGAACGAAAACTTTTTTCATAGTGAAAAGTGTTTCTCTTTTTATTTCTAACATTCTAATTCCATTCATTTTTGGATATCCAGGGTTGGTGTCCATTCCAGCTGTTGTAACTTTTGTTTGGAATTTCTGTTCAATATTGCTGTTGTATATTCAAGGTGATTATTTTTCTTCTGACGAAGAGCTTGCTTAGTCCGAAACATTGGAAAACCGTTTTCAATCAATTATTTGTACATGTATATATGTAATGCATTAAATAAGCAACTTCACTTTAATAAAAGGTACGTGATTGTCACACATCATTTATGTGTATTGTCTTTGATTTTTTTAAATTTCAAATACCAATGGATTTGTTGGGTATTTTTCATAATGTAACTTTGATTTTGCGACATACGATGGTTGTCAGACGATGGTATTGTTTTGTCTATCAACCTCATTTAAGATTTGAAATACTGGGTTACTTTTTCTTCATCCTAAAAGAAGGACATTTACGAAGTTTATATCCAGGCAATAAGGAATATAAATCAATAGCCTATTATTGGAAATAGCTAACTTTAATATATCTTAAGGGGGTCTAAGCCATTGTATCGCTGAAGCATATAAATATTATCAACCAATCAGATGACTCGATGGGCGACTGATGAATCTCGAAGTTCTTATTCTCTTGAGAACGTCTTCTCTCAGACTTGATAATAAAGTAAATTTGTCCGTTAAGATGCCATGTATATAAATATAAATTAAAGTTATGTCCATTTTGAGAGAGTATTACTGACTGTTAACGCTTGATTAGATTTTTTAACCTGTAACTCTCTTTGTATATATGTATATATATATATATATATATATATATATATATATATATATATATATATATATATATATATACAAAGAGAGAGAGAAAGAGAGAGATTAAGACATATGGATCGGATAAAGTCCTGCTGAGGGATAATGTCCTTAACGGAAAGATAATCCTGATCAGTTCACTTCAATCTACTTTATAGTCAAAGCCACTATCGCTTGATTCCCAGATCAACTGATGCATATGAGTGTGATGGTAAAACGTATTGGGTACATTTCTCTCCGTAAATCTTTAGTGTAATTATCTGAATTAATTTTGAAATCTTAAGCATTTTTCAAATCCATACATAAAGGAGACACGACCAGAATTATTAAATTAGCTGATAAAGTTTAGATTTTTCCGACTGACGACTAGTTCGATCCATGCACGAGAGTAGATATGGTGTAGGTCATCCTGTACCGAAGTATAAAGGTAGCTATCAACTGGAACAATATTAAAAGTCTCTTCCACCGGACATTAATCTGTAGCTGGGTCAGTTAATAAATAGTTACGAGATACGTCTAGGTCTAATGATACGAGAATGGTGGACTTCGACCTGTAATGGTTGTGTGGTTGCAGATGAAACGATTCAAAGTTTTTCGTAGTTCTCACGTTCGGAAGCCGTCAGTACCAGGTGAAATTAACACTCTAAGAGACACGCCAAATTCTTGCCTTAGGGCTAAAACGAAATGTATTCAACATAAATCTCAGATAACGATTGAAATAATCAATACATATGCATTTATTTCTAGTCGTATAAATCATTCTGATCTAAAAGTATGTTGGTGTCAGTCACTAGCAACACGCAATTTCTGATAAGATTGGCATGTGGAAAAAGTGCAATACATCCTTCCTTCAAATAGAGCTTGATAGGTATTATTTACAATTAGCAAATCTTTGAACAAAATCATTTCTCATGAACGGAGGAATATTTGGTAATATTTATGTCTGAAAGCATGATAGTTACTATTCCTGTTTGTTTATATGGTCGCAAGAAAGTCAGAGAGAATGTATTACTTTAAGTTATTGTTGGTAATGAGACAGGACTTATATCTGTCAAGACCATCGTGGCTTTGTTACAATGTATATGTTTTTCTCCGAACCCATTCATCCCCACGCAACAGTGTATATATTTCATTTCGAAACCAATTCACCTATGTGGCAATCATGCAATGTATGAGTATTTCCTGCACTTTGTTTGTTTGTTTATTTTTTTAAAATACTTTTCACAGTGTATGGGCATTTCTCCCAAACCCTGTCAATTTTAGAAGTTATTATTAACCATCTTCTTATTAAACCCTCATAAATGGTTATCGTGTTATGGCCAGTTACAATAGGTGTTGGTCAGTTGGAATGGGTATTAGTCTGTGACAATAGGTAGCACTAAGTCAAATTAAATATTGGTGAGCCATCATAGATTTATTTCAGTCACAATACATATTGATCAGTCAGCATAAAGACTTGTCTGTCATTAGATGTTGGACCTATTTTGTTAGCGTTTCTTAAATCCTAGGACATATATGTGTGTGTGTGTGTGTGTGTGTGTGTGTGTGTGTGTGTGTGTGTGTGTGTTGGATTTTTAACGTAGCTTTATCAGTTTCTCAGTGAAATCACTACGATGTCTGCAGTGTGACAGTTTATAAAGATATCTAGCATTGGGACATCAGGCTCGAACTCGCAACCTCCAGTATCAGTGGCGGACTAACCACTAGGCCACCGGAGCTGTAAATTCTAGGATATGGGGTTATATTAAGTTCATATATATGACTAGAGTAACAACCATACTTGTAAAATCTCATATTGTTTCATAGTATAACAGTAATGTTAGTTCCCATGCTTGCCACAAGTGTTCCATAATGTACAATGTCCATGCCCATAGTATCATAGTAATGTTCGTCCCCATACATGACCCATCCCCAAGTTAAATTTTCATCAGCAATGAATTGATCTAATCCTCGTGCTAAACATATACGATCTAAACATGGATCCAAACTACTGTATAAAGTTACATTCCTATGAGTACCATAGTAACCTATTACCTTTCTTATAGGCTTGCTTGATACATGGTATTCCTGGACATTTGGTTGAAACATGGTATTCCTAGAAGTTTGGTTGATACATGGTAGTCCTAGAAGATTGCATGATACATTGTATTCCTAGACGTTTGGTTGATATATGGTATTTCTTGAGGTTTGGTTGATACATGGTATTCCAAGAAGTTTGTTTGATACATAGTTTGATGCATAGTTTTAAAAGACGTTTGGTTGATACATGGTATTACCAGAGGCTTGCTAAATACATGGCATTCCTAGAAGTTTGGATGATACATGATATTCCTAGAAATTTGATTGAGACATTGTATTACTAGAAGTTTGGTTAATTCATGATATTACTAAACGTTTGCTTAATGCTTGGTAGTACTAGACGTTTGGTTGATACATGATATTACTAGACGTTTGGTTGATTCATCATATTACTAGACGTTTGGTTGATTCATCATATTACTAGACGTTTGGTTGATTCATCATATTACTAGACGTTTGGTTGATTCATCATATTACTAGACGTTTGGTTGATTCATCACATTACTAGACGTTTGGTTGATTCATCATATTACTAGACGTTTGGTTGATTCATGATATTACTAGAAGTTTGATACATGGTACTACTAATGTTTGGTTGATACATGGTATTACTAAAAGCTTGCTAAATACATGTTATTCCTAAAGGTTTGGTTGATATATGATATTCCTAGATGTTTGATTGATACATAATATAACTATATGTTTGGTTGTTACATCGTATTGTTAGAAGTTTGGTTGATACATAGTATTATTAACAAATTAGTTAATACGTGGTATTACTAGTCGTTTGCTTGATGCATGGTGTAACTAGAAATTTGGTTGATGCATAGTATTACTAGAAGATTGGTTGATACACAGTATTACTAGATGCTTGGTTGATACGTTGTATTACTAGACGTTTGGTTGATGCATGGTATTACTAGTCGTTTGCTTGATGCATGGTGTAACTAGAAATTCGGTTGATGCATAGTATTACTAGAAGACTGGTTGATACATGGTATTACTAGATGCTTGGTTGATACATGGTATGACTAGAAGTTTGATTAAAACATGGAATTCCTAGAAGTTTGGCTGATACATGGTATTACTAAAAGCTTGCTAAATACATGTTATTCCTAAAGGTTTGGTTGATATATGATATTCCTAGATGTTTGATTGATACATAATATAACTATATGTTTGGTTGTTACATCGTATTGTTAGAAGTTTGGTTGATACATAGTATTATCAACAAATTAGTTAATACGTGATATTACTAGTCGTTTGCTTGATGCATGGTGTAACTAGAAATTCGGTTGATGCATAGTATTACTAGAAGATTGGTTGATACATGATGATACTCGAAGATTGGTTGATACACGGTATTATTAGATGCTTGGTTGATATGTTGTATTACTAGACGTTTGGTTGATGCATGGTGTTACTAGAAGTGTGGTTGATACATGGGTATTACTAGAAATTTGGTTGATACATTGTATTACTAGATGCTTGGTTGATATGTTGTATTACTAGACGTTTGGTTGAGGCATGGTATTACTAGATGTTTGGTTGAGGCATGGTATTACTAGACGTTTAGTTGATCCGTGGTTTTACTAGAAGTTTGGGTGATATATGGCATTACTAAAAATTTGCTTGATAAATGGTATTCCAAAATGTTTGCTTGATACATGGTTTTCATAGAAGTGTGGTTGATACATGTTATTACTAGATGCAAAATGTTGTCTTTTTCTCACAACATCAGATAAACATATAGAACGTATCTGATAAAATTAAATTATATAAGTAAAATTGTTGATACATGTTAGGAAATCTTAATACATAATTCAGTACGGGATAGAAATGTTTAAAATTTTCCAAGCCTTGAAACACCTATTGCACAAATACTACATCAATTCTAACACAAGCGAATAAGATTGATTTTTGTCTGGAACAAGCTGTTACAAATACCCACTAAAAGTTTCCATTGACTAATCTGTTCTAAGCATTTCATGTCGCGTTAGACGAATCCTGACCGAACAGATTAACTCTTCGACACGTTTAGCGCTGAAAGCTTATATCAAATCGACAGCGGTACATTTAATGTGTTTACCCATCAGTTAGAAACGACTAGTGATTGGAGATGCATATATCTGGTTCAAGCTTCAAACTATGAAGTGGGAACTGGTTGTCTACGAGAGAGATATTGGGTTAAATATAATAAATAATGAATAAAATGTGCTATAATGAAAATATATATTGCCTGCCAGTAATCATCTCGTTAGCATCTTGTTTGGCAGCTGGATTGCCCGTCAAAGGATGTGAGTGATATAAAAAGGTTTCAGTATAAAAATAAAAACGTTTGCATATAATTTAAAAAATGGTATGAGCTAGTTTAAAATTACAAATGAAACCTAAAAACAGAAAATATTTTGGCTTTTCTTTTAAAAAACATTTGGGATGATTTCGAACTCGTTACCTCTTGTCTGACAAACGGGACACACAGAATAACACAAGGAAAAAAGACAAATCTGGGTGTTTATATATATATATATATATATATATATATATATATATATATATATATATATATATATATATATATACAATGCTGTCGGGCTGTTTTCCGTCTCCAATATTAAAGCAAAGCGCATACCGAATTCCACCGATTGACCAAAATAAAATACAACAATATTTACCATTTGAAAAAAGGCAATTGTCATGGGAATATTATGTTCAAAATAATATTGATTTTGGACACTGGGGGTACCAACCCCGTTTTTTCTGACTCGCGATATGTCGGCCTATTCTGCGCACAGCATTGAAAAGATGTAATGTTTATCCATCGGACTATATAAATGAAATACATTACTTCGGACTGCTTCTGTCAGCAGCTTAATCGAGTAATTAGGTCATGTTTATAGCTAGTTTTACAAACTCCAACGTAACACTGCCAATAAATGGCAAGACATGTTAAACAAGCTAGACCGATCTTGTAAAATATTTAGCAAAGTTCAACATTTGATACAAAAATAAGCTATTATGTGGAAGAGAAACAACAAAGAATAGGATGCAATGTGTTTGTAAGGTCTTATTGATGGGGAAAAATTATTACAGAATTTAAAAACAGACTATACGCCGTGGAATTTCTTGAGAATTTATGTTTTAGCGGCAAGTTGACTTGTTGGGTAGCGGACGATTTTGTAGGTGTGGGACAACTTCTTGCAAAAGTGGGAACTTGGATTAAAATGCAGTATTGTTTTAAGCTATACATTTACATCTTTTATATCATGTATTTATTTGTATGATTCTAAAATATACATAGTAAATCGGATTTTCTGGGTTACCAGTTTCAAGAAGGTCATGGAGTGGGTCTTAATGTTGACATTTAGAAACCACATTTTCATATGCGTTTCGAGTCGAAATGCTGGATTTTTTTTTTTTTACACTTTATGAATATCGCTTTCCTTAATTAAAGTACGATCGTTCTTTCTTGATACAAAATGGATTTTCTTACAAAAGTAACACGTGATCCAACGTTTACATAAATGACGGATCGTTGCACAGAATTGCCCGAAGCGCAGAATTAGCCGACGTGGTAATAATTACCACGTCGGCTAATTCTGCGCTTCGGGCAATTCTGTGCAACGATCCGTCATTTATGTAAACATTGGATCAGGTGTTACTTTTGTGTATATATATATATATATATATATATATATATATATATATATATATATATAGTAATAGTCGTTATTTCTCTTTCTACATTTATATGACTGTAAGCGTCTTTTCTGATGGAATAACAAGAGAGATATTTGAAAAGTTCGGAATATTTTGTTACTGCTTTTTCTCTTAGTTGTTTAGTTGGACCTTGGACCTGTCAGTAAATTTTTGCTGCACAATAGACAAAAAAAACATTTTACGTAGCGATAGGAAACTGCATGCATAGATACCTGTAAATATACGAATATCACGTAAAATAAGTTAATGACAGTGATGTAGAATACCGGAGAAGGAGTAAAAATTATGCTACTGAGCAAAGAGTGTTCTTTGAAATCTTGGGACTCGTATGTTACTGTAAGACTGATTTAAAGGTCGAGCTGGTTGAAGTATACGACAGTAATCTCTGTTCTATCCCACAAATGTCAGCTGGTTTTATCGTTGTATAGATTGTCTTAAATCCGTAAAAAAAATGGCACATGTTCTGAGAAAGCACTGTCTGCGATTAGTGAGCTGTATGTATCTGAGATGTAAAGGCAATTGATGAAGATATCTCATACATGTATACAAGATGGGTCTCGGATTTGTTAATGTCTGATCAAAAACCCAGTCTGGTAGAAATCTCCAAGCATCTACTCGCTAAATATGAATACAGTGACCAGAGACGTGTGAAGGAAATTGTTCGAAAGAGATGAAACATAGATTATGAAACCAAATGAAGAGTAAAAGTTCGGACAGTAGAGACTACGAATCGATAGGCATAATCGATTGTTAAAAAGGGATGAAACAGATTATGAACCCAAATGAAGAGAAAATAATAGCTTGGATCGGAAGGTAGAGACTACGAATCGATAGACATAATCGGACTGTTAAGATAGTCTAATGAGCATTGTTTTAATGTAAAAGTCCAGGTCATTAGAACACACGTGCGTGGCACTATTGTTGTCATAGGAGGATTTTATGCCTCGAAAGTGTTTCCAAGGGTTATGGAACACTTTCGGACATACGTCCGCTTACTGGTAACCGAACTATCTACACATTGCATAACAACGCATAGAGGCATAAATGGTCCGTGTTGCCAGTCTTATATGTTGCATAACAACGCATAGAAGCATAAATCGGCCGTCTTGCCAGTCTTATGTATTGCATAACAACGCATAAAGGCATACATGGGCGGTCTTGCCAATTTTACCTATTGCATAACAACGCATATAAGCATAAATTGGTCGTCTTGCCAGTCTTACCTATTGCATAACAACGCAGAGGCATAAATGGGCCGTCTTGAAGCTTTCTGTCTGGTGTATAGTATTAAACCTTTGACATGTACATCATACAACCCAGATTTATCTCCAGTGTATTGGGTTGAATCCGGTTAATAATATCATTGAGGAGTTTACAAGTGCATTATAAACTTATCTGACTGAGAATGCACGTGTTCTAAAAGGGAAAACGTAGAGGAAAGGCCCTGATGCATTGATCACTTTGCTTTGAACTGCAATAGTTTCAGAACCTTTTTAAATACCACTCGTATGGGTTAAAACCTCGTTTCTACTTGAATAATATCAGAACCATCATATAGTACCAGCTTTGCAATAGGCACAACGTGAACATAGAGGTGCATTTCTCACAAGCGGCAGTCTTTGAGTGTTGATTTTGGAAAAGCGATTGTAACGAATATCCATAGTGACTCTAAATAGATACGGCAGTGAGCGACTTCCGCAATGGGTACCACAATATATTCAGTGTTCCATATGAGGTCAAAGAAAATCGTGTTTATTGTTATTGAAATTAAAATTGCATTGACATGTACTAGACAGAAACATTGATTTTACTGAGACTAGTAGGTCATCTAATGTCAATGAGATTAATATAACTACATGCATCTAACAACGGGAAATATACTTGGTATGTGTTTATAATCTCGTATTAGATATACACTGTATAACGTATCCCGTGCTCTGAGTTTATAGACTAATGCTGAACATAGAACGAAAGTATTCTGAACTCAGATTTCTGAGCAAGTTTTTTCAGGAGCTATGGGTTAAAGAGGTTTCACAGACACTGAGTCGCAACTAACAGCAGATTATTACAAAATACCTAAGCAAAAACATGCATACTTGTAATCAGCATTCTAGACGGTACATATCACGTCAAAAGTAAATACACATAAGTAAATTGCCAATTGCAGGTTCTGAAGGAAATCATTACTTTTGTTGGTTATTAAGGTAAATCAATTTTTAAAGTTTGGCAAAAAAACTTAGCGTCATAGACTCAAGTGAATCGTGTATGAAATTCTGACGACAAATTTGACAACGCAGCAATATTGTAAAAGAGAAATCTATTTTGATTATCCCTCAATAGTATCTTAAATGTTTTATATCAATGTGGAAATAATTGTCAAAATCATGTTAGAAAATAACTGGTGTGCTGCAGTTTTCCGATTGGGATGGACTGATTCGTTTGATTCGTTGTGTCTCATTAAGAAGGAGCTTTTTGTGATTTTTTTTTGCGTCTCAAGGAAAGTCTGGCATGAATACTGCCTTTCATAAAAAGGTAAGATTGTCAGAAGAATAAATAATAGTTCAATTAAAAACACTGAGACTGCCAACCATCCAGTAGAATATGTGTACTGAAGCAGCATACTGGTTTGAAAATGGGTATTACACATTGCAAATGTCAAGGCAGTCAAATTATATAAATTACATTAATTAAAAGTACAGAGCTTCAGAAGGAAAGACTACTCATAAATAAATGTAAATAAGTGTAGACATTGTCTGACTTTAATCAAAAGACCTACTGCAAGACGATAATAAATTAAATTTAGTACCATTGGAACCGTTTTGTTTATCTTTTGTGAAATGAATGTACTTGATTAATGATCAGTTTACAGAGGATTTTTTCCTGATAATGAAAGCTTTTTTAGCCATGATTATTAAACAGCGATGCTATAGACGAAGAAATATAATATGCTATGGATGTATTTAAATCAAAACCATAGCAAACAATATCATCGAATAATAATAAAAAAGCACTCAAAGTTTGTTTTAACCTCTGTACATGATGATTGATGCTTTTCTTGACAATGATAATATACTGGATTTATTGCTTGGCGCTTTTATACATATTTTACAATTTATATTTTAGTATATACTATATATTTTACGATATTTTATAATATGTTATATATTTTACAATTTATAATTTATTTTATATTACATATTTTGCAATTTATATTTTATTATATGTTGTATATTTTACAAGAGAAAGGCCGATATGTATGATCCATATATAATTAACTGATAATGACGTCGACATGCAGACAAATTAACTTATAATGACGTCGACGTGCAAATTCAAATGCGTTCGATGATTACAATAATAAATGCAAATTGAAAGTGAACACGCGCAAAGCTAGGATGATGTCAGCTGTTAACCGTGAAGAACATTGATGTAATTTTGCATTACAAAATAAATGTACAAAAATCCCAGATAAATGCAAAATGTTTGAAGATAAAATGCTTTTTGCAAACGTTGCTGATTAGTTCTTCTTTCTATTTAAATTTTAAATTAGAAGTACGTATCTGCCAATAGATCGGAGGAGTACGTATCTGCCAACAGATCGAGGCTAAAACGTTTTGATTGATTTACTGCAAGTATTCCTGTGTGGATGTGATTGATTTCTAAAATAGCATCTATTTAGACAAAGAGCATATATTTAGACATTTTAAAGAATTTACTCCATGTTTCAAAACGTGTTCATTATTGTTTTTTTATGGTGCATTTGGACTATATTACTTGTTTACACTTAAGACATGTAACTTTTTTATACTGATTATTATGAAGTAAGAATGTAAATTATCACATATAAGTGTTTCAGAGATCGTTACTTAACGAAGGTGGTATGTGATTATTGGAATATAAATGGATAACATTTATAAAGGTCATATTTGATAAAGTCTCTCAGAAACACATTCGAAACAATAATTGAATGCTCAATGTTTTGATACAATCATTATATATTGCAGTATATTTTCATACTAAACTGGAATGAAGCAACAACAAGTAGTTCTTAGGGACACGTTTTTCTTATTTTAAGAATATTTTGGATTGTGCAATTCATTGGTAAATATATCATTCAAATTTATAGCATGTATGGGGTAAATTCAGAACTTTAAATCACAGTTTAAGATGAGAAACTGATGCCAGTGAGGACAGATTATATCCACTGTGTACTCTAAACGAGATTGGAGATGTCATCTTATCTTTTTAATAGTAATTGTTTTGGTCAATAACTTACCTTTCTACGCTGTAAACCCGAATACACTCAAAATGGAATAGTCTGTTGATATCGTAAATATGTCGATCCTATGAACATTTTTATACTTTATCGAACTCGGCATAATTTTTTTTTACCTTTCTTGTAAATATGTAACTAGTAAATGTCTTCTGATATTAATAAAAGTGCAATAAAGTACCTATTGCGTTTATTCCGTATATTTTTCTTTGATATGCAAGATAGTTAGGATTACAAAATTCATTCTAACCGACAAATGAGAAATGTATATCATTTTCTTCAACAAGTGTAACGGGTAAATGCTTGTTAAAGTTCCTTCCTAGTTAATAACTAATTAGAAAAAGTTGTTGATGTAAGTCACAGATTAATTAATTTTATAGCAAGCTAATTCTAAACTTTTGATCAATGTAGGATTCAGCCATCATTTACAGTTCTGCCAAAGTTGTTGCTAAATTGGATTTTCTGCATTAGCCAACATGACGTCAAGAGGACATATTTAGCACAAAACTGGTCAATTATAATAGTTATGATCTCATGAAATATACTTATAACTTAGGTTCAATTAGAAACCGAGTCCAGTAATGTTAATTCTAATGGAAATATTTCTGTCGTTAAATTATCTTTCAACTTTTTGATTTATCACTGTTATAGTTCACGTTTTATCCAGCTGATGTCCCTGCATGTTTAACAGCATATGTGCTTATTAAAAGCAAATGTTTAAGAATCTAGCCAGATAATGGATTAAAACAACATTTTGAGAACATTGGTGACAAATTCAAACCCGCATATCTATTTGCTGTTTAGTACTAGCATTCAAAGAACAATAAAGAGTTGTGCATATTCAATTCAATCTTTTGTCTGTTAGTTTATTTAAATATTTCATTACATGTTATTGTGATGTAACATTGTATGCTGGACTTGACCTTGTCCAAAACTGAGTTCATTTCTACTTGACCTGATTGACTTCTATTTTTTTTTTACATTTCATTTATATAAACAACTATTAATAGCTTCATTATGCTCTATGTTTATGAGCTTATTATCAGGATTATTATTCAAGTAAGCACAGAAGGAGTAAATATTTTTATCAGAGTCAGGGCGATTCCTACGTGAATTTTGTAGACTATTGTGTTGTTTATAAAGAAGGCTCATTACATCGTTCTAGAAGGCTATTTTCCATTAGGTAAGGGTAGCTTTTAGAAAATGCTAATTGTGACCTGAAGTCAAGCAAACAACTATATTATTTTGTGACTGTGACGATTTTACCAGTCGTGCTTTAATATCTAGCACTTTAAGTTATAGTGTGTTGTGACCAGTTTGAGCTGACTTTTATTTTCTTCACATTATTGACTTCAAGTGATTATTTTCTCTGGAAATAGAAAGTGCTCTGAACCAATTCTTGGATAAAGACATTCACTGGAATATATACTAAATTCAAACCAAGAACATTTTATCTGTAATTCAACAAGAGAATGTTGACACATCAGTACTTTTTAGGCTATAACAGACACGTCATCGCCTTCGATTTTGGATCTCTTCGAGACTTGAACTGAGTTTCATTCAGAACTTTTTATTACTAGGACTTGTGTTTTTAATTCTTGGATTATGTTTTTTTTTATTTAATTCGCAATACCATAAGTTGTTTCTCATTTTTCACTTTGTATTCTAGGGAAATAGATTATTTGTTAAATTTTACAAAGCTTGTTGTCTTAACTCTTTTCTATTACTTATTTTAAGAGTATATAGACGTAACAAAAGTAAATATATATATATAAATTCAGATTCCAAATTAAATGAATCGGGACAATTTCACAATAATTTTTGAATTCGCCAATAACTTCCGTCCTATGATTAAATTTACATCGGAGTCATCAAACGGGTCCGACGTCCTCTAAGATACTTAATCTTTCCCCTGAATAAAAGCTCAACCGTATTTTAAAACCACACGCTCTCCGCTCTCACTAATATCTGACCCAGACCCCTATCCAATCCACATAATAACAATCTTCTATAAAGCCTATGCGTACGTACCAAATGGATACGGACTAATCCGATATCTTTGCAAAGCGACTCAGATAGCTCAATAGCGACTCAGATATCTCAATAGTGAATCAGATAGCTCAATAGCGACTCAGACAGCTCAGTAGCGACTCAGATAGCTCAATATAGCACCTTAGGAGGAGATGATCCATGGATACATTGACGATGCTATTAGCAGTCAAAGACTCCTCGACTGAGGAGCCCCCTTGAAATGCATAAGAAAGAAAACCAACATAGAGGTCCCTTTTATGGTTACTTTCCTCCCCATTGAACCAAGCTTACAATAAAAAATTGAGCTCAAATCGATTCCTTCGAACGTCTGAAGAACATATTATAAGAAGTTCCTATGGCTGCGTAATATAGACCTAAACATCTCAAACAAGACCGCAGATACAGACACATTACTGCAAGGACAAGTGATTTTCCGTATGTACTTTGCAAATGTATACCCGAGATTAAATAGTTTAGAACTTTGGAGAGACGAATTAGCTTTATTATCAATCAGAACATTGGAAATTGAAGCGAAAGGGCAAGCATGCGGAAACTGCGCCACTAAGTATGTTCATATATCGAATGAATAATCACAAGAGCAACTCTCCAAATATTACAGCATTTAGTCAAGTGTTCGAGATGCTACCGAGCGAACCCCTTGGCTTGATATAGAATGGATAGTACACGTAATAAACGTTACTGCAAACTAGTACTGAAAATTCATAGGGAACTGAACCTAACTGGAAACGTCTAAACTCTCCAATACAATCTTATCAAAATAGTCCTGATTAAGCATGACATTATAACTCGTCCTCCCATTCTTGCGATATTATTACCAAGGTAAATATTGTGTAACGTTTTCATGTACTCTTATCGCGACACTGCTAAAAGCTCAGTATCTGTCATTATGCCACTGTTCACTGATATCACACCTCGGTTTATGACACGTCAATGTTTTATTTAGTCCTCTGGCGACTACTCTTTGAACCCAATCTCTCGAAGGAAATGAACTCCCCAACCATTTTCTAATAAGACAGTGGCACAAAATAAACAAGGTTTTTTAAATGCGTAGCAGGGTCCCGTTTCCTTCCGTTTTACTACGAGGGAGCCGTTCTTCTTTGCTATGAACTCGAACCTGCTATTGCATTCTTTGAGATGCATGTTCTTTGCGGTAGGCATTTAACTCGGTTATTAGTTGCACTATTCCATTTATTGTGGATATATAGTTTTACTTCCACTCAATAGTCAACTGTGTGCCGTAGTCCAAGAAAGGTTTGCCCTAACGCACTCTTCAGATTTATAAGATTCGTCGAACGAGGCTTCCCTGACAACGCAGTGATTCGTTATGTTTCCAGATTGATATATCCTGGGCTAGTAAACATAAATCTGCCATAGGAACCAACAAAAACAATACAAAAACACTTTTGGACATAAGATGTTTTTATTCCTAACAATTTTATAGTAAATGATATATAAACACATAGAAGACGTTCTGTTCACTATTATGTAAATCATTAAGAGGAGAAAAACTAGTTTTTCAAATATTTTATAAATGCTACGTTATGTTGGTAAAAAGGCAGAAAGATATATTACGAATGGAACGTGTGTGTGTGTGTGTGTGTGTGTTCGATTTAGATTTTTAACGTAGCTTTAACACCTTTTCGGTCATGTTGCTACGATGTCTGCAGTGTGGCAGTTTAAAACGGTTACTGCACTGGGGCATCATTCTGCAGACATGTAGCATCATGTCCCAAACTGTCACATTATCTTGGCATCAAGCCGACCATGTCCTAACACTAACCTATTAACGCTGAGTGAGGCAGCTGATAGTACCATGTTTATATGTCTTTTGTTCTAACCCTCGATCTCTTTAAAGGCGGACACACTAACCACTTAGCCACCAGAGCTGTTGAATGGGACTTACTTTCACTTTTATGTGGCTTAACATACTTATATTCTGTGAGGAATTTTTGCTCCGTCTCCAAAAGTATTTATTGACATTTAAAATTCTTTCTTGGCTGGTTTTCATGACATCCTTAAGACAGTGAAACATCTAAGAGAGTATTGTAAAAGGAGCTGAGGAAAATAAGAATTTTAGCACAATATCTCATAATTGTAACAATTACGGAATTTATATTTTCAATTGATTTGCCTTCATTTAACTCAATATTTTTGGCTAATTATTTAACCCTTTTGATCAATGCAGCACATTTTGTGACTATACTTATTACTTTCTTCTGCAAATGATAATAACGTTATAAGACGATAATACGTCGCAGCTCCATTAATAGGTGCATATATATATATATATATATATATATATATATATATATATATATATATATATATATATATATATATATATATATATATATATATATGTATATATATATATATATATACATATATATATATATATATATATATATATATATATATATATATATATATATATATATATATATATATATATATATATATATATATATATATATATATAAGTGACACAATTTATGAAGCGCAAAAAAAAGTTATGTTCCTTGAACTTCAGGAACATCAAACTAATATATCGCCTTGATATATCAAAGAGGAACGTTTCTTGTGTCGCGATCTCAAATAAATAATTCGAAACCTTAGAATTCCATTTCAGTGTATTGCTTGAGATATTAACATACTGAACTGGAATCTTTAACTGCATTTCTAAATTATTTTCCTTCTTTCTCGTGAATCAGTAGGTTAGTAATAACTATTTACTGTGTGAACACGTTCATATACATGATAAAGTATAACGTACTTAAGAAACGTTGGTACCTTAAAATGCAGTGTAAAGTTCTTGTGACTGGCATGCATTCAAATCGAGTTCGTGGTCAGATAAGAAGAATGATACGATTCCATGAAGCCAAATAAATGTATATTTATATTAGCACCTTCCTTTTATATGATGACCACAAAGTTTGAGATATGGTATTATAGTAATCATTTGTTTCTTTTAATTAAACAATGCAACATTTTGTCGGCAAAGTATGCGAAATGGTTTACAAGGTTACTCGAATGTTATGTTAGACATGACTCCACACAATTTAAAATCAAATGATGTAGATTTTTTAACACAATTCTGCTTCATAAAGTCGACCTTTAAATTGAAAATGTGTCAGCTATTGTAAAAGAAAGTGTCCGTGTTCATGATCTGGCTACAGATAGTATTTTTTTGCATATTTTTGAATGACAAAATCCACAAAGCAGACGAAAATGTTTGAATAGTTTCATCACTCATTTAGATACAGCTTGTATCCGATTATGGGGTTACTCTTCGCAAGAATATAAAGCTTGTATCAATCAATAAATTACATTGACATTTTCATCAAATAATTTGTCCGATATTATTGTGTCTTTAGGCATCTTTGATATCAAACAATCTCACCAAAGAGATTAAAACTTCACGAGAAAACAATGATGTTTTCTAGAGACATCTGATAGAATAATAACTAACTGCAAATGTTTGTACTCACCAAACAGTTTGGATCCATAGTTTCCGTCAAGACATATCAGTTCCGTACATCATTTGTTACGAAACAAGAAAAAGCTTAACAATCACAAGTCACGAGGTGAGAATGGCCCCACCGTAGCATTCTGTCATCTATTGCGGATAATGCTTCTTCCATCCAGTGTTAGCGGTTATAGAATAGCAGAAATCTAATGCACATATGTTATATCTGAAACCTTTATCGACCTTCATTGCACTGATAAATCGATCAGTCTTTTTCTACCCCTCAGCAACGATGACACAATCTCATTTTCTACAAATGAGTTTTTCTTATAGTGTCTATTAGCGTTCAGTTTTTCTGTAATGTTGGCTAAAAGGTTGCCTACGTTAAACAAGTGATAATGAACAAAAACATATTTATTTCACAATCTTATTAGTTTGCAGGTCAAGGTAGTAAAGCTCTGGAGAAAACTGTGCACAAGGATTAGTTTATATGTTTATGAATAGCAATTTGCTGTACAACAAAATTCTATATTTGTGATCTGAACGTCGAGACGTTCCAACAAAGTACTCCCAGTGCTCCTCGATACACTTTCTCGGTCTAATTATCTAATTATTAAATGTCATGTTGTTGTATTAACGTTTTGGCTTTTTGATCATATACTGGAAAATTGCAATTCCAACGGCGAGGCGGCTTTCAACTTGTTTGCCCTCAGAAAATCTTTGAAAATATGGTTCAGCCGAAACATCACTTGGAGCTAAAGCAGGGATGTATGGCGAATGTGGCAAAGTTTGAATGTTGTGCCCCGTCATGGGGTCTGTCACGAAGGCGTATGAATGTGCATATGTGTTGTCATGGAATAGATGCCCGTTGCGCTGATGAATGATTAGACAGCGTTTCATAGCGTTTCTCGATACATTATAGGCATGAAAATGTCCACTGACACTTTAATCTTTTGCACCAATAACAACGCCTATACAATTCTCTTCACAGTCCGACTAGGTCCAGTAATGTGCAGATTCGTCTCGTTTTCTCAAACCCAAATTTTATTATCGCCTCGCATGCCTTGTGCAAAAAATAAATCTTTGTTGCATCACCTGTAATAAATCTCAGTCAGACTTATCTGGAGAGTTGCTATTTGGGATTTAAGCTTGAGTCTGTTTTGATCTGTCGTCTGCTTGAGTCTGTCTTGATATGTCGTCTGCTTGAGTCTGTTTTGATCTGTCGTCTGCTTGAGTCTGTTTTGATCTGTCGTCAACAAATGCAGGACCCATATTATAGAAAGCTTTCTGAGCTTCAAATGAACCATGGAATAAATTAATGTCTGTAATTAAAGGAAAGTTTCTACTGTCTATCGAGTATCTTCATCAATTGCCCCCATTACAGCAAGCACTTCCCTCTCACCTGTCGCAGACGACGGTCTACAAGAGCATTGAACATCTTTAGCAGATTCAGTACCATCTTTAACCGACGAAGCCACCTCTAAGTTACAGGCTATGACATCGAATTCTGCGATTACACTTTATCCATGTCGTCCCTAATATCAGGTGGCGTAACCCAACAACTTCTGTAATTTACAGAATGCTCTTTGCTCAGCAATTTTTTTTCTCCTTCTCTGAAGTTTATACGTCACTGTCATTTACCTATGTTAAGCCATAGGCATATATTTACATGAGTCCGGCTTTCTGTAACTGCAGCCACCATTCGTTTTTAAAGAGCTATTTTGCCTATCGCTCGTCATTAAATTTGTTGACAGGCTCGAAGGAGCAAACATGTTACAACAAAATATCTAGAAATTTTCAAATACCCCTCGTGCAACCCAACCGCCAAACCAATGATCCTCTTAGATAACAGAATAAGCTTAGTTTTTACTCACATGGTAAATTTCAACCCATTACACTTGTGTGACATTGAGTAAATGACTTATAACGTGGGAAACACGCGGTGAAATGATACATTTAATAAACAATTTAAAAGAATGACTCGCTTAATGCATGTTACTTTCAAACAATTAACTGTTTAAAGGCAATTTTATTGCTAAGATTGCTAATGGGATCGGTTAAGCACATTTAGCAACTTAATGCAGCCTTAAGCAATCTTTAGCATACAATGAATACTTTTCAATTGCAAAATGTTTCAGCTTGCTGTCGTGTGTACAAAATTAGTTTCCGAAATAAAGTTTAAAATGGCAGTACTGAAATGAGATAATCTGAGGAATAAAAGAACGTGGATTGGATGATATTCTAAATACAGGAGGAAAATTTGAAAATCTAAATTGCAAGTAATGAACTATCAGCCAGACATTTCATTAGAATATTCATCGAGATCCGGCCAATCGGTAAGCAATGCGTACATCATGTGTGTAAAGTATGATGAAATCATTCATGTCACCTGTACCTATCTGTCTGTTTATCAAATGAGCCAGACTCTAACAATAATTTTAAATCGAAAATCAAATCTACAGGTTATGCTGCAGTAACTGCAGCAAAACATTAAAATAATTCATTTTAAGTCAGATGACTTTCCGAGTCATTCATATTTAAGTACAGTTAGGTTGGCTTTTCAATAGTGTAAAAGACCTATATTGATAGTTACATAAAGAAAATGTTACATAGTATATAACGAACAAAGAATGTATTGAAAGTTTAATAATGAATCTATAATTTACAAATGACCGCTCCGGTGGCTTAGTGGTTTGAGTGTCCGTCTCGTGTGCGTGAGGTCGCGAGTTCAAACCCCGGCTGAGTCATATGAAAAACTTATAAAATGGTACTACCAATTGCCTCCCTAGGCGCTGAGCGTTAAGAGGTTGGTGTTAGGACTGGTCGGCATGATGTCATGATAATGTGACTGGGTGCGACATCATGCTACATGTCTGCAACATGATGCACCAGTACTAAACATCACTATAAACTGCCACACTACATAAATAATAGCTATATGACTGAAAATGTTGTAAAGCTACGTATCAAAGCCAAATCACACTCACAAATACGGTTTAGCATACGTCTCATTTAAAGGTCAACAAGTACCCGAAACAGTTATATAGATGGCACTGTCAATGGGATATATTTTAAAAGCAATAGAACATACCATGTCAGCTGAAAATGAACTTTTAATATATTTTTATAATTAAACATTCACTTTAACAATAATGACTATAATAAAACTAAATATTTACCAAACCAAAATCTCTGACAAGTCAAAGGGGATAAGTACTTTTCTAAAATGTAAACACTTGCCACACTTGTTTAAATATATATATATATATATATATATATATATATATATATATATATATATATATATAGCCTGGTTCAGTATGTAATATAATTACTCATATTGCTAAGTTAGACGAAGTGCCGGTTGACAAAACCTAAAACTAGTTATATATATATATATATATATATATATATATATATATATATATATATATATATATATATATATATATATATATATATATATATATATATATATATATTAAAGAATTTTAATGGAAGAATCGACATGGTGTTTTTCTCCTATACGTGCATTTATTTTGTGTGCATGTCAAATTAATTTGTACCCAGTGACTTTCCTTACACAGGACTCTTACATCCTGCGATCTGAAATGATTTCTATCTAATGAAACCTTAAAATGGCTTTCATATTGCAAGCAAACAAGACATAACTGTATTGTCTGGTATGTATTCGCTTTATGTGTTATGTAACCAGAACTCATTTCGATTACGCTTAAATGTACGTAGCTGACAAATTGTGTGAACTTTTAGATTAGCTATATCGATGAGCACGACACGTTAATCAGTTCAGATTGTTCAGGTATTAAAAAACAGAAAATGTTCAATTTAATACAGCAATGGGTATCATATTTTTAATTGAAAAAAAGCGTGCCTCTTTCAATAAAAAGACGTAATCAAACCAATAAGAACACGTAAAAATATTACGAAAAGAAAATGTCACTTGAAACAGTCCCGTTTATAACGAGCAGAACGATAGTGTTGTGCTGTTGATTATTTGTCTATTACAGCGCCACCTGGCAATAAGACTGGTTTCTTAATCTTTGGATCTTACCCATCTTTATTACCCGATACCTGGAACTTGTTAACACAATCATAGGTACACAGTCCATGAATGTAATTCTGAATATTGGTTGTCAATATTTAATATTGTAATAGTATACACTGGATATTATTATTGAACGAATTTTACATGACGATACTAATATAGAATATAAATCGACAATAGCAACACATCAAGTCCCACTTACATTATTAATTGAAAAATACTAACTATATACCAACCGATAGAATCAGTTTCAGATAATTAGGAAATGTATTTGCATTGTAGAGTATTAATGATACGGATAGTTACTTGTCTCAATTCGTACATCTGCTGTAATTAATAATTTCTTACATGCCTATTAGTCACAATACGATAGTATAGCCTGCTCAACATAAAGTTCGGTCGTATCATCGTGTGTTTACATTAATATTTATATAAACTCTCTGCAAATTTATATTAAGTGATTCATCTTTAGTGATTTATACTAGTACACACATATTCTTTTTCTTATTTTCTAAGAAGTTAATGCAACATTTATGATAATCATGTAGACATATGTTGACACAAAGCACGTGTTTATGTTAACAAACAGCGTTAATGCTTTTATTGAATGTAACCAGACCAGAACCCAGCTAATACCTGCGAACCAAAGGTTTCAAAAGTTTACTTATTTTTAAATTTTGTATATATAGACACTTTTTAGGTGCATAATTAGCAATTGATGATACAAAGCCAAATTTAATTTTGTGGTACCTCCATACTGTTACTTTCTTACAGTTTAAATTTAGTTAAAGTTTAAACCACATGTATTGCAAAAAATGTTAAATATTTGCAAAAGGGACAGGAAACAAGTTCACCAGATCTGACATGTTCCTGTCCATTGGGAATTTAAAAAAATCCCATTTGTTGAAATTAATGACTAATACAAATTCGAAGGTTGCAAAACAGAACATAATTGGAAAGGGTTTTGAACATATAATAAAGACAACTGCTTCTGGGATGGTGCAGGCAAAAGAAAAGTATTGGACACGGCTCAACACACTCTTGCTTCTTGTTGCATTTATTTGACACTGTTCAACAAAAGCTTGTTTTATTGTCGCATTCCTTGACACTGCTCAGTAATCGTTTGGTTTATATTGCATTTACTTGACACGGCTCAAAAAACACTTCATGCCGCGCTTCCTTCAAAACTTCATCAAAAGAATAAATTTTATTGATGCATCTGAGATCACTTTTGAATAATTGCTATGTCACTTTAATAAGAGGAAACGTTTAGAATTGTGTAAAATAATAATCATTCTTTAAAATACCCACACTCCTCACCTATAGAGAATCATTTTCCCATGCAGCGAAAGCACTTCGTCTCTAAAGATTTGTTTTTGCTTGAATTCGAAATTTGCTTGCATAATCAATGCAAAGTTTGAGGGAATTAGGTCGGTTTGATACGAACTTCCCTTTTTCCAGTAAACAATAGGTCATATTTCGGTGTTAATAATGAAGAAATTTGGCAATTTCAATTTGTTACTTAGCTAGTCAGCTTTATATAAGTTTTACAGATCGAAATCTCTCTCTCTCTCTCTCTCTCTCTCTCTCTCTCTCTCTCACACACACACACACACACACACATACACAGAGACACACTCACATATACACTCGTGAACATTACCACGTGCGAGATCAAATACTCCACATGCATACACATTCAGAGACTTTGAAGCAGGCGAGCCAGTTATATGGTAATACCAACCGTATTTACATTTTCGTGTATAGCTTTGCTAGATGCTATTGATTATTTGGTGTTTATCGACTGTCGGTTTGGAGAAACTTCAAACCGAGTAATTATCCTTTTTATCGGAGAAGCCGTGTACTAAGTGAACAGTATTCATGAGAATTTCTTTTTCCAGGGATTAGTTTTGTAGAATGTATTCTCTCTGATGTTTTAACATAATGAATTATCGGGCTATTCTAATTAATTAGTGTTTATAGTAGTTTGAGAATAATTCCTTGTATTAGGTGTTTATGTAGTATTTTGTGGTGCATGACGTGAAGTACCAACCTTCGTCTTGGAAGAGTTCCAAATATGGTATACAAATCTGAAGCAATAAAATTAACGCATGCGTAAAAGTAGAGTTTAGTTATATGTGGGTATTAGGTGATTCATTTCGTTGCTGTATTTACGTGTTTATTAACCCATTAGTTGACAACGACTGTTAATTATCTTGAGGTCCTTGAAAACAGGAGAAATAAGGCAAGATCACAATGAAGCTGTTTGATGATTCGGCAATGAGCTCCTTGTGTGTTTCAGAAATATACTTAAACTTCTCAGTGTCCTGTATCCTTTCAACGTCTCAGCATCCACTTAGAATGTTCAATCTTGTTCAATCAAGCAACGGATCTCTCCAACTGATTCTCCTGGTTGCTTGAAGTTTGCGAAAATGAAATTATACTAATCATGTGAATTCTTTATTCTGGGCAATAACTGTCTGAGACGAGTTAATAGCTACCCTTGTGGTGGTTCGATGAATCATTACATTTGCTTGACCATTGTTTGTAGTATCTCTATATAAATGCAAATCTGGTTTCATCCTAGCTTATTCGTTTTGTGCTTTTATTCCTGAAGCCTTAGTGCATCCACCTGAGTTATCAATAGCTGCACCACCATCGCTCTCCACTCGATTTGATACACATTTTAATAAGTAAGGGTAGAGAAATGCTAGACATCAAGGAACACATGTCGTAGTAGAGCAGAAGAGATGATAACGAATGTATTCATGTATTGTTATGATTATATGTATAACAGGGTTGACTCTATGATGAATGTCGGCATGCATTGTTATGGTTATATGTATAACGGTGTTGACTCTAAACATACATCAGCCTTTTTAATCCGGAAATGAACAGGTGAAGCAAAAATAGACACTTTGAAAATATATTTAAGTAAGTGATTACTATTGTGGCCTGTAACTATTTAAATGTATCCTTACTAATTGTACTAATTCAGATTAGTAGGAATTTCTGAGCAACACAAATCTTTTTTAATATGGAAACATATATGGATCAACGATATATATTTTTTAATTCAATATGTGTCAAAAGCTTTTTGAAAAAAAAAAAATATATATATATATATATATATATATATATATATATATATATATATATATATATATATATATATATATATATATAACATATACTTCGAAATGGAGATGTATTGTGATATAGATTCGTGGGGATGTATTGTGATATAGTCGTGGAGATGTATTGTGATATAGATTCGTGGAGATCTATTGTGATATAAAGACGTGGGAATGTATTGTGATATAGATTCGTGGAGATGTATTGTGATATAGAATCGTGGATATGTATTGTGATATAAACTCGTGGGAATGTATTGTGATATAGATTCGTGGAGATGTATTGTGATATAGATTCGTGGGGATGTATTGTGATATAGTCGTGGAGATGTATTGTGATATAGATTCGTGGAGATGTATTGTGATATAAAGTCGTGGGAATGTATTGTGATATAGATTCGTGGAGATGTATTGTGATATAGTCGTGGAGATGTATTGTGATATAGAATCGTGGATATGTATTGTGATATAAAGTCGTGGGAATGTATTGTGATATAGATTCGTGGAGATGTATTGTGATATAGATTCGTGGGGATGTATTGTGATATAGATTCGTGGAGACGTATTATGATATAGAGTCGTGGAGATGTGACATAGAATCGTGGATATGTATTGTGATATAGAGTCGTGGAGACGTATTATGATATAGAGTCGTGGAGATGTGATATACAGACGTGGATATGTATTGTGATATAGAGTCGTGGAGATGTATTTAGGGAGAGAAGTAAATAAAATTTAATATTCAAATTAGTTTTCCTTTATTATTTTATTATTTTTGGTCTGCAGGAGCGTTTACTGATATATATATATTTAATTAAAGAATAATCATTTACTTAAATTATTTATTGGAATTAGAAAGTGCTCATAGGACTGTTTTTACTAAACACTATTATGGGATTAATGTGAATTCATTCAAAGATGATCTAGAAAATGCAATTGCGATCTATCAAGACTGTTGGCACTTCAATACATTCAAACATATTGGTACATCAGCACATTCAATTCATTCAGAAAACTCTAAATATTTGGACAAGTGATATACTTTGCATGATTTATTTATATTTAGTTTACAAGTGATATACTTTGCATGATTTATTTATATTTAGTTTACAAGTGATACACTTTGCATGATTTATTTATATTTAGTTTACAAGTGATATACTTTGCATGATTTATTTATATTTAGTTTACAAGTGATATACTTTGCATGATTTATTTATATTTAGTTTACAAGTGATATACTTTGCATGATTTATTTATATTTAGTTTACAAGTGATATACTTTGCATGATTTATTTATATTTAGTTTACAAGTGATATACTTTGCATGATTTATTTATATTTAGTTTACAAGTGATATACTTTGCATGATTTATTTATATTTAGTTTAGTAAGTTCTCTTACATTTTCGGTCTTAACTGATATAATTAAATTATTTGTTGAGTTGTACAAAACTTTTTGGTTTTGGCTTATTTATGTTACTTAGTATAAGTCGTAATATATTAATAATAATGAATACGTAAATTTCTTCTACTCAGACTAGATCATTTCTTCACTTTCAGAGGTTATCCAAGTTCTAGTATTTTTCATTGTTTCTTGTTTCTGACTGAAACTATTCCTAGATTTAAGTAACATATTGCACTGTGTCACAAGTCTGAAATTTGAAAATAGATTCGAACTAATTTTCATTGCTATTAACCTGGAGATAAAACTAAGAGTATGCTGGCAGTCCGTGAAGTTACCCTCTGATTATCAATATCACCCCCACCCCTCACCCCCACCCATACAATACGTTTGGTAAGGAACTTGTCTTAAAATGCATTCTTGCGAATTCTGGAACGCAATTCAACACACTGATAGATGCATCAAGTACCAAACAGACCAGAGATCGGCCGCCATTCCGAATTTAATGAGGATGATGGTTTTCTGAAATTGCTGATTTTTTGCCGGCACAAGATTGATAATTGTCTAATCCAACAATTTACGCTATTAGGCTGTTATGTTGTTGTTTTTTTTCTTCTCAGAATTATGAGCCAAGAGCCAGCGAATATGCAACCGTAAATGAATCACTTGACCTTAGAAACGTCATTTTGAAATAAATTGGATTGGTTTCCTTGGTAATTAAAGGGAGAATTAATACACATGATTAGATTACCATCCTTTTAGTTCTGTTAACTCTCACTTATAGTGGCTCAGAAGGACTGATCAGTGATGATATCTACCGTAAACAACAAAAGAAAAGTACATGAACGGGTCAGTATGCTGAAGCGGTTTAACATGACTGAGTTGTATAATTAATTTATATCCGGATTACACATTCAGCAGCAATCTTATGGTGTCCAAGGCAAGATATTTGCAACAATCATCCTTTAGGAATTCGTACGTGTTATCCAATGTAAAAAAAATGATGATTAATCAAAATCATCCCATTTTTTAACCATTTCAAAAGTGGTTGTTTTAGAAACGTTAAGACGTTGGCAATGATGTCGACTTATATCATAGCTGCGATGTCATAGAAATTCTGTATTTACCTCATATCATCCATAAATGTAAATATTTAAATCTATAGTTAACACGGCTGGCCACCTTGAAGAAATTTACTCTTTTTCAATAGAGAAATATTACTCACGTGAGTTCAATTTGCATACAAATTTAAGTTTATGAATGATGTATTCAAATATATATTGTTTATTTACTGTTTTTACTTTCAAAGTGTCTCCCACTGCAAACCAAATTTTTAATGACCCAACGAGATTTTGTCTGTTATACCGCTCCGATGGCCTGGGAGTTAGAGCGTCCGCCTCGGATGCGAGAGGTCGCTGTTTCAAACCCTAACCAAAGATGACTGAAACGATTCTCAATTGAACGAATGAAAGGAGAAAATAATATTTTATCATCTTAATTATCATGTTTGCTGCAGGACAAAAATTGCTATACACGAAAAGAAATTAATTTAAAATGGATTATGAAAATGAAACTTTCATCGTTCACATCCATCATTATTACGCTTAATATGAACGATATATAGTGTATTGCTTCTTCTCAGCGTTGGATGCATCAACCGATTTCAAGATAAAACATAATTAAATAGTTGTTTCATTTAGTATTTTGCTGGCTTTGTAAGGTCTTTCTTCTACTATTTCTATTTGACATGAATCTAATGACACTTAAACGTACCTACTCGCCGTCAAAACAATCTCACTTAATTTTTTTTTTTTTTTAGTCTCTTATTTTCAGACTTAGATTTATATCTGCAAAAGCCGGTCTTAAATGCGATTGCTAGGCAATCTCGATACTTCCGTTTATTCGATCCAGACATAAGAATTAATAAATCTGAGAAGAAACGTATTTTCTAGGGATTCAGGCCCAGTGTTGGTAATGTCAAAGAACGAAGGCAAAGCTGAGCTTTTGAAAAGAAATAAGGACGATGATTCACCGTAGACTGCTGGAAATAGCGTGGAAATAGCGTTAAGACAAATATCAGTCCTTCGACGATTAATTCATGTAAATTATTCTTTGAAATACATGTCGCAAGATGTAGGCTGACAATATGCGCACGAAGAGAATTATAATGTCTTTTTTCAACATTTACATTGCTAAACTCTTTTACCTCTGTAAAGAGGAGAAAACAATTGATGATGATGAATGAGTGTTCTTTTTTATAAAGGTATGAAACATTTTACAAGTCTCACATATTACAAGCTGCAATTACAACATTTACTGATTATTTCTGATTGTCCCTGCGTCAGCTTGTGTCCGCTCGTGTCATAAGGTGAGCACGAATCTTCACGATTCTACAGCAGCACATGGTTATTAGGAAGTTAGATACAACGAACTTGCGAAGTAAATCAGCATCCTCGAAAAAAAAATAGCCTACACGTTATTATAGGGATATACCGAATTGATCTAACGAAATATTCCCTAACTTCCTGAAAGGTTCATATAAACATGTTTTATCGTTTTCTGACCGGTTAAACTATTGAGTACATTCTTTGTAAATAGCTCGCAGACTCTAGAGAGACTGAGAAATATATCAATACGTATTCTTATCTTATTTTTAAATTTCATTGACAGAAAATAGTCTTCTAATAGTCCCTGTCACACAAAAACATTATTTTTTAACCGCACCATGCTTAATACAGTTCAATATACAAGCCAATTATCTTCAGTAAAATATGTGAAAAGACTTAATGACGAGTTTTGAAAGCAAACAGCAATAGCAGTATGAAAACACAACCTGCCCCAAAATATCCCATAGCAGTTGTATACAAATATTATCAGACAAAGGGTTAGGAAAAATGATTCAAACGTGCATTAAAAGTACCCATATTGCTGAAACAAGTGAACAAACTAGCCCATTTTAACACGAGGTTGCATTTGATAAGAACTGTCAGGGCAGGACGGACTTAGGCCGATTAGACAGATTCATTATTTTAAATCTATATATATATACAGACAGAGAGATAGAGAGAGAGAGCAATTTTAAAGCGATGGAAGAAAATTTTAGGTTCAATATGTTATGAAACTTGTTTAAACTTTAAAATGTCATTTGAATGTTTCATGTGCATCACGTTTGAAAAGGGAAATTATAATATATAGTGCTAGGGAGGGGCATCGTTCATTAGTTTGAGGTTCTGAGCTCGTTAACACCAGATCATGGCATTTAAGAGAAAAGACGGTATACCTACAGAAGATTGTATACAGAACTCAGGTATCACGTGCATGCAGTGAAACACGTCACTAGACATATAGTTCAAGACCAGCTACATGTAGACTGTCTTTGTCATTGCTTAGCATATTTCAACCACCTCAACCAAACGTCCATTGACCCTATGCGGCCCTTGATATTCATCAACCAAACGTCCATTGACCCTATGCGGCCCTTGATATTCATCAACCAAACGTCCATTGACCCTATGCGGCCCTTGATATTCATCAACCAAACGTCCATTAACCCTATGCGCGGCCCTTGATCTTCATCAACCAAACGTCCATTGACCCTATGAGGCCCTTGATATTCATCAACCAAACGTCCATTGACCCTATGCGCGGCCCTTGATATTCATCAACCAAACGTCCATTGACCCTATGCGGCCCTTGATATTCATCAACCAAACGTCCATTGACCCTATGCGGCCCTTGATATTCATCAACCAAACGTCCATTGACCCTATGCGGCCCTTGATATTCATCAACCAAACGTCCATTGACCCTATGCGGCCCTTGATATTCATCAACCAAACGTCCATTGACCCTATGCGGCCCTTGATATTCATCACTAAAACGTTCATTAATCCTATGCGGCCCTTGATATTCATCACCAAAACGTTCATTAACCATATGCGGCCCTTGATATTCATCAACAAAACATTTATTAACCCTATGCGGCCATTGATGTTCATCAACAAAACGTTCATTAACCTTATGCGGCCCTTTATATTCATCAACAGAACATTCATTAACCCTATGGGGCCCTTGATATTCATCAACCAAACGTCCATTGACCCAATGCGACCCTTGATATTCATCAACAAAACGTTCATGGACCCAATGCGGTCCTTGATATTCATCGCCAAACGTTCATTGGCCCTATGCGGTCCTTGAAATTCATCAACCAAACGTTCATTGACCCAATGCGGCCCTTGATATTCATCAACCAAACGTTCATTGACCCAATGCGGCCCTTGATATTCATCAACCAAACGTTCATTGACCCTATGCGGCTTTTTATATTCATCACCAAATCTTAATCGACGCTATGCGGTCCTTGATCTTTATCACGAAATATTAATCGACCCTATTTACCCAAAATCTCTGGCAATTTCTAAGCCCCTCAAGTCTATTAAAATTGTGTCGCATCATTAAACCATTTCAGCGTTAGTCACAATACTGTAATGACAAGGAAATTTCGGTGTGCGTGTTTGAGTGTGTGTGTGTGTGTGTGTGTGTGCATACAAATTTAAACGAGGAGTCTGAGGAACAGAATGCCTGACGGGCCAGAGTTATGAAACCCCATGATATATTTCAATTTTATCGTGTCCAGGGTATACAATTAACTATCAGAATGAAAGGATACTTTATTGTAGATAATGTTCCGATTATTTTGGGCTGATGTTTCTTGGGAAGGGGTGCAGGCTCAACCATTCTTCCCCCTTCCTGATCCCTGGGAAGAGCAATAGAACACTGACTGTTGCCACCATAGTAATAAATACTGAAGTCAATGTTAAATACAAAGCTATACTCTTCCACTTTTATATAATATTCTGATATTACTTTTTGCCATTGGCATTAAATGTCAGACGTTAATTAATATTAACTAAATGAGAGAAAAAGTGTTATTTTCGTCTGGACCTTGTTGCCTGCTGTAAATATCACTCTGATGTCAGGGATTAATTTTAGGTAGGCAATAGTAAACTATCATGCTTTGGCATGGGACGCAAAAATCATAAACAGACTGAAATGAATAGAAAACATTGTATGTATGTATGTATGTATGTATGTATGTATGTATGTATGTGTCTATGCATGTGTGTGTGCGTGCGTGCGTGCGTGCGTGTGTGTGTGTGTGATGTATCATTTACATACCACGAGATTACATTTTTTATTAAAAGTAAACGAGTCCTGCCCTGGCACATGAATGCATTTCCCAGTCACATGAAAATCTATGAAGTTTACGTATAATATATAATATATACCATTTTAAAAAAGTGTCTTATCTCTCTCGATAACTGGCATTTTTTAAAATTCTCTATTACGCGCCATAGATAATTGTACAATAATATGTATGCCTCCTACTTTTGTAATTTCTGCAGTTAAATGAATACATTAACTGTTTTCTATTTGATGAATCGCAAGAAATGGAATTGTTCCTCGTCAGGTGAATCGTACCAGAAACGACATAGAAATGAAACAATGTTGGAAACTAACAGCTAATGGTTTTTAATGGCGCATATTCCTCTTATGACATGATCATTACAGAGTACATCCACTTTTATCTGAAGTTGATATGGCCATGCCCATAAAATGGACAATTTAATATTTAAATATAATTCAGTTTTGATGTATGTGTCTGATGTTTCTATTAGCAAGGAAATCAACACATCATATTTCAACAACCAAGTTTTGCGTTGTTTCGAAAGTGAAACACTATAAAAGCTGATACAATATGGCTCCAAGAATATGGTTTACAGTGTCTCTCTAGCTAAGTTTTTTTTTTTTTTTTTTTTTTTTTTTTTTTTTATACAATGAACTATTTGCAGTGAACATCACCTGAGGGAAAATTTATATCACATTTTGAATAAATATGGATTGAAGTTATCATAACGTTAATACATTATTCATGACATTTTGAATAAATATGGATTGAAGTTATCATAACGTTAATACATTATTCATGACATTTTGAATAAATATGGATTGAGTTATCAAAATGTGTATACATGATTCATGACATGACATGTCTCTTCACATTCCGTATCATTTTTCAAAAAAACTGAAACAATATTCCATTCGTTACTGATTAAAATACGCACATTGGAAACAAATATCTCGAAATGCAAAAGCAAACAATATATTATTATGGTACATAAATATAATATTGTTAGGACAGAAAAGAGCTACTGTTAAGACATGTACAATATCGGGCTGGAATGATTGCCTGAAAAAATGAAATGATTATACATGAAATAATGATATGGTTACATTATAAACAAAACTGGTGCTTAATGTGGGGATATTAACAAAGCTTTTTAATAAATCAACATCATTTCTGTAATCGGGTGATAAAATAGAAGCTTTTACATCTGTACATGTGAAAATAGCACTTAATGAACATCTTATCAGTCAAGTTTGGTGGTACACAAATATATATCATCCTCAAAATTGTTTAATTATAAAGATCCAGTTTTCACAAAGCCACGGATAATTAAGTCTGATCTTTCGCATATGAATGCATGAACCACAAAAATATCCAATTAGCAAAATTTGGATTGATCGATGAAGTTCAGTAATACATATATCAGTTTTAATCCCCGTAGGTCTCCGTAACCAAATTAGTATACCAGTTTTAAAAATGTGATTTTAATTCTTCTTTCTTGTCTTTTCATTGTGGTTATTTTGATCGTAAATGAGGCAGGCTGGAACAACATAGTGAGTTCATTGTTTCTCAATTTAGTTGGCATATTTGCACTTTGATAGGCTGTCAAGACACACCCGATGCTAATACTGCTTGCTAATTACTGTGAGCGAGGGTCAGGTGGTCACCAGCTTAGTCCACATCTTGAATGGTGAAATTATCCAAACCTATGGGGATCTAAATTGAGTTTTGCTACACTTTAAGCCACTTTGTCAACACAAGCAACCCACCCCTGGCCAAATCCCACTACAATCCGGGCCTTGGAAAATGTTTATTTTTTAAATGCCTTAAACCAATCTGAGCCTTGTATGTAAGCCTGGTTGTTGCTATATATATATATAATTAGGAAATCAAAATGACCACGCCCAGCATAATGTTTAATATACTGTTTCGGGGGTAATTTTCCCTGCGTTTGAACACACACCCGCTATGCGAACCCCTTGGAGCGAAACGAAATCCTAGTGGTTCAGATGGCTGTCCCGGCAGAACTTTAATAGCTAATTTGGAATCAGGCACACATACAACCAAAGTAAATCCATGGCGGGACCAGACAAGGTTCACCTGGTTTAAGTTATCTTCTTTACAATTACCCGTTCATTGATGTTTCAACATCTTCTTAGTCGATCGCAGCTGCCCCACCCCCCACCCCATTATAATATTTTTTCACAAACTCCTACAAATTGTCCGTCGCGTGATTCCGCTTGGTGACCAACGAGTTGCTGAATGAACTTTAAACCGCGTTTACCTTTACACCATCGAGCTAGTTAAAAGAAAAATATTTCTGAACTGATACATAAAGATATGTATGGTATCAAAACACAACAGAAGTGTTTTAAACCTGACTGACTTAATTAAGATATAAATGTTATTAAAATACGATTGTGCGTACCACTGTGATTTATTAGTGTTTTCCGAATACAACCTGGCTTTCATGTACATCTATTGGTGTCGGACTATACCGCTACGT
This sequence comes from Sinohyriopsis cumingii, assembly GCA_028554795.2. NCBI lineage: Eukaryota > Metazoa > Mollusca > Bivalvia > Unionida > Unionidae > Sinohyriopsis > Sinohyriopsis cumingii. The sequence goes on along the minus strand of CM068842.1, from coordinate 9,718,795 downwards.
TGCTAATATTATTGTTTGTTTACATCATTTAACAATAATAATTAGTGATTCTCCGCTAACTATGGAATCTCGTACTGCTAAACGTGCTCGACAACGACTAAAGGCAATTAAGAAATATCACCCCGTCCGTGAATCTGTCAAACAGGAGCTACAAAAACGTCAGGGTTAGGGTTAAATTGGACTTTACAGAAGGAAGAGAACATTTATTTAAGCCAGGTGTCGAACCAACCAAAAAGATATTACTGTAACTGAGGCAGCATTAAAAGCTCTTAGGACATTAAATGAGAACATTGTTTGTCGTCGTCAACCAGCTCCACAACCTATTCAGCCTCAACCAGAAGATCAACCACCGCCACCCCCAAAAGGCAGAACAAACATAATAGATAAATGTACTGAGGAAGGTATTGCAACTATTATGGATAAACACCAAATATATTATATTTCCGCATTTGGATATGATCGTAGAGAACAATATGTAAAACCCGAATATATCCAGTCTAAAAGGAATTATTTGGGGTTGCTTTTAATATTCAGCAAATCAAATCTAATGATGATACGGAAACATTAATACCATTAACCAAGGAGTAGAGGAATATGCTGCAAAATGAGACCAGAAGACGAAAAAGGATCAGGAAGAAACGGAGCGTCAACATGAAAAAGACAGAGAGGAAATGAGAAAGTCAGGTGTAAAATCTAGACTGAAATAAGAAAGGAAAAGAAACATTTGCGTCGCCAACTGAGCCACAACCAGATCCGCACGACGAATTACTCGAAGAAGCAGTGGAAAGTGGCACTGCTACTATCGATCTCGGTCGTAAAAAAAAATCTCTTCCGCGATTTGTCCCTTGCTGATCGACTAGAAATTGTGACTGGTGGAAGACGAACCTGGCAATTATTCCCCGCCCCCCCCCCCCCGAAATAATCAATGAATCAGCTGCTATCTGTCAGCATTTATTACAGAATTAAATAATCATGGTTAGGTATTTAGAGATGTGTAAATTTAACCAATCACTCACAACGTAAATAATGTCCAAACCGCGATCATTTAATCCCTAAAATTCCAACTTACTAACGCCACGACGTTAGTTACATTCAAGACATATCAGCGCGACAGTTTCGAGTGTGGGACCGAGACTGCTCCTTCGGCGACTAAACATAAAAACCTTAAGAGGTGGTTTCGTGCGTGATCAATCGCCGCAACAACCAAACCATCCTTATTTAACAGCGCCTTCTCATGAAATTGTGCACAAGTACACTAGAGGTTATATTAAACAGGGTAGGATTTTATAATAGTAGATATGTACGGAAGATCGCTCGCTAGAGTTAAAAAACCTGGTCTCTGTGCCTTTGATTTATCAGTGCAGGCAACATGAGATGAACTTGCTGATCTAATGACTCTCGCTGAGATTTACCGGAATGAGGTAGTGGTTTTTAAGGATCAACTAAATCCAGGCGAAGTCTCATTAAATGCATTTGATCAGTCTTGCCTCACCCATATCGTTGCGTATAAAAAATAGAGATCTGCAACAGGACATATCGCTGATGTCGAGTTGATTCACACGCTGAGTAGATATAAAATAGAAATATGAGGGAGTCGCTTCTCAACGTTCTGATAAGATCGGCTTTGAGTGGTACGTTAGCCATGCCTGCAGGCAATTAATTGTCTGATAACTAACATAATGGAATAAATTTACTATAGTCCAAGAGGGTATTGGAAACGCTCAGAAGCGACTAGCAAACTCGACAATGCCGCGGGTATCTCGCGTGGTGTTGTCGCAGATTGGTTGTCGCTACTTGCGTTATGGCAAATTTAACTGCCGCTGACTAAAACGATTCTACATGGACGGTTTGATGTCAGCACATCCAACGAAGTGCATCAGGCAAATATCTTGTTTTTACCACGTAACACTAACACCGGCACAACACGTAAATGACAGAGTTGTATATACAAATACGCGTTGACGGTCGTCGACGTTGCAGGAAGATACAAGGAAGCGGAACCACTGTCGACTAAAACAGCAACTGAAGTCGCAGCCACGTTTGAACGAATTTATTCGCGTGGACCCCTACGCTGGTCACAATTTCTACAGACGTATCCTGGCTAAGAATTTTTTGGTGCAGTACCATCGTTGATGCAACAAAATAACGTTTAGATCAGACGCAGACAAGCCGCCTTACGTCTTGATCAACCAATCATTGAACGATTTAATCAAACACTTGCTGAGCGATTGTTTGAACATGAGTACGCACAAGAATTACTGTTCAAAAGTAGAACTCGTGAATGGGTAGCGAAACTGACAACTGTAATAGCTGCGTGAAACCTTTCAATGCAATCGCGAATAAACACATACCGGCTAAGCGACGAACTTGCCGGAGAGATCAGTGATGGGCAGTAACGTGTCAGTCAGATATTTATATGAAGCTGGTGAACTTGAATGAGGTAAAGAAAAAGAGCAACCGGTCCTATCTGGTGTGTAACCTCACATAACAATTTCAGCATGGTAATATCTGCATACTAGATTCTGTAGCATCTCCGCGTAGATTCGTCCGTGGACAATTACTGGTAATTCCTGGAAATACACAATTACGACAAGGTTGGATTCGCGTTAGCAAATGACACTAGCGCCACGACGTCAGTTACATTCAAGACATATCAGCGCAACGTTTTCGAGTGTGAGACCGAGACTGCCATCGATTCTGTCCACGGTTAATTGTCGTACATCATTAGGAAAATATCCCCACAACGTCATTGTGTTACAGCAGGCACAATGATTAATTGTTGTACACCATTAGGAAAATATCCCCACAACGTCATCATGTTACAGAAGGCACATTTATTAGTTTGTTGTTGCTTCAGCGTCATGATACATTCAGCATAAAAATCGAACTCGATTTTCTTTTCTCGTCATCTCGCTGATAGCCAGCTAATTTGTTTCTTTACCGTGCCAAGATTCTTAGTGGTGGATCCCACGTGATGTTGATTTATGTCGTAAACAATTCCCCGCAGCAGAGACATTTTTTGCAACTCTCGATACTACCAGATGTACTAAATTTGACCATTCGACATGATCGTCGACAATCCAATCATTAGTATCTGAGGTTGTTAGTCAATGCGATGATTGAACTGTTAGCGCATATCCTAGAGTCCAGCATGGTGGTTGTTGTGCCTGAGCCTGCTTAACAACCTCCACGGCAATGTCAAAAATATCATTAAGAACAAGCGTTTGCTTAACAACCTCCACGGCAATGTCAAAAATATCATTAAGAACAAGCGTTTGTTGATCCCTGTCGCCTGAGAACGCAGGAATTAACTATAGTTTTAACTGTTTTCAGTCATCTAAACCAAGAGAGTTTGCAGGTGAACTATATCTCTCTCTCTCTCTCTCTCTCTCTCTCTCTCTCTCTCTCTCTCTCTCTCTCTCTCTCTCTCTTTGCTAATGCTAACATTACTTTTGAGACTGCCCAGGTGATGCATCCACCAATCATTTGTGAGAAAGCGGTGCTAAACAGCCCCCCTTTACTACTAGCGGTGCTAACAGTTGGAGTCACGGTCACACTGCGCTTCCTCGTGTCAACTATCTTCGTTTCGAGACTTTAAATTTTCGTGCGCCGGTTTCGGAGTCTCTGTGACTTCAGCATCGGTGATTGGATTTCATAGTTAACTTGTTATGTGTTTAAGTTGTATTTCCGACATAAATATTCTTTCCCAAATGTTGTAGTTATGTCCCATTATGGAGATATGACACGTCTTATGCAAGATACAAGAACCCTTCCCGTACTTGACATATTTTCCTTCTTCGGAAGTTCCAAAAACTTATACCTTGCTCTAGGGAAGGCAACATTAGTACTAGATAATCTATCTCGTAGTTATCTTGATGTGTTCCTCTAACTCAGGTCTTTCCGCTATTCTGTGAGATTCAGTTTCTATGTGCTTCTACACAATCTCTAATTCCATTGCTGATCATTTTTTACCTCTTTGATACAAACCCAATAGACATACTCTGCTACCAAAATGTTTTCGAGAAGGCGTAGAAATATCGATTTCAGCTTCACGATGTATTAGAATCATATGAACAAGTGATATACACTATCACTATATCTCTATGCTAGAGTTTTTCACCCACGAGATGAAATGTATCTGTTATTCACTCGTTTCAAGCAAATATTCTTTTTATTTTATGCTCACATACGTTGGCTACCTAAAGTTTGTGACACAGTGAATTAGCAGATTTCTTATGGTAATGTCAGCTGTTTACCGTACATGTTATGCTGTGCTATGTGTACCTGCGCACAAAATTAGTTCCACATCAGATTGATAAAAATTAACTGATATTTCCAGAATAACAAACTACAAATTACAAGGATAATAGACAGGGGTTATTAATAAGAAAACAACCACTACATAAGGAAAAGGTAGTTCACTGACAGAAAATCAAAGGGAGGTAAGTGTGTTCTGACCCCAAAAAGTATTTCCTTTAGTGAAAAAATATTGTTATTTTTTCACTACAGTGAAATGTCAATGTTATTTTAACTAGAAAATCAAGTAATTCACTGCTTAGCATAAAATAAATATATATATTCTAAAGTTCAGTATTACACTTTTAAGGAGCAACAGAAGCCTTAGGGCATGTTTAGAAATTTCATCAATTCGATGCCTCCTTTCTTCACTCTTATAAGTAAAACTTATCCAGTACCTTTGCTCAATAATAAATACCTTTCATCCAAAGTCTTTCTTCAATTTCAATATAAACTTCTGATACAAAAGTAAGGGGACACCACTGTTCAGATTGTAACTGGTATTGTTAGGGATATACTTTAAGAAGCGCAATCGATTGAGTGTATTTCTTCCTTTTGTCTGAATAATTTTGTTACTTTGATGTGCTTAATCAACAAAGTTGTAGTTTTATGTAGCTCGTGCCTTATAAACAAAGTTGTCGTAGTTTTATGCATACGTGCTTAATCAACAAAGCTGTCGTAGTTTTAAGTTTTATGCATCACGTTAAGTAGAGAGAACCAATATGTATAAACTGCACGAAACATGCAGTAGCTTAATATAATTTTAATGAATTCATACACAAATATAGTGTAGTAAATTTAGAGCATGTACACTTGGTTGTAGTGCCCCGTTTTAAGCAATTCTTAGATTTGTGTGATTACTTGTTTGATTATTGGAATTAGGCGCCATGGAAATATTCCTGGCCCGAACTAATGAGCTAATTAATAGAAGCAAACGTCACGGAGTGAAGTGTTAGTGTGTTTCCATGATGTCCTGGTTCACTAGTAGTGAATTCCGACCAAAACCGAATGAATGTCCCTGTCCCAAAATAGTACATATTAAAATCTAGTGGTATACATTGGTAGCGTGACTACAAGGACAGTACTTACGGTATTAAACCGGTAAATTACACAAGGGAATAAATAAAAAGGGACTTGACAGACACCGTTGATGTTGCCATGTGGGCTAATATGGTGCAGTTATATCGGCGAAATGTGCCTGGAAAGCATACATTGACTGGCCTAAGGTGGCGGAGTTAAAATAGTTCCCATTGTTAAGGAGTACTCATATATGTTCTAAGGCGTGAACGGTTGGTGGTACGGAAACATAATGAAGCCAAAACACGCAGATGTACGGTTGATAGATAGTTGGCAGTTTGGTTTATCTGTGGTCTTGCATTGATTAGAGGAAAATTTAGGTATAGAATGGACACGTCGGGCTTTCTGATTTACAACTGAGGTTGTATGGAAGTCTTTGGAAAGTCGGGGAAACTTATGACTTCTAGCGAGAATCGCGCCAGGGTTTGACAACCGCTCGGTCAAGTAAATACCCGTGTGCGTGTAACAATAGCTATCCTGTGTTCATTTAAGTTGTATGGAAAAAAGCATATACATCCTGGTAAAAACATTTCATAAACTGGAATAAAAGGAAATGAAAGCTATTTGAAATCTCTAATAGATTTTAGACTTCCGTACTTGCTTTTATGCAAAAAGTAAAACAAAGTACTGAAAAGACGCTCTGTTTATTAAATGTTGATACCAATTGATTTTACAGCAGTCAATAACACAGTAAAACAAAATATTGAGAATTACCATGCTCCCAAAATAGTATTTTGTATGCGTTTGGTAGTTTACGTAAAATTAAACGTTTTCTTTCCGTGCGTCTAATGTACAAGTCATTAGGATTAAGTATCCACACTAGTTTTACATCTGAACATCTATATATTGATGAGATTAAACATAAAATACTATGAAGAGTTTATCTCTTAGAAAAAGTCCCAACAACCAACGTTAACGCGCACATGAGATTGATTAACATTCGCTTTAGATGGAAGAGAATTTCTCATAGAAAGGTCCCAACAACCAACGTTAACGCGCACATGAGCTTGATTAACATTCGCTTTAGATGCAGGGATCGTCCTGGGCTTCGCCAATGTCGCAAATTGCGATTTTTTTTCCTTATTGGCGACAAAAATATCCCATCTGGCGATTTTTTTGGCGACAGACTTTTTGGTTATTTAATTTGTACATACAATCATAGATTTGGACTGGATAAATTAAAAGGGAGAACGAAAGGAAGCCACAAACTTGACTAAGCAATGCATTGGAATCAATCTGTTACACAAACAATCCTTTGTTCGCATTGACAACCCCATCTTTACAGTGCATTGTTACATCATAATCTGCTTATGCTGACATCTGGGCTGAGTACTGTATGCTGCGATACAGTCAATCATGCTACCGCACTATACCTACAACTGACCGACTTCTGAAGACGTGAATAGAACAGATACAATTAATTGAATGGCTAAATCTTCTGTTGTTTTTCTTTTTTTTTTTTTTTTTTTTTTTACATATACCAGTACAATAGTTTTGCTGAACCTTCATAGAAAACCGATAACCTTTGAAGTACCGACTACTGTGTATAAATACAAAGCAAATGGAAAAATCTCAATCACAATTATGTCTGTCGCCAGTGCAGCATTTTACTCATTGTTCTTTTCCTTTGGCCATCAATCAGTGTTACGGCTGCTGAGACTTAAACTCCGAAACAAGAAATAGCACAAAAAAACAACCAGTTTTGCATAATTAATAATAATTATTTATTTCTCAAAATACAAGAGTGAAAGAATCTCTAAATTGGGTGTGAATTTATGCTTATATATACGGTCCAATATTGCCAAGTGTTGACTCGTGTAAGTTTCATTCGTGGGAATGGAGATCATATTTTGTTTGTCGAGAAAATTTATACAGCATTCAGTGATCATTCTTGGGATTTAGGAAGCAATTCACTACAAGCTTTGTGAAGCTAGCCATGGGGGGGGGGGGGGGGGGGGGGCTGCTGATAGACTACTGGTGTCACCTGTCAGTGCTGTGGACTGTGAACGTAGATTCAGTAAGATGAACCTCATAAAAACTGACATCAGAAATAAACTCTGCATCTCGTCTCTCGAGAATTTCATGAGAATCAGCACGTACAGATGTGAAAAATTAGACTTTGAAACTGCATTCAACAAGTGGGCAGCCCTAAAATTGCGACGGATCTTCATGTTACACTTTGTAACATTTTGTTAATGCTTGTTGTAATTAAAGAATTAAGTAACCCATCTTTTGTAATTTTCATTGCCTGTTACATTAATAGACTAAATTAACCCTTGGAAAAATGTACACTACTTGTTCTGGCGACACTTTTTGAAAATTGGCGACAAAATATTGAGGTTGGCGATTTTTTTGGCGACAGCTTTTTAAAAGCCAGGACCATCCCTGAGATGGTAGAGTTTATCTCATAGAAAAAGTCCCAACAGCCAACGTTAATTCGCACATGAGATTGATTAACATTCTCTTTAGATGGAATAGTATATATCATAGAAAGAGTCCCACCAGCCAACGTTAACGCGCACATAAGATTGATTAACATTCGCTTTAGATGGAAGATAATCTCTCACAGAAAAAGTTCCAACAGCCAACGTTAACGCGCACATGAGATTGATTAACATTCTCTTTAGATGGAATAGTATATATCATAGAAAGAGTCCCACCAGCCAACGTTAACGCGCACATAAGATTGATTAACATTCGCTTTAGATGGAAGATAATCTCTCACAGAAAAAGTTCCAACAGCCAACGTTAACGCGCACATGAGATTGATTAACATTCGATTTAGATGGAAGAGAATATCTCATAGAAAATGTCCCAACATCCAACGTTAACGAGCACATGAGAATGGTAACATTCGCTTTAGATGGAAGAAAGAACCTTGAAGAAAACTTACAAAGTGGTGTTTTACTATGTTTCATTCGTGTAATCGTTCACTTGTGCTAAAAACGTTTCCAAATCATCTGCATTGTTCTGTGCATGTTCTGCTCATGGCCGTCTGAATCCAAAACTATTTATAAGAAACTTCCTGTCGTAGACCACACATCATAAGTCTTTTCTCGATGTATCTTTTGGGTTATTTTTGTAATAAAATCTGAACTGGCGCCATTGCTTATGCACCAGCCATTCTTCGCTATTTATGATTAGTTTGGCGCAAAAAGCGAGTTTTTGCCAATAGTTGGCGTTCTTTTGAAAGAATGATTGGACATTAATCCGTTGAATTTATTTCAGCGAATTATTTGGGATGCTCTTATTAACAGTTCATTTATCTAAATAATTGTCAAGTTTTCTATCCATCCTTTCTCAAACTCGAGTAAATAAAGAAGTGTTTGTGATTTCAGCAATGACACGCATCAACACTCATATTAATATTTCTTTTATCTAAAATAATTGTACCACACATTGGCAAGTTTTCAATCCAACCTTTCACAAACTCATGTAAACCACACCAAACTTTGACTAAAAAATTTCCTCATCTTGTATAAACGTGCCAAATTGACCTAAAAACACTACGCCGGAAATCTTGTCTTAAATCGCAATCCATATTACCTTCTCTTCTTCCAAAGCAAACCGTCCGTATGATCACAAATACTCACCTCATGAAGACCCAGGAATGTTTTGCACGTATCTGGTCAAAAGTTCGGCCAACGTCGTAATTCAGGAGTAAATAAGGATGTGTTTGTCATTGCAGCTTTATCATGCATCAACATTCTGATGTCTGATTCATCATGGTCAAATTCCAGACGATACTGACACTGATTGCTTCCCTAAGGAACAAGTAAATACAGTTAAACACTCAAACCAGAACAATTACTTACGTAATTGTCAACGCTAATCTTCAGTTCTGGATTTTCGTTACTGATAAAATCAGTCAAATGTGTATAGTTTTTCTAGTCTGAATAGCAGCAAGGTCTATCTTTGAATCAGTTTTGACCCTGTCACAGAGCATAGTTTATCTCAACGAATACCCCTACGCTTTTCATCTCCATTATTCTTGGCAAAGACTTGATTATACTAGTTGCGAATTATTGCTTGACCGTAATTCCAATTTAACACCTGCTCCGTCTTGTCATCATCTGACCGTCTGGTTAACTGATAAATCGATTAGGGATCCACCTCAACATGCTTCGTAAGTCATAGTGGACAGGTCCAGGCCGGTTTTGTTTTCACTTCGACTGTTTTCAGGAATGGATGATGCCATGTGGCATTGAGTTCAATTCATAATTGGGAATTTCATATTAATATTTCTTGCTTCGAGTTACATAAATTAAACCTACAGTAAAAGTCAGAATGAGAAGAATGGACGCTTAGCTTATTAATATTGTAGATAAATGAGGAAAAATCTTATTTTAAGATACGAAGTTGTATCCCAAAAGCTGGCTTATTTGAATTCTGTCTGAGAGAAACCTATTACAGTAGGTAATATTTCCTGTCTGAGGAGCTCTGAGAGGCGGTGATTAGGTTTCATTGGGCAAAAGTGAATCACAACAAAATGCAATATTTACTAGAATAAACTTTCTAAACTCTATGAATCTGATTGAAACGAGAACATACGGCTTATTTGTTGCTAGACAATATATTGTTTCTGTTATTCCGTTTGCAACTCTAATATCCGATTGGTATATGCTTGATCAAAAGTCCTTAATAACACCGTATTTTTCTTTCATAAGCTCGTCATGAATATATGGGAACTCTTCGTGTACTTGTTGACGTCATGAATATATGGGAACTTTTCGTGTACTTGTTGACGTCATGAATATATGGGAACTTTTCGTGTACTTGTTTCAAATAGGCATTTCGAGATCAAGCTGTTTTAAGGTCTGTCATATCAGTGACACTGTGTCCCATATCATCCATATCGCAGTGACAAGGTGACCCATATCATCCATATCGCAGTGACAAGGTGGCCCATATCAGTCATATATCAGACAAAAGGATGTCCCATATCAGCCATATATCAGTGACAATGTGGCACATAACAGCCATAGATCAGTGACAGTGTGGCCCATATTAGTAATATATCAGTAACCTGTAATCCAAATCAGTAATAACATAGTGAATGTGTGGCCAATACCAGCCATACAACAGTGACACTGTGGCCTATTTTGTCATATAACAGTGACATGGTGGTCTAAATTAGCCATCTATCAATTACTGTGTAGCCCATATCAGGCAGTATCAGCCATATCTAAGTGACACTGTGGCCCATATCATCCATGTATCAGTGACAGTATGACCCGTATAAGCCATATCGTAGTGACACTGTGGCCCATATCAGCCATATATTAATGACAGTGTGGCCTATATTAATGAAATCTCAGTGACACTGTGGCCCATACCAGCCATATATCAAAGACAGAGTAGCCCATGTCAGTGATATCTCAGGGACAATGTGGCCCATATCAGCCAAAGCTCTAAAATAAAGTCCTATCATTTTCTGCCAGATCTCATGAACTGCAGTAACATTAAGATCATCTCACCTTTCGGAAACCATGGATAAAATAATTAAGAACATCCACTTTCTAACGCTTTCGTAAATATCTAATCTTTTTCAATTGCATACTTTGTTGTTAATAATAATAATAATAATAATAATAATAATCGATCGTAAACATTTATGCTGTTACATGGGACTGGTTATAGAGAAGTGGTTGTTGTAAATGAGATAATTGATGCATATTCTCGGTACGAAGTGGAAAAATTGTTTCCATTATCACGAGAATTAATCCTCTATACAACTCTGATTTGGCTCCAGTTGAATTACGCTGAGGACCGCTCAGGTCCCATGAGAGGTTAGAGCGTCCGCCTCGGATGCGGGAGGTCGCGGGCTCGAATCTCCGCCGAGTCATGTCAAAAACTTACAAAACTGGTACAAGCAATTGCCTCGCTTGGTTCTCAACATTAAGGCGTTAGTGTAGGACTGGTCGGTCTGGTGTCAGGATAATGAGACTGGGTGGGACATGATGATACGTGTCTGCGGCATGATGCCCCAGTGCTAGACAAGCGGCCACATTGCAGACATCGATGCCAAATGACTGAAGAATTCTTGAAGTTGCGTTAAAAATCCAAATCACACATACACACACACAAACACACACACACATTTATGCTCTGCGGCAGACGATTTGAAAGCCGCCGTGGATATACAGTACCAAAATGTGAAAACAAAATTGTATTTAATGAATGTGTAATCAGACTGAGAAAGTGTGAAGACGTGCTTGGGGATTTTTTTAGTGGATGCATTGACTATAGAACTTTGTTGAACGGCACAATCATATTCAGAATTTGTTAAATACTCTTTGTGTATCTATATTTATTGTATCCTCTGCCATAAAGACTACAAGAAATGAATGGATGATACAGTCGGTAGGGGGTATAAGGAAAGCAAGACTAATGAAGAAAGAAAGACAATTAAATACAGTCAACTCCACTTATATGCATAGCATCGGGACCGGTCCCAAGTTATGCATGTAACCGGATTATGCATTTAAGCGGAATTCATGTATATTAACAATTTACATGTACTTGTAAAATGGAAAATCATACAAACAAAGCTCATATGCTATATAAATGTGTTTCAGTGGATTAAACATCTACGTATACATTTAATTCCACAATACATGTAAATTGAGATAAACACTATAAAATGTTATTGCCGAAATTATTATTGACATTGTGTATCGCTCTTTTGTAGCAAAATAGTATACGGGTCGCTACTAAAATTAGTTCCCAGTAAAGTAATAAGCTTACGTAAAAGAAAGACATTGAATTCGTTAAAGTTTGCAGGTTACTTGGTAAAAAAGTCCGTAATTGATTTTTGAACACAGCTAGAGCGGACAATCTGGTGAACAATAGTCTGCGGGTTATAAAATCCGTTATACGATTCGCACCCATTTGCTTCCAGAAACGCTCTGATAGTCTCCAGACTTTTAATCGCAGTAGCAAAGTTTGGCGGAGGGACAGACAAATCATTGGTAGACTCATCAACGTCATCTGCATCTGAATCCTTTACGTCTTGCTTGACGTTTGAACAGATATCGTCATACGTTTTTAATTCACTCTGCCACTCTTCAAGAATATTTTCCTTATTTTTCTGAATTGTCGATATTGCACTTTGGTTAACACCAAACAACTGTGCAATCGAAGACTGACTTTCTTTATTACCTAACTTATTTATCACCTCCGCACGATCCGTCAACAATAACGTCTTACGTGTGCGCTTAGTCATTTTAGATTTGGTCAATGGGTTGAATTGTCATTGCTTTCTTCAGGAATTGTACAAGAAACTTGATTCGATGCGGATTTAGGACTAGGCCGCCAGCAAACTAGGAATTTGTGCTAACCACTGAGATTACTGTTACTAATGACTCGTCAGGTGGTCATCAAGCTGCTGCCAGCTGGCAATAATTTCTAGCTCTAGAGCCAGTGCACCGGCATTAATAACGCCTTAGCTGATGAGCGCAGAGGTTGACCTGGGCACCAGTCTACAATTTTCTACAATCTTTGGGATAGCAGTCTACACGTATACAGCCTTGACCTCCACTTTAGATGTCTGGACCATGTTTGTGCAATTAAGCGGTGTCAAATACGTTTAACGTCAATGGCTGAGACCAGCAAATTATATGCAATTAAACGATTTATGCATTTAACCGACATGCATTTATCCGATATTGATTACTATACATATTAATGAAGGAAAAAGGGGACCATACTTTCGCTATGCACTTAAGCGATCTATGCAATTAAGCGATATGCATTTAAGTGGAGCCAACTTTATATTTTAAAGAAAACTCTTAGTAATGCTAAACCATTAAATCAGTTAGATACCCTTCCTCTCGTCTCACCGACATGAAATAAAATCATGCATGTAATAATGCTAATAAAGCTGATATACATTGAGGTACTTGCTTTCTTAGATCCTGCAGAAACGAAAACCACCAAATACTATTCTCACAAAAGTCTTCATCAGATGAGCCTAATATGTATTTAACAACACGAATTACTCCTTTTATAATTAGAATTAAAATATTCATAAGGTAGTCAATGCTTACAAAGGACGAAAGGATGACGCACGTGCGAAAAACTATGGGCATGAAAATAAAACTAATTTTTAGTAGCGCCATTGCACACCAAAACCGAACTTAACCTTTTACTATACTGAGAGAACAGCTGGTCCCTATGACATATCTTTAAATTTTTGAAGTGTCGTAGCTTTTTTATTTGCTAGAGACATGGCACTAAAAGTAATTATCATGAAGGTCAATGTGACCTCCTTTTGCTACGGGAGAGTCGATTTGCTAGGTGCTGAAAGTGTCCTATCTGACACGATTAACCAGCCATTCATTAGGTGAATATAAAAACAAAGTAAAACAATTGTATGTGTGCTAATTTAAAAACTAAAGAAAAACCCCACCAACAAACAATTAACAGTTACTGGATAAGAAACGCTTTTGAAATGGTAGTTTAAGAGCATTGTTAAGACTCGTCCTTACCTATAAAAGGCCGATTTGGCATATTTGGCATATAAAAATATAGCATGTTGAGATACTTAATCATATATTGTTTACTTTGAAGTTTGAATAGTTGAGTAAATACGGACCTGAAATTATCTACTTACTTTCTGCTGACATATGGACATTACTGAACGAGAAAAAAGATATGTTTCAAAGATAGCACTTCATGATCTTAAAATTCAGCCTTTAACTACATCAAGCGGATTATCCAATGAAAACACAGACCACATCAGGCTGATTGTCCAATGAAAACACAGACTACATCAGGCTAATTATCCAATGAAAACACAGACTAAATCAGGCTGATTATCCAATGAAAACACAGACTACATCAGGCTGATTGTCCAATGAAAACACAGACTACATCAGGCTGATTACCCAATAAAAACACAGACTACATCAGGCTGATTATCCATTGAAAACACAGAGAGTTGCAAGTATAATGGATGAAACGCAATGCCGGTGAGATTCAGTCCTACACAGACAGGAATGACATGAAGAACTTTTAAGATGCGTTGAGAACAGTTTACGGTCCAGAATCACTAGAAACAGTAATGCTGGTTTCTAACAGTAATGCTTATCGACCAACAAGAAATAATACTTCAAAGATGGACAGAACACTTCAATAACATCCGCAATCTACAATCTTACGTCACTGATGAGGGCAACTCATTGGTTGTCTTTAGTCGAAATCAACATATCACTGGTTTGTCTATAAACCAGTATTCTAACTACTAAATCCGAGTCCGACATGAAACAGTTAACTTCAGCTTTTGCAAACTTTGCATTACAATCAGAATCATGCAGACAGAGATGCATCAAATTTCACCATGAATGATTTGTTACGTGTTTCGGCTCAAATAAGCAGTAACACAGAACTAGTGAAAACAACAAGCTTTTTAAAATTTAACAAATAATGTATTTTCCTGGAAAATTCTGTAAAAATGAAAAAAGGAGAGAACTTACGGTTTCAAGAATCAAATCCAAAAAATAATCTAAGAATAATCCACGAATAAAATTACAAAAGTCCTAGTAATAAATGTTCTAATAATTTCAAATTCGAATCCTGATGTAAAATCCAAGATGGATGACGATGACGTATGCTGTAGTCAGTACTGTGCTTATCTACAGTTCCTTGTAGAAATACAACTAATGACACTCCGGTATTGGAAATACAAATTAAACTTGTTAACAATGTCTTTCCAAAATCTGTGTGAGCACTCTTCAAATATTTCCAGAGAATAAAGAATTAATCCTTTTGAAATCGAAATGATCTGAAGATAATTAACTCAAAATCTGGCAACATCAAAGAAAACTTGATGCCAAGTGTAAAAGCCCGAAAACTGAGAAATCTCTCTCTACACATCACTATTAAAGCTAACAAATGCGTAGTTATGGAAAAACCAGAATTGCAAAATCAAAGGGGGGGGGGGAGTCATGTGATCATGTTTATATCACGTACACAGAATATGGCCTTGATTAGACCAATAATGTTCTCTAAAATAAAAAAATAAAATAAGTTGTTTACATCTTAAACCATGTAGGCCCATCATGATCTTGGAAACAACCTATCATTTTAAAATAAAATGGAACTTTGTTTACTAATTTTGAATCAAGGTCAGAATTTAGATCAACACCAGGTGTTTATGAAAAGAATGATTCAGGTCAAACAATGTTCTGGAAAAATATCATCTCCAGTGAAAAAATTTACATTATAATGGCATATAATGAATAAAAAATTAAAACTGACAAATAATTAAATTAAAATAAATATATATTAAATCAGATATACGTAACAGCTTCATATATGAATAAACCGACGCCAGATTTGCCAAAGCATGAGTAGCTTCCAGCCTACTAAGCTCAAATGTGTAACATCGCAAAATCAACAGTCGACAATAAAGCTGAAGTTAAATAAAGCCGTTGTCTGTGCATACGAAACCGGGACAGACTATATGCCATAACACTAAACCATTTCCACAAGGGCTGCCTGCGAAAGCTAATGAGAATAAGATGACAGCACAAGGTCCCAGTCATCTAAGCATCAAACCTGTGCTGATGAAATCACACTACGAGAAAGGACATTCTACACCGAGCTGAAGGATATAGAGCGATCACAGGGACGTCAGAAGAAACGCTGCTGAAACACACTCATGTCATTATTGAAAGGTTTCAACGCTGACCCTGAATCTTGGGAAGATCTCTCAAACAGTCATTCTGCCTGTCGCAGTCGCATTCATATTGGAATTAGATACTATGAGCTAAGTAGCATCACAGGGGAAGGGCAGAATCTAGAGCAGCGTAAATCTAGGACGTGCAGCAAGTCTTCTGATGACAAAGCAGCCCCAAACGTCATTTCCTGTCTAGTGTGCCACAGACAGTTCAAAGCATACGTTGACCTGGTCAGCCACTCATATTCTCACGGAATCCAAGATAGATGGTGATGGCATGGTTATCTTGAACTCGAAGAACGAACAACATCTTATCTGCAGCGACGAATTTCGGGATAGTTTAATTCATCCGGATTTAAATCCTGCATAATTTTAATCGTTTGGTTTCAAATGTTAGAGATAACAATTAATCTGGCTTGACATTTGAAAGAGAGCGTGGCAGTTAATTCCTTTGATATTTAGAAGAGCAAAAAATAGAAAGAAATAGACGTGGCACTCACCATGATAAGAAGTACCGATTGAACACGTCAGTGTAAACGAAACTCTACTTTTCCTTAGTTCGTCAATCCACTTGCCGTTAGAATATTAGTGTATACACAGTATCTACAGAACGTATGTATTTATAAGTCTAGTCAAACTGCACGCAAACATCCTTATCTACTGTAGGATATGCACCTGCAGATCGGGGTCTATGTTGTTTGTTCAACTGATTACTCATAACAAACTGCACAGATCGAGATCTGCCGTTGCTTAGTGCGACGACAGGTCCGTCTACGCAATTTGCAGTTGATCTGCTCGAATAAGCGAGTATCGACGGTGATCATTGAGCTGTTTTACTCCGGTAAGTGGCTGGTGTTTTCATAAATTTAAGAGCCGCCTTTAGTTAGAGTAGATGATCGTGAAGATAAATGGAAGGTAAATGACATCTATGTGAGTTGTATTTACAAATTGTAAATCATTAGTTCACAAAACTATGTAGAGCAAGAAAACTCAATATTCTCAGGACTCTAATTGTCGCCAGTGATTATATACTCGACGTCACACCATATGCAATGTTAGGTGTATGGAGAATAAACAACCTGAGGTAAAGAAATGTAACACTCTTTATGCGGTCTCTATAGGTAATTAAGAAGTGTTTGTCAATTTTAAATTCACTTGGTTACCGTTCAATTTGATACCAAGGAGAAAAATTCTATGTCTAAGTTGCAGAGCATGCTGATATACTGAACTGAGATCACGGTTGTTTGTCAGGGATGCCAAATATATCTGAATTGCAAAACAGTGTGATAATTTCAAGATTGGACTCGATACTACTCGAGACATGTTGTTTACATGAAATCTGACGCTGCAAGAACAAAAGCTATAAACACCATCGTTAAAAGTACAAAACTATTTTATCTTTTTCACAAATAAGCTTGACCACAAAGACCAATTTATTTACAAAGAGCCTTTAGCCTTCAGAATCCATCCAATTTATATATAAAAATATGTCGTAACTAAAATATTATATTCATTGCTAAAATGAAAAGAAAGTTATTGTAACTGTTTTAATAAATTTTGGAAAGATTTTCATTTCTCCAAACTCTTCCATCTGAGATTACCGCAACTGCTACTGGAGGTCAATTAAGGGCGATATCAGCCAACGGAGCGATATAATAGCCACATGAGCCGCTATATTGTTGCTGTTATTGTTGTCCTTATTTGCATGATTCCTACAGATGTTGACGAACATGGCTTTTGATTAAAATTTTGTTATATTTTCGGAAATCAACTGAGCAGTAAGTATGGCAACTAAGTCGAAGCCATCGGGTTGCTAGTTTGGTACTCATCCGCGTCGCTAACAGTTTTAAATCCACTACATCTTGGTATAATACCTGCGTTTACCTTATTAGGTCTGATGTATGTGGCGAAAATTGTTGAGGGTAGTTAATGTCCCCTGTTGAAATAATTTGAATGCAACATCGAAATGATGAAAATAGTTGTCGTCATTTACATGTTTTTGTCCATGTTATATGATTGGACACAATTATTCACTACGTTTTTGAATTTAAATTTCAGTGGCATTCCAGTTAATTTGCTAGAGCCTTGCCAATTATTGCAGAAAGCACGAAATCGATAATCGATGCAGATTATAAAGACCTTCAAAGCTATTTAGGGTGCTAACCACGAGAAATAAAAGTTTCTAATCATATTGACCGACTTTTCATGACCTTTTGAGGCAGATAATAGTTACTGAATTGAACTATCTTTTACACAGGTAATATAGCTCATTGAATATTTCGATTTATGAATCAAAAACATAATGCACAGTGTATTTATTTGTGGGTTTGTAGGTGGTCACCTCTTTTGGAGTCCTTCTAATTTTATAAACCTTTTGACTGCTTAGATTCCTAGTTATAATTGAAAATTTTAATTTACATGAAATTAAATTTAAACGTTATGATACTTCCCTTGATCATGTATCGGAATGATATTTATCCACAACAGTAGCCATTTACCCTTCATGACCTGGAAGAACGCATATCAATCGGATGGATACGAATGACTTGGAAGAACGCATATCAATCGGATGGATACGAATGACTTGTCTTCAAATTAATTAAGTTGTCGGGGAGAAAGACTTATAGACAGAGATGATTAAACATCCTTGAATAAATGTCTGTTTCAATAACAAATTCTAGATGCATATGGAAACTTTAATTAAATTCTGTACAAGTATATGTCTGCACACGTCGTTCAGCGATAACTGTTTTATTTGTAATCTGCTATAAATCGTTCCAGTGAACGGCTACAGCCGATTCCTCAATAGGTTATATGTTAATAGAAAGGATATACACTGCACTAACCAAAGAAGCATTATTAGCATTTTGACGTATTTGCAGTGAAACAAAATCCATAAACCAGTCCAAGTATCTACGTCATTTATAATACAGTAATATAAAATGCCCATTCTATTATTCTACACTAATTGTCGGAAGATAGCAAGTGAACCTATTATCATAGAAAAGGGAGCACGACACCAATCTTTCCCGTTTGAATATCACTTTATTTTTGTTGGTCTTGATGATTTCCAATAAGTGAGTCCTTTTAAAAGAATAAAGATTTTTCTGAGAAATATTACAAAGCACAATTAAATATTCATCCCTTCGCAAAGTTTACAAATTCGACTGGGATATTTGATTCGTATTTAATTCCTATACGAAATAAGCAATCGGTTGAATTTAGCTGACGCAAACGAGTGTGTGATATGTTTGATTTCTGCAGTGAAGCAGTTTATAGTGATGTCTAGCACTGGGGCATCATGTCATAGGCATATAGCATGATGTCCCACTCATTCATTTTATCCTGACACCAGGGCGACCAGTCCTAACACTAACTTCTTAATGCTGAGCGCCTAGCGAGGCATGTTTATTAGTATCTTTTTTTAATAAGTCTTTGGTATGACTCCCGCATCTGAAGCGGACACTCTAACCAACAGGTCACAGGAGCTGTTTGTGACTCAAGCGAATTATTATGCTAAAAACAAAGGCAGTCAAAATTTAATTAGTTCCCATGATAACCCCAGCTGACGAAAAATAACCATAAAATAAAACTATATGATCGGGTCAGGGGGCAAATAAAGGTTAAACTATTAATTTATTCAAAGTGTTGAAAATACAGGACATGGTTACCAACCAAATATGAAAATATGCAAATAGTTTTTTTGTGATTAGCCATGTACGTTTACGTTCCATTCAGATGGAAACGTTTTGAGAAGATGTCGGTAGTTCCGAAAAAATGTTACTTTCCATCAGACTATAAGAGAAAGAGTTATCGCCGAAAAGCATATGCTAAGACGTATTTTTTGAAGAATTAATTATTTTTTTTAATGTATAACTGCAAAACAAACTGATATTTGGTGATTATATATATATATATATATATATATATATATATATATATATATATATAGAGAGAGAGAGAGAGAGAGAGAGAGAGAGAGAGAGAGAGAGAGAGAGAGAGAGAGATGTGCTTATGACACTCGAATGAAAAAGTAACCAAATATATTTACGCAAAACCCGCTCCACCGCTTTAATAGATGGAAGATTTTACTGTTTTCGCTAGGTCATCACTACTGTAGAAAGTATGACTAAAGAGGTATAAAAGGAATGGGCATGTATTATTTTATGTTTTATTATAAATGCATGTAGAGTTAATGAACTAAAGATTTATGTACTTTCATAATCATCGACGTGAATTGGATCTGACAGGATTTACATCATTTGTCCCCCATGAGGTTTACTCGTTCATCAGCTAATTCTATTTTACAAGAGAGCATAAAGCATCTGGTTTTGGTATGATAGATTTGTCTGATAGGAAACCACGTCAATGTTAACCTCGTCCATTGAGAATTTACTGTGAAACCTATAGCATTACAATTCACAGAATAATCACGAAAACTGATTTCGAAGAAGAGTATTTCGCTGACTTTTTATTAACAATGGTAATGTCACACGGGCCTGTATATAGATCATTTAAGGCTGAAATAATTTCCCAAACTGAATTTTAATTAATATTACAATCGTGTTTTTTCAGTGCCTAACAATTTCCAAAACGATTGTCTTAAAGTCTTACAGCCAAATTCCAACCTGTTGATCCTGTTTGGTTTGTTTAATTTTCTTCCAATCCTTGAGCTTTGTCAAGAAAGTAGTAATATTTGCTAACATTGTGATACGAACGAGTAACGAACAGTAGAAATAAAATTACCTCAATTATTCCAAATTTAAACTGTCTGCCCAAAGTTTCATGTCTCAAGTCCGATCACCAAGTTTTGGCTCTAATGTACCTATGTTCAAAATATTGTTTCACTTTTCACTGGACATCCAGAACACTATGCTCTATCATTCTGTCAATTTTCGATAATTTGCAATACAACAACTTATTGTGTAATCATGTCATCTTTTATTTTCCGTCAATAATAATATTCTTGTATTGGTTTATAAATAAATAGGATTAATATCTGGGTGGAAAATGAGTAAGATTTCTGACGATTCATATAAAAATAATCCAAAAGACCTTTCTTAAATAATAATAATAATAATAATAATAATAATAATAATAATGATAATCTATTTCATAATACTTTATTTGCTGAAAATCATCCTAGTTTCGTTGAAAGTTTCCTAATTGGATGATACACCACTCAGTATGCACACAGAGATAACTCTTCTATGAGACTGCATAGTAACCCCATTAATCAGAAGTATGATATGGTTCCTTGGAAATTCCTTACATACCCAAGATATCGCTATTTCTTTGACTTTCAGCGTCAACCGAAATCGGTCCTTGTCCAGTCACGACGCTTACGGTTCGAGTGGCTTCCCGTCTTACAGATGACTTACGAACTACGTCAAAATGGGGCTCTAAATAGGGCGATATAGAAAGTAGACATATAACTAAACAAATCATCAGGCTTCTTTATCTGCAATCGTGAAAAATAATTTGTGATTAAATTTCAGCTGCCATTTTCGAACATCCTAAATTGTTATGTCCCACCCTTGTTATAAAATCAAACACTATTGCGCAAAAATTGTGTGCGTCTACTAAAAGAGGTTAATAAATGCAGTTAAAGTGAACTTATCGTTTTGAATAAGGTGCATTTGTTTTGCAAAATTCTATACAAACAAACTAACGTTTATATTATTGCAAACGAAATGACAAGCAAACATTAGGACAGTCATATAGGTTGGACCATCGAGCCAGATACACACATACCTAGCGAAACTTCTCGACGGATATTACAGTGCGAAGACACCATTCAACTTGCCAATGTCGTAATAAAATCCGTTTCACAGGGTAGATTTCAATCTTAGAATTTAACAGGAGAACGATAGTAAAATGTAAATGGTAATTGATTGCTTGTATGGCGGAACCTGTTTTTAACAAGCATCGCATTAAGTTACGGGTGGAATTGGCTGGTTTCAGCGTCCTTGCAAATATCAGTCTAACATCAAGAAGTGACATTGCAATCCATGGTTACATTAATAATTTAGAAGTCAGGCAATTAAGGCGTTGCCGTCTATTTTAGTCCAAGCATATCTGCCATAAACAAGTAACTTAATACATTTCAGGTTATATTTTCCAATATGGGGTATCTCCAAATTCAATATGTTTAGAGATGAACAATATAGGTTTGTTGGAAGCATATATATGAGAGAGAAGGAGAGAGGGAGAGCGTTTCTTTTCCTACGTTAATGAGAGATGTATTTCATCGTGTGGTTAAGAACAAAATCGTGCTACTTGAACGAGTGGCGAAGCCAAGAGTTTAAAATATATCGTTTCTGGTACCACAAGATGAAGTGAACAGAACTTTTTATTTGTATTATATACCAAACTTGCTCCAGGATCTAAGTTTACAAGATTAAACTCGCCCTTCGGCGCAACACCCTCACCACCAACCCCTTTTCGTAAATTCCATAGGCTGATCATACGTGACTTAATGAAACGGTAGGATTGGGTGGACCATATATGTTGCCGTAAATTACATTGTTGTCATTGTCTAAACTAGTTAAGCCCATCAGAAAACAAAATCCGATTCAGCAATGCATCACAGCGTGTTTTTCGTTGTTGTCAAGATAGAAAGTGGGGGAAAAAAACTTCAGAGATACGCGAACGGCATATAGTCAAATTTCTTCATCAAAAATTAATTTCCATGTCTGAAATGTAACACGATTTTTATTTTCTTGTTCTAGCTCACAAAGTACTCATTTCTGCTGCTGCAGGTACCACTTTTGTAGCCAATACAAAATCAAGGATCATATGGCATGATGGGAAATCAAATATTTTCTAGAATACAAATCATATGGCGAATAACAATAACAGTCCTTTTAAGTGCACTGGGTCCAGCAATGGATATCGTGTGTGAGGGAATGATTAAGATAAATGCAATGAACTGACAGCGAAAAGTGCAAAACTAGTATCTAATTAGCCTAAGCGCTTTCGACTCTTAATGAGTCTTTTTCAAAGGCAAATACAAAACATAGACAAGACAAATAAATAAAACACAAAAGCAATTGTGTTTGCAAAACTTTTCATGGCTGTTTCTACAGGAATTAAACCTTTAATTGTATATCGCTTAGGCTAGTAGATACTAGTTTTGCACAGTTCGTTGTCCATTTATTGCATTTATATATAATGGAATTTGGAGAACTGTCTTTAAAGTTGAATTGCCATTTTCTGATTTTACTTCTTGTGTTTTATTAGAATTGGTTTTCCGATACAATAGAGTGAATAGTTCAGGTATGCAAACAACACTCAACGTGTATTTGCATCTTTCTACTGAGGGTCACAAATTAATCCATCACACTGACAATTCGAATTCTGATTTATATCCCAGCTGATTGGGAGCATTGACACTTGAATAAGATGTAACACTATAAGGAAACAGTTTAAAAGGTTTTAAATATTGAAGAAAACTAAATTTTATGAGCGTAATATATTGAAATAAAGATTAACATGTATGTATGTATGTATGTATGTATGTGCATGTTTGCGTGCGTGCGTGCGTGTACATACGTGTACGTACATACGTACGTACGTATGTATGTATGTATGAATGCATGCATGCATGAAACCCAACTACTAATGACATGAAAATAAAAATGCTCTTTTTCCTTATGTTATTTTACTGCTAACATATCAATTATTATTTCAATACATCAATAATTCAGTATTTTTACATACATCCATACCTACATATTCAATATAACCATAAATGTATTTTATAATAAACTGATAAACCTCATTTACATTTTCGGAAATGTTACTAAAACGATTCAAAAAATGTTTCGTACTTGTTGCATATAACGGTGCTAAAACACGTCATCCTAAGATTTTGGTATTTTACTTCCACTTAACATTGAAAACTCACAACTGAGTTTACCAACTAGCTTAATCTGTCAGATCTTTGGACAAAAATACTTGATAGACGATCGAAAACACGCTTTTACTCACCTAATAGAAGGTTTTTACATACAAAGTCCCCAGTGGAATAATCCCTTCCTCTCTATAAAGTTAGATGATGCTAGGTTATACGCTCAATGTCTTGTCTCGTCTGCAACAGGACACACTGTGTCCAGACTTCCCCTCTATTCCAGGTTTGATATTGTCATTCAGACTCCTTGGTATGCACGAGCGTGCAGGTATTATGAGCTTTATGGCTCCAGCTGGAAGTTCAGACAGCCTATCAGAAACACGCTGCATCTAGTCAAATGAGAATAGCATTGCGAGAGAGATTCTGTTCGCTGTCTTAAATACCTCTCGTGATTTTCATATATGTTGAATATCGATTACGTCGTCTTTCCTCTTCCGGAATAATGGACACAAACGCACGACTGTTAATACATGTATGGGTTCCTGCCACTTGGTAAAATATGCCCTTGCTTTCTTGAGCTAATTGTTTTATGAATCAGCTGAATAGTACAGTCCACCTGACTGCACATTAAATAACTGAATTCCTGATAGGTCCAAGCGACACTTTTGCCCCTCCTGGACTGAGTGTGTATTTGATTGGAGCTTATGAGACACGTATGATTATATGTGTGTGTGTGTATGTTTGTTTATATATATGTGTGGGTTTTTTTTGTTTGTTTTTGTACATCTTTGCGCCTGGTTAACAGTGCAGATGCAGATAAAAGTATCTAAAAGACATTTTCGTATTTTGATCTCATTACTTACAATGTCTTCCTTAAGAAAAACATGCAGTGAACTGTTATTGATGCAGTACGATTTAATATATATTTATATATATATATTTATATTAATTATATATATATATATATATATATATATATATATATATATATATATATATATATATATATATAAAGAGAGAGAGAGAGAGAGAGAGAGAGAGAGAAACCAAGCGTTCTGTTTAAACATGTAAATCGTTTTAGATTCATATGATGTCTGAGATACAGGTTACGTCAAATTAAAAGTGCAGGCTCCTGAAATATTTCCTTAATTAAATAATGTCACCTTCTTGTAAAATGTAATTAAATTAAATTAAGTTTAACTTAATGAAAATAATAGTTCATATTGCCTGGATTACTTATGCACGGGTACACATGGATAACTTACGGTTAGCCAATGCCTGTGAGAGGTGTGTTCTTTGGTATTACGTGAAGATTAAAAGGTAACACCTATTTATGTTAACACTTCAATTTAGCATTTTGCATTTCAGTTTTGGTGCAAATAATTTTATCTTGCTCTATTTTATTAGGTAAATGAAGTACTCAGTTCGGAACTGGAGAAAATGGTATGTATAAGAACAATTTCCAATAATATAGATATACAGTTTCTAGTTTTGAAACGTTCAAATTCTAAAGAAAAGTAATCATATAAAAATCGCTGAGTTTGCCTTATATATTTTGAATCTTTCTTAGTGTAAAAGGTCAGTGAAGTTTACCAATTTAAAATATGGCGAAAATAAAAACTGTATTCGTGTAGTATTCAAAACAGGCAAAAGTTATGACTGATATTTAGCTTTAATATTTCATAACACATAATTTTACGCGTAGTCAATACAGTTCGATGTCTTTCAAAACTATTTTAAGTTTGACCAAAGTCATCCGTCAAATTGCAACTCAACGCGAGGGAATTTAATGCTTGAATCACATGGTTGGGGCTGAGGAAACCACGTGGCTTTTAAATACAGTTTACAGTTCTAAAACACGGTAACGATTCTCTCATCAAAATCTACAATTTGACTGATGAACAAGTTTTATAACAGGGAGACAAGTGTGAGATTTTAGATTAATAGTTAATTAAAGTAAAATTAGTAGTATTTCAAAGCATGTTAAAGATTTATCCATGGGGTAAGGGATTTTGGTGTTGCCTAATTATATCAATTGATATTGCCATCGTGTGTTGCTTGAAAAATGTTTACTTGATAGAATGATTCAGCACTAATTTAGTCACATATGTATAGGTTTCTTCATCCAACAATCGAAGATTCCCTCACTCTGATGAATCTCAATTACTCTTACTTTGGTGAAAGCTTAACTGTGTATTAATATTATTCACATTTGACAATATGTATACATTTTCAACCATATACACAAACAACACAGAGAAAGCTATCCTAAAGCCATCGTCCTCGTGCTACGGACTTCATTCGTAGACTAATTTAATCGCTACTGAATGTTAACATCGCATGATGGAATAGTGAGCGATGTTAACAGATTGCCCCAGATATATAGCAGGTTGTAACATCCCAGTCTAACGTCAGTTTCTGAACCCCACTCCAGGCTTGTCCTCAATCTAGAATCTTTACTGAGTTCCATGTTACAGTATGGCCAGGGCAAATATTGTGGACGTGCCGTGATACTTTAAACGTGATTGAACTTGAACTTAGCGTGAGGACGAAAGCTTCAGGTTAGCTTTCTCTATATAGAATGCGGTTTAACATATTGTCAAATTTGAACAACTCTTTATTTGAGCTTTTGACCACACCATCTTGACCACACCAAGAACATAATTAAATTCCGTCAAGTATTGTTTTTCTTTCTTCCATTGTAAACTAGTACAACTGTATCTTATCATTGTAATATAGTACAACTATATCTTATCATTGTAATCTAGTACAACTGTATCTTGCCATTGTAATCTAGTACAACTGTATCTTATCATTGCAATCTAGTACAACTGTATCTTATCATTGCAATCTAGTACGACTGTATCTTACCATTGTAATAGTGAACAACTGTATCTTATCATTATAATCTAGTGCAACTGTATCTTACCATTGTAATTTAGCACAACTGTATCTTATCATTGTAATCTAGTACAACTGTATCTTACCATTGTAATCTAGTACAACTGTATCTTATCATTGTAATCTAGTGCAACTGTATCTTATCATTGTAATCTAGTACAACTGTATCTTATCATTGTAATCTAGTACAACTGTATCTTACCATTGTAATCTAGTACAACTGTATCTTATCATTGTAATCTAGTGCAACTGTATCTTATCATTGTAATCTAGTACAACTGTATCTTATCATTGTAATCTAGTGCAACTGTATCTTATCATTGTAATCTAGTACAACTGTATCTTATCATTGTAATCTAGTACAACTGTATCTTATCATTGTAATCTAGTTCAACTGTATCTTACCATTGTAATCTAGTACAACTGTATCTTATCATTGTAATCCAGTACAACTGTATCTTATCATTGTAATCTAGTACAACTGTATCTTATCATTGTGATCCAGTACAACTGTATCTTGCCATTGTAATCTAGTACAACTGTATCTTATCATTGTAATCCAGTACAACTGTATCTTATCATTGTAATCTAGTACAACTGTATCTTATCATTGTAATCTAGTACAACTGTATCTTATCATTGTAATCTAGTACAACTGTATCTTGCCATTGTAATCTAGTGCAACTGTATCTTATCATTGTAATATAGTACAACTGTATCTTACCATTGTAATCCAGTGCAACTGTATCTTGCCATTGTAATCTAGTACAACTGTATCTTATCATTGTAATCTAGTTCAACTGTATCTTATCATTGTAATCTATTTCAACTGTATTTTACATTGTAATCCAGTACAACTGTATCTTATCATTGTAATCGAGTACAACTGTATCTTATCATTGTAATCTAGTACAACTGTATCTTATCATTGCAATCTAGTACAACTGTATCTTGCCATTGTAATCTAGTGCAACTGTATCTTATCATTGTAATATAGTACAACTGTATCTTACCATTGTAATCCAGTGCAACTGTATCTTGCCATTGTAATCTAGTACAACTGTATCTTATCATTGTAATCTAGTTCAACTGTATCTTATCATTGTAATCTATTTCAACTGTATTTTACATTGTAATCCAGTACAACTGTATCTTATCATTGTAATCCAGTGCAACTGTATCTTATCATTGTAATCTAGTACAACTGTATCTTATCATTGTAATCCAGTACAACTGTATCTTATCATTGTAATCTAGTACAACTGTATCTTATCATTGTAATCCAGTACAACTGTATCTTGCCATTGTAATCTAGTACAACTGTATCTTATCATTGTAATCCAGTACAACTGTATCTTATCATTGTAATCTAGTACAACTGTATCTTATCATTGTAATCTAGTACAACTGTATCTTATCATTGTAATCTAGTACAACTGTATCTTGCCATTGTAATCTAGTGCAACTGTATCTTATCATTGTAATATAGTACAACTGTATCTTACCATTGTAATCCAGTGCAACTGTATCTTGCCATTGTAATCTAGTACAACTGTATCTTATCATTGTAATCTAGTTCAACTGTATCTTATCATTGTAATCTATTTCAACTGTATTTTACATTGTAATCCAGTACAACTGTATCTTATCATTGTAATCCAGTGCAACTGTATCTTATCATTGTAATCTAGTACAACTGTATCTTATCATTGTAATCCAGTGCAACTGTATCTTATCATTGTAATCAATTTCAACTGTATTTTACATTGTAATCCAGTACAACTGTATCTTATCATTGTAATCCAGTGCAACTATATCTTATCATGTTCTTATGAAGATTAGCTATTTAGATGCCCATCCTAACAAACAGCTTATTTCGAATGACCCTGCGACATATAGAGTTCATGTCTATATATATGTCTATCTGTCTGTCAGTCTGTCTGTCTTTATGTATGCATGCATGCATGCATGTATGTATGTATGTATGTATGTATGTATGTATGTATGTATGTATGTATGTATGTATGTATGTCTGTATGTATGTATGTGTGTGTGTATGTGTGTGTGTATGTATGTATGTATGCATGTATGTATGTATGTCCGTCCGTCTGTCTGTCTGTCTGTCAGTCTGTCTGTCCGTATGTCTATCACTGTAATATCAACTATATAGCGTGGAAATATTTTTCGTAATAAACCGTGGTTGATGTTGTTGTACGGTTTAACGCCGTTTTTCAGCACAAGAGAGGCTATACATGGTGGCCATTATAACTTGTGGAGAAAGAACCCTGGAAAACCCCGAAAAGAGCCACCGACCCACGAGAAGCTACTGGCAAGCTTTCTCACATACCCACATTGGCCGAACCCGAGACTCGAACCCACACAGACAGTGGTGAGATGGCAGTGATCCCTAACGGTGAGCACTTTAGACTAATCAGCCACTCGGGGCCCCATAAACCGTGGTTGAATGTGTATAAGAAAAGTAAACAGTGCGTCGACAAGCAGACTTTTCATGATGACCCTTTATTACTTTAGTTAGAAAATGGAGGGTAAAATGGCAGGACACGTGCGTATCACCTCCCCTACTAGATGTTTTATTGAAAAGATATCGATTGTCGTAAATTATCAGGATAAAAGTGGAAGGCACAATAGGGATAATAAGTCAATTTATGAAGACAGAAAGGGTGACAAATAAACCATGTTCATGGTAATTTTGTTATCAAGACATATTTACTTTTATTATGTAGGAAAAGCAAAATTCAATGGTAGGTTTTGTTTTTATTTATTTTCAAGTCAAATGAGGGTAATAATTTGATTATATTTGTACGAAAAGGTTTACATTTGAAATTGATATTTAGTTCATTTGAGTTTTAGCGGCTAAATGATTATACCGAGACAAACTGCAAACAACATAGATCCTGATCTGCCGTTGTATAATGCGCCTGCAAATCAATGTCTATACTTTTTATTATACAAATTACTCCTAACAAACTACACATGCCCAGATATTCCGGCGCATTATCTGAGTCTGTGCAGTTTGCAGCTGAACTGATCTTATAAGCGAGTAAATACGGTTGGACTTGTCTTACGAGCAAATGTATACGGTAGTTAATATCCAGTGACTCAAAAGAGTTATTAATATGAATTGAAATAGTCTAACGGATCGAAGCTTGTGGATAGAAAACATGTTTGAACTATCTACAGAAATTAGCCTGGGCGGGCGGTGGAGGGGGGAGGGGGGTGATAGGAAACGCATGGTATGGGCAAGAAAAAGAGCCTGACATTGCCTTTCTGACTATAGTGAGACATGACAACTTACACCATTTCAGTTTCAATGTATGCTGTGGTGGCATGGTCCAGTTTCATAAATTGGCCCCTGACAAATTTCTTAACTTAAGGCTATGGTGTGACTTCTTCAGCTATTATTGTTTACTATTTAAAGATATGGATATATTTGTGAACTAGGTGTTTTGGGCTTGTGTCGTTCTTGACATTGATGTCAGACATGTGCACCTTCCATAGTTGCTCTGCAGTATGTTGATAGTGAAATACCAATAGTCGGCTAGGAAGAAGAGCTAGCCTCCCATAGCAGTAAACACGTGGGTTTGGGGCAAGTAGGATATCTCAAAAACGGCTTGGATGACAGCTATTTCCAATTGCATCAACCTGTTTAGTACACACTGATTTGCAGAATTGTCATCAAGGAAAAGGGCTTGTGTTTGCACTCTGAACACAACATAGTGTCAAAAATGACATTCGGACATGAAAATTGATGGTAGACGTTTGGGGTTGAGGTGCATAAACGTCTCCTACTGTGAACTGCGGTTGACTCCCTTGGTAAAGTGGATAATATTCTTATGTTTTGTTTTAATATAGGTATCCAAAAATATATCCATTTTTGACCTCACTTGTCTATTTGTAATTTTTATGATTTTTTTTTAATACTAGGTCGCGCTGATTGCCGCACTAAATTTGTCCATAAAAACTGGCCCTGCCCTCTATTGTTCTTCTGCTGATTGCGGCACTAAATTTGTCCATAAAAACTGGCCCCTGCCCTCTATTGTTCCTCTTAGCGTACTTCCATATCACATATAGTATTTGCTGAATCTGTAAACAACGAGTATCCGACCTACTCTGTAACCGACATGAATGTATTAGTTTTTGTTAATGCGACATGAAGATTTTAGGTTATGTTAATGCGACATGAATGTATTAGGTTATGTTAATGCGATATGTATGTGTTACGTTATGTTAATGCGACATGAATGTATTAGGTTATGTTAATGCGATATGTATGTGTTACGTTATGTTAATGCGACATGAATGTGTTACCTTATGTTAATGCGACATGAATGTGTTAGGTTATGTTAATGCGACATGAATGTATTAGGTTATGTTAATGCGACATTAATGTGCTAAGTTATGTTAATGCGATATGCATGTGTTAGGTTATGTTAATGCGACAAGAATGTATTAGGTTATGTTAATGCGATATGTATCTGTTACGTTATGTTAATGCGTCATGAATGTGTTACGTTATGTTAATGCGACATTAATGTCTTACGTTATGTTAATGCGACATGAATGTGTTACCTTATGTTAATGCGACATGAATGTGTTACGTTATGTTAATGCGACATGAATGTGTTACCTTATGTTAATGCGACATGTATGTGTTAGGTTATGTTAATGCGACATGAATGTGTTACGTTATGTTAATGTGACATGTATGTGTTACGTTATGTTAATGCGACATGAATGTGTTAGGTTATGTTAATGCGACATGAATGTGTTAGGTTATGTTAATGCGATATGTATGTGTTACGTTATGTTAATGCGACATGAATGTATTAGGTTATGTTAATGGGACATGAATGTGTTATGTTAATGCGACATGAATGTTTTACGTTATGTTAACGCGACATGAATGTATTAGGTTATGTTAATGCGATATGTATGTGTTACGTTATGTTAACGCGACATGAATGTGTTAGGTTATGTTAATGCGACATGAATGTATTAGGTTATGTTAATGCGACATTAATGTGTTAAGTTATGTTAATGCGATATGCATGTGTTAGGTTATGTTAATGCGACAAGAATGTATTAGGTTATGTTAATGCGATATGTATGTGTTACGTTATGTTAATGCGACATGAATGTGTTACCTTATGTTAATGCGACATTGATGTTTTAAGTTATGTTAATGCGATATGAATGTGTTAGGTTATGGCAATGCGACAAGAATGTATTAGGTTATGTTAATGCGACATGGATGTGTTAGGTTATATCAATGCGACATGAATGTGTTACGTTATGTTAATTCGACATGAATGTGTTACGTTATGTTAATGCGACATGAATGTATTAGGCTATGTTAATGCGACATGAATGTGTTAAGTTATGCTAATGCGATATGAATGTATTAGATTATGTTAATGCGACATGGATGTGTTAGGTTATATTAATGCGACATGAATGTATTAGGTTATGTCAATGCGACATGCATGTGTTACGTTATGTTAATGCAACATGAATGTGTTAGGTTATGTTAATGCGACATGAATGTGTTAGGTTATGTTAATGCGACGACATGAATATGTTACGTTATGTTAATGCGACATGAATGTGTTACGTCATGTTAAATGCACAGGCTCGGTGGAAATTTATCAGTAAGGTAATCCCAGAAAGAGTTTCTCAAATTCGACATATAAGGACAAGTAACAAAACAATGAAGTATCAAGTCTGTATGAACATTCCCACATCTAATACACATAACGAGCTGTGTTTGAGGAACAGCAGCCCATAGTTTAGCTACATATGTAAATACCTTAGTGTGCTGTCTGGTTTTAGCCGACTGCCACACAGAGATAGGTCGCAATATTGTGTATCGAAGAGAATCTATCAAAATCTGCTTGATTAGACATACGAACTCTCCAGAAGCCGTTTTCAAGACCAGCAATTTTTGACCTAACAATTTCTTTCCAATTTTGTTTATCTGGAATTTCGGAATGCTTCAAATAATCAGTTAGATACTCGAGCAAGTCAGTAGTCTTTAACGTATAATATAAATTTGAAATTAATCCTTAGCGTGACATGCATCTCCTCAAAATGAAGTGAAAAATCGCAGCGTTAAACACACGTTTAGTATATACGTTAGTAGGCATCAAACACAATCTGTGTAAAAACATTAATTATTTTGTATCAATTTCGGACTGCGCTGATGTCCATCCTAGCATTCCCAGGGCGATGTCTGCTCTCGTGTGTGTTGGGAAGACTTGTAAATGTTTGGCAAAGTACCTCAAAGTTTTATCCAATGAAGAGGTCACTTTTTGAAATGTCACACCATAATTCACTTCCATAAAACAGTGAAGGAAACACTACATTTTTTACTACATCTACAGCAACCAAAGAATTTAAACCATTCGGTTTAATGCCAATACCAAACAGACCGTGAACAGATTTATTTCCTTTCTTGCATGCATCGAGTATTGCGTCATGCGACGTCAGCTTTGAGTTAATCCGGTGTCCCGGGTGTGTTGCCGAAACAGTAACCGGAAACATGATGGCCTAAGGTACCATTTCATATTGAAATAATTCTTGTATTAGTGACCGAAAATGATAATGTATGACTTTGTGACACTAAGCTCAAATCGCCACTTATTACTGAAGACGTATGTTATATCTAACAACTTTTGAAGATTGCTAGGATATATAGCCAAAAGTGAAATGTCATCAACTAGGGTTGGATTTCCCACAGCTAAGGATCCAATCTTTGCTCCAGGTCCACTATTTTCTGACTGTAGCAGCAAGTCAGTTATAAATTTTGTGTACATCAAGGTTGACAAAACACCCCCCTGTCTCACTCCTTGGCCAATTGAGAACCAATCCGAAAATTGCCCATTGACAAGAACTTTCCTCTGTAAATTTGTATACATGTTAAAAAAATATCAAAAGGGATTTAACCGTAATTCCCAACGTGACTAATTTGAAAAGTAATCCTTTGTGTCACACGGTATCAAATGCCTTTTTTTTTGTATTAAGAAATGCAGCAAAACCCGTGAAGCCAGGTTTACATTATATTATACTGATTGCAACAGCAAAAAACTTGCTAAACCGTTTTGGTAACATGTTGTTGTGAACTGGGTATATTAGAATTCGTATCTTTCAGCCAGGTTACTAAATGTTAATGAATAATTTTCTCATATGTTTTGTAGATAACAGGCAGTAAAGTAACATGCCTGTAACTTTCGAGGTAGTTCTTTGATATATGTTACCTTTATACAGTAGTATTACTAACCCTTTTCTGCAATCTACAGGTATGTAATATTGATCAATCATCTGAGTAAATTAAATTGTCATGCACTCGTTGAGCTAGTCGCTGCCATCGATCAAATGTTCATTGCAAATTTGATCATGGCCCGATGCTTTTGATTTCTTTAGACTTTTAATGATTTATTTAGACTTTTTGATGATTTCTTTAGACTTTTAATGATTTCTTTAGACTTTTAATGGTTTCTTTAGACATTTTAATGGTTTCTTTAGACTTTTTAATGATTTCTTAAGACCTTTTAATGGCCTCTTTAGACTTTTTAATGATTTCGTTTGAATTTTTAATGATTTCTTTAGACTTTTAATGATTTCTTTAGACTTTTTAATGTTTTATAAGACTTTTAATGATTTCTTTAGAATTTTTAATGATTTCTTTAGACTTATAACGATTGCTCTTGCTTCGTTTACACTGATACTGGTGTGTAAGGCCTCGATATGGCTTACTCCGTCCTGTTGACCCCAATCTAATTCATAAATTTTTCCGTCACAACTATGGCTAAAATTTGGTCTGCCACTGTCCTCATAGTATCTGGTAAAGCCATTTGCAATAGAATAATCATCACGGACACAAACTCCATAAGTTGATAGTTCCTGGCAGACATTTATATTGTTCCATCTCTTAACATCCGTAATTTTCCTAAAGTACCGTAACACTCATTTATCCCCGAATTCTTCATGGTTATAAAACTTGAAGATGAGTGTAACGATAATTGAACTAGCTAATTACAAACTGTTAAGTGTTATATTTAATTTTGTCCTGAAATCATTTACTGTTAGCAATTGAGTGTAACAGGCATTGATATAGGATATAAACATAGCTTCACTGGCAGATGTGAGAAGAGAGTATCATACTTTCAGAACATAACGCGTACAAAGGAACTTGCAAAGTTGCAGATCCTTTTTTTGAGGTAGATTATAAAAGGCATCTAACTCGTTAACGAACAACTTATATGATGCAAGTTTTTTTTATAAATATGTTCTTCCTTTGAATAGATGGCCTACTTCAAAATCAGATAGCTTTATGAGCGCGTATTCCTCAAATATATAAAATGAAATCAACACAGATGCTTGATATTATTGGTGAGAAATGTGCTGATGCTTAACTCACATGGAAATGATATAGATATAATATAGATATGATATAAAATGATATAGATGTAATATAGATATGAGATAGATATGTTATAAAATGATATCTATTTGATATATATATATATATATATATATATATATATATATATGATATAGATGTGATATAGATATATTAAAGATAATACATTGATATGATACATATATGATATCGATACATTGTAGATATATATATATACAATATATAAATTTTAGATATTATATAGATATGATATAAATATGATGTAGATATGATGTTGATATGATAGAGAAATGATAAAATGTTACGTTAAGGCTCTTTTTAACCGTAACAAGAAAAGAGTGAAGAAAACAAGCTCTGTAACATTTAACAAATAATTTATTTCCATAGAAAAAAACAATTGCTGTCATCACAAAGAATTTCATGATTAAACGTCTTAACCACACCACAACATTCAATTTCTACCACACATCTTTTGAATTAGTCCAAACCACACTCACACTGGAACAAAGGTCAGTCCATTTTTTCTGCCTATACCGCCCTCCTCCTAGTAGAAAAAAACAAGATGACCGAATCTCTATTTTTGGAGCAGTTTCCGAATCTTTTGGAGTATGGAAATTCGATAGGTGGCAACCTGATTATTCTTGGAGATTTTAACTCTCACTTTGATGGTCCCAAAAATCCAAACACATAAAAACTCCTAGATTTCATTAATGT
Source organism: Sinohyriopsis cumingii (assembly GCA_028554795.2). Classification (NCBI taxonomy): domain Eukaryota; kingdom Metazoa; phylum Mollusca; class Bivalvia; order Unionida; family Unionidae; genus Sinohyriopsis; species Sinohyriopsis cumingii. The sequence continues at coordinate 9,682,834 of CM068842.1, read as the reverse complement.
TTTCAACCTCAAGCAGTCGGTTAACCAACCCATTCATAAACAAGGTCACATTTTAGACTGGATTCTTCTAGACCTTATGACAATATTCCACGGTCCTCCTTGGTATCCCACGAACTTGCATCAGATCACCTCTGCATTGTTTGCCATCTTGACGTATCAGTACCTAACCCTCCACCTTTATTTGCTACTAAGAGAAACCTCTGTGTGATAAATAAAACCAAACTAATGCATGACATCCAAACAAATCTAACAACTTGATTACCTCCTACAGCACACCAACTCGATAATTGCCTGCGTTCATTGCTCGACAAACATGCCCCAGCCACCAAGCGCAGAGTATCAATTCAAAAGTGTTCTCCATGGTATAACAGTGTTAGGGACCAACTACGCACTCATATAAGAGACCGCCGTGAAGCAGAGAGACTTTGGCTTTCCACCATACTCACTGTTCATAAGCAAATATATGAAGCCGCTAAGAAAAACGTCACAAGCATAGTCCTTGCAGTGACATCAGCCCACTACAGTACTAAAATCATGGAAAGTTCCAGCTGCAAAGAGCTCTTCGAAATTATTAACAAGCTAATATCAAGGAACAAATGTACACCACTTCCAGCTACCTTCTCTCCAGTCGATCTTCCGGACCTATTTTCAATTTTTTTTCCGTGACAAAGTACAAACCATTATAGATAAGCTTGACAACACAATTTCAATTGACTCGTCGTCACCATACAGTTAGGATACAGAATTTGAGCGGCAACCATTAGCAGCATTTGAACCTGTCTCTTTGGATTTTGTACGTACAATCCTGATGAAGAGTTCACCAAAAGTCATGTGAACTTGATCCAATTCCAACATCACTGCTGCTTGAGTGGTTAGATCCAGTATTGCCTTCACTAACTGATATTATTAATACATCTCTCTCATCCGGGGAATTCCCATCATTTTTCAAAACTGCCATTGTAAAGCCTCTGCTGAACAAACCAACATAACGATTTAAAGAATTACCGCCCAGTTTCTAATCTCCCATTCATATAACAAAATCTTAGAAAAAGTTGTTCTATCCCAACTTGTATCTCAAATGAATTCAAACAGTCTTTTTAGCAATGTACAATCTGCATATCGCCTTTGCCACAGTACTGAAACTACTCTTCTAAAATTAGTTAATGACATTCTCTCTGATTTGGATAGCGGAAAGATTACAGTCCTCACCCTCCTTGATTTGTCTGCAGCATTTGACACAATAGACCATGATATATTACTTCACCGTCTCCAGCATGTATTTGGCATTCATAATACAGCCTTACTGTGGTTCAAGTCCTATTGGCCAACAGGACAAAAATTGTGTCAGCAAATGGAATACACTCCAGCCCAGTTGATCTATGTTGTGGAGTTCCACAGAGGTATGTTCTTGGACCTGCTCTCTTCATTCTATACACATAGCCGCTCTCAAGTGTCACAGATCATCATCCAATGTCTCACCAATCGTACGCTGATGACACCCAAATATACAAATCGTGCCACCCAACTGAAGTTGATGCTACCATCCAAGGTGTAGAGAGGTGCATTTTTGGTGTGAAATCATGGATGGCATGTAACGAGCTGCAGATGAATGATTATAAAAGTGAGGCCATTCTGATCACAGCACAAAGACTTTCCCGTTCACATCCTTTGCCTCAAACAATAAATATCAGCAACACCAACATTAAATTGCCGCAGTCAGTACGAAACCTAGGTGTTACTCTAGAAAGTACTCTCACATTGCACCAACATGTCATGAACATATCTGCATATCTTGAGCTGAGACGCATCAGCTCCATTCGCAAATATTATTCAGCTGATGCCACTAAAACACTTGTGTGTTCATTAGTACTTTCAAGAGTGGACTATTGTAACTCAGTTTTGTCTGGTTCATCTCATAATCTACTCCAGAAACTTGAAACAGTTCAAAACGCAACTGCTCGGATCATCCTTAGAGTACCACGATAAGACCACACCTCCCCGCTGCTCTGTACACTATACTGGCTATCCATTCGATCCAGAATCAAACACAACATTTGTTCTCTGTGCTACGTTTCACTAAGGGACTCCAGTCCAACATACCTATCCGACCTCACCCATGTGTACACACCAGCAAGATACTCCTCTTCTGACAATCGTATACTCATTATTCCCACTATCATATGGACAACATTCTTTTGCATACCAGGGCCCAGCAACGTTGAACGAATTGCCAACTGATCGTAGGCACAAAGACACAGTGATCCCATTCAAGAGAGCTCTTAAAACTCACCTATTTCGACTGCAAGAACAAACTAAAAGACCTAATAGTTTTCCTACCTTAAATATTTTCAGCATGTTTTTATGTTTTTATGTTATAGGTGTTGTCTAATGCTGTAAAGCTCTTAGAGCTTCTAAAGATTAGGCGCTATACAAAGTCCTCTTTAGTATTATTATTGTTAGTAGTAGTAGTAGTAGTAGTAGTAGTAGCAGTAGTAGTAATAGTAGTAGTATTCACTCTTGTAATCTCTTTGATTTGACCAGTACGATCATTTTCTTTATTAATCTGAATCGATAGATCAAATGAACAATATGATTGATCTTTTAACCACGTGAATAATAGTTTTCAATTTACTCAATTTCAGTAGAAGGCCATTGACGAAACAACAAGAATTTTAAAGATCGTATCACATTTAATATTGCCACATAAGGCTTATGCAATTTTGTGTATTGCTAAGTGTGATACCCTGTGGTTTTAATCAGTGTGGTATATTTGCTTGTTGTTTTCATTTCAGTGTTGTCTGTTTTTTTTTCTTTTCTCTATTTCTGAAATTGTCTTATTTAATCAATCAAATTTCTCGTGTAATTCTCAATGAAAGGGTTTAATTTCAGATACTGTCTTATTTTCTTTTTCTTTTGTTTCTTTTGCTTGTTTTATTTCTCCCCCCCCCCCTTTTTTTTTGGCATGTGGGGCATAACTTTGTCTCTGTTGTTTTATTTACCCTATATAATTTAAAATTATGTTAATGAATCGTTTGTGCTATTTTCTTGATTAGCTGGTCCAAATGTAAAGTTGATTCTCATTTGTAAAGCAATGCAAAACCTGTGTAAAAGAATAATGTTAGAGAACAAGAAAATCAACATAGCTAAAGTACGTGCCTTGTCCTTTTGAAATAACTAACTCTATCCCACGAATACGTATCCTTGTCTAACAGGTAAAAATCGCAGACATATAGACATATAAACAAAACCATAATATGTCATGAACTCTGTTAACAATGCATTAATTCAAGTGGCTTAACCACAAAATACGTCTTTGAAAAAGGTATTTGTTATGTCCATTTGTTCAACATCAAACATGGATATTAGAGCGGCTGTAGAAATGAATATCCCCTCTTCCTGATTATCTGATAGCACATTGATTTTTATGGATAATATACTTAACATTCCTAAACCAAAAGGAAAATAAAGTTTACATTGATGAAATATTGCACCGTTTTGATATTATAAACAGCAGTTTGTTTGTCTGCAGACAAATAGCGACTCAAACCAAAAACATCATTAGCACGTTTTATCGCCCAACATTAAACTCTTCTGATGCCAAGCTTTTCTAAAAGGTATTGAAGTTTACATTAGCCTACTGTCAAACAATACCAAATGATATGCAACGCATGATGATTGCTTTGAAAGTGCAATATTTATTGAGATATCTAACATCTACTAATATTGGCTAGCATTCGACCAGCGGCTAAACAGTGAGTCAGATTTTATCTAGAATATCATGGAGAAGTCAATGAAATTATAAGAATGTAAATATGAAGGCACTTGTCCCATTTCCTTGCAAGGTTTAACCAATTATATACTGCTAATACCCTCAAAATACACGTTCTTGTTTTTATTTTACAGCGGGGAAAACGGAGCTTTGAAAACTGTCTGCATAGAAACAATTCATTCCAGAATAAATAAGAGTAGCAACTTTGAATATTTAAAAACTTAAACAAATAAGAACACCTAATGAAAATTGAAATTCCTTTGCAATGCAAGATGTTTACGGATCTTGATACCTACCATAATGCAATACTTGTTATCATACAATTTTACGGTATTAATTTTGATATTGTAAATCTTAATTTTATTATGATTTAAGTAAATTTATTTCCTACTACTTTTCCTTCTGATTTAAAAGACTGTTTTTTTTGCATCTCGAATTTACATTCAATAATTTATGTCTGTTGTGTATGATTATTTATTTACTTTTAAGTATATCCCAAAATCTTTTCAAAGTGGAACACAATTATGTCATCCTTAAACGTCTAGAAACTTTAAACATGGCATAGTGCTAAGTCATAAGAATTGTAATACTGATCAGTCTCTATTTCAGTTTATAATTTTCCACACAGATATTCATAAACTAGGCCAAAATGTCTAACTACAGTCATTAATTTTTTTATGACTATAAGTTATTGTTTAAATATATTAAAAAGAGATAGCAAGTATATATACATAATAAAATGAACGAAAACAAGTTAATATCACAGAAGCTAACTTCATTTGTGTTTTAACATGCTTAATGTCATTGAAGCTTTCCTAATTCCAAATCATACTTAGCTCGGACTAGATCGTTTGAGCTTGGTAATATATTTGTTAGGATAGATGAACAATTTCTGGTGAAATGTAATAGAATATTCCAAGTGTCCATACGTATTGATGCATACCTTTCGTTTCAACTAACTACATTGGTATCAAAAGATGGGTGAATATTGATTAAATAAATTTTTATTTTGGTTATGTTTTCATAAAATATAATTAAATATCCCCTTTCGTCCAACTCGCATGGATATATAGTACATTATAGATTACGTATTCTTGCTCATAAGCCGCTCGATATTATAATAATTCCCAGATGTCGATATGTGTTACAACATGGATCGTTTCACGTGAAATTGAAGGACTGGTGATTATTCCATTTCCATGGAGATGAAAATGATGCATTCTCTTTTGGATGAATCGAAATAACAAGCCAGATATTTGTCTATTCCGATAATATTTCAATATCATTTCAAGACTCTTTTGATTTAAATGTTGTTCATGCGAAATGCACTGCAAAGAGAATTAATATTAACAGTGACATTAAACATTCAACTATATCATTAATGCATACAGTAACAAAACTAATCCTTGGTGTACTCCTGTATAGAGTTGTCCAAGGTTTGAGAACACATTTCCAACATACAGTAACAAAACTAATCCTTGGTGTACTCCTGTATAGAGTTGCCCAAGGTTTGAGAACACATTTCCAACATACAGTAACAAAACTAATCCTTGGTGTACTCCTGTATAGAGTTGCCCAAGGTTTGAGAACACATTTCCAACATACAGTAACAAAACTAATCCTTGGTGTACTTCTGTATAGAGTTGCCCAAGGTTTGAGAACACATTTCCAACATACAGTAACAAAACTAATCCTTGGTGTACTCCTGTATAGAGTTGCCCAAGGTTTGAGAACACATTTCCAACATACAGTAACAAAACTAATCCTTGGTGTACTCCTGTATAGAGTTGTCCAAGGTTTGAGAACACATTTCCAACATACAGTAACAAAACTAATCCTTGGTGTACTCCTGAATAGAGTTGCCCAAGGTTTGAGAACACATTTTCAACATTGCCTGTAGGGGTTAGGTTAACTAAGATTCATATAACCATACCAATCTAATTCCATTCATTCCATAGTTTTTCAATTTATGTAGTAAACCCATCTTGCACACTATGCCAAAGGCTTTGAATATATCACATAATATCGAATGCACGAAATTTTACTTCGACAAATTGCATTGTAGATGTTATGATATATATATATATATATATATATATATATATATATATATATATATATATATATATATACAAGAGTTCATACAATGTTGAATTACCAGATATGAAACCAAACTGATATTTGTAATGAGAAAAAAAAAAATTCATAGAACTAACTGTAAATTTAATTAAAGACAAAACTTTCGAAACCTTTGCAAATGTTACTCAGAAGTGACAAGGGTCTGTGATCTGACCGGACAGATTCGTCGTCTTGAATATTGGCACCACATTGGCCATTCTTCACTGATTTTTTAAATATTCCTCAATGTAATGACTTATTAAATTTCGTTTCCTTAACTAAGAAGATGGTCTGGACCTGGGTCCCGGATGGCCGAGTGGTCTAAAGCGTTCAGCTTTACTGACCACTGATATCTCACCTATGTCCCTGTGGGTTTGTGTCTCATATTCCGCCAATGTGTGTATGTGAGAAAACTTGCCAGTAATTTCCGGTGGATCGGTGGTTCGTATTGGGGATTTGCAGGTTTCTTCCTCTACCATTTATACTGGCTGCTGTATGTGCTCTATCATGTGCTGCAAATGCTGTCAAACATATAACAGCGTCACGTGGACCAGAAGCATTGCTATGTTCGAGTGTGGTGATTATGTATATAGTCTCGCCTTCAGTTATCTGTATTTTATTAAATGTGTGTTGGGGTTTTGTCTCTATGGAAAACAACTATCCTTCGTGATCAAAACATAGAATGTTTGCTGTTACAAAATTTCAATAAACTATTTCTAAATTGTTAAATTTTAGACGACCCAATACTTTCGTTCGAAATAAATTTCATTATCTTCTAAATCTATTTTTTTAATATTGTACTATTTTCAGACAAACAGTAGTGCTTCGAAAATTAATTTCCAGGTTTTTGGGTTTGTTTCGTTCTCAAGTTTACTACTCTCAAATTGTACATATTGTTAAATTTTGCGGGTTGTTAGATTATTCTTCCTCAGTATTCCTCGTCAGCCTTAATATGTTATAAACCATAGCTTTTCTCCTATTCAAATTTTAACTAATTGAGAGCGTATGCACTACTGAGAAAACAGATTATAACATTATAAAGCAATTCTAACATTTCTTCCATGTCCTTTTATGAACTAACGATTCAATCTATGTGTAATTAGAATAAAAGATATTGAATATTTCATAATTATCTTTCTTGCGGAACCTGACTTTTTATTCTAATTAATTAATTTGGAATAATCTATATTAATGTTGATAATAAAGCTTTGTGATCACTGATAAAAGCAATATATCAATTATATCGTAGCCTACTGATATGATAATCGGATCAAGCAGGATCGTTGTGTGTATCGAGATAATCGGATCAAGCAGGGTCGCAGGGTGTATCGAGAAGTGAATTGGCTCATTTAATATGTTAATCCAATTGCTTTGCGATAAAGGACTGTGCATTTTATTGTTGGTTGATCTACAAAGGTCGACATTTGGATCACCCATAATATATAGGAACGGAGGTAATTCGCTCGCAGCATCAACATTAGACGATAAGGTCTCAGAAAATTTAATTGTAGGATTTGGCGGTATATATATAGTGCAGATTAAAATTGATTTTCGATCGAATAGACAGATTTAGCCAAATCAACTCACATATACTGTATTCGCGATCTTCTCTATTTTCGCAATATAAACTTTCGTTCACTAAAATTGACACACCTACCTCAAACTGAGTTATATCCTCTCAAAATGTTTTAAGCTTATATTTTGTACAGAACAGTATCACCAAAGTGATTTTCAGGAAAGTGTGATTTTCAGGAAAGTAAATTATATAAAATTTGTGTAATTGAGATGTAAGTTCATCAACTTCATTTATAATACTTCTTGTATTTAAGGAAATATCAAGATTTAATTTGTTGCAAAAGTTGGTCCAGGATTAAGATCATTGCCACAGATGACTTTTATCATTGACAATATGATTTTAAAATGACACTGGTGAATTATATCACTGTCAATGGGATTATATTAATGACACTGATGAATTCTATCATTGACAATAGGATTATATTAACGACACTGATGAATTCTATCTATGACAATATGATCATATTAATGACACTGGTGAATTCTATCATTGACAATATGATTTTAAAATGACTCTGGTGAATTCTATCATTGACAAAAGGATTATATTACTGACACTGATGAATTATATCATTGACAATAGGACTGTATTTATGACACTGATGAATTATATTATTGACAATAGGATTATATTAATGACACTGATGAATTATATCATTGACAGTAGGATTGTATTAATAACACTGATGAATTCCATCACTGACAACATGATTTTATTAATGACACTGATGAACTGTTTCACTGATAATAGGATTATATTAATGACACTGATGAACTATATTGTTGACAATATGATTGTATTAATAACACTGATGAATTCCATCACTGACAACATGATTTTATTAATGACACTGATGAACTCTTTCACTGATAATAGGATTATATTAATGACACTGATGAATTATATCGTTGACAATATGATTGTATTAATAACACTGATGAATTCCATCACTGACAACATGATTTTATTAATGACACTGATGAATTATATCATTGACAATATGATTATATTAGTGACACTGATGAACTCTTTCATTGATAATATAATTATATTAATGACACTGATGAATTCTATCGTTGACAATAGGATTATATTAATGACACTGATGAATTCTATCATTGACAATATGATTATATTACTGACACTGATGAGTTCTGTCATTGACAATAGGATTATATTAATTATTTGCTCAAAACTAAATAAATTGTTTTGCAGGTGTGGAGGGTCTCGATCAATATATATAATTATTGAAAGAACACACAAAAAGATTTGAATATGGATATGATTTTGTTCATATTGAAGATGGTTACCATGGTTACGTTTTGAAATGAAATAACTAATGCACTCTCTACATTGTCTTGGTTTGGCACCTTTCTGGTGCCATGACAATTGCTATCGTATGTGTGTGGCAAAATTAGGGATGAACACCTGTTCATTGATTGAAAATCTATACACCGAATACAAGAAGGAAGAAATGCACACTAAGGAAAAATAAAACAAATATAAATATACGAACAAAGCATAAAGGGGTAGAAATTAATCATCATTAATGAGGTGGTAATTCAGTTCATGTAGAGACGTACTTTTAAAAAGAGAGAAATAATAAAAGTAATTCTTATTTTGTTTAAAATCATTTTAATACACCCTGAACTTGCTGATAATCATCATGTGAATTTCTTAAGAAATTAATAAAACGTTATATTGGTGATATATTTGTTTTCATAAACATCTGAAAGCTTTCCATACAATCTTGATGATTAATATCGTCCGTCCGTCCGTCCAATTTTGAGACTTTGTGTCTCTAAAATAGGTTTGTTTGAATATTTCATGACTCAGATTTTCAGCTATCCGTTCTAACATTTGTGTCACAAATCTAAAATGTCTGTAAATTTAACTGTTTTTCCAACTGCTATTTCCGTTCCTTCTTCCGTAACCACAACAACTATGATATTCTTGAACTATGATTTTTTCGTTGTTCGGTCATGTTAGGTTTAGCCGACGTTTCAGTGAAGAGGCTACTGTTATAATCATACATGTCTGAATATACTATAGTATTTAATTTGGACATATATACAAATTAAATTCGTTTATGTCTTTTACTTATATGCCTGTGAAGTAACCGATGTCACTTACCATTTGAATTGCTCTTGTACCTGCTGCCGATTCTCCGTCTGGCACGATTTGTTTCCCTCATATATGTCGTGTATTTGTGAATAGAAATGCTTCTTGTTTGGATACATGACGTTTTGCATGTTTCGGTCCTAATTCAATATACAGTGACTCCCCCTGTGGGCTAGTATATGTACAATCGACCAGAGGCATCCTCTAGCATGTTGGAAGAGATGGCTACTTGAAGCAATCGGTTTAATCTGGATCGTGCCATGAAAAGTTCTTGGACTTTTTAAAATAGTTAGGGCTATATAAACATGGACTTTGCGTTTGAAGTATTTATCCCTTTTCGCCGTCATTTTTGGCTTGGATGTTTCTTAGGGAGATGGCAAAACCTTCTCGGCATTATATAGTATGGCTTGTATTGACGTGCTGTTAAAACTATACATTTGCTTGAGGGTTCTTGGTTAGTAAATAGGCCTCACTGCATATCTTACGAAGCGTCGGAGTGGAGGCAACTTGAAAGCAGTGAGTTACGCCCCGTGTCGTTGGAAAAGAAGATAAAATGATAGATGCCGCCACAATGCAATACTTGGCCATAACTTCCTCTAGAGGGTTGTCCAGTCTCAATAACCGGCTAATCACGCCAATCTTCAAGACAAAAGTTCAAGATATTCAGCTTAACTGTTTTGCATATTGTTTAAAAGTGAAATTTGTGATTAATGGACATTTTGTTTAAGAACCTAACAAAGGACATGGGTTTTGAAGGCAGAGCCAAGGATCAATTAAATAGAGTTTTAACCTGAGTATATCACCACATTTAGCCCTGACACGAGAAACGCAATAAATGAGCATAAATTTCACCCCTTTGTGGGTGAGTGGGGACCAAAGGTAACTAAGTAATAAAAAATCAACAATTAATGTCAGACTTCATTTAAAAAGGACTAAGAATACTTAATCAGCAACTGGATTGAGAAAACTCGCAATAGTCAAAGAAATTGATCAAGATTACTCATTATTTAATCCAAGGATTAGAACCACTACATTAACCAAATTACGACAATATGTGACAATTAATTGACTTCCAGTCTTGATCAACTTCTTGAAGAATGTAATTGTAAAGCTTAATCGAATAATCAGCTATTCGGGTATTTCCTTGTAAACAGGCCAACTCCTCAAGAGTTGTTAGATCTAAGGAACCGGCTAGTTTTAGAGAGGATAAGACGCCCGAAAATATAAGAAGTAAAAAGAAACAATATTCGCCGTAACAGCAAGTTGATTCCACAAATCATCACATGAAGGTGTTTCGCTTTGCCTACATCGAGCAAAGTCGTCTTTTTAGATATCTCTGTCAACCCTTTCAATTATAATCATGTTCCGTGTATTAGATACCAAAATATGGCCACCACCACGTTGGAGGAGAAAACCAGTCCGTCCCAGATGCAGCGAGGAGGCTAAATGATAGATCGTCCTGCTGAAAGAAACTGTCTTGTGCAAATTGCAAGGCATAACATTTCCCATATGTTGTACACCGTCCTTAGTGGAAAATAGAGACGTGGATCCAGTGCGTGAGAAAGCGAAAGGTACCAGCTTCCTTGAGTCAAGGAACTTGTGGAAGCCACAGCTACACTTACCATAGATGGAACATCCTATGCCATAGAAGAAACATTATATGAATGTGGTCTGTATGCAAGATTACATTACTGAGTCACTGGGTCAAATCAAATTATCTTCATGCCACCAAAACCCACGCTAAATACTTTCCACGCCGACAGCGAAATTGAAAACTTAAATAATTAGTGTGACGACGTAGCAATGGTAAAAATGAAACGCCAACACAATTCAAACCTAACAAGTCTCACCCACCATTTGACGGAGTTGACGTAGGATCAGTGTACTGCATAATATTCCAGGATATTCATAACTCTCCACCGAGAAACCAATTTAATCTGGTTCATCAATAAGCAGTAGACCGGTAATGATATATATTATAAGTTAAGCAAGTAGGGAATCAAATAATCTACTAGAATTCCCAATGTGTATGACTCCCCTATCAAGTTTCTTTTATACGTTTTGAAGTCTAAAGAGCATGGATACTTGAGATCTCCCCGTTTCCTAACCAATGCAGCTCTCAGAAGTCCCGTGCTTCAAACACTTTTATAAATATGTCTGACGCCATAATCCAATGGAGTCGCCGCAGATTAAAGGTAGATATGGATGCATTTAGTCCTATACTTCAGAAACATTACTCAATGACTGTTTGACTTCCCGAAACCTTTTTAAAAGAAAACGGTAGAATTAATGATCATAACTTCAGCAAGCACAGAAGTTTTATAAAAACTAATGATAAGGCTGTTGCAATCGTGCCTAAAGTCATACAAAATTAAACTCCTAATAGCGAAACTAACCTCATTACTTCTTTGCTGGCTGTAGCTGTTCGTATATCGTTAAAGAAAACTGTTTAATTTTGTTCGCTATATATTTCTCCATGCAATCCACTCAATGCATCTGATCCTGAACAGCTTATTGAACAGATCTCTGCACCCTTTGATTTAATTGACGGCCTTAACGGCCACCACAAACTTTGAAACTGTAAAGATGTAATCGATAGAGGATGGAATCATTTGTTTCAGAAGACCATATTAGCTCTTTTTATGTCACCGGATCCCATTTGTCCTTATATTTGGCCACCTAAAGTCCCTCTCTTTCACAATATGGTAGTGATCACTTTCAAATATGTTTACTAAGTCACATTCCCAAACCTCAAAGCTTTCAGAATGGAAATTGAACAAGACAGATCGGGAAATGCTTTTTGTGCCTCTGAAAGTTAAATCTGACATCTAACCCTTTTGACAACGAAGTGGTTCCGTTAGTATTCACACTCCAGAATATTGCTAGAGATAAAATACCAAAACGATTGGAGATTCCTGCATGTGTTAATAAACCATGGTTTGCAAATAACAAGCAAGCACAAGGGTTGCTCAAGATTTGAATGCTAATCCAAACAACGGAACGTATGAATAAATACCGTATGTTACCAACCAACCAACACTCGTCGTATAATTAGATGGAGCGAGATGAAAACATGGATAGCCTCTGTTTCTCGGATGATCTCCTCTGTTTAATTGGTATAGAATACAAAAATAAAAGCAGCTATATCAAAACACCTGATGAGATCGTCACAATCATGCATGAAGAAAAAAATACATTAGCCGAAATATTCTCGAGTAAGTCTTCTTATAGAGAATTATTCTAAAAACTTCCGGCGTATCAAAGACTTGAAACAAAAGGATCCCCTAAATTTCAGATTTATCAACGCTAACAATTAGAAAAACTTTTCACTCTCAGATAGTTATAGTATTCTTTTGATTTGAATCTATTTCCACTTCAGCATGATCAGATGATGTCTACTACTGACTTTTGAAAATACGTACCTGACTTAGAAAATGCGTACCTGACACATAAATACGCACCTGACATAGCTCTAAACACACCTGACATAACTTTAAACACACCTGACATAACTCTAAACACACCTGACATAACTTTAAACACACCTGACATAGCTCTAAACACACCTGACATAACTCTAAACACACCACTGAATAATATCAATCAAATTTGAAAAACTGTCGACTTTCCCCAGTCATGTTGAAAAGCGACGAAGATATCAACGTCCATCTCATGAAAGGACCAGACCTACCCTTTCGACTATATCAACAGCATTAACAAATAGATTTCGAAAAAACAATGGCATGGATGGTAACTCGAAAACCAATCTGGTATCTCGAACTTGAAAAACTACTATCAGACGTTCAATGTGGATTCTGACGCCAGAGAAGCACAATACATCCTCTTGTCAATTTTCAATCATTTATAAGAGAAGACTTTGCAAAGAACTAACATATAAATACCGTCTTTTTCAACTTTGAGAACACCTAAAGAACAAATTTGTATGGCCTTTCATTAACATTTCTTCTGCAGGTTTGATACCTCAGAGATAAATATCAAAGGGACCTAGATTTAAACGACACATAGCAAACAAAGACTGGTGACAAGATTGGAAGATCTCGCTATGGTTATGCAAGCAATTAGTAAGATTAGCTAGGTTTTGTACGAATCGTCTTAAAAGGTTATTTGCTTGAGTCGATACGCATTCGGGGACTTTACCTTTGTGTGGGTATATTTAACACTTCCACTTCGGAAAGTCCCCATGTTGAGTAAAATGAACCATTGCAATATCTCAAACTTCCGAAAATATAATTTCAGTATGCTGTAAAGATAATATGATCGCTCTCATCCCGTACATAATGTAAGTCTCTATGCTGAGTCAAATTAACCATTACATTATCTCCAGAAATTTCATTTCCGTATGCTAAAACGATATTCGGATCCCTATGACCCCGTACAAAATCTAATGCTCAAATAACAAACTTTGTACAGCCAGAAGCCAGACTTTGTTCCACTTTTTGACATACGAATCTGTTATCTCTAGAAGACATAGAACATCAAGGCTGTAAATATGGCGAAATGCTGCATTCCAAAATCTCCCGACGTAATACTGGAGATTTGAATATTAAAGGTATCATCATCAAATTCTCTACTTGTTTCAGAATATATTCACAGACGGTTCGAAAGATGGAGGCAAAGTTGGGGCTGGCACTGCATCTTGAGCTGGTGAAAAATAAGGACTTAAATTTAACTGCGGAAATAAAATGCATACTCAACGTCATGAAGTGCATTGAACCCTCTCAGAAACAAATTTGATCATCCTTTTGGATTACCTTTCCGCTGTGGAAGCCATTAGAATCTAAAATCAGCCAACCCTTTAGTATCTCATAGATTATAGAAACATGATATTTTCATACAATCTGGGCACAGTATTCTGCACTATTGTCGGCCTAGTCACAATGGTAGGAAGGGTAAATAAAGTGCAGATAAAGCAGCCAAAGCTGCCCTGCAGTCACCAGTTTACCTATACAGTACTGACTTCAAATATTGTATAAATCAGTATGTTCGTTATACTTGACAAAAATATATGGAATGAAAACTCCATAAGCTAACTGAGAACGTTAAACCCGCTATTGGAGAGTGACGTTTCTCGTATTGAATCGATAGAAGAAGGTGAAGTGTATTCTGACGCTTAACATAAGCATACTGGAGTATAAACAAATAGGCGAGGGGTCTGTGTGAGGGAATCCATGTCAGGGACCTTTGTTCCGAAGCCCCCGGATGCTCCTGCATTTTATGCATTTCCAGAGCAGAATTTTAACCATCTAACTGTAAAATAAAAATATTTTTTAAATTTTTGTTTAGAAATTTAAAAAAAATTAAAAAAAAGAAGAAGCAAAATGGTCAAGTGTTGGTAGATAAATCAGAAGAAGAAAAAAAAATGCCCTAGCGATACACTGCCGGCGATGCAAAGCACGAATGTGTGACTTCAATAGGGTGTGAAGGCGGCCGGACACAGCTACCTGGTACACATCATACTTTAATTTTATTCCGTTTGATTTAAATTGCTGTTATATTTGTTTGTAGATTTTAGTTATTATATTTTCTTTATGGTGTCATTTCTCCTTAAAGCAAGATATTCTTGGGATATTTTCAAATATAAATGTTTAACAATTATAAATATAAGTTGTTGTTGTTGTTGTTCTAGGGTTTAGCGCCATTTTTCAGCACTAGATAAGCTATACATGGCGGCCAGTATAACTGGTGCAGGAAGAACCCTGGAAAACCCAGGGAAGAACAACCGACCCACGAGAAGCTACTGGCAGGCTTTCCCACGTATCCACGCTAGCCGAGCCTTGGACTCGAACCCACGCAGATAGAGGTGAGATGGCAGTGATCCGGAACGCTTTAGACCACTCGGCCACTTGGGGCCCCTGAAATATAATTAATTATGTGTTAAGTGTCTAGGACCTGTTTGTGGTACGTGGTATGAAATACGTACTAAAATAATTATCATGCCAACTGTGAGAAAAAAGATAAGAAACATGCAAGTGTGATATTAGTTAATGTGAAGTCGTTTGTGAATTAGATGAAACTTGTTTATGACATTTTCGCTTTCAAAAAATCGTTCTATTGATAACGACTGTTTTCTTGAAATCGGGGAAAATGGCAACCAAGAACATCAAGCCAAACTCACGCATTGTGTTCGACATTGATATTAACTTTTTACATTTGCTCGGTCCTAAGGTGAACTTACATTAGCTACTTAAAGACTCTTGACCTCTTTTATTATATACTTATACTTCATAATCATAGTTATACTTTATAAAAAGGTTGATTTGTACCTCGATATTCTGAGCATTATGCCCCAGATTTCGCTCTGCCTATAATTATCTTATTGTTTCTTTTTTAAATTACCAATATGATAATTATAATGATTATTCAAATTTACATTTATTATTGTAATTGATATTATTATTATTATTATTATTATTATTATTATTATTACAGGCATTACTTTATCATCAGTATTATTATTTATGGAATTATAAATCCATACTACCATCTCTCTCTCTCTCTCTCTCTCTCTCTCTCTCTCTCTCTCTCTCTCTCTCCTATTCATGTTACTCAACCCACTTATACATCCTTCATCTAAATTACGGGCTAAACAGCTATCAGAAGCCATTTAAAATCTATGTAAAGAAGTAACTGTCTAGACAGTAAGTAATCTCTTTTCAGCTAAATATGTTGTATCCTCGTAGTCAATCGATTAATCACGCAAACGTTCATACACGCGAGTCGCAACTCCTTTTCCCACAGGCTCTCTGCCTAGGTCTAAGGTCAGCGACGTCTTCGGGTTACCTGTGATCGGAGGTAGATTTTGTGAATTGAAAATTCAGAACGACAGAACCACCTCCCAAAAACTTTTTAAAAAAATTGGTGTACTGCTTTAATGGTGAAAACGTTGCATTTATTGAGGAACAATGCATGACGTGAAATCTCTGTTCTGTCTCCTTTGGCGCTAAAAGATTGAATTGTAGGCAAAACTGGTGGAACACACACACACACACGCGCACACATACACATATATGCACACACACACACACACACACACACACACATAGTTATATATATATATATATATATATATATATATATATATATATATATATATATATATATATATATATATATATATATATATATATATATATATAAACGTCTGCTGGCTGCATATGTCTCTACATTTAATATAATTTACCCTTTCATCCAATATAAAACATTTTTTGCTTATTATTAGAGACCGAAATTACTAGAATCAAAATGGATACATTTGACATTGATAGTCATTATGTTTAAGTACGTATGCATTTGACATTGATAGCCACTGTGATGAAGTACGATTATGATTGGTAATGTCAGATGCAATGATTATTGCTCAAATATTTTTCTCTAGAGATTTTGAAGCACTTATAAATTCATACTCCTCAGAATTATAAAGTAGAAAGAATGTTGTTCGACTAAAACGAAGAAGACATATGTACTCACAACACGTATGAAAATCTGTTCTGACTTGAACACGATGCCACATAAGGACAAATTTCCAATTTATGTTACAGGAAGGAAAACAAAGAAGCCAATAACCTATAATAGTGTCGATTTGCTATCAGTCGTGATTTATCACATTGACATAATCCAACATGTCCTGGACAATTTTACACTAATCACAGAATAGTGATGTGGTCCGAAGCGTATCAATGAACACTTTGAAATTCCAATGAATAATTTAAATAAATAAATCCCCTCAAATGTTAACAAAATACAACTAAAATTGATTTCTCTAGCAACTGACTTTAATACTGGAATGGGTAATTCAGAGGTAAACAACATTCATTTACTTCACCCGATTTGTATCGCAAATTTGAAAATAATCTGTCATCTTAATGAAATTTTCCATCAAATTGTATACAAGGTCAGGTCTGTTCAGAAAGCTGCCTTCGAAAGGGCACCACTACGATGTTTTTCCCAAGGGAATACTAACGTCCTGAATCTAGTTCCATGTAAGCATGTTTATGTCCAAATAATAATATTATATTATAATCTAAAATCATAGTAAAATTTTAGCTATGTAAAATGTCGTTTATAAAACTGACATTAGTCAGGTAGTCCCAAACTGCTACCCTTAATTATGGACAAAGGAAGGTCTTTTTTTTTTAATACAAGATAAATTAAAGTAGCATATGATCCTCGACAAAAGCCAAAGCAGGCCCGAATGACTTATATAATTGTGTGCCCGACAATACTGAACTTTCTTTCGCACCCTGAGGCAAAATGTAATTATCTTGCAATATGAGCAAAGTTTACCCATCTCTCACAAATTAAACGAGTGTACAAATCTTTTTCTATCAATGATATTATGTTCCCATTTCGCTTGTTTGGTGTCGGTGGTGTGGTGGTGGCAGGGACGGATGACAGTGCTACTGGGTGGGGATCGACGGAAGCGTAGAAACCAGTAGTTAAGAAGCAAAATGTATGCTGTAAGAGGAAATTAATGATAAATTGGTTTAAAATAGATTGATTTAACTTGCTTTATTGACATCCTTCTTCAGACTGGCATCGAATGTTGCATGTTGGGACAAATGTTCCTGGCACTTTACAGGCTTGGCTAGACACAGATTAAAGTACATTTTCCTTACGCGACGCTTGCATTTCGAACTACCAAAATTAGAGACGACACTCCTAGGGTCACTAATCTAAGTTTTTATACCATTTAATTTGGATTTGTTATTCCTGTCTGTTCAAAATGTCGAACCATCTTAAAGTTAAAATTTTGTTCAATGTAAACAGACAAACAATTGCATATAGAAAATGTACGTAGGCGTTTTCCCAGCCGTAAATACAAGAAGATTACGAATAATACGGTCACATCACGCTAAATCGTGTAGTCATTGACGCAGACATCAGGTCAGTTTCGACGTGCTTCATGCTCATTTTGTCGTATGAAAAGGCTATTTAATGCTGCCGACGACAATATCGTTGTTAAGCACACTAATGTATTGTTAAAGGTATAAAGCAGTTCTCGTCCGCTGGTTGTATAGCAATAGATAACGCATGCCATCTGTTATGTAATGTAAAGTAGGAGTCATTCATTATGGCACGCCACCGCGCTCTCTCAGTTCAGTCTCTCTCTCCTATGTATTAGTAATTTGATCATATATATATATATATATATATATATATATATATATATATATATATATATATATATATATATATATATAATGAGGACTTTGTATAGCGCCTAATCTTTAGAAGCTCTAAGCGCTTTACAACCTTAGACAACACCTACAAGATAAAAGGCATATAATGATATTATTACAAAAACAAACACCATGAAATTAGAAAACATAATAAACCATGATGAGAATATTTAAGGTAGGAAACATTATTAGGTCTTTAAGTTTGTTCTTGCAGACGCAGTCAGTGAGTTTTGAGAGCACTCTTAAATGGGATCACTGTGTCTTTGTGTCTAAGTTCAGTGGGCAATTCATTCCACGTTGCTGGGCCCTGGTATGCAAAAGAACGCTGTACATATGACTTTGTTTTCATAGTGGGAATAATGAGCATACTATTGTCAGAAGAGGAACGTAAGTGTCTTTGCTGGCGTGTACACATGGGTGAGATCGGATATGTATGATGGACTTGAGTCCGACAGTGAAACGTAGCACAGAGAACAAATTTTGTGTTTGATTCTGGATCGAATGGATAGCCAGTGTAGGGTACAGAGCAGCGGGGAGGTGTGCTCTGATCGTGGTACTCTAAGTATGATCCGAGCAGCTGTGTTTTGAACTTTTTGACGTTTCTGGACCAGATATTGAGATGAACCAGACATAATTGAGCTACAATAGTCCAGTCTTGAAAGTACTAATGAACACACAAGTGTTTTAGTGGCATCAGCTGAAAGATATTTGCTAATGGAGCTGATGCGTTTCAGATCAAGATATGCTGCCTTGTATATGTTCATGACACGTTGGTGCAATGTGAGAGTGCTGTCCAGAGTAACACATAGGTTTCGTACTGACTGTGTGAATTTAATGTTGGCGTTACTGATATTTATTGTTTGAGGGAAAGGATGTGAATGAGAAAGTTTCTGTGCTGTGATCAGAATGTCATCCATGATTTCACATCAGAAATGCACCTCTCTACATCTTGGATGGTTGCATCAGCTTCAGTTGGGTGGCACGATTTGTATATTTGGTTGTCATCAGCGTACAATTTGTGAGACACTGGATGATGATCTATGACACTTGAGAGCGACTGAGTGTATAAATGAAGAGAACAGGTCCAAGAACAGACCCCTGTGGAACACCACAACATAGATCAGCTGGGCTGGAGTGTATTCCATTTGCAGATACAATTTGTGTCCTGTTGACCAAGTAGGACTTGAACCATAGTAAGGTTGTATCATGAATGCCAAATACTTACTGGAGACGGTGAAATAATATATATGGTATATTGTGTCAAATACTGCAGAAAAATCAAGGAGGGTGAGGACTGTAATGTTTCCGCTATCCAACGCAGAGAGAACGTCATTAACTACTTTTAGAAGAGTAGTTTCAGTGCTGTGGCAAGGTTGATATGCAGATTGTACATTGCTAAAATGATTGTTTTAATTCAGATGAGATACAAGCTGGGATAGAGCAACCTTTTCTAAGATTTTTTTTATGAATGGGAGATTAGAAACTGGGCGGTATTTTTTTTAAATCGTTATGGTCTAGTGTTGGTTTCTTCAGCAGAAGCTTTACAATGGCAGTATTGAAAAATGATGAGAATTCCCCGGATGAGAGAGAGGTATTAATAAATTAAGAACGTCAGTTTGTGAAGGCAGTACTGGATCTAAGCACATGACTTTGGTGTACTCTTCATCACGATTGCACGTACGAAATCCACAGAGACAGGTTCAAATGGTGCTAATGGTTGCCGCTCAATTTCTGTATCCCAACTGTATGGTGACGAGGAGTCAATTGAAATTGTGTTGTCAAGCTAATCTCTAATGGTTTGTACTTTGTCACGGAAGAAATTTGCAAACATGTCCGGAAGGTCGTCTGGAGAGAAGGTAGTTGGAAGTGGTGTAGATTTGTTCCTTGACATTAGCTTGTTAGTAATCTCGAAGAGCTCTTTGCAGCTGGAACTTTCCATGATCTTAGTAGTGTAGTGGGCTGATTTCGCTGTATGGACTATATTTGTGACATTCCTCTTAGTTGCTTCATAGATTTGCTTATGAATAGTGAGTCTGGTGGAAAGCCAAAGCCTCTCAGCTTTACGGCGGTCTCTTTTAGCAGTGCGAAGCTGGTCGCTATCACTGCTATAACAGGGAGAACACCTTTGAATCGATACTCTGCACTTGGTAGCTGGGGTATGTTTGTCGAGCAATGAACGCAGGCAGTTATCGAGTTGTTCTGCTGTAGGAGGTAAGCAAGTTGTTAGGTTTGCTTGGATGTCGTGCATTAGTTTGGTTTTATTTATCATACTAATGTTTCTTTGTAGCAGATAAAGGTGGAGGGTTAGGGACTGATACATCAAGATGGCATATATTGCAGAGGTGATCTGATGCACGGGCATGGGATACCAGGGAGGACAGCAGAATGTTATCTTCACGTCTGTGAAGAATCCAGTCTAAAATGTGACCATGTTTATGGGTGGGTTGGTTAACTGACTGTTTGAGGTTGAAAACATTAATGGAATCTAGGAGTTTTGTTGTGTTTGGGTTTCCGGGACAGTCAAAGTGAAAGTTGAAATCTCCAAGAATAATCACGTTGCCACCTATTGAATTTCCATAGTCCAGGAGATTCGGAAACTGCTCTAAAAATAGAGATTCAGCCAACTTGTTTTTTTTTTCTACTAGGAGGTGGGCGGTATAGGCAGAAAAAAATGGACTGACCTTTGCTCCAGTGTGAGTGTGGTTTGGACTAGTTCAAACGACATGTAGTTGAAATTGAATGGTGTGGCGTGGTTAAGACGTTTGATCATGGAGTTCTTTGTGATGACAGCAATTACACCGCCGCGAGAGTTACGGGGGAACGACTTGATGGAGTATCCAGTGGGTGTTAGATCCGCACACTTGGGCTCACGGCCTGACGTTTTTAGCCATGTTTCTGTCAGGAAAAAGACGTCAATATTCTGGTCGGTGATACAATTAACTATTAATGTGCGTTTTTCCGGTGGTCCTACTGACTGGGCATTGAATAATGCAATAAGCAGAGGTATCTCTTGGACAGTTGACACAAAGGTTGACGAATTAATAGGGATTTGAATTAGGTTATCTAAATTAACGGTCGAATTTTCTTTTAAATTGTTGAGCCGAAATAAGGGAGATAACTGGAATTCTTCTTCGTGTTCTACGCCGACCAGATTTGAAACAACGTTTCTTTTTTCGCTTTTGTTTACATTTAGGTAATGATGAATGTAGTCTCAGTTCGTTTAGTCAAGAGCACAATGTAGTGTGGAGAGCCAAGGAGTGTTCATTTAAAGCAATTAATGAGGGTCCATCATAGCATATATGTGATCAAATTACTAAGAATAATATTAGTTGTAAACATGTTGTGAAGTTTAAGTTAATTTCTCATTAACTGATGGGATCAGGTGGATTCTTAGAAGAATTAAGTTATTTTATGTGGACTGGCGTAGTTTAGATATGTTCTTTTAACATATGGGATATTTGCAAATTGTCCCGTAGGAGTAGTGGCAAAATGCGTTTCTAACTCTTGTTTTTATATAAGTACGTGGAGCTGGACAATTTTAGGCAGTCTTAAATCTTATGTTTCTGTTGTAACATCAATGTGCTGACGTATTTAGTGTTTTGTTTGGATATTATTTGCTAGGAAATTTATTTAGATTATTCACTGGAACTACAATGTGCTTATTGGACTAAAATGTTATTCTGGGACTAATGTGAATTATTCAAATGAGTTCGCGACAACGCCATGTAGATATAATATGACTATTGGCAGACCCATGCATTGGATAATCTTGAATTCACGGGGAACGTTTAATACATTTGGACTCGTGTGTGTGTGTGTGTGTGTGTGTGTGTGTGTGTGTGTGTGTGCGAGAGAGAGAGAGAGAGAGAGAGAGAGAGAGAGAGAGAGAGAGAGAGAGAAGTGTTATGGTTGGGTTGTGGTGCTCCCAATATTTTTATTTAAACTATTAAAGAAGTCCCACCCACGCTCGATTTTGATTGGAAGGTAATTTAATTAAAGATAAATGTAAAGCTCTGAACCCATAGTCAGCATTATGGAACTAATGTATAATTTCTAAAACAACATAATTATGTAGCCCCTAGTCAGCATTATGGAACTAATGTATAATTTCTATAACAACGTAATTATATAGCCCCTAGTCAGCAGTATGGAACTAATGTATAATTTCAATAACAACGTAATTATATAGTGTTCTACTTGACCTCGGGTTATAATTAACATAGTCTAACAAAATACCTAAAGAAAAATAAATTTCTACAAGGTTCCTAATGTTTACAAAATAAATGTTAGTTATAATTGAAAGGTGTGTTACTAAAATTATAATACAGAATAAGTAATACATCAGGTAGGCCAAGTTTATTTATAGGAGTATCCCGATAGCCTAGACCCAGATTCAAATGAACATGTTTACCTCTATTGATAATAATCATAATATTAAACCCATTCTCATATGAAACTATTTGCTATATATTAGTGGTTTATAGAATAAACAAACTCAATGATTCGGGGTCAATTCGAAAATAAATTTGATTTTGGACAAGGTGAAGTTCAATATATGTTCCATAGCATATACTAAATAAATTAAAAATTTACTAACGAACAATGCAAATTAAATATACATAACAGGATCAATGCTATTTTGAGTTTACGTGGGAATGAGAATAATTTAATTCCAATCAGAATTTGAACATTCTTTTTATGTAGCCTAAATCTGTATGCATTTTAGATATTTCTTATTTACATATTTCTTTATTATATTTCAGGATTATATTGACATTGACAAATATAGTAATATTTATTACTTATACGATGCACATAATTTACATTTTATTTTAAGTATATTACAATTTTGCAAACTTCCAATGTCAGTGGAACTTGTTAAAATGATTAAATATTTGTGTTGGATACGTGATAAAAAAACATCAATAAATGCAACAAAAAAAAACCAAAAATAAATTATCATATTATATTTACTTGTCAACAATTAAGAAACTATTGATTTTTCAGTCTAATTCTGATTTTTTAAGCCAATCAACATCTGGGTTAGGTGTGCGTGTTTTATAATGTTAGGTCTAGGTAAAAGATGTGTGTGTGTGTGTGTGTGTGTGTGTGTGTGTGTGTGTGTTTAATTTACTTTGTTTGTTACTTTTTGTTAGTTTCTTTATTTTATTACACTCTATTATCCAAAACAGGTACTTTCTGCTTGACCTGAATTTACCTATTTTAGTTTATTTTATGTAAACAACTAATACAGAGCTAAATTATTATCTATTTGTATGGGATTAAAATCAGTATTATTATTAATAGATGCAAATATATTTATTTGGGTCTAAGTCTAGTTTTTGGAATTTCCTTAATATATTTTACATAATCCCGGTTATGGTTTTAATTTTGTAAACATCAGGATCATTCTACAATGTTATTTTCCATTAGGTAATAGTTATTTTTAGAAAATGCTAATTATGACCTGGGGTCATGTAAAGAACTAAGTAATCTTGTAAATGAGAGGCTTTTTCAGTCATGCTTTATGATCGGGCAAATTCAAGCCATAGTATATGTTGTGTCCATTTGGGATTAATTTTATTTCTTCACACTATTGAATTCAAGTGATCATTTTTTGTGGAAATATAATGGTGCTCTGTCAAAACTTTGGATGGACAGAGACATTCATTGGGATTATAGTGAATTCAAGCCTTATTGAATTCACTATAATATATTACTCTGATTTGACAAAAGACTGATGAAACATCAACACTCTATAAGCTTCCAGAAACATATCATCACCTTTAGTTTTTGGATTTATTTTGGACTCTCATGAATTTTATTCAGGACTTTAAATTACTAGGAGTTTTATCTGTAATTCTTGGATTATTTAGGTAAATTTTACAAAGCTTGTTGCCTTTCATTCTGTTCTGTTACTTATTTTAAGAGCATAGACTTATATATATATATATATATATATATATATATATATATATATATATATATATATATATATATATATATATATATATATATATGTATATCTATATATATATATCTATATATATATATATATATATATATATATATATATATATATATATATATATATATATATATATATATATATATATATATATATATGTGTGTGTGTGTGTGTGTGTGTGTGTAAGCATTTTATTTCTAGTATCGTGAAAAAGAAATAAAGCAAGCCTGTGTGAAATCAGAACAGGTTAGGTTTATTAGTGTCAGCCGCGCAGCCTTCAACAACATCACGCTCAAGAGATGCCTCTAAGGTACAATTCGCTGTAAGATACATCTTGGTTTCAATTATGATCAGGTAAAATATTTAATGATATAAGCACCTGCGAGAATTTTGCGACGGAAGCAAGCCACTAGTCTGGCTGCCTTGGGGGAACCCCAGCAGAAAAATCAAAAATATGTATTCTTCCTGGGAGTTTGCTCTGGTCATGGCAACGATTCAGTGAAAGAGGAACAACTACTTGCGAATATTTGCGTTTTATTAAATACCAGCTTCATCCATTCGCTGAGTCTGTGTTTAAGATGTCACCCAGTACCAAGTTTTCGCTTATATATATATATATATATATATATATATATATATATATATATATATATATATATATATATATATATATATATATGTACGTATGTATGTATGTATGTATGTATGTATGTATGTATGTATGTATACACACGTAAATTCCACCGAAACAACATTATATTTACACGTACATTCCGCCGCAGCAACATTGTATTTACACGTAAATTCCACCGCAACAACATTCAACATTATATTTGCACGTAAATTCCACCGCAACAACATTGAGAGCCAACAGCTCAAGTTCAAATGACAGCTGCAATAGTGCATGATTTGACAGAATGATGCATCATGACATAACTTCTTCCGGTCATTGTAAATTTCCATGACTAGTCTCTGAATGACATCATCAGCCATACAATATTCCTATGTCCCAGCAAACGTTACTATCGGATGGCATCATCCAAAGGACATCAGTGACTCACATTTATAGGAGGCACGCGGTAACGTTCACTTGGATGAAGTCAAGCGTTCTTGTTACATGTTACGTGCATTTCCAATACATCATCAGAGCTACTCACGCGGATCCTACTACGACACTGATAAGAAAATCAAGTTTGTTTATTAATTCCAAGTAACGAGCCGTTACTAATCATAGATAGACCCTCCAACAGACAAAAACAGAGTCAACATATATTAGTTCCCAATCACACATTACATTTACTAAAACAGATAGATCCTTCCCGTTCTTTGCAGTTAATTAAACAGTTATAAGCGTAAACCGTAAGATCCCTTTCTATATTCACAAATTTAACTAACCTCAACTCTACTCTTCCTAGCTCATTCGCTAGTGGTGGAAACCGGATTTCCCAGTTATCTTACCTAAATTGTTTGTCAATCACCCAACAAAGATGCAATATGCAGACATTATTGTATCACAAGTTTATCCAAATGTTCTAAGGCAGCGTATCTAGTAAGATTCCCTTTCTTTCCTAGTTCTGGAACTCCATTTGGGGTTGTGAGCAATTGCAATAAGTGTTATATCACTGAAAGTGTGGCCGGGAGAGGAGAAGTGTTCTGCGACTGGGCTTCTGTATAGTTTTTGTGTCATTCAGTTAGATATAAGAATGTTGATCCCTATGTGTAGCTTTTCAGTTTCTCCGACATACTGAATGCTACAGATCTTACATGTGAGGAGATTAATTACATTCTCTGTTTTGCACGTTTTGTTTGATCCATGTAAGGTCAATCATTAACCAAGACCACACTAGTCAATATGGCCCCTGTGGAGATAAAAGGTGCAAAACCTGCCAATTATGATATAAACCAGGACATTTTCTAGCACAGTGACTAGAGATAACTGAACATACATGGATCAAACAAAACGTACAAAATAGTCGCAGAACACTTCTCCTCCCATGGCCACACTATCAGTGATATAACACTTATAACAATTGCTCACTACCCCAAATGAAGTTCCGAAACCAAGAAAGAAATGGAATCTTACTGGATACGCCACCTAGAACATTGAAACCAAGCAGTTTAAACCAAGAAGACTACTAAAAGACAGCCATTCACAAATAAAATTACCATTCTGCAGCCGGCATGTTCTCTTTCCAACGATTCTCTAAATTTGCGTATTAGTCACCCAATAACCTATAATTACAACTATAACAATGAAATATCCGGGATATAATTTGCGCGTACATAAATGTACATAAAATAACAGCTGACGCTATGGCTCATCGATTTCTAGGTCAATATCTTTTAGCATCTGCAACAAGTCATAGCCATATTAAGTTTTACAAAGACAACAGTTCGTCTGTTTTATTTGTTTGTCTTGTCTCTGTTTTGTATTTGCCTTTGAAATAGACTCATTAAGAGTCGAAAGCGCGTAGGCTAGCTAAATACTAGTATTAGTTTTGCACTGTTCGTAGTCAGTTTATATATTGTATATACGTATTTGAACTGATGATGATGCAATAGTTTCACGGATTTTAAAATATGTAGGTGTATTTACATAGTCATTGTGATAAACTTAAAACCCTTTTGCGTAAGAAAAGAGAAAATGCTCTCTGGCATTTTTACACCATGCCGTGTTTTCGTCTAAGTTTTAGCGGTTAAAGTTTTCATTTATTTCTTCTTCCATTTGGCTGAACATACCCAACGAAGGCAGCTTGGAATAGATTATTTATCTCGTTGACTTGTAACATACCCGACGTTGGCAGCTTGGAATAGATTATTTATCTCGTTGACTTGTAATATGGTGATTTAGTTAATTTCTTTTATTTAAATATTTCTCGCCGCCGGCTTCCACTACATTTCTCATTACATCGACGTCAGACTATTGGTATGTTATGAATGTTATATTTGAACCACAGTGTCTGCATTTGGTGACCACCCCGTTGCAATATGCCTGTGCAAAACATCGCTGTCGCCTGGCATTACAATCTGAACAATAAAGCATATTTTGCATCCCTATGTTGTTTTCTTCCCCATATCTCTTTTCTTCTGGTCTTCATTTTATTAACAATGAACACGCGTAGATGCGAGTTGTGTTTCATATGGATTCGTCGTTTAATATGCCATATTCTGCGTGTTTTTTATTCATAAATAAAATTGCAGACCTTCTATTGCTTTCCTGCATAAAATAGTGCGAGGAGATTGTATAGTGTCAATCAAATTTCTGATAGTATAACGAATGCAAATTTCAGCTTCCAGTCAGATTCCTACTGAAATAGTATTCTTGGCATGAAACTATGACGGCATAATGTATGCGATGATATCCTTCCCGGAAATAAATCGCCAATACGCTTTGCTAACCACATTCATGAGGTTTATTCAGTGCGATTATTATATTTTTAACTTTCATTTCAAGAAACCGTTGCAGTTCAGTTGTCTGAGTTCGGACTCGTATTCCAATAAACACATTTCCTCAGCTTGATATAGTCATAATTTTGTTTAAAGAGTGCAATTAAGCCAACACGATCACTTTTGGATCGAACCATCCATCCTTTTCCAATCTTGTTGTATTCCCTGCACGAAATTAGCGAGTGGTTTTAGGTTTTATCATTTTGTCGCCATACAGCGATTGTCATCTCTAGTACAACCCCACTGTTCTCAAGGGTGATGAGTAAACTTGGGTACAATTATTTTGCAATAACGACAATACGAATGTCGTTCACGTGCATGACATTGGAACATACATATTCGTGTTTAACTGATGCTGAAATAGAAAAGTATCGTCATTCGTTTAGTATGCTCCGTTATCCTTTGCATTTCACGTCCTTCAGCTTGGATCATAACCACGTGTTTGTTTACTGGTTATTCGTTCCTGTTAATAGTGAAAACAATATAACACTTTGATGGAAAGGATATCCAATATCTTTTTCTCTTGCTGCAGTGATGGTGATGTCAATCCAAAAATATGAACATTTCCTGTGTGTGCTTATTCAGGCTCATTTGTTTTTTAATTCTGACATATAATGGTGTGTGAGATCCAGAAATGTAAAAAAAGCTATACTGCTGATTTGAAACAATATTTCAGCAGGACTCTGTCTGTCTGTCTGTCTGTCTCTACATATATTAGTTACTTGTGGCTGCTTAAAATAAATGAATGGTTCATCCGTGAGGTCTCTTGTTTCTTGGTACGTGGAACGTGTAATCAAAATGTACAATATGCTCAAAGTGGAAATTAGCTCACGCCTCGTGAAATCGTAAATGAATGCTCTTTTCTGACCTGTGTTTTCATAGACGTTTGGTGAGGTATGGAAATGCTTCAGGGATGTTTTCATTAAGAAGGGGTACGAACTGGATTAGCCATGACGATAGTTAATGACTAGAAGTAATATATCTGCGACAGAAAAGAGAAGAAACGGGTCTCAATCAAGCACGACTGCATTGGAGGATGTAAAAGAATTCTCATCATTCCCTTTCTAGCTATTTATACGCCGACTCTACTTATGACAGGATTTCACGAACGCAGATTTAAATCTCTCGTTACAGAAATAAAAATTACATATGCATTAGTTGCCAAGCATAAAGTCCTTTAAACAAATCAAATACGATACACGGTATAAACTTGGACAATTAGTTGTTTTATTTAATTCAACATACACGCATATAACAATGGTGTGACTAAACTTAGTGCAAATCAATGTTTTGTGTTATTTTAGATTCTAAATGCTGATTACTTTGGACGTTTTCTATAATTTCAGATTTTGTCTATAATGAAATAGCCTTGTGTTATGTGTCCCCTGTGACGGCCCTGCTTCCTGGACATTGGTACAGATCTTTGAAAATCTGTGACATGCATCTGGCAATAATAATCGGTTTTCCATTAATGACGACGACGTGCATATCATTGTATTGTATAATTTTGTATTACCTGCCAAGAATGTGATCAGCATGACTCCATTTGATTATTGCACGTACTGGGTTTTACATAACGCCGTCCTTATTTGCAACATAAATTTATTAAAGCTTGCACATAGATAAGGTTATATTGCAGCATCGATGTCCGTTCGAATGACTCTTTATATCAAAGTGAAATGATGTTGTCTAACAAAAGCAATGTCAATAATAGTCTTGTCATAGGCGGTATTTCGTTTGTGTGTGTGTGTGTGTGTGTGTGTGTGTGTGTGTGTGTGTGTGATTAGGATTTTTAACGTAGCTTTAACAATTTTTCAGTCATATCGCTACCATGTCTGCAGTGTGGCAGTTTATAGTAATGTCCAGCACTGGGGCATCATGCCGCAGACGTGTAGCATGCTGTCCTACCCAGTCACATTATCCTGACACCAGGCCTACCAGTCCTAACACTAACCTCTTAATGCCAAGCGCCTAAAGAAGCAGCTGTTAGTACCATTTTTGTAAGTCTTTGGTATGACTCGGCTGCGGTTGGAACCCAAAGACCTCCCACATTCAAGGCGGACGCTCTAATGACTAGGCCACCGGTGCGGTAGCAGTATTTCGTTATAACATAGTTCGTAACTTCCATGAACGAACAATGGATGTGGTGGATGTTTTCGTTTGTTTCATATGATACCTTATACGATATCTCGTACTGTACAAAATCTTCAAAAGAGACCAGAGCATTGAAATTTCCCAATAAAACGCCGTGTCTACCTGTTGTTTACCACATATTATATTACAATTTTAGCAACGTACCTTATAATTATAACTAAGATTTTATCTTGTGAACATTTGGAACCTTCCATAATGAAATTGTCTATTAAGTAATAGTTTGTTTAATAGAAAATGCTAATTGTGGCCTAAGGTGAAGTAGAAAGCTATATAATATCGTTTACCTCGAAATACTTCATTCCTGTTTTAACATCTGAGCAGATACAGATATAATATTGTTGTGTCCAGTATTTCATTTGGGCTGGAATTTATGTAATCAAATTATTTATTTAAATATATTCTTGAAATAATATTCTTGTTAATAGAGCCTTGAATTTACAGTGAAGTTCCAGTAAGGATATATTTTTGGATTATAATATTGTGAATCAAATAAAATGCTATCAGCACATTGTTGATCCTACCTAAACTACAATTACTGTTACAACTAAAGGAAAAACACAAAAACAACAGTATCACTGCTAAATATACTATAACTACGAATAACTACGATCACAATTTTGACGTCAACGAGAGTGATGAATAATGATGTTTTGTGTGATCATTGTTAATACATTGTGAAACATTAGTTCTGACAGGCATATCAAACATGCATGGTCGACATAGTACTTATACACGCATGGCATTATTGATAGATTTGGTGCGCAAGAAACTAGAAACCATATGTACAATTTCGAACAAGTTATCCACAAAATTACTAATATTAACTAAAAGCAGACACAGAAGCCTGCAAATATTAACTAAAAACAATAAATCTACTTACGATATAGTACGTATTCAAACGATGCAGTAAAATATATCCATCCTGAAAGGATCCGTGTTCGAGCAAGTTTTGTGAATTTTTCTTTTTATTGTTTCCTTGATCTTTAGATTTTGGACATCTCGTGCAAAAGCGATTTTATTTATGATTCCAGAACGGCAACTCAAACCTAGTCATACATTGTTGGGCTGTAGGTTGGAGTTTAGAGGTCTTTTAATTATCGCCTTCGTGTGTACAGTATCTCATGAGACAGAAGCAGCATTACGGACGTGAACGTGTTTGCCCTCTTAAATACTTCACCTAGCGTTATTGTGTCCTGAAAAATCGATAATCTTGTAACAATAAAGTTCGCTGCATGGATTGTCGACGATGAAGATCTGTCGAGGACTGAGATAGTTATGGAATCGCTTTTATCATTCATCTATTTTAAAAACTTAAAATAGTGATTTGGAAAAGGAATAAGGAGCTTCGACGGCTGTACTTATGGTTCTAGTAGCGAATTAATCAATCAAGACTTACATATATTCCACTATATTAGGCAACAACTTAGAAAGTTTTTGTTACTAGCTGGTAAATCTGATATTCTGGTGAAAGTTTATTATTGTGATGTATGTCAAATTCTAAACGTTTTACAACCACGTCTCATTTACAACAGAACAATGTTCCACACGCATCTTATCGGGCAATTATCATGCTGTCCGTGTTTGTTTGCTCTGCTAACCGTTCTCTCTGATATGCTGGTTCAGGTATCTATATTTAAAGATTTACCCTCAACATTTAACAATTTGTTTCCTGATGTAAATATTAACTGTCTAGTTTTCCAGATAAAATAATTTTATTCTTCCAGTAACAAACCTTCGGAATACATTGAACATGCTGGATGCCTATTGCTATGAAGGGAAACTCAATCCTAAGACTGAGAAACTAAGTATGATCTGTTTTTAATACGTGTGTTATAAAGCAGCTCAAACGTATTATGTCAAACAAATACTTTCCAAATAAATGGTAGCTTCATCATACGTTAATGTCCGTACAAACCTTTTCTCAAATTAACCTAAACATGTTATACATGTGGGGCTTTGAGTCTATTATTCAATATATGCTAAATGGCTTATTCTTTGGAAATAATAACATTATTCGTGCAACATACGAAATTTCAAATACCAAACTGATGAATAGATCGAAGAAACTAACAACGTGTTTGCTTCAGTCCTTTTGTTTGATTTTGCTTCAATAATGACATTGTGTGTCTGAACGTTGTAATTTTGTGTGTATGTACGTGTGTGTGTGTGTGTGTGTGCGTGCGTGTGTGTGTGTGTGTGTGTGTGTGTGTGTGTGTGCGTGCGTGTCTTATGCGTCTTTCATGTTATTAATTTGCCTTCCATCGGTGTCGGTTTGATCGATGTAGTATGTAAGGTGCGTGCAAATTCTACTGCTTTATCATGCCTACCATAACCATTGTTGTTTGAATTTTATATGTCCTTTTTATCTTATTATTATAGCATCATTTTATGACTAATGTAATATAAATTAATTTTGAAGAAAAAAAATATAGCGAGGTTGATCTAAATAAACTTCGCTTCATTAAAAAAATCATAAATTAATACAGTTTTAGTTAGATTTAAAACAGTTTGCAGGTAAAAGATTGCTACGAGTCTATGCTCTTAAAATAGGTAACAGAAAAAGTGAAAGACAACAAGCTTTGTAAAATTTAACAAATAATTTCTTTCCCTAGAATACAAAAGTGAAAATGAGAAAAATGAATGTACGGTATTGCGAACAAAATCCCCACATAATCCAAGAGTTAGAAAAACAAGTCCTATTAACTTAAAGTCCTGAATAAAATTCAGTACAAGTCCCGAACAAATCCAAAAACTAAAGGTCACGACTTGTCTAGTATAGCTTATAGAGTGATTATGTGTCGACAGTCTTTTGCTGAATCACATTAATATATTTCCAGGTTTGAATTCAGTATACATTCCAGTGAATATCTTTATCCAAGAATTTTATCAGAGCACCTTTGTATTTCCAGAGAAAATAATTACTTGAGTTCAATAATTTGAACAAAAAATATTCTAGCCCAAAGCTACTGGTCACATAATACAAATTCAAGGTTCTAGATGTTAAATCACAAATGACCAAGTCCTCACAATTACAAGATTATATTGTTCTCTACTTGACCTCAGGTCACACTTAGCATTGTCTTAAGAAAACATTTACCTAATGGAAAATAACATTCTAGAATGATCCTGATATTTACAAAATTAAAACCACAACCTGGATTATACTCAGGAAATTCCAAAATTTAGACCCAAATAAACATATTTACTTCATCCATTAATAGTGACCCTGATATTAAGGCCATACACAGAGAGAATAATCTAGCTATATATTAGTTATTTACACAAAATAAAATAAAACGCCAGTCAGGTCAAGTAGAAACTAACTCATTTTTGGACAAGCTCAAGTGCAGCATACAATGTGACATTACCATACCATTTGATGAAGAAAAAAATTTAAAACTAACCAACAAACAATTAAATAAAATATGCATAACAAGATAGATAATGATGTTGCCACTGTTGTGACGAAAAGAATAAACTACCTGTCATGAATCATCGGGTTACAAACAAGATAGATAATGATGTTGCCACTGTTGTGACGAAAAGAATAAACTACCTGTCATGAATCATCGGGTTACAAACAAGATAGATAATGATGTTGCCACTGTTGTGACGAAAAGAATAAACTACCTGTCATGAATCATCGCGTTACAAACAAGATAGATAATGATGTTGCCACTGTTGTGACGAAAAGAATAAACTACCTGTCATGAAAGTAGTTAAGTGGGCCACTTTGCCGTCAATGGGAATTAGCATTACAAGACCCCTTGGGCAACTCTAGCGTCAAGGAAAATTTAACATGGAGAAAAATCGTGGGCAACTCTAGGGACAATGGGAATTTAACATAGAGTTTGGGTCTGTCTAGGGACAAGGGAAAATAACATGGGGAATAGAGTTTGGGCTTTTGGGATTTTTTTTTTTTAAAAAAGTTTTTTTAAATTTAAATTTAAATTTAAATTTAAAAAAAGGGGTAGGCAATGGAAAGGCTATCTCTTTTCGAGAAATATGGCTGGCCCTGAAAAGGGCCTTTGGGTTTATGTTAATGTATTCATTAACATAAATGGTACCGCATTGGTTTTCTTCTTGTCCTTAGGCTACGTCTCACTGTTTGTCAGTAAATCAGCACTCTTTTCAGGCATCCTTGTCTTTCAACGTAGATCCTACGTATCCACAGGCTGGTGTTTGTCCTGTGGACAACGGCCCACTTGGATCGGACATACATGGGTATGTCCGTCCGGAACATCATGGAAGACACAAGCGTAGAAGATTGCACATCGGTCCACATCTTGAAGCGACGAGAACAGGTGAATCAATGCACTGAACTGCGCTTATTTATAGGTAGAGGCAGGATTGAAACGGATTGAGTTCATTCACCAATCCAAACACGCGTTACAAAATTCAGTCAGCCCACATCCAATCCGAAGAGAGTAGTCTGTGACGTCAGTTGGTCTATATAGATTCGCTAGCGCTTGTGTGAAGTCAATCTATGCGACAGTGATTCAACATGACGGAAACTCAGAAGACGATCCATTGGGGTGTACCAGCAGGGGAGGCTGCCCAAGAGAACCCGGACTTACTTTCAGAAGAGGTACATTGGGATTTTGTGGATTTTCTTACCTCGCAAGAATTTGTTCCGGAACCTTCGTTACCTTCTTCATTACCGCAAGTGGAGAATTTTAGACAGAGACAGAAAGAAGAATTGGAGAAATTTATGCAACGACAAAAGGAAGCGGAACAAGCTTTTCTCCTACAGCAACAGCAACAGCAACAAGAAGAGGTAAGAAAAAAACAACAGCAACAACAGCAAGAAGAAGTAGCAGCAAAGAAACAAGAGGGTAAAAATCAAACGGCTACGGTACTGTTGGACATTTTAGCGGAGTTAAGAAGTCTGAAACAAATGTATCAGACTTCTTTATCACGACCGAAGAGAATACGACCTTCCCGAGCTAAACACGTCAACCCTGTGACTAAGCCTGTCGTACCACCCTTAGTGATTTCAACCCAATCATCAGAAGTAGGCCTTGGCCGTGGCAAAGGCTTAA
Source organism: Sinohyriopsis cumingii (assembly GCA_028554795.2). Lineage (NCBI taxonomy): Eukaryota > Metazoa > Mollusca > Bivalvia > Unionida > Unionidae > Sinohyriopsis > Sinohyriopsis cumingii. The sequence continues at coordinate 9,647,436 of CM068842.1, read as the reverse complement.
GGCAGTTAAAGTTGATTGGTTAAACTCACTCCTACACCATAAAGAAAAAGGCCCTTTTCAGGGCCAGCCATATTTCTCGAAAAGAAATACAATTTCAATTTGCCAATAACTCAAAAATAAACCCACCCATTTTACCCTTATAGTACGTGTCTGTGTATGAGTGCGTGAGTGTAGCTTCTTATTTTAAAATCAAAACTCAAAGACACTTACCTTATATCATTCATGTATTCTTTTATCCATTTTTTTACAATCCAATTCACAATTCACCACAGAACACTTTAAAAAGTTCGTACACTTCTTCTTTTTCATTATTTAGTCTCTCTGTTTTTTGAATTTCTTCACCGTTTTTTCCTCATTTTCTTCCCTTCTTCTTTTCTTCTCCTGTTTCTTTGCCTCTTTTAAATAGAATTGTCTTCTTTCTTCCTCTTCTTCCTCTGAAGAATCCCTCTCTTCTTCCGAAGAATCCCTCTCTTCTTTTGAAGAATCCTTCTTTTCTTCTGACTCCTCTTGTTTCTGTTTTGGGCAATCTGGAGACCAATGTCCTTTTTCTTTACAATAATAACAGGTATCTTGACTTTTGTCTTTTTTAGCCCCTGTTTTTGTTCTTTTTTGACGGTCTGGACACTCTGAAGACCAATGCCCTTTCTTCTGACAGATATAGCAAGTATCTTGACTTTTATCTCGAAAGGAAGGAGAGTAGTCTGTCGGCTGGTCTCAAGAGAATTTTCTAATGACCCCTCGCAAAGCTCTGACGAAACGTTCCATCTGGGTAGTCTCTTCCATCGTTGTGCTCAGCTTGAGAGTGAAATGAATAGTGAAAGGACAAGACACACACCCTTTTTATATACGCTGGTTTGCCAAGACTATAAATTAGTCTATGGTGTTTAAACTTGAGTCATTTGACGTTTTGCACTCAAGATGAAACGATCCCATTCATTCGAGAAGAAAGAAGAAGAAGAAAGTAAGAGGCAGAAACGTGATCTATCGCCTCGTACCAGGGCTGAAATCTTGGCACAAATTCATGCCAGTGATTTTGAAGAGGACATGAGTGAACCAGAATCCAAACCCTCTAAACCAAGTCCATCACCCTTTGTCAACCCTGAAAAGTACTATTCCATTCGAGAGACGGAAAAGCGCTCCTCTAGAAAATTTAGAACCACGGCTTACAAATACACGGTGAAGTTTAAAGATTTCAAGGCTGAAGTACCGTTAGAGAAAGCAGAAGTGTTCATCACCGAGGTGTGGGATTCTTTGCTCACCGCACTCAAGCGACAATGTCAACCCAAAGAATACGATCGCTTGAGACTTTCCATACAACACGACGGTTTGAAATCCCCTGTTTGGATCGAGTTTAGCACCCCTGCAGAATTGACTGCTTCCAAAGTCATGGACAAGATTCAACACGTACAACAATCTAATGATCAGTTTGACATCACCGATGGTAAAGCCACACTGGACATGACCCACGTCTCTCCTCCTCAAGGGACCGGACAACGCAATAAGGTGTTATTGTGAACGAACTTCGCAGTACCAAAAAGAGCCTCGTCCAAATTCACAACCCTCAAGACCAGATGTGTTTAGCCCGTGCCATCGTGGTGGGACGAACCTATGCCAACAAGAACGACACGGTAGAATGGAAAAGAACCTGGAAAACTATTCGACAATCGGACCGAGCCAAACAACGAAACGAAGCAGAACTCCTGTTGCAACAAGCTGGCCTGTCCAATGACACACCCTGTGGCATTCCTGAAATGCAAAAATTGCAAGATGTCCTAGCTCCACTCTACACCTTGAAAGTGCACCCTCAAGGAATGCGTGGGCCTTTGTTGTTTCGAGGGCAAGACTTTAAGGACGGAAAATACATTCACCTTTATCATCACGATGACCATTTCGATACCATTACCAGTATCACCGGATTCCTGGGATACAGATATTACTGTGAGAAATGTGACTATGGTTATAATAATCGAGAGCAACACAAGCATTGTGGATGGAAATGCCCAGGATGTTTGGCCTCTCCACCCTGTCTGAGCGAAGAACCAGTGCATTGTTAGACTTGTCTGCGCACGTTTGTCAGCCCTACCTGTTACCAACAACATTTGAAAACACAAGGTTCACAGAAGAAATGTGCTTGTCAACTCCTGAGATTGTGCCCTACGTGTAGACAAGGCATACGTACCAACAATGCCAAGGCACACGTATGTCGAGGAAAGAAAAAATGTCACATTTGTCACCACATCGTGGACTTGGAACACCAATGCTACGTGCAAAAATACCAACCCCCACCAGAGAAAGAGGACGGTCACAAGAAGAAAGGCAATTTCATCTTTTTCGATTTCGAATGCATGCAAGAGACTGGCATTCACATTCCTAATTTCTGCGTGGCTCATCGAGCGTGCGAGAAGTGCATTCAAGAACCTATCTTCAGTCATTGCCCTCACTGCAGCAAGATTCCTGGAGGACGTGAAAAAATCTTTCGGGGACCAAACACGTTAGCCGATTTTGCCCAATGGGTCTTAGACCCCATCGACAAGACGTGGAGCCAAGAGGACATCGAACGTTACGGAGATTGTCATCGTCATGCCACGGTGATGGCTCACAATTTCTCCGGATACGATGGACAGTTTCTTTTGAGGTACTATACGGAACATGGCACCGAACGTCCTAAAGTGATTTTGAACGGAGCCAAAATCATGTTCATGCAAGTGGGACAAGTACAGTTTAAAGATTCGATGAGTTACTTGGCCATGCCTTTGAGCCGAATGTCTAAAACGTTTGGAATGACAGAAATGGCTAAAGGGTACTTTCCACACTTTTTCAATATGGAAGCCAATCAACATGCTGTTCTACCCCATTTGCCTGAGGCTCACTATTACGACCCCGACAACATGCGTACCGAACAACGAGAAGCTTTCTACGCTTGGCACCAAGCTCACGCCTCGGACCCTTTCGACTTTCAGGAAGAAATGTTAAAGTATTGTCGTTCCGACGTGGACATTTTCCGGCGTTGCTGTGGAAAATTTCGAGAACTTTTCATGGAACACGGAGGGGTCGGTCCTTTAAAAGAAGCTTGCACCATTGCCAAAGCGTGTTCCTTAGTGTACCGCCAACGATTCATGCCTGAAAACCACGTGGCTCTCATCAGTCCTCAAACGACCCACTATGTCAAGCGTCAATACTCGGTCAAAGCCCTACGTTGGTTACATTACTTGTGCGACAAGGAAGACAAATGGATTCAGCATGCCCGCAACGCAGGAGGCGAAAAGACCATCGGAACGTATTCGGTCGATGGCTGGGACTTAGAAAACCCCAAGATCGTGTACGAGTTTAACGGTTGCTTATTTCACGGATGTCCCGTCTGTTACCCTGACCGTGACACTAAAAATCAGTTTTTGCAACGAACCATGGAAGACTTGTACCAGGACACTTCTCAGCGACGCCTAAAGTTAGAACAGCAAGGATACCAAGTGGTGGAAATGTGGGAACACGAGTACGATCACCGTTTGAAAACCGATCCCGAGTTTAAACGCCTCGTGGAAAGTTACCAGTTCATGGACCCGCTGAACCCGAGGGATAGTTTGTACGGAGGAAGGACCAATGCCACCTGTTTGCTGTACCAAGCCGACGAAGAGAAAGGAGAAGAAATCAAATACTTGGACGTGTGTTCGCTGTATCCCTACGTGTGCAAATATTGTCGCTTTCCTGTAGGGCACCCGCAATTGTTCACGGAACACATCGACCTGAAAAGCATTCGACAATACGAAGGCTTGATCAAGTGTAAAGTTTTGCCTCCCACGAACCTATACCATCCCGTCTTACCTCACAATTGTCAAGGCAAACTGACGTTTCCCTTGTGCCGTACTTGTGCCGAAACGTGCAACCAGGACCAACCTTGCCATCACAGCCAGGAAGAACGTGCCTTGACGGGAACCTGGGTCAGCGTGGAATTGTTCAAAGCTCTGGACATGGGATACCAACTGTTAGAAGTGTACGAAATTTGCCACTTTCCCAAGACACAACAGTACCACAAGGGTGACCCTACTCAGAAAGGCATTTTCGCCGACTACGTGGATGCCTTTTTGAAACTGAAACAAGAAGCCAGCGGCTATCCTTCCTGGTGTCACACTCCCGAAGACCAAATACAATTCAAAGAGAAATACTACGCACAAGAAGGCATCTCTTTAGACCACATCAAAAAAAACGAAGGCAGGCGATCGTTTGCCAAAGTGATGTTAAATTGCTTGTGGGGTAAAATGGCACAACGACCGTGTTTACCCAAGACGGAATATTTGACAGAACCTTCCCGCTACTTCCAGATGATTCACGACAAAACCAAATACATGAAACACGTGGACGTCGTTCGAGAGGATTTGATCTTGGTCAATTACGAAGAAGATCTGGACTTTGTACAAGACGACCCTTTTGGAAATGTCATCATTGCGGCTTACGTGACAGCTCATGCTCGCTTAAAAATGTACGAAGCTTTAGAACTGTTAGAAGAACGCGTCCTGTACTTTGACACGGACAGTTGCATTTACATCCATCACCCGAGTCGACAGCACCCTGACATCGAAGGAGACCGTTTAGGAGCCTGGACAGACGAGCATCCCGACGACAAGATTCTAAGTTTCGTCAGTGGTGGTCCCAAAAATTACGGCTACGAATACCGGGACAATCAAGGAGAAGTGCACACGACGTGCAAAGTGAAAGGACTGACTCTGAATCATCGTACCAGTCGAGTGGTCAACTTTGGGGTATTGAAAGAAGCCTTGCAATCGGGAGAGGATGGAAACTTTAAAGTGACCACCTATCAACCGAACAAGATTGTACGTTTACCCACTCACCACATCGTCAGTCGACCCTTGGAAAAAGTCTATCAAATTGTATACCAGAAGCGAGTGCGAATTCCCAATCACTTCACCTTACCGTACGGTCACGTCGGTATTGGTCTGTATATGAAAAGGAACCCTAGGCAAGATCGATAGTTCATTGTTCATTGAAGTAACTTACCATGTCGTTGACGAAGAAGAAACCAGATTGGTTAGGAGTCAAATGTTGGACATCACCGAGACCAGGGTTTGGAGGCTTGGACACAAGAGGTGGCCCAGTATGCACGAGAGTTATTCAAGGAAAAAAGTTACTTTTCAACCTGTGTTAGTGACGGTGCCAGAAGAACCCGTCACCCAGGACAGGACTGTCCTGGACAGGCCTGAAAGACCCTTTCGGGAGGACACTTGTGTGACCTTACCCCTACTATGGAACTGGTTAGAACTTTACCCAAAACATGTTGTACAGACACTTGTGTTTATTCCACGTTCATGGTTATCATGTGCCTTTTATTCTTGTACTTAAGCCTTTGGCTTTTATGCATTTTTGTCTTTCGTATTCATGTTTGAAACATTCAATAAACGTGTTCTGAAAAAGTATATAAACTCTTGTCTTGTTTGTTTTTTCGTGTCACAAGTGACATTTCTCACACAATGGCTACCTCTGCTGTCTCTGCTCCCTCTTCCTCTACTCTCAAAGTCATCGACGAACACTTAGATAGTGCCAGTTGGGAGGCTTTGTATCTTCGCCATCCCTTTAACATGCTCATTGCTGGACCTAGCGGTTCAGGCAAAACCGAATTCGTCAAACGTTTGATCGAACATAAGCATCATTTGATCGATCGACCCCCTCAACGAATCGTGTGGTGTTACAAAGAGTGGCAATCGGCGTACAGCCTCTTGCGAGAAAGTCAAGGCGATTCCATCGTGTTTGTGGAAGGCATTCCTAAAGAAGACGACGGCATCGTCTCTGACTCCCGTCTAACCCATTAGGTCATTTTCGACGACATGTTAGGAGAAGACGAAGAAGAAATTAAATTGTGGTTCACGCGCAAAGGGCATCACCGTAATGCCAGTGTCGTTTACATCACCCAAAATTTGTTTCAACAAAGTAAAGCCCATCGCACCATCAGTCTCAATGCGCATTACGTGGTCTTGTTTAAAAGCCCTCGAGATAAATCGCAAGTGCAAGTCTTAGCCAAACAGTTAGGAACGCCTTGGCTGACTCAGGCGTACGACGATGCCACTCAAACTCCACACGCCTATTTACTCGTCGATTTGAAACCTACGACTCCCGAGGATTTGCGATTTCGTACCCACTTGTTTCACCACTGGTGCCAAGACGGAGGGCCTGTCCTGTACACGTCTCCGTCCTCGACTTCATTTCACTCCCCATAAAAAAATCTATAAAAACCTCAGGCCCTTTTTCGTCTGTCTCACTCTCAGTGCGAACATGACGTCCCTTCAGTCGCATCTTCCCGTCAAATTGATTCGTGCCTTGTATGGCATCAGTCGAGAAAAAGATCCACAAACACGAGCTCGTGTCTAAGAAGCTAGTCTCAAAGAAGTCTTACGATGGTTCACGGTGACGGCACTTCAATTACTCCAAGGAATCATTCAAATTCCTCATCAAACCAAACGCTTTTTCGATCGAAACAAAGTCGCTTTGGTCCAACTGGCCGATCCCCGCATCGACACTAAAAACCAAAAAACAAATTATTTTGAAACCTGGAGGGAGCGGTACTCTAGGAGGGGTCATCATTCGCTCACTCTTAAGATGGGATCCTAATGCCCCCAAAGTTATCCCCAAGACAAAAGTCCAACGAAGCCCCAAGAAGAAAAAGACCAGGTCCCCAAGGAGAATTTCTCCAGTGGCAGGACCCTCCTCTGACCAGACACCACCACCACCCCGGAAAAAGAAAAGAAGCCCCCAGAAAAAGAAAAGTCCACAGAAAACCAGTCGCAAGAGAGGCACTTCGGCCAGGACGCAACCTTACACTCGCAAACCACGACCTGCCACGGTGGTGACTGCGTCTCCGGCAGCTTCACGTTTGTCCACTTCTCCGTTAATGACACCCAGAACTGAAGAGTACTTGGAGACGTTGATCACACCAAGAACTTCTCCGTTGATGACCCCCAAACGAACTTCCCCAGTGGCAGGACCTTCCAATTTAGTGGCAGTGGCTGCTGCTCACAAAGTACCTTCTCCAAAAAATCAAAGTTCAAGAAAGATCGGGCATGTTACAAAGTTTGCTGGATTTGTCCAAGCAAGAACTGGCTCGATTTAGTCCGTTACGTACCCCTGCACGACGTGTCATGCCTGTCCTCAAACTAATACGACGTAAAGACAATCAGTGGCGACGCGTTCCAGTATAAAAAACGCCTGTGACCAAGTCGGGTATCAGTGTTTTTTGGTGCTCCTGAAGACTCAAAGATGTCACCCTCCAGAAAACCCCAAGGAAAGAAAAGGAAAGGACTGCCACCACGTTTAGCCAAACATGGGGACATGTTATCTGTCCTGTCCAAAGCTTCTCCACCCCTACGAAAAAAACTAATTCAAACAGCCTCCAAAGAGGTCATCGATACCGTGTGCGAATGTTGTTTGAACGTCTTGAAAGGCACGATCCCTTTGTCCAAACACCAGAAACAATGCTTAGGCAAACATCGTCACGTTCTTCGCCAAATGGTTCAAAAGAAAATTCCCATTCGTCAAAAAAAGATGTTAGTGCAACGTGGAGGTATTTTACCTCTCTTGTTAGGCCCCATACTGAAAGGTGTCTTCGGAACCATGTTGGGAGGACTGGTGGGAGCAAGATAAAAAGGCCCTCAGAAGTCCCAAGATCTCAGAATCGACCCCTGACAACCCCATGGAAGGACGAAAACTAGCTTTAGTGCCTTACAAACGATGGATGGAATACCATCGGTGGCAAGAACAACGCACCCCGCATTTACCTCCCAATCCCCATTTGAGCGAGATGTCCCAGTTACAACATGAATTGCAGTCCTTGATGGATCGCCAAGATTTGTCCGAAACAGAAAAATCGAAAAAGTACGGTCAACTCTTGCAACGACTGCAACTCTTTCACCAGAAAGCTTTAGACGAAACAGCTCTACCCACTCTGAAATATTTTAAGACCTTGATGAAAAGTCCAGCACCATCACCAGTACCAGTACCAGTACCACCAGTACCAGTGACCAAGACAGAAAAAGGAGAAGAAGAAGAGCAAGGGTTTCAAACTCCACCAGAAAAAGTACGCAAGTTAACAACACCACCTACCTCCAGAATTGGATGGATTAAAAAGATGATGGCCACCCCTTCTTCCTCACAAGAGAAAAAGAAAGTGAAGACAGAAGTGAAACAAGAACCTATATCCCCCGCTCAGACATCCTTCTCCTCTTCAACACCTATTGCTGGCCGCACACGCAAAGCATTGCAATCCAAGAAAATACCCCAAGAGAAAAAGAGTAGCATCCTCCAAGAGTGGGTGTCTTATTAACACACCAACCGACACAAAAAAAAATGGAAAAAGTCTTAGCCAGCATTTACTACGATCCCTCCCATCCTGCAGGTTACGCAGGAGTTCAAAAATTGTATCGTGCTGCCAAAACGCGACTGAAAAGACTCCGTTTACCTCAAGTGCAACGATGGTTACAAGAACAAGCTACCTACACTTTACACAAACCCATTCGACGCAAGTTTGCCAGAAGTCACACCCGAGTGGAAGGCATCGATCATCAATGGCAAGCCGATTTAGCCGATGTCTCTCATTTGGCCAGCTACAATCGTGGCTACAAATATTTGTTTTGTGTCATCGACGTCTTTTCCAAATTTGCCTGGGTCGTGCCCTTGACTTCCAAATCGAGCAGCGATTTAGTGCGAGCCCTGCAACGAGTGTTGAAACAAAGCGGTCGTCACCCTCTTCGATGGCAAACGGACAAAGGTACCGAATTTCTGAACCAAGCTTTCCAAAAGGAATTAAAGAAACGTGACATTCATTTTTTTACCACCGAGAATCCCGAAACCAAAGCCAGCATCGTGGAACGTTTTCAACGCACTTTGAAAGAACGCATGTGGAAATATTTTACGCATCACCACACTCTGAAGTACATCGACATCTTACCGCACCTGGTGCAAGCGTACAACCAATCTTACCATCGAAGCATCGGACGTGCCCCGCAAGACGTGACTCCCGACAACGAAGTGTTGGTGTTTGAGCGCCTGTTTGGTACGTCCCCGACGAGGGCTGTCCCCAAGAAAAGTGGAGAGTTGGCCGTAGGAGATTGGGTGCGCATTGGCAAAACCAAACGCACTTTCGACAAAGGTTACTTACCTAACTGGACGACCGAATTGTTTCGCGTCACTGGACGAGTGCATGGCCGTCATCCTGCCGTCTATAAATTGGAAGACATGAACGGAGAAGTGCTCAAAGGAACGTTTTATTTGCCCGAGTTACAACGTGTCACCAAAAAAGAAGACGACGTGTACGACATCGAAAGCATTCTCGAACGCAGAACCCGTAAAGTGGGCAAACGACGTGTCAAAGAAGTCAAAGTACGTTGGAAAGGATATCCGCCCAGTTTTGATTCTTGGATCGACGCTTCGCAAGTCATCGACTATAAAAAGAAGTGACCATCATGCCTTTTCACACAGCAGACGCAGCTACGTCGACCACTCCTCCTTCCCCTAGTTCTTCTGTGCAAGATTTACAAAAACAACCCTTGTGGGTGTGGTGTGGAGAACGTGTGCCTAAAACGCAAATCGTCTTTTTCTGCCAAATCTTCGTGGTGTATTGTGTCATCGGGGCAGCCATCGCCAATTTGAGTTTGCAACAAGGAGACAAACAATTGTGGACCATTTTATTGAGCAGTTGCATCGGGTACCTGCTTCCTAATCCCTCCCTGAAATTCACCTCGAACGGGAACCCCGGGAACCTTGTGTCCAGTGCCAGTGCCAGTCACCACTTCAGTCACAACCAGAACCCCATTTTAGACGGAGACACGCCTCTGACGTGCAGTAACCCCTCGGACAGCCACAGAACTCTGGAATTATGAGTCACCAAAGCCAATTTTACTTAACTTTACCCAGTGACAGTTCCATGGAGGTGTTTCCCAAGAACACGTTGTGCTGTTACACGGCCAAATTACCTCAGGCCATCCCCTTAGATCACGAAGCCCATTGGGAAGTGGCTTTAGTAGAAATGATTCACCCGACCCAAGTCCTCAATGTCCTTCCCAATCAAAATTTTTTTGATGTGGAAGTTCATGACGAGCAAATGCAACAGTGGATGGATAGCAATGTCAAATATGACAAGAAAACCCGTACACAAAAGTACACCACCTATCACTTGTTCATTCCCCCAGGCTATTATTTTAGTGGTCAACATTTGGTCAGCACCATAGCCTCCAGGTTAATGTCGTGTTTCTGAAAGCTTTGGAGCATGTAAACAAAAGTGTCACCATGGAGTACCACAAAGCAGCTCGTAGCTTCTTGATGAAATTTGAACGAAGTAAAATCATGTCCATTTTATTTTGTCCTGAATTGTTTGACATGTTGGGCGGAGACATGGACATGAGAAAGGCCATGCTCAAGAAAAACGAATTACCCATCGTTTACGACAACGAGTCTTTTAGCAAGTTATTTCCTGACCCGGTAGAACTGAACCAAGGACTGAATTTGATGTTCGTGTATTCCGATGTGGTGGAGTACAACGTGGTGGGACACACCTCCGTACCGTTACTGCGTGTCATTCCTTTCAAAGTAGATTCTGTCACGAACGCTGACGAAGAAGGTGGAAACACTTACCACGTCCACCGCGAATTTGTCCATCCTCACTATTTGCCTGTCAGTAAGTCGTTTTTGGACACGGTCAACATTGCTATAAAAGGAGATCTGGGACAAAATATTCCATTCACCAAAGGAAAAGTCACGGTGAAACTCCATTTTCGAAAACGGTTCTCTCACGACTCTTAAGTCATGTATCCAGTGTACCGAGGGGTTGCTCGACAGCGAGGACACGGTTTAGGAGACATGTTAAAATCGGCCTTTCGTTCGGTGGCCCCAGTGTTGAAACCGATGGTGACACGAGGATTGCACGCCTTGAAAGATGCGGCACTGACGCAAGGCAAAGAATTTCTCCAAAATGTCATCATCGACAAACAAAACCCTAAAGAAGCCTTCATGAGGGCAGGCAAAAATGTCTTGCTGCAAACGGGCAAAGACATTTTGGGCCGACGAGACACACCTATAAATGCCCTGCACGCTACCGAGTCAGGCATTCAGCAAGGACAAGGCAGAAAGAGACGACGCAGAAAACACCCTTTCACCAGATTTCAAGCGAAAAAGGCCAAGAAAAGAAGAACCGTTCGAGACTTAGACGTTTTCGATTATTGAGAAAAAAGAGACAAAAAAATGATGCACCGAGAATCTTGGGCTTGTTCCAAGACGGAACTGGATCTGTTTGCCATGCCCCCCACGATGATGACGATGCAAGAACCCCAGTGGGTGGAATTTCACCCCGTCTCCTCACTGACCGATTCCGCTCCCATCGAGTTTGAAATCAAAGGACAGCCCGAAGATTACATCGATCTGAATAGCAGTTACTTGTACCTGAAAGTCAAAATTCTAGATAAGACTGGAGGTGCTATAGACGATGAAGCAGTAGCTCCCGTCAACAATTTCATGCATTCCTTGTTCAGTGGAGTGGACTTGTACTTGAATAACAAGCTGGTCAGTAGCAGCATGGATACTTACCCTTATCGTGCCTACCTGGAAAATCTCTTGACGTACGGAATAGATGCCAAGAACACTCATCTCAATGCCTGTGTGGTATGGGAAGCTGACGAACCTACCAAGTTTGAAATATTGGAAACTGATGAAAAGAAAGACAACAATGATGGATTTGTAGAACGAAGAAAGAGAATCACGGGAGCCGACACAAGTTTAGAACTGATGGATCGTTTGCATTTGGACATGTGGTTGCAAGAAAAGTATTTGCTGAACGGGGTGGATGTCCGCCTGAGACTGAATCGTAGCAGTGCCGCTTTCCATTTGATGACTGATAGTGACGGTTACAAAACCAAAATCCTAGAAGCCAGACTCTACGTACGCCGTGTGGAAGTGTTACCTAAAGTGGGAAACGACATCAGTCAGACGTTGAGTAGAACGACTGCCAAGTATCCCATACGACGCGTGGAAGTGAAAACCTTCACCATTCCCAAGGGACAGCGATCCATGATCGAAGATCATCTGTTCCAAGGACAGTTACCCAAACGTTTGATCGTTGGTATCGTCGAGAATACAGCCTTCAACGGAGCTGCCGAAAAAAATCCTTTCTACTTTCAACACTTTGGCGTGTCCAAAATCGAAGTCAGTCGCGATGGCAAGACCTTGTGTACCCGAGCTTTCGAACCTGACTTTACCAAGAAGAATTACTTGAGATCGTACGTGTCCCTGTACGAAGCCACCGGACAGTTAGGAACCAATACCAGTCACGGTATTACGTACGAGGATTATGCAGGAGGCTACGCTTTGTGGGCTTTCGATTTCACTCCAGACCAAGGCAGCGACGAGGGACATTTCCACCCTACAAAATCCGGCCAGATTCGTGTGGAAATTCAGTTTAAAGACCGAGACCCTGATGAAACGGTGAACGTCATCCTGTATGCAGAATTCGATAATACCATAGAAATCAACAGTTTGAGAGAAGTCATCCTAGATTACTAGAAATCATGGAAGACTGTTATCCCTCTTTACCTAATGGAGAAACTTTTAGTGTTGCATTGTTGTTAAAAAATGTTAGAGTTCTTGTTGTTTAGTGTTAAGTGATTTTTGAATAAAAAATGTTGTGTTTTGAAAAAAATTGTTTGATGTTATATTGTTGGATTATTGTTAAAAATGTTAGAGTTGTTGTTTAGTGTTAAGTGATTTTTGAATAAAAAATGTTGCGTTTTGAAAAAAATGCCTTTGTCTTTTGTTTAGCTATAAGAATGTTGGATTGATGCTCTTTCATTTCTTACTATCCCTCTCATGACACTCACTAAACGTTGCGACTCAAAAACCGTGTGGGGGATGTTTTCCTTCACGTCCGCGCTTTGACTTTAAGAACCGGGTTGTTTCCAGTCTAACCATCCATTGTCGACTCATCCTCCTAAGAAGATGTGCTCCAAACTAGCTAAACTCAACGAAGCCTACGTGAATTTGCATAGGGTCAGACACAGTCTGATACCGAAGCCAGAAGAAATAGAGAATGTGAGAATGTTAAAAATCACTGAAGACCTGATAGAAGAGCTCTTCAGAGAAGAAATGAACAGGGAAAAAGAAGAATGGACAGAGAAGTACAGACTTCAGAGACAGCAGCAACAACAACAACAAGAGCAGCAGCAGCAACCTGAATCTGACAGAGGCTTTGTCGATTGCCGTATCGACACCAAAGAGTTCTTCTTTTCTTTCCGAAGAAGCAGACCTATCGCCAGAAAGTCTATCCTCAGAGGACATCGCATTCTTAGAAACTAAAAAAAGAATGCCATAGCAAACAAAAAAAACCAGCCCTTTTCAGGGCTACCCCAATACTCTAGAAAAGAAATAACGATCGATTTGCCAATGTGTTTAGGTAGAGTAGTGTATTAAAATCATGTTTTTTTTGGTGTTTGAGGTGTATATTTGTAGTTAGATTGGATTGCTTTGCGTATGTGGATAGTCTAATGAAGTGATTTATAAAAAAATTTAAAATAGTGATGGGTAGCATAAAAAAGTGAGTGAGTGTTTCTTTTAGGTCCGCGCGTTGTTGTTTTTGGTCATGATGTAGGTAACATCAATTTTATGTTTTTAGGGGGATGTTTTCCTTCACGTCCGCGCTTTCACTATAAATTGAAACTCGCTGGGCAGTGTAGCTACCCTTGTTGATTGATCAACACCAAAAATGAACACGAGACTGTCTAAACTGTTGGAACTTCATGTGCATCTGGAATATGCCAGGCGCCTGTTGAATGAACTGGCCGCGGAAGCCATTGTGGAGGAGGGAAGGATAAGAGAGGAGGAGGAAAGAAGAAAAAAAGAAGAGGAGGAGAGAAGATATAAAGAAGAAGAGGAAAGAAGATACAAAGAGGAGGAGAGAAGAAACAAAGAAGAGGAGGAGAAGGAAAAGAAGAGAAGAAGAATAAATTTCAGAATCCCAGAGAGCGAAAATTGGGATTCTGAAGCGACATATCCTGCCTCTGCTCTCTCCCCCCAAAAAGTAAAAAGTAACTGGGGGATAAGATGTGTATGTGGCGCCAGGCCTGGAAGGTGCCACCATTAACCAGGTGTCCATGAAGTTCCAAAAAAACAGCCCTTTTCAGGGCTACCCAATACTCTAGAAAAGAAATAACGATCGATTTGCCAATGTGTGTAGGTAGAGTAGTGTGAATATAAACACTAACTCTTTTTTAAGATAGTGTGAGGGTATGTGTTTGTGTGTTGGTGCTTGTAAGAGCTAAGGTATGTTTGTGGGAATAGTAGATTATGGGTTTCTTTATTGTTTCTTAGCGTAGGTGAAGAGTATAGTTAGGGTTCTGTAAGCGCTCACGTACGATTGTGTGGATAGTAGATTATGGATTTTGTTTATTGTTTCTTAGCGTATGTGGAGAGTATAGTTTGGGTTTTGTAACCGCTCACGTACGATTGTGTGGATAGTAGATTATGGATTTGTTTATTGTTTCTTAGCGTATGTGTTTGTTTGTTTGTGTTTGTGTGTTTGTGTTTGTACCCGCTCACGTACGATTGTGTGGATAGTAGATTATGGATTTGTTTATTGTTTCTTAGCGTATGTGAAGAGTATAGTTTGGGTTTTGTAAGCGCTCACGTACGATTGTGAGGATAGTAGATTATGGATTTTGTTTATTGTTTCTTAGCGTATGTGTTTGTGTGTTTGTGTTTGTACCCGCTCACGTACGATTGTGTGGATAGTAGATTATGGATTTTGTTTATTGTTTCTTAGCGTATGTGGAGAGTATAGTTTGGGTTTTGTAACCGCTCACGTACGATTGTGTGGATAGTAGATTATGGATTTGTTTATTGTTTCTTAGCGTATGTGTTTGTGTGTTTGTGTTTGTGTGTTTGTGTTTGTACCCGCTCACGTACGATTGTGTGGGTAGTAGATTATGGAGTTGTTTATTGTTTCTTAGCGTATGTGAAGTGTATAGTTTGGGTTTTGTAAGCGCTCACGTACGATTGTGAGGATATTAGATTATGGATTTTGTTTATTGTTTCTTAGCGTATGTGTTTGTGTGTTTGTGTTTGTATCCGCTCACGTACGATTGTGTGGATAGTAGATTATAGATTTGTTTATTGTTTCTTAGCGTATGTGGAGAGTATAGTTTGGGTTTTATTATACGAAATGAAAAAGTAGGGGATGTTTTCCTTCACGTCCGCGCGTTGTTTGGTCATGATCTAGGTAAGATCAATTTTACGTTTTAGGGGGATGTTTTCCTTCACGTACGCGCTTTAAGTATAAGAACCCACAGTATTCGTCGTTCAAACCATTCTGCAAAGAATAAAAAAAGAAGATGGCTTCTAACCAAATGGACAAAATACAAACATTACAAGACGTTTTAGACAACTTAGGAATGATGGAGCAGATGTTGATAAGACTGGTTGAAGACCATTATTGCTATAGTCCCCATCGTGTAAAGATGGAAATTAATAACTTAAAAAAGGTAAAGGACAAGATTAGTGGTGTCATGAAAGAGATAAAGGAGGAGAAGGAGGATGAAGAGGAAAGAACAAGAATAAGCAAATGGAACGAAAAGATTGAAAAAGAAGAAGAAAATGAGAAGAGGAAGAAAGAAGTGGAGAAAGAGAAGAAGAAAGAAGAGCAGGAGAAAAAAAAAGAAAGAAAAGAAGAGAAAGAGTGTTGGAGATAAAATAAGAACTTGGTGGAGAAAAAGAAGAAACTAGAAGCAGAAGAAAACCCAAAGGCCCTTTTCAGGAGCCAGCCATATTTCTCGAAAAGAGATAGCCTTTCCATTGCCTACCCCTTTTTTTAAATTTAAATTTAAAAAAACTTTTTAAAAAAAAAAAAAATATCCCAAAAGCCCAAACTCTATTCCCCATGTTAATTTCCCTTGTCCCTAGGCAGACCCAAACTCTATGTTAAATTCCCATTGTCCCTAGAGTTGCCCACGATTTTTCTCCATGTTAAATTTCCCTTGACGCTAGAGTTGCCCAAGGGGTCTTGTAATGCTAATTCCAATTGACGGTAAAGTGGCCCACTTAACTACTCATGAATCATCGGGTTACAAACAAGATAGATAATGATGTTGCCACTGTTGTGACGAAAAGAATAAACTACCTGTCATGAATCATCGGGTTACAAACAAGATAGATAATGATGTTGCCACTGTTGTGACGAAAAAAATAAACTACCTGTCATGAATCATCGCGTTACAAACAAGATAGATAATGATGTTGCCACTGTTGTGACGAAAAGAATAAACTACCTGTCATGAATCATCGGGTTACAAACAAGATAGATAATGATGTTGCCACTGTTGTGACGAAAAAAATAAACTACCTGTCATGAATCATCGCGTTACAAACAAGATAGATAATGATGTTGCCACTGTTGTGACGAAAAGAATAAACTACCTGTCATGAATCATCGGGTTACAAACAAGATAGATAATGATGTTGCCACTGTTGTGACGAAAAAAATAAACTACCTGTCATGAATCATCGCGTTACAAACAAGATAGATAATGATGTTGCCACTGTTGTGACGAAAAGAATAAACTACCTGTCATGAATCATCGCGGTACAAACAAGATCAATAAGAAATACAATGAAACTCGATAAGCTATCTATAAACAATCATCGGGTTCAAAGAATGTTCGAAAGCAACATGCTGACACTCGATAAACTACCCGTCAAGAATCAAAACTACCCGTCAAGAATCATCGGGTTCAAACAAGGATGAAATAACAATAAAGTGATGCTCAAGAGTCCCAGGATCAGACAAGTTATATCTCTACTTATTCAGCAATGCTAAATGATTAAATTGGATTTATTACTGTATATCATCCTTGTATGTCTGAAACTAATAGTTAAACGCATATGGGACTGGGTAAGCAAAGTTATTTCCATATGTTGCATCAGTTTAACTTTGATTTCTCAAAACAATATCCAAAGTACAACATTCATCATTCTTGCAGACCGTTCTGGATTTATAACATTAATGCAATCATAGTCTAGTTTATTTGATGTAAACAAATATCTGTCTGCAAAAGTGAATAGCTGAATTAATTCCCAATAGGTATCTTCTTTCAAAATCATTTTTTATCTTCTAAGGAATATTAGGACTCTATAGTCGTAAACCAAGTAAAAGAAAAGAGTGAAAGCAAACAAGTTTTGTAAAATTCAACAAATACTTTATTTCTCTATAATACCAAGCTAAAACTGGAAAGAAGGACTTACGGTTTTGCGAATTAAATCGAAAATAATCACAGAATTTCTAACACAAGTCCTAATGAATAAAGTTCTAAGAAAACCTTAATGGTATTCCAAAATAAATCCAACGCTGTAATTGCTGATGTGCCTGTGAGGGCCTTCGTCGTAGTGATGTGCCAACGTTCATGTGTTGAATCACATTAATAGAATCCAAAATATGTCATTATTTGAATTTCACTATTATTCCAATTCTCTTTTTTCCAAGAATGTCCTGAGATAACTTTATATTTTCCGGGAAGAATAAATTGAAATAAATAATTTGAATAAATACATTCCAGCCCAAATTAAAACTGGACACAACATTAATAAAACGTATTCTGCTCAGATCTTACTGCACGAATTAACAATTTCTAGATCAGCAAGATTATATAGATCTCTACTTTACCACATGTCACAATTAACCTTTTTTAAAACAAACTATTACCTATTGGATAAATAACATACTGGAAGATTCCAATGTTTATAAGATAGAAAATTATATTTAGAAGATCTGTTACTAAAATTATAATCTAAGATGTGCTGAGTAACATGCTGAATTTCCAATGTTCTGGACTCATATTGAAATAAACGTTGTTTACGAAACCGAAATTAATTATTCTGGTCAGGTAAATAATGACTTGATTTTGGACAAGGTCATGTCCAAAATATAATAATCCATAGCATATAATGAATAAAAAGGCTAACAAATTGCAAATTATATATATATATATATATATATATATATATATATATATATATATATATATATATATATATTAGGAAGAAAAAACACATGCCGACATTAAAAATGACTTTCAGTGGTAATGTTTACCTTTGTATTTTTATGCGAATCTTATAGCATCATATTTTATTTGTTGTATGCCAGATTTTAAAATTATATATAATGTGAGTCGTCATTTGATTTCAAAACTAAATACTTGTATTTAAATTATGCTCAAAGTGTTATCACTAATATCAAAGTCATTCATGTTTTCATTCAAGGGTAAGATTTCGATTGAGTGATTACCATTCATTATGATTATGACTTGACGAAATGGTTTATTGCTGTACTCATTGTACCCTTTAAAATGTTTTACACTTCATTATTTACTGTAATTATTATCTCAAAGCCACTGACATTTTATGCGCTCAAAAGTCTTTCATCCGCTTTGTCACTCTGAATTAAATTATCAATTAAAATTTCGATAAATATCTGAAAAATGAGATTTATGGAGCATTAAACGCATATTTTCCTATAATTAGACAATGAGAAAAACAGGAATACGTGTACTGAATTTAGGAAGCTATGTCAGCATTGGTGAGAGATCGACGCCAGACATTATATCCCGGTAGAGTTGTCCAGGGAGGTTTTGAAGGAAAGATATTATAGTAATTATTTATCGGGATAATAATAATAATAATAATAATAATAATAATAATAATAATAATAATAATAATAATAGCAATAATACTAATAATAATAATATTAATAATAATAATAATAAAATCATTTTAAAATGTAATTACTTTGGTAGGTATTAGCACAAAATTTGCGTCTGGTACAAAATTAATGATTAAGTGTAATTTTGACATGGTCGCAATGAGAAAGTTAGATCTTTTTCATTTAGGTTAAATTTCCAATACGTTTCTAATTGTAGTATCCAGTGCGTTATGTGTCTGTCCACCCTAGGTCAGATTCAATCGATAACATTTTGAGTAACTCGACTGAATATCCATTCGAGTTGTTGTTGACGACTTTATCGATCACATTGTTGCTAATACGGCTTTCGTGATTATTTATTCGCTTTCAGAAATGTTTCAGCAACATGTTGAGTGGCACAGATCTTGCATGCCAGTAGATGGGTTTTGTTATTGTCTCGACATCCTAACTTCTAGTTGATCGTGTAGTTAACTCATGTAGTCAAACATCTGAAAAATATGGTCTTGGGCATATGTTTTCAAATTGTTTTTGCATGATATGTGCCTGGGCCTGTTCTCTTATTTGAAGTTACTCTAGCACGTACCAGGTGAGCCATGAGAATGTTATGTCTTTGGAACTACTTGAAATAGACCATTGAGACGTTCAGAAGATTCAAAATGGCGCCATTCCTTGAGCATGATCTGTTGTAGGTTTCGGGAATGGGGGTGAAATGTTAGCACGAAGAAAACATACTTGTTGGTTTTCTTAATTTTATACTTCAGGGGTTTTTCTCTGTCGATGAATCTAGTTTGCTCAATGTAGCTCTTCTTCTATCCTCTCTTTCAATGATGAGCATTGAGCTCTCGGAGTCTCTTTACAAAGGTGGCAGGATTAGATCAACTGCTTTTAGTTCGAATGCACAAACTATAAAGGAGATATCTTAGTATGTGCTGTCGGTAGCAGCTTGTCGGGAGTAGATATTGGTGAGTTATTAGGTTTAGAGTATAGGTCAGCTTTATGTTCCCCTCCAAAAGCATAGATTGAGTATCCAAACAGATACTGGATATATTCGATGACTCCGACATAAATTTAATCGTAGGGTGAAACGTTACTGGAGAATTCTACAAATATTTTGAAATGTTATCCTACTTCATTATATTTTGATACTGTACCGTCAATGAATCTACACCAGCTTAGGGGTCTATATAGTGCTTCGTCGAGAAGCTTTTGCCATAGTCTTCCCATGAAAATATTGACATACCTAGGTGCCATTTTAAAGTCCATTGCAATCGCATTAATTTGTAAGTATTCATTATTCAGTACAAGATTGTTAAAACTGAGAACGTGTGTTATAATATGATATGATGTGTATGATATAAACGTACCATATTTCTCTATTAGTGATCACTATCCCATATCTGCAACTCGTAAGCAACAGGGCGTATATACAATACAGATGTTTTAAAAACTTTGCTGAAAATGAATTTCTCACAGAACTATCACAAAACATGAACTCATTAACGTTCTCTAACATAGACTCAGATTATGACTTGACTATCTGGAACCAAAGTTTTCTTACTATCCTAAATAAGCACGCCTCCATATGTATCAAAAGAATTAAACGATCAAAACAACCAGAATGGTATTCAAGTGAAATCGCAAAGGCACAACGCAAACGAAATCGCAAAGGCACAACGCAAACGAAACTACTATCATAAATATAAAGACTTTATTAACTATCGTTTATGGCGGAACAAAGTCAAATCACTTATTGCAAAACGAAAGCACTACTTTTTCAAAGAAGCGATCACCTCAAACTGTGATAAAAGATCCATCTGGAATCACTTGCGAAATTTAACTTCAGTGAAACCTGCACCTCTAGCTGTATGTGAAATTTTAGTTGATGGTAATAGTTATACTGATGAGCTCAATATTGCAAAACAAATAAACTTTTTTTACTAATATATCCCAAACCCTTGACAGGTCTAATCTTACTAATCTTAATTTAGACAAACTTGCTAAATTCGTGGATTAAAGGATACCCGATCATGTTTGTTTCAACATTCCCTTAATAACAATAAATGAAGCTTTTGATATTGTCCAAAACACTTGCAACAACCAAATCAGGTGGTCTAGATCGAATACACCCCAGAACTCTTAAAATGTCGGCTTTATCAATCGGACAATCATTGAAAGAAACAATCAGCTGTAGTATCACTTCGTGTAAATTACCTGAGCCATTTAAGTTAGCAAAAACATTCGCGATTTATTAGGGAAATGAAAATAATGACCCATCCAACTATCGACCCATATCTGTTATATCTGTACTTAAAACAATTATTGAAAAACGTGTCAGCAAGCATATTTTCAGATATCTTCATACGTACCATCTCCTACATAAATCACATTCAGATTTTCGACAGAATCATTCATGTCAAACTGCATTAACAAACTTAGAGACCAACGACTACTAACAGTAGAATCAGGCGAACTTACTATTTCAATATTCATCGATTTTGAAAAACGCATTCAGTTTGGTTGACCATTCGGTGCTCATTAAATAACTTTCAGTCTACAAGTTTTCTCCAAACTCAGTTCCCTGATTCACGTCGTATCTCAGTAACAGACGCCATGTTGTTTACACGGGTAAATACACCTCCGAAAAAAAGCCATATCTTAAGTGGTGTTCCTCAAGGATCTATATTAGGGCCTCTTCTATTTCTACTATTTATCAATGACTTAGCGTTGTATCCAGCGCACTCTAACACTGATCGTTTCGCTGACGACTCCACATCGCAATTATCTAGTAAATCTCTAGACTCTATTAAAAATAAACTTCATTTCTACCTCAACAATATATCAGTTTGGTGTCAGCAAAACAAAATGCATATTAATATCTCTAATACGAAATGTATGACAATCGGAACAAGGCAGTGTCTATCTACTAACATGGATTTACTTCTAACTCAAAATGGCTAAGACGTATATATTCTCAAAAATCAAAAACTTCTTGGCATCCATATTGATCAGTATTTCAGCTGGAATGAACATATCGATCACCTATTTGCAATGGCAGTCAACAGAATAACGCCGTTAAAATTGCTTTCGAAATTTCTACCTCCCCAATCACGTGAACTTTATTATTCGGGATATAAACTACCTTTGATTGATTACGGCTGTACCATGTGGGGTAACACATCCAATTATAATCTGTCCAGAGTTGATAAACTCCAGAAAAGGGTTGCCCGAATAATACTGAAGCTTCCTGTTATGACTCCCTCAAATGTTTTGTTTTCGCGTCTGCAACGGCTACATATACAAAAACGTATTCTTTATTTTAAAGAAATCATGACATATAAGTCTTTAAGTGGTCTATCTCCAGTTTATATATCTAACCTAATTGAACTAAAATCATCAAATACTGAGTGTAATCTCCCATCAACGACTAACAACGATCTCCAGATTCCTTGGTCGAAAACAAATCATTGCACATGCTTATTTACTGTATCAGCACCTATGTATGGAATTCCTTACAAGTGAGGATACCTAATTCAACTTACATTGCTTCTTTTAAATATTAGTAGTGAATAGGGGCACCCTAACCTCAATGCGAATTAGCATTACAGACCCCCCTTGGGCAAACCTAGCCTCAATGGAAATTTAACATGGGAAAAAATCGTGGGCAAACCTAGCCTCAAGGGAAATTGAACATGGGAAAAAAATCATGGGCAACTCTAGCCTCAAGGGGAATTGAAAATGGAACAGGGTCGGGACCCTATTTTAATACGGTCCCGACCTGATGAGTTTATGGAAAGGGAACAGGCGAAAATTGAAACAGGGAGGGTCTCTATTTTTTGTTTTTAATAAAAAAATAAAATAAATATGGCTAGGCAATTGAAAGTCTATCTCTTTTCGAGAGATTGGAGTGGCCCTGAAAAGGGCCTTTGGGTTTCTTCTTCTTCTAACTCCTTAACTTCTTTATCCATCCCCTTATTTTTTCCATCATTCCTTTCTTCTTCTTCTTTTCATTTTCCGGTATCCAGTCCGGGTGACCCATGGCTCGGAACTTCTGTTGGGTTTTCATCCAGTTAGCGTTTAGTTTCTCTAGTTCTTCCTTTTTCTTTATATTTTCTTCTTCTTTTCTTTCCTTAGACCACTTTCTTTGATGTTCTTGACCTCTTCGGTCAGCACTTTCCTCATTACTTCTTCCGCTTTCTTAAGCTTGTCTAAACCCCACTTCACAAAAGACCAATCTATCCATTCTACAATGTCTTCTAAAAAACACCTTACACTCGTCACATAAACTATGGCTTCTTTCAACTTGCCCACTTTCACATACGGTGGGTTAATGAAACCTCTGACTCTCTTCTCCTCATCCTCTATCATTTCTTTCACAATATCGATGGCTAAGTGGAGGATGGTTACTTGTCTTGAGACGAAGCCTTTTGTCACTGCATACCTCCATTCATGTTCAAGCCTTTCTGCTACATTCAATCCATCCACCATCCAATACCAACTTCCCATAAGGTTGTTATCCAAAGCTGAAGCTACTGGCATCTTCTTGTTTGCTTATTCCGTGGAATGGGCTCCAATGGCAAACACTTTTAGTTTTTATAGTTAAAGTGCGGACGTGAAGTAAAACATCCCCTTAAAACGTAAAATTGATCTTACCTAGATCATGACCAAACAACGGGCGGACGTGAAGGAAAACATCCCCCTACTTTTCTCATTTCATATAATATACTATTCACATAAGTGAAGCAGCAATAAACAAACCCCAAATCTACTATTCACACACGCAAAACATTAAAATGAAACCCAAATCTACTATCCACATAAACATACGTGAGCGCTTACAAACAAACACACACACACACATACACACACACACACACACACAAGAAAAAAGAGTCAGTGTTTATATTCACACTACTCTACCTACACACATTGGCAAATCGATTGTTATTTCTTTTCTAAACGTTTGGGTAGCCCTGAAAAGGGCTGTTTGGTTTTGAACTCCAGTGACACCTGGTTAATAATGGCACCTTCCAGGCCTGGCACCACACACACATCTTCTTCCCCAGTCTCCTTTTACCTTGTTTCTTGTGAGTGCAGAGGCGGGATAAGTGGCTTCAGAATCTCAGTCTTCTGTCTCTGGGATTCTGAAATTTCCTCTCTCCTTTTCTTCCTCTTCTTTGTTTCTTCTCTCCTCCTCTTCTTTGTTTCTTCTCTCCTCCTCTTTCATCCTTCCCTCTTCTACTAGGGCCTCTGCAGCCAGCTCATTCACTATACCCCTGGCATATTCCAGGTGTACATGAAGTTCAAGCAGTTTTGCTAGTCTGGTGTTCATTCTCTTGATCAATCATCAAGGGTAGTTAGACTTCCGAGCGAACTTCAATTTATACTAAAAGTGCGGACGTGAAGGAAAACATCCCCTAAAACAAAATTGTTAGTTAGTTAGTTGGATTATAGTGGTTTTCGTTCTTTTGAACATGTACCACTTGTTTATTCACGCACTGCGTGATTTTTAATTACTCCTGGGTGAAGGAAAAGGAGCCTCATCTCCCAGGCTTTTATGTACTCAAAGAGTACTTTTTAATTTAGCCAAACAGGTGTAGGACTAACTAGTCCTTAACAACCTGACTGAAAGGCTAATAAACATGAGTGGGAATAGTCACACCACACACTCGTGTTTCTTAGTAGGATCGAAATGCCCCAGGTGTCAAACCAAGCAGTATGTGACTCCCGCTACGATTGATCGGCAGCGATGACGTCACATTAGGACACCTGGTCTTGTGGCATTGACGAAGTGGCCCGCTTTTTTGATATCATCAATTGCCTTTCCCAGTCCGATATTCCGGTAGACAGAGCCTAAAATTGATCTTACCTAGATCATGACCAAACAACGCGGGGACCAAAAAGTAACACTCACTCACTTTTTTATACTACCCATTATTAATTAAAAAATTTTCATTAATCACTTCAATATACCATTCACATACGCAAAGCAATCAAATCAAACCCCAAATCTACTCTCCACGCACGTCAAACAGCAAAAAAAACATGATCATCATCTACTATCGACACAAACACATACACTCACACCACAAAAGAGTCAGTGTTTATATTCATACTACTCTACATACACACATTGGCAAATCGATTGTTATTTCTTTTCTAGAGTATTGGGTAGCCCTGAAAAGGGCTGGTTTCTTTTTTTGTTTGCTATGGCAATCTTTTAGTTTCTAAGAATGCGACGTCCTCTGAGGATAGACTTTCTGATGATAGGTATGCTTCTTCGGAAAGAGAAGAAGAACTCTTTGGTGTCGATACGACAATCGACAAAGCCTCTGTCAGGTTCAGGTTGCTGTTGCTGCTGTCTCTGAAGTCTGTACTTCTCCGTCCATTCTTCTTTCTTTCTGTTCACTTCTTCTCTCAAGAGCTCTTCTATCAGGTCTTCAGTGACTTTTAGCATTCTCACATTCTCTATCTCTTCTGGTTTCGGTATCAGACTATGTCTAACCCTATGCAAATTCACGTAGGCTTCGTTTAGCTTAGCTAGTTTGGAGCACATCTTCGTAGGAGGATGAGTCGACAATGGATGGTTAGACTGGAAACTACCCCGATTCTTAAAGTCAAAGCGCGGACGTGAAGGAAAACATCCCTGTACGATTTTCGAGCCGGAACGATCAATGCGTGTCATAAGAGAGATAGAAAGAAGTCAAAGAGCATGAATCAACATTCTTATAGCCAAACAAAAGACAAAGGCATTTTTTTCAAAAACACAACATTTTTTATTCAAAAATCACTTAACACTAACCAACAACTCTAACATTTTTTAACAATAATCCAACAATATAAAATCAAATAATTTTTTCAAATCTCAAACATTTTTTCAATTCACACTCTACTTTAAACAGGGTTGGCAACGTTGTGAATGAAATTGTGATTTCCACAGTTGGAAGTCATTAGGCCATTGATGGACACTACGTTTCCTAGCTAGAGACAAAAGATAAGCATAATGGTCACAAAACTATTGATCTACTTTCACATCATTTCTAGAAGAAGAACGAGGATCAAAATGAGTCACTAAATGTTCTAAGGAATAGCCCAGGCTGCGATGATACAGAAAATACACACAATATTGTCCACACACCAAGGAATCTGTGCCATGTAATTTCACATTATTGAATCGGGTGGTCTGAGCATTTCTTCTCATAAAGTCAATGATATCGTCTTCCAAAGGAGGCAATCCGTACGAATCGAAATATTCCACACATCCTTCTTGAGGAAAGTAGACGGTTACCCAGTGGGTTCCTGGGAGATGACTGTCGTCCGTGTTGATCACATAAGCTAGATGGTCTTGAGGTTTGTGATGAGGGAGTTCATCTTTAGCACAGACGACAGGATTCCAAGAAGCCGTGTACGAGCTGTGGTTCAAAAGGTAATAAAGTTCCCAGGTATCCATTGATTTGTGTTGTTTTTTTCTTCACAGGTAATGATAAGTCATCAATTCGATCCTGACTTTTTGCTTGAAAATGTTTGACAAGTAAAAGGCGTTTGGCTCCGACTTCTTATTCTGGTCAAAGAGAGATTCGATGCGACGGCGCTCCAGAGAAGTTAATGGAGGAGTAGAATGTTTATCCAAGCCTTTATACCACTCGTTCAACACGAATTCTATCTCGATGACACCCCAAGCTTTGTCCAGATATTCGTCCAATTTTTCTTCTTGGCTCAACATCAGACATTTGTCGTGTTGAATTTGACTGGGATGATCGTTGTGACATCCATAGCACTCTTCCTTGATCAATTCTTTCATTACATCTGTCAGGAATGTCGCAAAACAGGAGACTAAATGGGCTTCTTGTTCTGGCCATCTCGACTTCATCATGATAACTTCTTCGTCTTGGGATTCTTCTTCTTCTTCCACAGTCTCCTCACATTCCATCTCCAAAGTTTCTCCACTAGGTAAAGAGGGATAACAGTCTTCCATAGCTTTTAATAGTCTAGAATGACTTCTCTCAAACTGTTGATTTATATGGTATTATCGAATTCTGCATACAGGATAACGTTCACTGTCTCTTTCAGTGGTTCTGTAAACTGAAGTTCCACACGAATCTGGCCTGATTTTATAGTGTGAAAATGTCCCTCGTCGCTGCCTTGGTCTGGAGTGAAATCGAAAGCCCACAAAGCATAACCTCCTGCGTAATCTTCGTACGTAATGCCGTGACTGGTGTTGGTCCCTAATTGTCCGGTGGCTTCGTACAGGGACAAGTACGATCTCAAGTAATTCTTGTTGGTAAGTCAGGTTCGAAAGGTCTGGTACACAAGGTCTTGCCATTGCGACTGACTTCGATTTTCTTCACGTTGAAGTGTTTAAACTTAAAAGGATTTTCAGTGAAGGCTCCGTTGAAGACTGAATTCTTGACCATACCAAGGATAAAACGCTTGGGTAACTGTCCTTGAAATAGATGATCTTCGATTATGGATTGATGGTTAGCGGAAATGGTGAACGTTTTCACTTCCACGCGTCGTATGGGTTACTTGGTGGTCGTTCTGCTCAAAGTGTTACTGATGTCGTTTCCCACTTTAGGTAACACTTCCACGCGTCGTACGTAGAGTTTGGCCTCATCGATTTTGCTTTTGGGGTTGACGCCAGCACTATCAGCCAACAAATGAAAAGCGGTACTGCTACGATTCAGTCTCAAGCGAACATTTACACCGTTCAGCAAATATTTCTCTTGCAACCACATGTCCAAATGCAAATGATCCATCAGTTCTAAATTCTTTCCATTTAATATTTTGTCTCTTCGTTCTTCAAATCTCTCATTGTGTGGTAATTTGCTTCAATCAGGTTCGGATCGTTAAACTCGCCCGCATCGTCAGGTTCCCATAACACGCAGGCATTGAGATGAGTATTCTTGGCGTCTATTCCGTATGTCAAGAGATTTTCCAGGTAGGCACGATAAGGGTAAGTATCCATGCTGCTGCTGACCAGTTTGTGATTCAAGTACAAATCCATTGAGCTGAACAAGGAATGCATGAAATTGTTGACGGGAGCTACTTTCTCGTCCACTATAGTATCTCCTCCCTTATCTAGAACTTTGACTTTCAATTACAAGTAACTACTATTCAGATCGATCTAATCTTCGGGCTGTCCCTTGATTTCAAACTCGATGGGAGCGGAATCTGTCAATGAGGAGACAGGGTGAAATTCCACCCATTGGGATTCTTGCATCGTCATCATGGTAGGTGGCATGGCAAACAGATCCAGTTCCGACTTGGAACAAGCGAATGACTCTCGGTGCATCATTTTTTTCTGTGTCTCAATGATCGAAAACGTCTAAGTCTCGAACGGTTCTTCTTTTCTTTGTCTTTCTAGCTTTAGACGTGTGAAGTCTGGTGAAAGGGTGTTTTCTTCGTCGTCTCTTTCTGCCTTGTCCTTGCTGAATGCCTGACTCGGTAGCGTGCAGGGCATTTATAGGTGTTTCTCGTCGGCCCAAAAGGTCTTTGCCCGTTTGCAGCAAGACATTTTTGCCTGCCCTCATGAAGGCTTCTTTAGGGTTTTGTTTGTCGATGATGACATTTTGGAGAAATTCTTTGCCTTGCGTCAGTGCCGCATCTTTCAAGGCGTGCAATCCGCGTGTCACCATCGGTTTCAACACCGGGGCCACCGAACGAAAGGCCGATTTTAGCATATCTCCTAAACCGTGTCCTCGCTGTCGAGCCACCCCTCGGTACACTGGATACATGACTTACTTACGAGTCGTGAGAGAACCGTTTTCGAAAATGAAGTTTCACCGTGACTTTTCCTTTGGTGAATGGAATATTTTGTCCCAAATCTTCTTTTATAGCAATGTTGACCGTGTCCAAATACGACTTGCTGACGGGCAAATAATGAGGATGTACAAATTCGCGGTGAACGTGATAAGTGTTTCCACTTTCCTGGTCATCGTTCATGGCAGAATTCACTTTGAAAGGAATGACACGGAGTAACGGTACGGAGGTGTGTCCCACCACGTTGTACTCCACCACATCGGAGTACACGAAGATCAAATTCAGTCCCTGGTTCAGTTCTACCGGGAAACGAAAATACCTCGCAAAATGCGCATTGTTCTCAATGTCTGCCATGTGAATCTTTTTGGTCTGCTTATCCGTGACCATATTGATATCTCCACCCAAAATGTCATACAATTCAGGGCAAAATTTAATACATATACTTTTTTCCTCACTTTCAAACTTGATGAGTAGACGGTGAGACAGTTTGTGGTACTCAATGGTGACACGTTTATTTAGTTTGGTCAGAACCTTGTCAAATGTTGCATAGAATTTGTCAGCGATGGCCTCCACCAGACGTTGACCACTAAAATAATGGCCTAGGTTAATTTTAAAGTGATAAACGTAAAAAGGAGGAGAAGGGTCACTGCTGCTACGGGTTATTAGGGCCTGCGGAAGTGATTTATGTTGAGGAGTGGTCATCATGGTTTGCTGCACCGTTGGGTCCAGAATTTCGACGTCAAAAGTGTTTTGAGTTTCAGTGATGTTTTTGATTTGTGTTGGGTAAATTATTTCTACCAAAGCCACTTCCCAATGGGCTTCGTGATCTCATGGGATGGCCTGAGGTAATTTGGCCGTATAACAGCACAACGTGTTGTGGGGAAACGCCTAAATGGAACTGTCACTGGGTAAGGTTAAGTAAAATTGGTTTTGGTGACTCATAATTCCAGAGTTCTGTGGCTGTCCGAGGGGTTACTGGACGTCAGAGGCGTGTCTCCGGCCAAAATGGAGTTGTTATTGTGGTTGGAGTGGTGACTGCACTGGCACTGGACACAAGGTTCCCGTGGTTCCCGTCCGAGGAGAATTTCAGGAAGGGATTGGGAAGCAGGTAACCGATGCAACTGCTCAATAAAATGGTCCACAATTGTTTGTCTCCTTGTTGCAAACTCAAATTGGTGATGACTGCCCCGATGACACAATCCACCACGAAGATTTGGCAGAAAAAGACGATTTGCGTTTTAGGCACACGTTCTCCACACCACACCCACAAGGGTTGTTTCTGTAAATCTTGCAGAGAAGGACTGGGTGAAGGAGTGGTCGACGTAGCTGCGTCTGTGTGAAAGGGCATGATGGTCGCTTCTTTTTATAGTCGATGACTTGCGAAGCGTCGATCCAAGAATCAAAACTGGGTGGATATCCTTTCCAACGTACTTTCACTTCTTTGACACGTCGTTTGCCCACTTTACGGGTTCTGCGTTCGAGAATGTTTTCGATGTCGTACACGTCGTCTTCTTTTTTGGCGACACGTTGTAACTCGGGCAAATAAAACGTTCCTTTGAGCACTTCTCCGTTCATGTCTTCCAATTTATAGACGGCAGGATGACGGCCATGCACTCGTCCAGTGACACGAAACAATTCGGTCGTCCAGTTAGGTAAGTAACCTTTGTCGAAAGTGCGTTTGGTTTTGCCAATGCGCACCCAATCTCCTATGGTCAACTCTCCACTTTTCTTGGGGACAGCCCTCGTCGGGGACGTACCAAACAGGCGCTCAAACACCAACACTTCGTTGTCAGGAGTCACTTCTTGCAGGGCACGTCCGATGCTTCGATGGTAAGATTGGTTGTACGCTTGAACCAGGTGCGGTAAGATGTCGATGTACTTCAGAGTGTGGTGATGCGTAAAATATTTCCACATGCGTTCTTTCAAAGTGCGTTGAAAACGTTCCACGATGCTGCCTTTGGTTTCGGGATTCTCGGTGGTAAAAAAATGAATGTCACGTTTCTTTAATTCTTTTTGGAAAGCTTGGTTCAGAAATTCGGTACCTTTGTCCGTTTGCCATCGAAGAGGGTGATGACCGCTTTGTTTCAACACCCGTTGCAGGGCTCGCACTAACTCGCTGCTCGATTTGGAAGTCAAGGGCACGACCAAGGCAAATTTGGAAAAGACGTCGATGACACAAAACAAATATTTGTAGCCACGATTGTAGCTGGCCAAATGAGAGACATCGGCTAAATCGGCTTGCCATTGATGATCGATGCCTTCCACTCCGGTGCGACTTCCGGAAAACTTGCGTCGAATGGGTTTGTGTAAAGTCTAAGTAGCTTGTTCTTGTAACCATCGTTGCACTTGAGGTAAACGGAGACTTTTCAGTCGAGGTTTGGCAGCACGATACAATTTTTGAACTCCTGCGTAACCTGCAGGATGGGAGGTATCGTAGTAAATGCTGGCTAAGACTTTTTCCATTTTTGTTTGTTTGTGTCTTAATAAGGCACCCACTCTTGGAAGATGCTACTCTTTTTCTCTTGGGGTACTTTCTTGGATTGCAATGCTTTGCGTGTGCGACCGGCAATAGGTGTTGAGGAGGAGGAGGAGGATGTCGGAACAGGGGATATTTTTTCTTGTTTCACTTCTGTCTTCACTTTCTTTTTCTCTTGTGATGAAGAAGGGGTGATCATCATCTTTTTAATCCATCCAATTCTGGAGGTAGGTGGTGTTGTTAAATTGCGTACTTTTTCTGGTGGAGTTTGAAACCCTTCCTCTTCTTCTTCTTCTCCTTTTTCTGTCTTGGTCACTGGTAGTGGTGGTGGTAGTGGTAATGGTGATGGTGCTGGACTTTTCATCAAGGTCTTAAAATCTTTCAGAGTGGGTAGAGATGTTTCGTCAAAAGCTTTCTGGTGAAAGAGTTGCAGTCATTGCAAGAGTTGACCATACTTTTGCGAATTTTCTGTTTCGGACAAATCTTGGCGATCCATCAAGGACTGCAATTCGTGTTGTAAGTGGGACATCTCGCTCAAATGGGGATTGGGAGGTAAATGCGGGGTGAGTTTTTCTTGCCACCGATGGTATTCCATCCATCGTTTGTAAGGCACTAAAGCTAGTTTTCGTCCTTCCATGGGGTTGTCAGGGGTCGATTCTGAGATCTTGGGACTTCAGATGGCCTTTTTATCTTGCTCCCACCAGTCCTCCCAATAGGTTCCCAAGACTCCTTTCAGTAAGGGACCTAACAAGAGGGGTAAAATGCCTCCACGTTGGACCAACATCTTCTTTTTTTGACGAAGGGGAATTTTCTTTTGAACCATTTGGCGCAGAACGTGACGATGTTTGCCTAAGTATTGTTTCTGGTGTTTGGACAAAGGGATCGTGCCTTTCAAGACGTTCAAACAACATTCGCACACGGTATCGATGACGTCTTTGGAGGCTGATTGAATGAGTTTTTTTCGTAGAGGTGGAGAAGCTTTGGACAGGACAAATAACATGTCCCCTTGTTTGACTAAACGAGGAGGCAGTCCTTTCCTTTTCTTTCCTTGGGGTTGTTTAGAAGAGGGATGTTTTCTGGAGGGTGACATCTTTGAGTCTTCAGCACCAAAAACACTGCTACCCCGACTTGGTCAAAGTGATCGTGCCCCTTGTTTGACTAAACGAGGAGGCAGTCCTTTCCTTTTCTTTCCTTGGGGTTGTTTAGAAGAGGGATGTTTTCTGGAGGGTGACATCTTTGAGTATTCAGCACCAAAAACACTGATACCCCGACTTGGTCACAGGCCTTTTTTATACTGGAACGCGTCGCCACTCATTGTCTTTACGTCGTATCAACTTGAGGACAGGCATGACACGTCGTGCAGGGGTACGTAACGGACTAAATCGAGCCAGTTCTTGCTTGGACAAATCCAGTAAACTTTGTAACATGCCCGATCTTTCTTGGACTTTGATTTTGGGAGAAGATACTTTGTGAGCAGCAGCCACTGCCAATAAATTGGAGGGTCCTGCCACTGGGGAAGTTCTTGGGGTCATCAACGGAGAAGTTCTTGGTGTAATCAACGTCTCCAAATACTCTTCAGTTCTTGGTGACATCAACGGGTAAGTGAATGAACCTGAGGCTACCGGAGACGCGGTCACCGCCTTTGCAGGTCGTGGTTTGCGAGTGTAAGGTTGCGTCCTGGCCGAAGTGCCTCTCTTGCGACTAGTTTTCTTCTGTGGACTTTTCTTTTTCTGGGGACTTTTTCTCTGTTTCTTTTTCTGGGGGCTTCTTTTCTTTTTCCGGGGAGGTGTCTGGTAAGAGGAGGGTCCCGCCACTGGAGAAGTTCTTGGAGACACGGGTCTCCTTGTGAATTTGGTCTTTTTCTTCTTCTTGGAACTTCGTTTGACTTTTTTCTTGGGGAGAACTTTGGGGGCATTAGGATCCCATCTTAAGAGAGAGCAAACGATGACCCCTCCTAGAGTACCGCTCCCTCCAGGTTTCAAGATGATTTGTTTTTTGGTTTGAGTGTCGATGCGGGGATCGGCCAGTTGGGTCACAGCGACTTTGTTTCGATCAAAAAAGCGTTTGGTTTGATGAGAAATCTGAATGATCCCTTGGAGTAATTGACGTGCCGTCACCGTGAACCATCGTAAGACTTCTTTGAGACTAGCTTCTAAGACACGAGCTCGTATTTGTGGATTTTGTTCTCGACTGATGCCATACAAGGCACGAATCAATTTGACGGGAAGATGCGACTGAAGGGATGTCATGTTCAAACTGTGTGAGACAGACGAAAAGTGTCTGAGGTTTTTATAGATTTTTTTGTGGAATGAAAGTCGAGGACGGAGACGTGTACAGGACAGGCCCTCCGTCTTGGCACCAGTGGTGAAACAAGTGGGTACGAAATCGCAAATCATCGGGGGTCGTAGGTTTCAAATCGACGAGTAAATAGGCGTGTGGAGTTTGAGTGGCATCGTCGTACTCCCGAGTCAGCCAAGGTGTTCCTAACTGTTTGGCTAAGACTTGCACTTGCGATTTATCTCGAGGGCTTTTAAACAAGATCACGTAATGCGCATTGAGACTGATGATGCGACGGGCTTTACTTTGTTGAAACAAATTTTGGGTGATGTAAACGACACTGGCATTACGATGATGCACTTTGCGCGTGAACCACAGTTTAATTTCTTCTTCGTCTTCTCCTAACATGTCGTCGAAAATGACCAAATGGGCTTGACGGGAGTCAGAGACGATCCCGTCGTCTTCTTTAGGAATGCCTTCCACAAACACGATGGAATCGCCTTGACTTTTTCGCAAGAGGCTGTACGCCGATTGCCACTCTTTGTAACACCACACGATGCGTTCAGGTGGTCGATCGATCAAATGATGTTTATGTTCGATCAAGCGTTTGACGAATTCGGTTTTGCCTGAACCGATAGGTCCAGCAATGAGCATGTTAAAGGGATGGCGAAGATATAAAACCTCCCAACTGGCACGATCTAAGTGTTCGTCGATGACTTTGACAGTGGAGGAAGAGGGAGCAGAGACAGCAGAGGTAGCCATAGTGTGAGGAATGTCACTTGTGACACGAAAACAGACAAGAAGAGAGTTTATATACTTTGTTCAGGACACGTTTATTGAATGTTTTAAGCATGAACACGAAAGACAAAAATATATAAAAGCAAAGGCTTATGTACAACGATAAAAGGCACATGATAATCATTAACGTGGAATAAACACAAGTGTCTGTACAACATATTTTGGGTAAAGTTCTGACCAGTTCTATAAGGGGTAAGGTCAGACAAGTGTCCTCCCGAAAGGGTCTTTCAGGCCTGTCCACGACAGTCCTGTCCTGGGTGACGGCTTCTTTTGACACCATCACTAACACAGGTTGAAAAGTGACTTTTGTCTTTGGACGTTGAAAGGAAGGATCACAACTCTCGAGCATACTGGGCCACTTCTTGGGTCCAAGCCTCAAAATCCCATTTTTTCCAGGCACGGACATCTGTCCAATGGGGGTGTAAGTCACAAGCTACACACACATCGTCATACACGTCTTGGATAGCTAAAAGCTGACGAATCTTTTTTTCCCGTAGAG
This sequence comes from Sinohyriopsis cumingii, assembly GCA_028554795.2. Taxonomy (NCBI): domain Eukaryota; kingdom Metazoa; phylum Mollusca; class Bivalvia; order Unionida; family Unionidae; genus Sinohyriopsis; species Sinohyriopsis cumingii. Next base: position 9,612,903 of record CM068842.1, on the reverse strand, counting down.
GTCGAGAAGTATCCAGATGAAAACGTAAGGCTTTGAGCAAAAGGGGTGGTAAATACTGTTCGTAAAGAGTCCACAAGGAATCGGCTGGTAAACGAAATCCCAGAAAACAAGTCACTAAGACACACACTATGCGTCGTCCCAAAATGATTGGATACAGTTCTTGTAATAATCGATGGTAATGATCCACGGTTTGAATATGGTCATTGGGTTCCTCCCACGGAATCTGTTCAATTACATGTGATAAAAGTCGTGGCATGGCAGCCTGTTTTTTATAGTCTCTTTGTTTCGGAAACAATACACGTACTTTCTAGCCAGAGATCTTCGTTCTCCAGTAGGGAATCTAAATCTTGCATACAGTAACCTAAACGTCAGAGTTTGCTTAGAAGTTTCCTCTTCCGCTAAGTAGATTCCACGTAAAATATGTTGGTGAATCTCGAAGTAACCAAAATGATGAACACGTGGATCATCGGAGCTCTGGAAGTATTGACCACTGAAACAATTTTTGACTAATCAGTTCTCTTATACCATTCAGGTACCAGTGGTTAAAGATCTGGTGACGTAACGGATGCAACTGTTCTTTACGTTTAACTTGTCTTTTGACCAGCTCTCGGTAAATGCGTTCTCTCAACTCCACAGGCAAAGCACGAATGTTCTCTTGTAAAGTATCCATCAATAGGTCATACTAAATCCTCTTTTGTCTGACACAAGAAATGTACCGTTTGCACAGAAATGGTTTTACTTCATTGTCGAATTTAAATCGTTTAGTTACTAATTTACACATTACAATTCGTTCAGAAGTTTCCTCTTTCACTAAGTTGACATTGTATACAAGATGTTGGTAATTCGTTAACTCTTCCTCTGGAATTCGATGCAGTAAGTTTACAATGTAGTAGATAGAATCATCCATACCAAACCAATTCTTTTTATAAACAGGGGGTCGTTGATCAATGTCTGTCCAATGGAATACTTTCAACTCAATTAGTCCTTGTATAGCATTCAGGTACCAGTGATTAAACATCTGGTGACGTAATGGATGCAATTGTTCCTTACGTTTCACTTGTATTTTGACCAGCTCTCGGTAAATGCGTTCTCTCAACTCCACAGGCAAAGCACGAATGTTCTCTTGTAAAGTATCCATAAACAGATTATGGTAAGTTACTTCAATGTCTCGGTCCCACGAAGGGTAAGTAATGACAATTCGGTGACCATCGAGCATGTTCTACGTAGGCCGAATCTTGCGGTTCCCAGTGGTGAAGTGACACAAGGCAACTAAAGCACTTGACATTATCTCCTTCGCCCAAATAGAACAATCATTATCTGGCTAATTCTTCGGGGGGCGGTCCTCCCAGATACTTAGGCCATTTTCCTTTGAACGATTGAAGACGATTTTCAAAGTCGCAGTATTCCGACCAACGCACAGGAAACGAATATTCGTCGTTCACAGGTTCGTTTCGATCAGGGTTGGGTGACATGAACAGGAGTTTGCTCAGGGCTGGATGACATCCATAGGGAGGTAGACGTGAAGGTGAACATCCACCTTTAAAACGAAACCCAGTAAAATGTCCAAGTGGACGAGCGGCATCGCTTTCGCATCCCTCAGGTTTGACACGCACAGCATCACTTTCCATGATAGGGGTAGTGAGAACAAAGTTCCCATGATGCTTTACGGCATCGCTAAGGTCACAGCGTACAGCATCGTTCCCATCGCAAGGCTCACAGTCGCATTCCACTTCAGAAGCCCCAAACTTGAATTGTGCCTTTCTAAAGTTGTTTTGTGTTTCTCTGAAAGTATTCATCTTGTTCGCTTGGTCTTGGTAGTCACAATGAACTATCGATCTTGCCTAGGGTTCCTTTTTATATACAGACCAATACCAACGTGTCCATACGGAAACTTAGAATCTTGTCGTCGGGATGCTCGTCTGTCCAGGCTCCTAAACGGTCTCCTTCGATGTTAGGGTGATGTTGAATCGGGTGATGGATGTAAATGCAACTGTCCGTGTCAAAGTACAGGACGCGTTCTTATAACAGTTCTAAAGCTTCGTACAATTTTAAGCGAGCATGGGCTGTCACATAAGCCGCAATGATGACATTTCCAAAAGGGTCGTCTTGTACAAAGTCCAGATCTTCCTCGTAATTGACCATGATCAAATCCTCACGAACGACGTCCACGTGTTTCATGTATTTGGTTTTGTCGTGAATCATCTGGAAGTAGCGGGAAGGTTCTGTCAAATATTCCGTCTTAGGTAAACACGGTCGTTGTGCCATTTTACCCCACAAGCAATTTAACATCACTTTGTCAAACGATCGCCTGTCTTCGTTTTTCTCGATGTGGTCTAAAGAAATGCCTTCTTGTGCCCAGTATTTGTTTTTGAATTTTGTTTCGTCTTCGGGAGTGTGACACCAGAACGGAGAGCCGCTGACGTCTTGCTTCAGTTTCAAAAAGGCATTCACGTAGTCGGCGAGAATGCCTTTCTGAGTGGGGTCACCCTTGTGGTATTGTTGTGTCTTGAGAAAGTGACAAATTTCGTACACTTCTAACAGTTGGTATCCCATGTCCAGAGCTTTGAACAACTCTACGCTGACCCAGGTTCCCGTCAAAGCCCGTTCTTCGTGGGTGTGCTGACAAGACTGATCTTGGTTGCACGTTTCGGCACAAGTACGGCACAAAGGAAACATCAGTTTGCCTTGGCAATGGTGAGGTAAGACGGGATGGTACAAGTCCTTGGGAGGCAAAACTTTACACTTGATCAGACCTTCGTATTCTCGAATGTTTTTCAGGTCGATGTGTTCCGTCAACAATTGTGGGTGCCCTACAGGAAAGCGACAATATTTGCACACGTAGGGATACAGCGAACACACGTCCAAGTATTTGATTTCTTCTCCTTTCTCTTTGTCGGCTTCGTACAGCAAACAGGTGGCATTGGTCCTTCCTCCGTACAAACTACCCCTCGGGTTCAGGGGGTCCATGAACTGGTAGCTTTCAACGACACGTTTAAATACGGGATCGGTTTTCAAACGGTGATAATTTTCGTGTTCCCACATTTCCAACACTTGGCATCCTTCCTGTTCTAACTTTAGGCGTAGCTGACAAGTAGCCTGGTACAAGTCTTCCATGGTTCGTTGTAAAAACTGATTTTTAGTGTCGTGGTCAGGGTAACAGACGGGATATCCGTGAAATAAGCAACCGTTAAACTCGTACACGATCTTGGGGTTTTCTAAGTCCCAGCCATCGACCGAATGCGTTCCGATGGTCTTTTCACCTCCTCCGTTGCGGGCATGCTGAATCCATTTGTCTTCCTTGTCGCACAAGTAATGTAACCAACGTAGGGCTTTGACCGAGTATTGACGTTTCACATAGTGGGTCGTTTGAGGACTGATGACAGCCACGGTGTTTTCACGCATGAATCGTTGCCGATACACTAAGGAACACGCTTTGGCAATGGTGCAAGCTTCTTTTAAAGGATCGACCCCTCCGTGTTCCATGAACAGTTCTCGAAATTTTCCACAGCAACGCCGTAAAATGTCCACGTCGGAACGACAATACTTTAGCATTTCTTCCTGAAAGTCGAAAGGGTCCGAGGCGTGAGCCTGGTACCAAGCGTAGAAAGCTTCTCGTTGTTCGATACGCATGTTGTCTGGGTCGTAATAGTGAGCCTCAGGCAAATGGGGTAGAAAGGCGTGTTGATTGGCTTCCGTATTGAAAAAGTGTGGAAAGTACCCTTTAGCCATTTCTGTCATTCCAAACATTTTAGGCATTCGACTCAAAGGCATAGCTAAGTAACTCATCGAATCTTTAAACTGCACTTGTCCCACTTGCATGAAAATGATTTTGGCTCCGTTCAAAGTGACTTTAGGACGTTCGGTGCCATATTCCGTATAGTACCTCAAAAGAAACTGTCCATCGTATCCGGAGAAATGGTGAGCCATCACTGTGGCATGACGATGACAATCTCCGTAACATTCGATGTCCTCTTGGCTCCACGTCTTGTCGATGGGGTCTAAGACCCATCGGGCGAAATCGGCTAGCGTGTTAGGACCTCGAAAGATTTTTTCACGCCCTCCAGGAATCTTGCTGCAGTGAGGGCAATGACTGAAGATAGGTTCTTGAATGCACTTCTCCCACGCTCGATGAGCCACGCAGAAATTAGGAATGTGAATGCCGGTCTCTTGCATGCATTCGAAATCGAAAAAGATGAAATTGCCTTTCTTCTTGTGACCGTCCTCTTTCTCTGGTGGGGGTTGGTATCTTTGCACGTAGCACTGGTGTTCCAAGTCCACGATGTGGTGACAAATGTGACATTTTTCTTTCCTGAGCATACGTGTCGCTTGGCACTATTGGTACATAGGCCTTGTCCACACGTGGGGCACAATCTGAGCAGTTGACAAGCGCATTTCTTCTGTGAACCTTGCGTCTTCAAATGCTGTTGGTAACAGGCAGGGCTGACAAACGTGCGCAGACAAGTGAAACAATGCACTGGTTTTTGTCCTTCGCTCTGACACGGTGGAGAGGCCAAACATCCTGAGCATTTCGATCCACCATGCTTGTGTTGCTCTCGATTGTTATAGCCATAGTCACATTTCTCACAGTAATAACTGTATCCCAGGAATCCAGTGATAGTGGCAATGCTATCGAAATGGTCATCGTGATGATAGACGTGAATGTATTTTCCGTCCTTAAGGTCTTTCCCTCGAAACAACAGAGGCCCACGCATTTCTTGAGGATGCACTTTCAAGGTGTAGCGTGGAGCTTGGGCATCTTGCAATTTTTGCATTTCAGGAATGCCACAGGATTTGTCTTTGGGCAAGCCAGCTTGTCGTAACAGCTCTGCTTCGTTTCGTTGTTTGACTCGGTCCGATTGACGAATAGTTTTCCAGGCTCTTTTCCATTCTACCGTGTCGTTCTTGTTCGCATAGGTTCGTCCCACCACGATGAGACGGGCTAAACACATCTGGTCTTGAGGGTTGTGAATTCGGACGAGACTTGTTTTGGTGCTGCGAAGCTCGACCACCAATAACATCTTTTTGCGTCCAGTCCCTTGAGGAGGAGAAACGTGGGTCATGTCCATTGTGGCTTTTCCATCGGTGATGTCAAACTGGTCATTGGATTGTTGCACGTGTTGAATCTTGTCCATGACTTTGGAAGCGGTCAATTCTGCAGGGCTGCTAAACTCGATCCAAACAGGGGATTTCAAACCGTCGTGTTGTATGGAAAGTCTCAAGCGATCGTCTTCTTTGGGTTGACATTGTCGCTTGAGTGTGGTGAGCAAAGAATCCCACACCCCGGTGATGAACCCTTCTGCTTTCTCTAACGGTACTTCAGCCTTGAAATCTTTAAACTTCACCGTGTATTTGTAAGCCGTGGTTCTAAATTTTCTAGAGGAGCACTTTTCCGTCTTTTGAATGGAATAGTACTTTTCAGGGTTGACTAAGGTGGTGAACTTCGTTTAGAGAGTTTGGATTCTGGTTCACTCATGTCCTCTTCAAAATCACTGGCATGAATTTGTGCCAAGACTTCAGCCCTGGTACGAGGAGATAGATCACGTTTCTGCCTCTTACTTTCTTCTTCTTTCTTCTCGAATGAATTGGATCGTTTCATCTTGAGTGCAAAACGTCAAATGACTAAAGTTTAAACACCATAGACTAAATTATAGTCATGGCAGACCAGCGTATATAAAAGGGTGTGTATCTTGTCCTTTCACTATTCATTTCACTCTCAAACCGAGCACAACAATGGAAGAGACTAGACAGATCGAACATTTCATCAGAGCTTTGCGAGGGGTCATTAGAAAATTCTCTTCAGACCTGCCGACGAACTACTCTCCTTCCTTTCGAAATAAAAGTCAAGATACTTGCTATATCTGTCAGAAGAAAGGGAATTGGTCTTCAGAGTGTCCAGACCGTCAAAAAAGAAGAAAAAGGGGCTAGAAAAGACAAAAGTCAAAATACCTGTTATTATTGTCAAGAAAAAGGACATTGGTCTCCAGATTGCCCAAAAAAGAAACAAGTGGAGTCAAAAGAAAAGAGGGATTCTTCAGAAGAAGAGAGGGATTCTTCAGAGGAAGAAAGCAGCCAGGTAAAGATAAAGAAACAGGAGAAGAAAAGAAGAAGGGAAGAAAGTGAGGAGGAAGAGGAGGAAAAGACTGTGACGGTGAAGAAATTCAAAAAACAGAGAGACTAAACAATGAGACAGAAGAAGTGTATGAACTTTTTTAAAGTGATTTGTTATGAATTGTGAATTGGATTGTAAATATTTATAAAAGAATAAATTAGGTATAAAAAGATAAGTGTCTTTGGGTTTTGATTTTAAAATAAGAACGTACACTCACGCACTCATACACAGACACGTACTATAAAATGGTTTTTTTTTTAGTTATTGGCAATTGCAAGTCTATCTCTTTTCGAGAAATTGGAGTTTCCCTGAAAAGGGCCTTTTTTTTTTCGTGTAGGGGTGAGTTTAAGCAATCAACTTTAACTGTCTTAAGCCTTTGCCACGGGTATGGCCTACTTCTGGACTGCGTAATGTTGATGATGATGATTTGGTTGAAATCACTAAGGGTGGTACGGTAGGCTTAGTCATAGGGTTGGAGTGTTTAACTCGGGAAGGTCGTATTCTCTTCGGTCGTGATAAAGAAGTCTGATACATTTGTTTCAGACTTCTTAACTCCGCTAAAATGTCTAACAGTACCGTGACCGTTTGATTTTCACCCTCTTGTTTCTTTGCTGCTACTTCTTCTTGTTGTTGTTTTTTTCTTACCTCTTCTTCTTGCTGCTGTTGCTGTAGGAGAAAAGCTTGTTCCGCTTCCTTTTGTCGTTGTATAAATTTCTCCAGTTCTTCTTTATGTATCTGTCTAAAATTCTCCACGTGCGGTAACGAAGAAGGTGACGAAGGTCCCGGAACAAATTCTTGCGAGGTAAGAAAATCCACAAAATCCCAATTTACCTCTTCTGAAAGTTAGTCCGAGTTCCCTTAGGTGGTCTTCACTACTGGTGCACCCCAATGGATCGTTTTCTGAGTTTCCGTCATGTTGAATCACCGTCGCATAGATTGACTGCACACAGGCGCTAGCGAATCTATATAGACCACGTGACGTCACAGACTGCTCTCTTCGGATTGGATGCGGGCTGACTGAATTATGTAACGCGTGTTTTGATTGGCCAATGAACTCAATTCGTTTCAATCCTTCCTCTACCTATAAATAAGCGCAGTTCACTGCATTGATTCACCTGTTCTCGGCGCCTCAAGATGTGGACCACAGTCGAATCATCCACCCTTGTTTCTTCGATGATGTTCAGGACGGACATGCTAATGTATGTCCGATCCAAGTGGACAGTTGTCCACAAGTCAGACACCAGTCTGTGGATACAAAGAGTGTACGTGGAGAAACAAGGATGCCTCAAGAGGACTCTGATTTATGGCCCTGCAGTAAGACGCAGCTTGAGGACAAGAAGATGCCACAGATGCGCTTTATGTTAAGGGCATATTAACATTAATCCAAAGGCCCTTTTCAGGGCCACCCAGATGTCTCGAAAAGAGATCGACTTTCAATTGCCTACCCTTTTTTTATTTTTTTATTTTATTTTTATTTTATTTTATTTTTTCAAAAACAAAAAATAGAGACCCTCCCTGTTTCAATTTTCGCCTGTTCCCTTTCCATAGACTCATCAGGTCGGGACCGCATTAAAATAGGGTCCCGACCCTGTTCCATTTTCAATTCCCCTTGAGGCTAGAGTTGCCCATGATTTTTTTCCCATGTTCAATTTCCCTTGAGGCTAGGTTTGCCCACGATTTTTTCCCATGTTAAATTTCCATTGAGGCTAGGTTTGCCCAAGAGGGGTCTGTAATGCTAATTCCCATTGAGGCTAGGGTGCCCCTATTCACTACTAATATCATTAAAGAAATTCTTTCTTTCTTGACCAGCTGGAACGACATATTACAGGTTCTGAATACAAACCTTTATCATTATATCAATAAATAATATGTCCAATATATATATATATATATATATATATATATATATATATATATATATATATATATATATATATATATATATATATATATATATATATATATATATATATATATGATATTTATGTGTAACACGATCTCTGGAAAAATTTGCTGTTCTTTTTGGCTAATAGCAGCCTTTGAAGGCTCATTAAAAACGAGTTCAATGTGTCCATATAGTTAATATATATTGCAAACTGCCTGCAAAAAAATATCACCAATTAGCCTTTCTGTGCATGGAATGTTAACATAACATTAATCTGTTTCTTTTGTTTCAAGTCAGAGATATGAAATATATGTGGCATTTTTCCATATCATTATGTGTATAATGTGAATAATTTTCTATACATTACAATCAAATTATGCCACGTGTAGGTGGAAACATGAGCAAATGATCTGGCACGACTATGATAAGGCTAGTCGTAAACACCATTAGTCATTTTTCTTGCAGGTAACTATGCATCGTATTACTCAAACATTATCGTCTAAAAATAGTTAATTGATAGCTATGGTGATTGTTATCTACAAAACCGGAACCCTTAGTAATGTGCTGAGAAAAACATTTTAAGAAACAAAGATAAGACATATTTTATGTTAAGTGTCGAAATATTTTCTCAAATTATTTGCCTAAGTAACTGAAGTTAGTGTAAAAATAATAAACCTACTTATGTTGGTGATTAAATCGATACAAAAGCATAAAAATTAATTATTTTGTTGGAATTGATCTCGTACTTATGCGCATGATATGATCTTATCTCACTGATCTCAAGTCGTCCGATTGTTTACAACCCATGTGTAACATGACTGTAATTCATTTTGTTTGTAATGTTTGTTATTTAAATCATATAGTTTCCTATCAGTCAGTATAACAAACAAAACATCGTATTCTCAGTCTATTAAATGTAAGCTTTAAGACAACAAATAACAGACTACAATAAAATTCCGTCTAAAAGCAATTAGAAATGCATTAGTCCGTGTGATCGTAACATATGTACATTACCATTTTAGTAATTGATATCACCGAAATTCTGCGAGAAACATCGGTGGAAGGTCTTCTACATCGATTTCTCTCATACCATCAGTTGCGAAAAGCTCGAAAGGACAGAAGCATGTCATGGATGCAAATCTTGTTATGTTTTGTATGATTTTATGCAAATTAGATTTATATCCGTCATGCGTAATGATCGAGAGACTTTGCTTATAAATGACATGATAAACTCGCTTCGATTGATTCAGGCACTCCCAAATGGCAGTTTTGCAGAAAAAAACAAGGTTTTAAATCGATTTTAAGTTAGCGATATGATGAAGACGAATTGGTAAAGCGAATTCAAATTGAAGTCTTTCACATGTTTTTCGAATGTGCATATCTTTGCCTTTTCTTAACTAGCCTGAGACAATTGAAATTCTCACAACAACAGAACCATATCATGTTTTACAGCGGTTACTCATGTAGCTTTTTACATTAGAAATTCCAATACAAAATTAACCATGTGCATTTGGAAACGCAGTTTGTTTCATAATTATGAAATACAATCCATCATTATCGCACAATATCAGGTAGAGGGTGTTCATATTGTAATGACAAGAAAGAAAACCCATTTAATTATATATGAACGGGAATGTGTGCTGTTTCTGTGTGGTGTTTCTTGAAACATGCACAGCTTGATAAGACTTTTTAGGACCAAAGTTATAAATGGTTACCCCCAAAAAGTGACGAAATTGAGGAGCAAAGTACGAAATATAAACCCAATCAAACCGCATCCACGAGTCTGTCAAAATGTTTAAATTCTTCGTATGATCAAATTTCCAAAAGGTACTTGTATTTTTACTATGACTTCACGTTCCTGAATCTTGCGATGATTAAAACGTGAAAATAGTTTTCGAGCAGTGTTGAAAGGAGCACGGTTCTATAGAATAATAAAAAAAACAACTATATTGTAAATTCTTGCAACTGTAAGGACACAACTATCTGATACATCACGTAGATGAAGACATACGGGTTAACATAGATAAGCTAAGTCAGACTTTCAAATTTGAAAATGACGTCGTTTTTGAGTTTAATAGATTATTTAAATTAAATCCGTTGATGTTCGAAAACTTTGGTCGTTATCATAGACACTGACACCTCCCAGTAAACAAGATTGTGTGGAAGACGTGGATCCCATAATACGATTTATTAATTGTGGATAAATCGTCAGTACAAAAGATACAATGGTGTTAGAAACATGAAATAAGTTACAACAAATTAAACATTCAAATAAAAATGCTGATTTATTTCTAAAATATAGTATGCATTCGTGATATGATTTAATGTTGATAAAAAAGGTGCCAGAGAAATGGATATTCCTTCAATATTGCATACATAGTCGTCGTCAGAGGAAATTAATGTGGAGAGTTTTATAATCTATAATACCCCGCATCGTACATTGGTTGTTATTGGTTAATTTTCCTTTCACGTTCACCAGTTGTGTACACAACCATTGCTTCTGTATGCCATAGGTTGTGCATCTGGGATATGCAACCTGATTCTCGCTCATATATTGTAAACTATTTAGGACCCCACCCAACAAACATGTATACATTTAATGGGCATGATGCAATAAAGCTCTTGTACACCCATGTCCTGGGTCATTTCCCTAGAGTAGGGTACTTGCCCTTGTATACCAATATCCTGGATCCTGTCCCTCGAGTTGGATACTTGTCCTTGTACATCCATATCATGAGTCATGCCCCGAAGTAGGGTAGCTGCCCGTGGCTCATAAGTTTGAAGCAATCAAGAATCCCACCTTATAACCATATTTGATTCAGTTTGTTATGAAAAGAGAAGTATGCATTTACACAATTGGAATACTTGCCCTGGCATAACGTGGAAGCGCGATGATATGCAGTGTCATGCAAATTATCATATTCTAGTTTATTTCTATGTCTCACTTTGAACTAAACTGAATGTCATGTGTAGGCAAATAGTCATCCAGTCTGAAAACTATACAATTAAACTGTGCACACTTCTTGAAGGAAATATGGCATGCATAGATTCTTGTGTAATTTTGTGCAAAAGCGTCCAGAATTATTTGGCTTGCCAAGTTTACTTAAACCAGCTCATTGGCTGAATGGCATTTTGCAAAATTACACATCGGACCTAGAGGGTATGTTGCTAACCTCCCTTGACAGACAGTCACATATCAAGGTTACATTTACTTTTAATATGAGAGGCCCTGAGTGGTCTAAAACTCTCACCGTTACGGATAATTGCCATCTCACTTCTGTCTGCGTGGGTTCGAGTCTCGGGTTCGGCCAATGTGGGTATGTGGAAAAGCTTGCCAGTAGCTTCTCGTGGGTAAGTGGTTCTTTCTGGGGTTTTCCCCGTGTTCTTCCTCCATCATTTATACTGACTGCCATGTTGTGACGTTTGCACGCAGTGGGGTGGGATTCTTCCAATATATATTAATTAAATTATGATGAAAGTTCCACCCTGGCTCGTAGGGTTAGAAAGTTAAATTAGTGACGAGGTAGATTTACAGCTCTGAGCCCCCAGTCATCAATGCCGACGGCTAAATTATACAGAACACGAAGATGAAATTCAATTAATAACAATTTAATAAATTCGATAATTTAAACGATAAACTCTCAATCACCCGTCTTTCCCTCAACCAAGTGATAGCCTAATTCATCCCGTGATTTACAGTGTGAGTTCAATTTTCCCCCCTGTTCTTGCGTCTACTCATTTCTTTCTCTCCCGTTAATTCCTTCCTTCCTTCCGTTCCTCCAACACCTCCTTCGACTCCGTTTCCCTCTCGAATAGCTCCTCCTCCAATTTCGCATCCAATTTCCTCTTCCTCCCTTCTCTCCCCTTTTCCTCCTATACTTCAACTTCTCCTGACTTCTCTCCTTTCTTCCGTCTCTCTATCTGAGACTACGGGACCAAACTGTAACTGGTCTGTCCCTCAAAGCTTCATTATTTGAAGCTGTCTGTACTTAGAATTTCCCGTTCTAAGATATTCCCGCCAATAACGAATGGCTATTCGGAGTTACGCTGCTCTCCTCTGGGCAAACTTTCTAGCGAACTAATTCTTGCCGGAAGACGGGGGGGATATAATTCTACCCAATTCAAGGTCTCTCCCCTATCTCGATTCTGATTGGGTGGCGCTGTGACCCTGTCCAATCGTCTTAGCGGCCAGTTCAACCTGGATGTCTGTCTGCAGGGGAAAAAGTTAAGACACTCCCACTCCTTCGTGCAACTTCTTTTGATCTGGACAAACGTTTCCACATCTAGGCCATAATTGGCTATCTGGCGTCCTCGCAGCTCCTAGGTCTCCACTTCTAGCCACGGCAATCTTACGTAATGGATTAGTGCTATCCTTCGGCAATGTTTAACATCAAACAATGGCTTGTCAGAATTACCTTGATTATACATGTTTCAAACTGGGGCTACTCCGGGTCGGGGTAAACGTGACACATGTATAGCCTATATTGTGCTTAAAATGGCGTTAAACCCTACAACAACAACTTTTAATATGCAGTTTGATACTCTAAAACTGATACAACGAGTGATATGAACATTGGTAAAGTTTTACATGCATTTAAGGCAATGTTGCCAAATTGACCACTTTCATAGTTCTAACTTCAAAGCCAAATGAGAACATGTTGGTCTTTGAAGCTGTAACCTGTAAACAATTATACAAAGTAATAGACATGAAACTTGTTAGAGTTACACATTATGACTTAGTTTTGCCACTTAACACTTTCATTAATGTACCTGCAATGCCAGGTCTCAGGTCCATATAGCTTTTTGTGTAAATACTCCCACCTAGAAGCTCTTGACAAAGGTAGTTCATAGCTTGAGAGTGCTTTGCATTCCTATTATGTGCATCAGTACTATGTCCCTATCAGCAAGATCGACGGTTACTCATTTTTGTATTAAAACCGCTGAAATGTATTCTTCTTGATCTTATGTTTACATCATACGTTCTGAGAGTCATTATTTTTCATGGTATTTCTATCAAGTTTAAGTTCGCTATCAGCAGTATTTTGTGTAAGTCTTCGCTCTAACTCAGAAATTTTAAAGGATAGTAAACCTACGATAAAACATCATATATTGTTCATCATATCGTAAGGTCATATTTTGCATTCCATACCATATGGCTCCATATTCAAAACCAATGTCGTTTCCCATGTCTGGGCTAGCAGTAGTGAAGAGGGTGGGGACTTTACGGACAATGGGAAAATACACTACAGACCCCCCGGGGTGCGATTACGGACAAGATTTATACGGACAATAGGAATTGCCATTATAAGACCCCCTGGGTACGTTTACGGACAAGATTTATACGGACAATAGGAATTGCCATTATAAGACCCCCTGGGTACGTTTACGGACAAGATTTATACGGACAATAGGAATTGCCATTATAAGACCCCCCTGGGTACGTTTACGGACAAGATTTATAGGGACAAGGAAAATCAAAATGATCGTGGGTACGATTCGGGACAATGGGAATTTAACATGGAAAAACCCTGGGACTGTTTATGGACAATGGACTTTAACATGGGACTATTAGGTTTATATAGGAACCAAAATATTGGGCTTGTATAGGGACAATATGAATAGAACAGAAATAACACAGACTACAGACAATATGCATTATACAAACAACTATACAACACACTAAACAATTTTGAGGCAAGAAAGCAAATCTTTTGGAGGCATATGAGTGGCCCTGAAAAGGGCTTTTGAGTTTATGTTAATATTATTCTGTTAACAGAGAGGGCATCGCATAGGTCTTCTTCTCTTCCTCAAACTTCTTCTGAATTATGGTCCGTAGATGAGAACTCTCTTTAAACAGCCCTATCTCTCCACATAAATTCTTCTTTTCCAAACACTCGTATCCGTGATCCTGATAATTTGTCCATGATGATCTGACATACATGGGTAAGTCCGTACGGAACAGCATCGACGACACGAACGTAGATGATTCTACATTTGTCCACATCTTGTGACCAGAACAGGAGAAGGGAATGCAGTAAACTGCGGTTATTTACGGAGGAAGTGTAAATCAAAACGGATTGAGTTTATTCACCAATTCACACGCGTTACAAAATTTATTTTCAACACGGCGCCAGTCTTCCAATCCGAAAAGAGTGGACTGTGACGTCACATTCCCTATATAGAAGCTCTAGCATCGGTGCGCAGTCAATCCATGCGACACAGTTTTCAAACATGACGGAAAGTAAGAAGACAATGAATTGGGGTGTACCATCCATGGAGACGGGAAGCAATGGAATAGCAGGGCTACCAAAGTCAACACAGGTCTACTTCCAGAAGAGGTTGATTTTAATTGGGATTTAGTGGATTTTCTTTCTTGTTCGCCACCTTCTCCTTCTTTGCCACATGTCGATGTTTTTAAACAGAGACAGAAAGAACAATTGGAGAAACGTTTACAGCAGCAGAAAGAAGCAGACAAGCTTTCCTATTTCAACAGCAACAACGAGAAGAAGAAGAGGCAATAAGGAAACGACAGGAAGAAGCAGCAGAGAAGCAAGGTCTAGGAGAAAGGGAGAATAGTGAAAGCCACACGGTAACGGTACTTTTAGAAATTTTAGCAGAGTTAAGGAGTCTGAAACAACTATATCAGGCTTCTTTATTACGACCGAAGAGAAAAAGACCTTCCCGAGCTAAATAATCCAGTAATGTTACTACGCCTGTGATACCACCCTTAATGATTTCTACCAAATCATCATCGACAGGAGCCAGACCAGAAGTAGGCATTGGCCGTGGCAAAGGCTTAAAACAGTTAAAGATGATTACGTCCCGTTCCTAAATTTGTTGTTTTAAACAAACAGATACCTAACGGTCCCTTTCAGGGCCACATACTTCTCTCGAAAAGAGATAGTATTTCGAGTGCCAAAATGAATCAAAACTAAAAATGCCTTTTTACCCATAATGTACGTGTGTGAGTGTATGAGTGTAGGTCCTTATTCTAATAAATCCAAACCAAGAGACACGTGTTTTCTGCCTGGTCTATTCTGGTACAACCTTTTACAATCTGATTCACAACACAACTCAACACTTTAAAAAACTCCTAGAATTCTTCTGTATCTTTGTTCACTGTTTTTCCGATTTCTTCACTTTCACATGTTTTTCCCCATCTTTCTCTTCACTTTCTCCTCTTCTTCTTTTCTTCTCATTTTTCTCTTTCTGCACGTGTCTGGGTTCTTCCTTTGGGAAGGGTACCTCTTCTTCCTGTTCTGAACCCCTCTCTTCTTCTTGCTCCTGTTGTTTCTTAGGGCATTCTGAAGACCAATGTCCTTTCTCTTGACAATGATAACAGGTATCTTGACATTTGTCTCTTCTAACACCTGTTTTGCTTTTTGACGGTCTGTACACTACAAAGACTATTTCCCTTTTTCTTACAGATATAGGAAGTATCTTTACTTTTATCTCGAATGGAGGGTGAGTAGTCTGTCGGCTTGTCTGAAGAAAATTTTCTTATGACACCTCGCAAAGCTCTGATCAAAAGTTCGATGTGTGTGCGCTCTTCAATCGTTGTGCTCGGTTTGAGAGTGAAAATGAATATTATAATAAAAGACACACGCCCTTTATATATACACTGGTCTGACATGGATTGTGTTTAAAATTTTGTCGTTTGACTTATCACGGTTAGGATGAAACAATCGCATCATATCGCAAACAAAGGAGAAGAAAGTATGAGGCAGAAACGTGATTTATCGCCTCGTACATTAGCTGAAATCTTGGCACAAATTCATGCCAGCGATTTTGAAGATGACATGAGTGAGCCAGAATCCAGACCCAGACACTCTACACCCAGCCAAAGTTCACCATTAGTAAATCCTGAAAATAAATATCACATCCGAGACGGAAAAGCGCTCCTCTAGAAAATTTAGAAGTACTGCTTACATATACCCGGTAAAGTTTAAATATTTCAAGTCCAACGTACCGCTGCAGAAAGCAGAGGGCTTAATCATGGAGGTGTGGGATCCTTTGTTGACAAGGACGACACGGTAGAAAGGAAAAGAGCTTGGCAAACTATTAATAAATCGAATTGCGTCAAAGAACGAAGAGAAGCAGAAGTCCTATTACAGCAAGCAGAGCTATCCAAACACACATCCGTTGGCATTCCTGAAATGCAAAAATTGCAAGACGTCTTGGCTCTACGCTACACCTTGAAAGTGCACCGTCAAGAAGTGCGCGGACCATTGTTGTTACGAGTCAAATACTTCAAAGACGGAAAATACATTCACGTCTATTATCATGATGAACATTTCCATGCCATCACCAGTATCACTGCATTCATAGAATACAGTTATTATTGCGCGAAATGTGACCATAGTTATAACAACCGCGAGGAACACAAGCATTGTGGATCGAAAAGCTCAGGATGTTTGGCATCTCCTCAACCCTGTCTGGACGAAGGACAACAAAACGAGTGGATTGCCCTGTATGTAAACGCACTTTTGAAAATACCATTCCAGACAAGAGGAGGAAGATGAACAGAAGAAAGGCAATTTCATCTTTTTCGATTCTGAATGTATGCAAGAGACTGGCATTCACATTCCTAATTTCTGCATGGCTCACTGAGCGTGCAAAAAGTGCATCCAACAGCCTATCTTTATTCATTGCCGTCACTGCAGTAAGATTCCTTGAGGACGTGAAAAAAATATTTCGGGGACTGAACACGCTAGCCGATTTTGCCAAATTGATCTTAGACCCCATCGACGAGACGTGCAGCCAAGAGGACATTGAACATTAAGGTGATTGTCATCGCCATGCCACGGTAATGGCTCACAAATTCTCGGGATACGATGGGCAATTTCTTTTGAGATTTATACGGAGCAAAGTACAGAACGTACTAAAGTGACTTTGAATGGAGTCAAGATCATTTCCATGCAAGTGGGACAAGTACAGTTTAAATATTCAATGAGCTAATTGGCAATGCTCTTGAGTCGAATGGCCAAAACGTTTTGGAATGACAGTAATGGCCAAATTTTAATTTCCTCACTTTTTCAATACCGAAACCCATCAACATGCCGTTCTACCTCATTTGCCTGAGGCTAACTACTACAACCCCGACAACATGTGTACCGAAAAACGAGAAGCTTTCTACGTTTGACTTTCAGGAAGAAATGTTAAATTATGGTTGTTCTAACGTGGACATTTTACGGCGTTGCTGTGGAAAATTTCGAGAACTGTTCATGGTACACATAGGGATCGATCCTTTGAAATAAGCCTGCACCATTGCCAAAGCGTGTTCCTTAGTGTACTGCCAACGATTCATGATCGAAAACACCCTGGATGTCATCAGTCCTCAAACGACCAACTTTGTCAAAAGTCAGTACTCGGTCAAAGGTCTACGCTGGCTACAATACTTGTTCGACAAGTTAGACCAATGGATTCAGCCCGCCCGCAACAGAGGAGGCAAAACGACCGTCGGAAGGTATTCAATGGTTGGTTGGGACTTAGAAAACCCAAAGATCGTGCACGAGTTTAACGGTTAGAACATCAAGGATGCAAAGTTTTGGGAGTACAATCACCATTTGAAAACCGATCCCGAGTTTCATCGCATCGTAGAAAATTACAAGTTGGTGGACCCACTGAACCAGAGGAGTAGTTTCTACTGAGGAAGGACGAATGTCATCTGTTTGCTGTACCACGTCGACGAGGAGAAAGAAGAAGAAATCAATAATAAGAACGTGTGTTCGCTGTATCCTTACGTGTGCAAATGTCACTTTCCTTCAGGGCACCCACAATTGCTGACGGAAAACATCGACCTGGACAACATTCGACAATACGAAAGGTTCATCAAGTGTAAAGTCTTGACTCCCACCGACTTGACCCATCCCGTGTTACCTCACCATTGCCGAGACAACTGATACTTCCCCTGTGCCGTACTTGTGCCGAAACGTGCAATCAAGATCGACCTAGTCAGCACATTTCAGGGAGAACACTCCTTGACAGGAACGTGAGTCAGCGTGGAATCGTGAAAAGCTCTGGACCTGGGATACCAACTTTTAGAAGTGTACGAAATTTACCACTTTTCCATGGCAGAACAGTACAACAAGGGCGACGAGACTCAGAGAAGCATTTTCGCAGACTTCGTGGATGCTTTTTTCAAATTGAAACAAAAAGCTATCGGCTATCCTTCCTGTTGTCGTACTCCCAAAGACCAAAGTGATGTTAAATTGTTTGTGGGGCGAAATGGCACAACGACCATGTTTACCTAACACGGAGAATTTGACAGAACTTTCGCGGTACTTCCAGATGATTCACGACAAAACCAATTACATGATGCACATGTACGTCGTTAGTGAGGATTTGATCTTAGTCAGTTACAAAGAAGAACTGACTTTTGCACAAACCGACGAATTTCGAAAGGTCATCATTGCGGCTCACATGACAGCCCATGCTCGTTTAAAATTGTACGAAGCTTTAGAACTGTGTAATTTGACAAGGACAGTTGCATCTACAACGATCACCATTGTCCACATCACCCTGACATCGAAGGAGACCGTTTAGGAGCCTGGACGGACGAGCACCCCGACGACAAGATTCTAAGTTTTGCAAGTGGAGGTCCTATAAATTACGGCTATGAATACCGGGACAAACAAAGAAGAAGTGCACACGGAGTGTAAAGTGAAAGGATTGACTTTCAATTATCGCACCAGTCGAGTGGTGAACTTGTGCGTATTGAAAGAAATCTTACAGTCGGGAGAGGATGGAAACTTTAAAGTAACCATCTGCGAACCGCACAAGATTGCACGTTTACCCGTCTGTGGACCCGTGGAAAAACTGTATCAAATTGTGTACCAGAAGCGGGTGTGGCTTCCCAACCACTTCAATTCAACGTACGGTCAGGTCGATAGTGGTCAGCAAATAAAAAGGGATAACGTCCAAGATCGATAGTTCATTGTCACTACCAAGACCAAGCGAGAACGATGAATCCTTTTAAACAGACACCATTCAAGTTTGGGGACTCTCAAGTGGAGTGCGATGATGTGCCTTGTGATGAGAGCGATGGCGTAAGCTGTTACCTCAGCGATACAGTAACGCATGATGTGAACGTTGTTATAACTACTGCCACCACTACACCTCCCATGGAAAGTGATGATGTGCGTGTAAAACCTGACAGATGCAAAAGCGATGTCACTCGTTATCGTGGACTCTTTACTGGTTTTCTTTGTCAATTCCAAACTTCACGTGAAACCATGCGTCTACCACCCAACGGATGTCATCCAAAGCTGACCAAACTCCTATCGATTGCACCCTGCCCTCGTCGAAATGAACCTGTAAAAGACGAATGCTCGTTCCCTGTGCATTTGCCTGAATACTGTGACTGAAAATCGTTTTCAATCGTTCCCAGGAAAATGGTCTAAATAGGTGGGAGGACCTACAACCGAAGAATTCGACAGAGCCGGATTGTTCTACTTGGGCGAAGGGGATAAAGTCAAGTGCTTCAGTTGTGGTGTGTCATTACACCAGTGGTAACAACAAGATTCAGAATACCTGGATCATGCTTGATGGTCTCCGAATTGTCACTACCGACCTTTGGTGGGACAATGTCAGTAATTCCTGGATGGATTATTTACAGGAGAGCATTCGTGGTTTGCTGTGGAGTTGAAAGAACGCATTTACTGAGAGTTGGTAAAATTCCTCAAAATTAGTTTCAACAAAGTAAAGTTCATCGAACCATCAGTCTGAGTGCTCATTAAGTGGTCTTGTTTAAAAACCCTAGAGATAAATAGCAAGTGCAAATCTTAGCCAAACAGGATTTAAAACCCACCACCCACGATCATTAGTGATTTCGTACCCATTTGTTTCACCACTGGTGTCAAGACGGATGACCTGTCCTGTACAAATACCCGTCGTCGACTTAAAAAAAAATAACCTATCAAAACCTCGGACACTTTGGGTATGTCTCACACAGCGTCAACATGACGTCCCTTCAGTCTCATTTTCCAGTCAAATTGATTCGTGCCTTGTACGGCATCAGTCGCGAAAAACATCTACAAATACGTGCTCGTGTCTTAGAAGCCAGTTTCAAATAATTCTTACATTGGTTTACGGTGACAAAACGTCAATTACTGCAAGGTATCATTCACATTCCTAGTCAAACCAAAAGCTGTTTTGAGAGGAAGAAGACAAAGTAGGTCGAATTTCATCCCATCTCCTCTTTGACAGATGGAGCACCTATCGAGCACCTATCGAGTTTGAAATCAAAGGACAGCCCGAAGATTACATCGATCTGAATAGCAGTTACTTGTACCTGAAAGTCAGAGTGATCGAAAAGGAAGACAATAATAATCCAGAGGACGAAGATAAAGTAGCCCCCGTCAACAATTTCGTGCATTCCTTGCTCAGCGAATGGATTTGTATTTGAATAACAAACTGGTCAGCAGCAGTGTGAATACTTACCAGTACCAGGTGTACCTGGAAAATATCTTGACGTACGGAATAGAAGACAATAACACTCATCGGAATACCTGTGTGTTATGGAAAACTGACACGAAGAATTGAGACGATATAACTAGTCAAAATCCTGGATTCGTAGTCCGTCGAAGCACAAATCACACCAGTGGACAGCAGTTTAGATCTGAAGGATCGTTAGCATTTGGACATGTGGTTGCAAGAAAAGTATTTGCTGAACGGCATGGATGTCCTCCTCAGACTGAATCGTAGCATTACCGCTTTCCATTTGATAACTGATGATGCTACCAAATAAAAACCCATTATCCATGAAGCTCGACTCTACGTGCGACGCGTGGAAGTGTTACCTAAAGTTGGAAACGACATCAGTCACATTTTGAGCAGAAGGACTGCCAAATATCCGATAGGACGCGTGGAAGTGAAAACTTTCACCATTCCCAGGAATCAGTGATCCATGATCGAAGATCATCTGTTTCAAGAACAGTTACCCAAACGTTTAATCCTTGGTATCGTCGAAAATGAAGCCTTCAGCGGAGCTGCCAATAAAAACCCTTTCAACTTTAAACACTTTGACTAGTCCAAAATCGAAGTCAATCGTGAAGGCAAGACCTTGTGTACCAGACGTTTCGAATCTAACTTTACCCAGAAGAATTTCTCGACATTGTACTTGTCCCTGTACGAAGCCACCGGACAGTTAGGAACCAACAGCTAGGAACCAACACTAGTCACAGTATTACGTACGAAAATTACGCAGGAGGCTACGCTTTGTGGGCTTTTGATTTTACTCCAGACCAAAAAGCAGCAACGAACGACCTTCCCCCCCCCCCCCCGCTTTACAATCCTGTCAGATTCGTGTGGAACTTCACTTTTCATGCTAGCTGAAGCAGACAGTGAACATCATCATGTATGCCGAATTCGACAATACCATAGAAATCAAAAGTTTGAGAGAAGTTATTCTAGACTATTAGAAGCAATAGAAGACTGTAATACCTCATTGAATGTTGGAGAAACTACGAAAATACAATGGAAAGATATCGTGGAAACAGAACCCGAAGACAAAGACGAAAAGGACATAGTCATGACGTCCAGATGACCAGAACAAGAACAACATTTAGTCTCCTGTTTGGCCACACACTTGGCAGAAACAATTATGGAATTGATCAAGAAAGATTGCTATGTATGTCAAAACGATCATCCAAGTCAAATTCAACACGATAGATGTATGATGCTGAGTCAAGAAGAGAATTTGGACGAATATCTGGACGAAGCTTGGAGTCTCATCTCGGAAGGAGCCTTTTTGCATCAGTGATATAAAGACTTGCGTGATCATTCCTCTCCTCCATGGATGACTCTATAGATCCATCACATCGAAGCTCTCTTTGTTCATAGTGCGGAGACAAAGCGAAGCAAAGGTTACTTGTCAGATATTTCCAAACAGAATGTTAGGATTGAATTGATCACTTATCGTTACCTGTGAAGAAAAGAAAAAAACACACAAAATATGGATACCTGAGGCGAGGAAACCTCCACAGGGACAAACACCACAGCCACTACCAACACCGCATCCTCTACCAGCACCACAGCAAGTTGCTGTTCAGGTGCGTGCGGAAGATATAAGGAGACCCCAACATCCAAGAGTGTGGAATAGGATAAGACACAGGGAAGCCTTCGCTATCCCTGAAAGTGAAGATTGGGAGAGTGAAGCAAATCAACCTCCCTCAGCGCTCCCAACCACAACGGTGAATTAGGAGAACGATTGGAGTAGGCCATGTGTGTGTGGGGCACGGCCTGCGAGATGTAGTCACTAACAGGTGCATCTGGAGTTCAAAAGCCAGCCCTCCTCATGGCTAACCAAATCTCTAGAAAAGAGACTATTCAAGTTGCCAATTTGTGTGAATGTGGAGTAGTGTGATTATAAACACTCACTCCTTTACCGATGTTATTGTGTGTGTGTGTGTGTGTGTGTGTGTGTGTGTAAGTGTGTGTGAGCTCACGTACGTTTGTGTGGATCGTAGAGTGTGTAATTGTATAAGTGAGCATATGTTTGTGTGGATAGTAGATTTTTTGGTTTTGTAGGCGTTCGCGTACATTTGTCTGAATAGTAGAGCTTGTGGAGTTTTTCCCTTCCCTTCCCTTCCGTGTGGATGGTACATTGGTTGTATTTTTCCTTACCGTGTGTGGATGGTATATTTTGGTTATTGATAGTATTTTATGAGTTTGGTTTGTTTGCTCCTTCCCGAGTGTGGATAGTATATTTTGGGTTTTTATCTTTCTCGTTTGTGGATAGTACATTTTGGTTTTGTGGATAATATAGTAAGGATTTATTTTCTCCTTCCCGTGTGTGGATAGTATATTATGATTTTGTGGATAGTAGAATTTGGGGCTTGTTTGTTCTTCTTCCCGTGTGTGGATAGCAAATAATATGTGAAGTGAGTGTAGGGGATGTTTTCCTTCACGTCTCTGCTTGAAGAATACAAAGGGAAGCGTTCATCATTATACGGAATAACAAAACAAGACGATTGCGATCGATTTATTCAACACATTTGGTACTGGATGATGGATGCCGCGTATGTGGTGGAAAGGCTTGAGAAGGAATTAAAGTATCAAGGTAGACCAGACTAAAAGTAGCCAGAGACCTGGTACAAGGTTGAGGAAGAGGTGTGGAAAAAAAGAAGATTCATTCAACCTCCGTATGTGAGAGTAGGTGAGTCGACTAAAGCAGTTGATAATGTAATCAAAGTGAGGTGCTTTCTAGAAGAGACATTGTATTGGACAGAGTGGTCGTTTGTAAAGTGGGGATTATGCCAGCTAAATAAATAAGAAGAAATGATAAGAAAGGTAATGAAAGAGGAGGTGAAAAACATTAAAGATATCTGGACAAAGGAGAGAAAGGAACAATAAAGATAAAAGAGGAGTTTGATATATTTAATAACAACTGGATCAAGATACAGGAGAAATTTAGATCGATGGGGCATACTGTCTGGATGTTAGAAACGGAAATGAAGAAGAAGAAAGGAATCCTTGAAAAAGTGAGGAAATGGTGAAAGACCTGGAGAAAATAGAAAAACCCAAAGGCCCTTTGAGGGCCACTCATATGCATCGAAACGATATGTTTGTTTGCCTCAGATTTGTTTTAGCGTGTTGTATAGTTGTTTGTATGATGTATATTGTCTGTTGTCTGTGTTAGCTCTGTTCAATTCATATTGTCCCTATACAAGCCCAATTATTTTGTCCCTATAAAAACCCAATAATTCCATGTTAAAGTCCATTGTCCTTAAACAGCCCCATGGTTTGTCCATGTTAAATTTCCATTGTCCCTATTCGTACCCACGATCTTTCTGACTGGGATTTTTCTTGTCCTTATAAATCTTGTCCATAAACGTATCCAGGGGGTCTTGCAATGGTAATTCTCATTGTCCGTAAAGTGACCCCCCCCCCCTTTCCTTCACTACCGCTAGCTCCGAACTTGCTTAAGTAATGACAATGATATATTTTAGATGGCATGTCTTGATCAAGATCTGAATTAAGGAAACAGTTATCTTTAGCTTACTTTCTCGTAATGGTTATGTTGTTACTTTGAAACCATTCAAATTAGTATTTTCAAACATTGCACAATATAACATCTTTGCTTTTTGTGACTTTCTTGCAATCTTAGTCTTTGGTTTATGGTCACGTGTCCATATCTAGAGAGATGAAACTATCATTGTCCATAGCCATCTAACGCTTTTCATGATTTTACGAAGGATGTATGCATTTTGATATATAATAATTAAAGAATGTGTTGCGTACCATATTCAGTGTCATTTGTCAAGGTCATTTTTAAGACAATTATTTATGTTGACATGTAACTTTGACGTCATATTATATTATTGTATTAGTCTTGATGCCTATGTTACTTTAAGACATACATACGTCCATCTGTCATAGACATTATACGTATATCACGCATTATCCATTAATATTATGTTATATATTTATTAACTTATAACTGAATTTTCGTAGCTTGCATAGCAATATTTAATCCGCCATAGCGACCAGGTAGAAAATATATGATTCCCAATTCCTCAAAACACCACCGTTCCGGTCGCCTAGTGGTTAGAGCGTCCGCCTCGGATGTTGGAAGTCGTGTGTTAGATCCCCATCTGAGTCATACCATAGACTCACAAAAATGGCACTAACAGCTGCCTCGCTGGGCGTTAAGCATTAAGAGGTTAGTGTTAGGACTTGTCGGCCTGGTGTCAGGATAATGCGACTGGGTGGGACATCATCTTACATGTCTTTGGCATGATGCCCCAGTGCTAGACATCACTATAAACTGCCATATTGCAGACATCGTAGCGATATGACTGCAAAATTGTTAAAGCTACGTTAACAATCCAAAATCACATCACATCACATCCTCAAAACACCAAGCTTAAATGTGAATATATCATGAGGGAGGAAATGTGTGTCATCATGATTATAATACAATGTTTGTTGTTCTCGAATACACCTAGGTGAGAATCATAATTCTCTAAACAAATTACATTTAATGTTATAAAACTTTGAAAGACATTCTAGTCAATTTTGCTTTTTGTTGCCTTGATGGTGCCATATGTTTTGTTACATCTATCAGGCAAGAAATATATTTTGATACGTTTACAACTACTGTGACAATTGAAATCAAACTTTATAAATTAGCTTCTTTTAAATACTAATGAAACAAGTCTCCGTTTTACATTTCCTACAATGGCTGTATCCTTGGAGGACAAGGTACTGCTTTACATTTCCTACAATGGTTGCATCATTGGAAGAAAGTACTGTTTTACATTTCCTACAATGGTTGTATCCTTGGAGGACAAGGTACTGTTTTACATTTCCTACAATGGTTGTATCCTTGGAAGACAAGGTACTGTTTTACATTTCCTACAATGGTTGTATCCTTGGAAGACAAGGTACTGTTTTACATTTCCTACAATGGTTGTATCCTTGGAGGACAATGTACTGTTTTACATTTCCTACAATGGTTGTATCCTTGGAGGACAAGGTACTGTTTTACATTTCCTAGTATGGTTGTATCATTGGAGGACAAGGTACTGTTTTACATTTCCTACAATGGTTGTATCCTTGGAGGACAAGGTACTGTTTTACATTTCCTACAATGGTTGCATCCTTGGAGGACAAGGTACTGTTTTACATTTCCTACAATGGTTGTATCATTGGAAGACAAGGTACTGTCTGCAAAGTTTATTTCCAACAGATGCTACATGTCTTTGAACCTAATTTAACCGGCGTACTGCTAATTTAATTAAATGTGAGCATGGTGAGTTATCTCCCTTGGGCCAAATCTAGCCGTGCTTCTTAAGCACCTTTCAAATTTCTCTTATAAACTCCATTATAGTTTATTATTTTTGTGTAAAGGAGCTTACCCTGAATCAATGACCATTACGCAAGAGTTACGTACTTTTCAGAATTTTCATAATTTGGATGTTTACGGGCGTTACTTTGTCCAACTGACTGTCTTTTTATGCAAAAAACATACTTGGGACGAGCATGTGTTATGTACCACATTTGAGTAGCCGTGATCTACTTTCCAGTATTTTCTGAGATAAAATAATGTTAAAACTTTTCAGGACCCTCATTCCACTACTCTTTTAATTATTACCTCCACAGGTGTCCTAAAGGAACTTCATATGACTGATGTATCTTTGCTCAACAGACCCTTTCCGTTGTGACCTAATTTCTAGGATATATAAAATATTCTTAAAACGTTTGTCCATTCTTCCTGTCCGGGCCGTAATTCCCATATATTAACACATTTACATTAAACTTGCACAGTGTGTGTATACTGTGATGAGCATATCTGATAACTAGATCAAATATGTGTGATAATGGAAAATTACATATAAACCTGATATGACTTAACAAAACGTCCTTAAAAAGACGCTTAATCGCTCAAAATAATAGATAGTGGCTAACCAGTGAAAGATTTATTAGCAAAATAAATCATCAGCACAATTTCCTGCGTCCCGGAATGATATTAGATAAAGCTGAAGCTATCTCTATAATGTCACTGAGAATAGTCTATTAAACCAGTTTCACATGTTAGTAAATAATTAAATCGACAAATGAGTGTTCACGGCCTTGGATTAAATATCTGCAATAATTTTAGTAAATACAATTAACTTTTTACTGTAACCTTGTTTCGTTCTCAGAAAATGGTCTGTCCATATGCGTGATAGTTGACGAGGTGGAGTAAATACCTGAGCAAAATCCTTCTGCATGATTACAGTAACCATGTCGACAGACATCAACGAAATCAAAGTTCAGACGTAATGTTGCATTAGATGACCAGTTAGTAAGTAGGTTAATAAAAAGCCACAAAAAAGTGATATCAGGTTCGTCCTGTTAACAGTTACTATATAATATGTGTTGGTCCGTTATGTGATATCAGGTTCGTCCTGTTGAGAGTTACTGTATAATATGTGTTGGGTTGGTCCGTTATGTGATATCAGGTTCGTCCTGTTGAGAGTTACTATATAATATGTGTTGGTCCGTTATGTGATATCAGGTTCGTCCTGTTGAGAGTTACTGTATAATATGTGTTGGGTTGGTCCGTTATGTGATATCAGGTTCGTCCTGTTGAGAGTTACTATATAATATGTGTTGGTCCGTTATGTGATATCAGGTTCGTCCTGTTGAGAGTTACTATATAATATGTGTTGGTCCGTTATGCGATATCAGGTTCGTCCTGTTGAGAGTTACTGTATAATATGTGTTGGGTTGGTCCGTTATGTGATATCAGGTTTGTCCTGTTGAGAGTTACTATATAATATGTGTTGGTCCGTTATG
This sequence comes from Sinohyriopsis cumingii, assembly GCA_028554795.2. Taxonomy (NCBI): domain Eukaryota; kingdom Metazoa; phylum Mollusca; class Bivalvia; order Unionida; family Unionidae; genus Sinohyriopsis; species Sinohyriopsis cumingii. The sequence continues at coordinate 9,585,625 of CM068842.1, read as the reverse complement.
CGATATCAGGTTCGTCCTGTTGAGAGTTACTGTATAATATGTGTTGGGTTGGTCCGTTATGTGATATCAGGTTTGTCCTGTTGAGAGTTACTATATAATATGTGTTGGTCCGTTATGTGATATCAGGTTCGTCCTGTTGAGAGTTACTATATAATATGTGTTGGTCCGTTATGTGATATCAGGTTCGTCCTGTTGAGAGTTACTATATAATATGTGTTGGTCCGTTATGTGATATCAGGTTCGTCCTGTTAAGAGTTACTATATAATATGTGTTGGTCCGTTATGTGATATCAGGTTCGTTCTGTTAAGAGTTACTATATAATATGTGTTGGTCCGTTATGTGATATCAGGTTCGTCCTGTTAAGAGTTACTATATAATATGTGTTGGTCCGTTATGTGATATCAGGTTCGTTCTGTTAAGAGTTACTATATAATATGTGTTGGTCCGTTATGTGATATCAGGTTCGTCCTGTTAAGAGTTACTATATAATATGTGTTGGTCCGTTATGCGATATCAGGTTCGTCCTGTTGAGAGTTACTGTATAATATGTGTTGGGTTGGTCCGTTATGTGATATCAGGTTTGTCCTGTTGAGAGTTACTATATAATATGTGTTGGTCCGTTATGCGATATCAGGTTCGTCCTGTTGAGAGTTACTGTATAATATGTGTTGGGTTGGTCCGTTATGTGATATCAGGTTTGTCCTGTTGAGAGTTACTATATAATATGTGTTGGTCCGTTATGTGATATCAGGTTCGTCCTGTTAACAGTTACTATATAATATGTGTTGGTCCGTTATGTGATATCAGGTTCGTCCTGTTGAGAGTTACTATATAATATGTGTTGGTCCGTTGTACAGTCGATTTCGTGCTAATTTTAATTAAAAATTCGTAATTACTAAAATGGTTAGAATCTTCTCAAATATTTTTTGAATTATGAAAAATTAATTCAGTTACGTTTCACAAATATGTCTTCAATACATTGTATGTTTTATGTTCTTAAATGAATCAAAAATGATATCGAGATTAAAATAACTAAATAAGATTAACCTTGATGAATTAAGTGGCTTTATACAATTATCTTTAGTTTATTTTTTCATTTTGATTTTATACCCTATCACAAATTTCGAACGGGAAATTAGTGTTTGGTCCGTTAGCGCTCCACTGTTAGGTCAGTTTTGCAGGTCTTTCAGCAGCAGAGAGACTGAGCCCACCAACTATTCCGTCCAACAGAACCTTCTATCGAGAACACTCTTGATAGAGGGTCTTATTTCACAAAATAAACCCTCTATTCAGAAAACTATGATAAATAAGCCTTCTCTGCTGACTAGAAGAGTTATTTCATGAAAAATAACTAACTATAAAAATACTTCTTGACTGGGGGGGGGGGGGTTAGACGAAACACTTGGTGGCCTAGTCTCTCTGCTGCTATTGATTTAAAAATTCTAGGATTTCTGTTGTGAATTAAAAATTTAAGTTAACAATAATGGCCAACATCGGAAAAGCACATTCTGCTAGACTGGCTCGAGAGCGACTAGAAGCAATACAAAAATTTCTTCCTGTGCGAGACAGTGTAAGACAAAAATTACAAGCACGGCAGCAAGCACAAGTTGAATTTGCAACAGGTGCAGAACAATTATTTAAACCCATTACAACAGCTACTGAGAAAGCTGCGGCGGCCACTGAAAGAGCTTTATTGGGAGATGAAAAGGGTATTCTTCCAGTGTTAAAACAAACCGCTGAGCAGACTGAAAAGATTGCTAGAAGAACCAAACAAACAAAAAAGATTTTACGAGATCTTCCAACTGATATAGCTGCAGCTCAACCTCCACCCGTCGGCGAAGAAATACTTGAAGGTATTGGGCAAATTCGTACTGAACTCGCGTCCAAACCAATAAAGGAAAATACTGGACTGATTGCAAAATTTAGGGAGGGTTTTGCTGAAGATATTAAAAATACTACAAGAGAAGAATTGCCCAGAAAAATATTAATTGGTATGTTTAATAAATCTAGTATCTTAAAACCCGGTTTTGAAAATGTAAATGATGATAATTTTATTAAATGGATATATCGTATATATAAAAACAAAAAACAAGCCAGAGATGATGATTTAGAATACAGAGGTCTCCTTGAAGGAGTAAAAAGAGTTTATAACGAATATGCAAAACAACTAGAATCCTACCAGCAGAAACCTTCTACACCTTTACAACAACAACGGCGGAGGATAATAGATACTGACCAAGTCCCGTTAGGTGAATATGAGGTTGCATCTGAACAAAGTCCACGTCGTCAAAAATCCGAGCCAACTAGGTGGCCGATAATTGGTTTAACAACATCTCCTGAAAGTTTGCCGCAAGATATTTTAACCCCAAGAATTGCAGGACAACAACCTAAAACTGGAAAGGGTTTAAATATTTGTCCTGATAGTATCATCAATGATGTATCACGGCTAGAAGTTCTCTTAGGAGGAAGGCGTGCCGGAAATAACTCACCAGAAATAATTAATGAAGCGGCTGATATCTGTCAGCGATTATTTCAAGGCGGCATCATGGATACTCACATCTATCGAGAACTTATTGATGAACTCGTCGACATCGATTAGAGAAATAACAATTAAATAAAATGATCGTACACAATTCTCATCGTAGACCAGTCATGGTCAGGGTGGTAAATTCACGAGTACCCGTATACAGGATGACTTATGGAAACGGATTAGGCGATGTTGTTCAGGGTTTATTTGCGAGGATGGCACCTAAAGCAATACCGATCGCAAAACAATTATCGATGAAAGCCATTGATGTTATTAAAGATAAAGCTACTGGCTCTGTTGGGAGCGCTGCCAGTAAAGCATTCCTGGCAATCAAGGACAGACTAGCACGACTGATACGTAGAAAACCTCCGCCGGTAAAATTACCAGCCACCGCAGACATGCCAGCAAATGTTAGTAAAGTAATAAATGAAGCCGCAAATCAAAAACTAGCAGCGCTGATAAATCCTGAACAAATAAACACAAGTTTGATTGCGGGAAGTGGTCTTCGTTTTAGACGATAACTTCTATAATAAAATGTTTAAACGGGAATCCGACCCAGCATTCGACATAGACGAACCGGTTCTTAAAAATGAATCAGTGCGTGATTATCAGTATTACTCTTATGACGCACGAGAACCAAATAAACGAGGACGAATTGAACTTCAGGTTCAGGATACAAGTAGATATTTCCTGCCCGCTGAAGCATTTATTGAGGTAGAAGGAGAAATTATAAAAACAGATGACACGGAATACGGACCCAATGTTAAAATCGGTTTTGTCAATAACGGAATTATGGCCTTGTTTGATAGTGCTATCTACATGATTGATGGAAAAAATATTGAATCAATTCAAAAAGATGTTGATGTTGCTACAACAATAATTGGTCTGGCAAGATATTCTGATGATTATACAAGATCAGCTGGTCCATCAATGATGTTTGCCAAGGATACTTCTAATCATCCTAACAGTGATCAGTACGATATTAGACGACCAAGAAACTTTGCCAACGCAGCTGACGCTGATGTGAATCCGGTGGTTCACGGTGCTAATGCAGAATTTAATTTAGGTTTCGCTGCACGTAGACAAATGCTAAAAGGTAATCGTAGAAATTTTTCATGTGCCATTCCGCTGTCGCATATCTTTGGATTTTGCAGAGATGTCAGAAAGGTGATTTTTGGAGCAAAACATACAGTCGTGCTTGTTAGAAAAGCCGACGACAATGATGCGCTATGGCGACCTCTAGGTGACGCTGGTAAGGTAAACATAACAAAACTATCACTGTGGATGCCGGTAATGACTCCTGCAATTACTGAAGAACAGCGACTGCTTTCTTTTATGGATCAAGGTGGTAAAGTGCTGCTATCGTGGCTTACAACAACCACAGATAGTATTCAAAGTACCAATAACGGTTTATTCACATGGCATATAGCATCACAGCAGGGAGTTGCCGCGCCGCGACATATTTTCATTGCTCTTCAGGATGCTGCACGAGTTGGTAATGAAACACGTTCGCATATGATATTTGATCAACTTGGTATCACTGACGTTTCTCTGAGAATAAACGGACATCAAGAACCATCTGAGAACATACTGTTAAATTTTGGTAATAATCATGTTGCACGTACATATCAACGATTGACAAAATATCTAGCGCGTGATCTAAATATCGATACTGGTTTGCAAATATCACAATTGGATTTTATATCTCATTATCAAATCTATTACTTCTCACTGGAACATCTTGATTTAACTAGACAGTCTGTCGTTGATGTGCACTTTCGAGCTACCGTAAATAGAGACGTAGGAGTTATAGCTAATTACAGAGCAATCGCGGTCATACTTTCCGATAAAGCAATGTTGCTTGAAGGTGCTGGCGGCCGAATGATACTCGTTGATGCACCAGTAGAAAATATGTAATATTTTCCGAAGATATGTAACAATTAGATCAATCTCGTATTAAATAAAATGTCATACAGTCATGCTAATGTCACTCTGACTCCTGGTCAGGTGAAGAAATTACAATCGAAGAACGCGAGCACATGTGGGACAGCGATAACACTAAAACACGATCAACTAATGGGCGGTCCAAACAAACTGTCATTAACTAAAACCCAACTAAAACATTTCAATAAAGCAAAGCAAGCAACGACTGGAACTCAACTTGATTTCTCTCCTGCAGCTGTCAAGGATATGGTTAAAACCGGTGGTATATTTCCTCTTCTCGCGGCAATACCAGCACTGATAGCTGCTGCTGCTCCCGCAGTAGCAAAAGCTGCAGCGTTAGGAGCTGTTGGAACCGCTGCTGGAATGGCACTAAAGAAAGCCACAGGAAAAGGATACAAAAAAGGGAACTCGCGGATCAGGGCTAAGACTTCCACGAACTCCGCCATCATGGTACCCAAAAAGGTTTTAAAAACACAAAGTGTTTTCACACCGATGTCAAATTTTGATTTGCTTGATGCTGTTAAACAATTGCGTATAAAGAACTTCAGAGGCGTCTTTATGCGAGATCAATTACCAGCACGACCGAATAATCCAGAAACCGGAATTATTAATCTTGATAACAGCGATGGTCCAGGAACTCACTGGGTTGCTTACGCGATCGATCCACGTGGAATTATCTATTTTGATTCGTACGGGCTAGCACCGCCAGTTGAATTCCTTCGATATACAAAAAACATCCCCTTGATGAAATCAAGGACAAAGACAGGTAAGGTTTGGTATTCAACGTTACCAACACAAACATTAACCTATCCTCCGATATGTGGCCGTGAAGTATTAAATGTTCTTGATGCAATCTCGAAATCAGCGAGTTCTCCTCACAAAGTCGTGCATGAATACACGTTGAAATCACAGATGTGATTTCCAAATTTAAACAACCCCATAACTAATAATGGTTGATATTTACGGAAGATCAAGCAGAACAAAGGAAGAAAAAAAAGATATCGATTTATCAAAGTATGCGACCAAAGATGAAATTGATAATCTTTTAAGTCTGACTGGGATAGACCCAGATGAGGTTGTAATTTTTCAAGATCGACATGGCAATCTAAAAACCAGTAACATTAAGTGGAATGACATAATTCGCAGGGTTATTGGAGCTACCACGGACAACATCGTTGTATTCACTGACAGCGGCAGAATCAGAGATTCGCTGATATCAATTGCAGCTCTCCGAGATGATATGCAAAAACTTGCGCTAGCCCGTGTAGCGAAGTCCGGTGATACAATGACAGGTGAACTCAGCATGAACGGTAACAAAATAACCGTTTTAAGAGATCCAACATCCCCGGAAGATGCCGCAAACAAACAATATGTAGACACCGTTGACAGTAAACTAACCACGTTGCGGGCAGAGTATGATGTTCACGTGAACGCGTTTACAAGACTTCGAAGAAACTTCGTAAAAACTGATGAGGCCGTTGATAAGTTCTTTGGGGTTCCTCCAGTCATCGACATGAAACTTTCTGAAATCATACCAAATCTTACTAATAACGCCAACGATATCAATAAGATTAATACCCGGTTAGGTGTAGTCAGAACAAATAAAAATTTTTCAGATCAAATCGCGTTGATACAAAATAGCATTGACACGATCGAACAAACACAGCAGGATATCGTAAGTGGAATTCCTGAGATCGTTAACAAAACCAGTTTGACTAAAGTCCCCACTGGAGTTACCCCCGGGCATATCACCAACATCGTATACACGGTATCATCTGGATTTGCAACATGGTCTCGACAAAATAATACTATCAAATATACAGCAACAGCCACTGGCGTGTATAGACTGTCTGTATTCAGTGCTGCTAAGTTTGAGATCTTCACAACATATCCCTGGAGACATTCCACCAATAAGTATTCCGGGGTTGTGACTATCATATTAAACAAGGAAACCGAAGAAATATTTATACTTGAAGCCGCAGACAAGAAATTAACCGCAACATCCTACTGGTGGTGTTTGGAATTTGTAGCTGAAACGCCTCAATTGCTTACCGCGTAAAATAATAAAATGACAGAGTCATTAAACACTCAACAATACAGATACGTGAATACCAGTCAGAGTTAAAAAAATATCATCAACGAGTGTACGGTAAAAGTAAAAAAATATAAACGTCGAGTAACCGTGTTAGATGTGTTAGTGTATTCTGTTTCTGCGGTTGTTGCATCAACCGGAGTAGTATTATCAGCGTTGACTCCGGTTACAGCAGCAATCGCTGCTACCACTGCTGTCTCAGCGACAACCACAGTTGCCGGAGTTGCTAGTATTATCGCGAAAAAAATATCATCTTGCGCTGGTAACAAACTCTGCGAATACACAACTAAATTAGAACTTACTCAGCGGGGTTATTCAAAACTTTCTAACGCGGTATCGGAATCCGTCGCTGACAGCAATATTTCCACGGCCGAGTTCACCGAGCTCACCAAGATATATGAGGATTTAAAAACATCACTGATAAATAATGACAGAACCACTTCAGCATCGAGCTTTACTCGACATAGCCGCAAACACAGCTCCGGTAAAAACATCAATGATAACAATATCTTCAACACAACCAGAGTTTAATATTAATTTTCCAACTGCAATTCCAGTAAAAGAAATCGGGTTGGCACAATTACGAGTATATCACAGTTGGCCCAACATCAGGTCGATATCATTTCACGGACAGTTGCCAGATAATTCATTTGTATTTTCGTATCAGAATAACCCCGACGGTACTCCAGATTGGAATGTCATTCATTTACCAACAGAGTCTTATCAGATAGAAGAAATCAACAAAGAAATACAACGTCAAATGAAGCGTATCACCGGAAAAGAAGCAAAAATATCAATAAGTGCACACGAGCCAACGTTGTCAACGATCATCGAAGTCGCTTCACCGGGTTACGCCATAGACATTTATAACAGTTCAATCAAAACAGTATTAGGATGGCCTGAAAATCCACCACCGACACCACCGATACCACTTGAACCTAAAAAGTCTGATTATATCACCGATAAACAATCATATCACAGAATTACACCGTCATACAAACAACATCTTGACAATATAAAAAGTGCAACGTTGGGTAACTTGATTAACTTCTATGAAGATGGCAGCGATATTGTGTGGGTTTTTGTTCATACAGCAGATGAAGGATTTAATATTCGCCTGAGCGAAATTACTGAATATTTTAAAATTATTAATCAATTACATAAAACACAACTAGCGCATCTACGGCAACGCTTCCAAGAACATCTTGGAAATGTATACATTTCCGATATAAGTTCACGCAGCGAAATTATTAAACAAATTGAGATATTAAATGAGATTGCCGCAGATATGGAATATATTAACCAGTGAGCAATTCAAACAGTAATTGGCAGTAAACCCGGTGATAAACAAAGATTTCTAAATAAGTTCTCGCTGAAAGAAGCTGAACTACCGAATTTTAAATTACCAGGATACGTTTCCCCGGTCATCTTGAGAAAATTTATCATTGATGTCATCGATGAATACTTCGATGACATACTTGACCAGTACAAGCGAATATTGCCACCGCCAACTATCCTCAGATATGACAATTCCACAGCCAGTGATGGCAGACATATTTCTCCGGGAATCGTAAATATCACTGATGTCGTCGCGGTCAATCTTGTGTGTGACGTAATCGATGGCAGTTACAACATAGACACAACAATATCAAATCAAGCCCAGCAAGGGTTTATATTATATTCATTTACTCCTAAAGAACCACCTGGGTTTTTGATTGTACAAGAGCCAATCAATCCAGTATTTCTGCAGTGTTTAAATCCAGTGTTGACAAGGATGAATTTTAAAGTCACTGACCAACAGGGTAGACTTTTGGACCTGAGAAATGAAATTATTAGTATTAATTTGCTGGTAAAGTCCTAAAAAATCTTCGATTTTCGGGACTTTCAATCGTGAAACGATTTTCAATTAATAATATCATATCATAATAATGTCCCAAAAATCTTCGACTTACAAGAAATGCAAAGCGTTTCCGAGAAATTCGAAGAATTACCAGAAGTATGATGATGATGATGAAAATGTCTCTGACAGTGAAACCAGACGATTTGATAGCAGCAAGTTGAAATTCTTTGCCAGGATCAACTTGTAATAGATTTGGCCAACGTAGACCACGTTGATAAATTCGTTTAAACGCAGAAGCAACCTCAGATGCTGTTTTAGTCGTTAACGGTTCAGCATCTTTGTATCTACTTGCAACATCAACTACAGTTAACGCGTACTTGTATGTACGTCTTCGGATAGTATCATGTGGCAGAAATAATATATCAGCCTGATGAACCTCATTTGGCACACTGACATCAAAATGTGCAAAGTGAATTTGTTTAGGACGCGGTAGATAAATTTGCAATATTGCCTGTCGGGATAACCAATTTTTAGCAGTAACTTTTGTAACTTTTGCTGCTTCAGCGAGTTTACTAATTGCTGCGTTACCTCTCCAATATCCTCTTGGAGAATAATAAATCGACTCCATTATATACCAGTACCTAACGCTAATTTACCTTTCATTGCGGATTTTATTAACCAGGATGCTAACTTTTCTTTGAAAGATTTATCAGGGATGGTATTTAACGCGTGAATTAATTTCACATCCGCGAGATGGCGCTGTTGCAAATCCTTGCTTCGGTAAGCTACATCATGAGCATGACACGCCTTATCAATAACGTTTATCGGATACTCACCTGGATTGGGCTGATCCTGAGCATCAAGTCTGATATCAGGTCGGGTTCCAGGACCACAATAATTATATCCTGGAAGATGTTTTTCTCCTGGGTATTTAGCCCACGGAGCCCCTGGTAACTTGGCTAACTTGGTTGCGATATCACCGCCTCGCTTTTTTTTTTTTTAATAAATCTAAACTTTTTTATACCGCATCGTTCACACTTGCCTGTAAGCGCTTGTCGATTATTTTTTGTTGTAATTGTTGTCATATCCGCAGTTGGGGTATGTGCTCGGTATTTCACACAATATAAATTCATATTTATTTTATGATATATCTAATGGAGATCACTGACTTTTCTGCGTCAAAGCGACGAGAGCCAATCAAACATAACTCAGTGCTACCAAATTCTGTTCGAATGATTATTATAGGCCCATGTGGGTCGGGTAAGACGCAGTTGTTACTTAATTTAATAATGAAGTGGATGAAGTGGGATAAATTATATTTGATAGCACCGTCAGTGGACGATCAGCGATGTTATCAGGTATTAAAAGATTTTAACGAAAGTGCAAAATCGATAAGTGAAGAAGATGTTGTTGATTTTATAACTGATATTATTGAAGCACCGAGTATCGATGATATTGATGGGAGTATTAATAATTTAGTCGTGTACGATGATATCATGTTGGACAAACAATCAAACCCTGCCAGGATATTTTCTCGCGGTAGGCACAAAAACGTTGATGTGATTTATGTAACTCAACGGTATACACACATACCAAAAGTGATCAGAGACAACTGTAACGTTCTCGCGGTATTTAACGGCGTTGACGCACACAGGCTACAAAATATTCATCGGACTTGGTGCAGCGGTGACATGGACATAAATAAATTCAGAAATTTCTTTAGTCGTGCTCAGGCAAAACCATACGGATTTGTAACGATAAATTTACATGATCCTCGGACACGGTATCGAGTTGGGTTAGATACAATTTTTAACTAGAAATCCTGACGGATTAAAAATATTTACATTTCTAGCAGCAGAGAGACTAGGCCATCAAGTGTTTCGTCTAGTAGACCCCGGAGTCAAGAAGTATTTTTATAGTTAGTTATTTTTCATGAAATAACTCTTCTAGTCAGCAGAGAAGGGTTTTTTATCATAGTTTTCTGAATAGAGGGTTTATTTTGTGAAATAAGACCCTCTATCAAGAGTGTTCTCGATAGAAGGTTCTGTTGGACGGAATAGTTGGTGGGCTCAGTCTCTCTGCTGCTCTTTCAGTGAAATACATTTTCTTTCCTTATCAAAAAAAAAAAAAAAACTTGTAGAAAAACAGTCAGCGAAATGGATATCATGGTAGCTTGCTTACTAAGGTAGATTCAGACAGTTTTCGGCAACGGCCGTTGTTGAGCATGTACCCTTTTACATTTGAAGCAATCAGATGAACAACATTTCTCATAGCAGACTGTACCACGTGACTGTAAACTATTGTAATGAATATAAAAGTTACCTATAAACGAGCCGATTTCCAGCAAAATTACTCCAAAGGCACATAAAATCACACTGTAGGGTAATACCTATTCTCTGAACCAGCTGGCACAAATTTGTTTCTAAACTATTATTTCGTTATATATCCAACATGAGATCACCATTACGATTTTCTAAGTGCTATGGCTCAACATATTGATCCAAAATAGTGAAATAGCATGCCTTTCTCTTTATCAGCCCTGATCCGATTTGCATTAACACAAGTTTCCGAGGGTAACACTGTAATACGAATCCTAAAGATTTGACGGATAAGTGGAATACGTTTCAAATTCCCCTGTCACCCCATTACTCACGTTGCTATGGTTGAAGACTGGTAGTGCCTCTTCGAAAAGTGCATTTTTACCTCGTAGAGGAAGACGTGTGGTGAGTATGTCAAGTTTTATGTGGCCTCAATTTTTCATCATATTTTTTTCTCCTAAGAAAGTGGCAATTCAATAAGAAAAGTAATATAGCCATCATCAATTTTAAAACTAAAACATTCCGGATAAATAAGCATAAACAATATACACATAAATAGTTTTTGTTGGTTTGGTGCATTATGGCATAGCAACAACAGTAGGTTATTTAGCGCCTTGATAATTAGTGTAGAGTGTTTTAATAAGAACATACCACGGTAGTTGACTGATGCTAAAGGTAAGATTTGAATGATCACCCTCTTAGTATTGAGTCAGGCACGTTAACCATCGAGCCAACCCGGGTCTTAAATGGTTTTAAACTACGGCAGCGATTGAGACTGTACGAAGCTCTATGGATAACAAGACTGTACGAAGCTCTATGGATAACAAGACTGTACGAATCTCTATGGATAACAAAAATGTACGAAGCTATATGGATAACAAGACTGTACGAAGCTCTATGGATAACAAGACTACGAAGCTCTATGAGTAACAATACTGTACGAAGCTCTATGGATAACAAGACTGTACGAAGCTATATGGATAACAACTTCTATACATTGTCAAGATCCTCAGAGAATGGAGAAATCAGTTCAGCACAAATTTTAAAAAATGGCACGATAAATCTAATACTTCTATCACTAACCCTTTTTGTAGTCAAACAAACATCCTCTCTGCACTGCAAGAACATCAATACAAATTTAAATTCAACCCCATACAAATCTATTTTAGAATAAGAGGGTTTCACGTATTATTTTAAAGAAGATTACTGTCAATATAAAATATGGTAAATAAAATAAAAACAGAGCTAGATGATAATTAGGTCGTGCACATAGTAGCATAAAACTTAGTCTCAAACATAACTACAACAAACGCATACCTGAACTAGACGCGTCTCCTCTTGCATGCAGTTTGAACTAATTCATTCTTGGCATCAATCTAAATAAGAAGGAAAAAACAAGGAAACACAGTTTGGAAGTCTCATCAACATCAAACTTTACCCATCTCCAGCATATGAATCTATTTACTCATCTCCAGCCAATTATATGAATCTATTTACTCATGTCCAGCCAATCATATGAATCTATTTTTTTTAGCTATGCAGATAGTAGGCTATTGTTGTGCTATCAATTCGAGGACTACTACTATTATTATTATTACTACTACTACTACTACTACTACTACTATTACTACTACTACTACTACTTCTACTACATCATTAATAATAATAATAATAATAATAATAATAATAATAATAATACTATTTAACGAAGGAATTCACCTAGTATGACAAAGAACATTTTAATCTGACACATTTCTTAAGCCCTGTAAACCATGGATACATCATTGTAGGCGAAGAAAATCATAGATAAGTACTATTTCCATGCAAGATGTTCCACGGTATGACATGCTAATACGGGATTTCCAAGGTATCATATCCCTGAATAGTAAAAGCTTTTATTTAGACATAGAAAACGAATCATTACTGCCATGAATACATATTAGGTGAAATATTATCCTTCATACATATTTCCTAAGTCGAGACTTTTCGCAGTTGAATATTACACATAACCTTTCCTTCCTTTTTTCTTACCTTATTCAAAAGAAAATTCAATGGCTGAATGAAATGAGATCAATAAAAACACGTTGTTGTGAAGACCATCAAATTAAAACACTTAGAACGATATAACATAGACATATGAGTTATATTTACAACTGGTTAATGCTAGGTTCAGCATTTAGAGCTGTGTTCCTGTAAGAAGATGCATCATAGTGTTTTGTGTTCTTAAATTTGGAAAAATGTAAATCAGAATAAAGACAAAAGAGACTCCAAGTGAGTCCAATATGGTTGGAGCGATAAAGAAACTCCAAGTGAGCCCAATATGGTTGGAGAGATAGACTCCAAGTGAGCCCAATATCGTTGGAGAGATAAGAGATTCCACGTGAGACCAATATCGTTGGAGACATAAAGAGACTCCACGTGAGCCCAATATCGTTGGAGAGATAAAGAGACTCCAAGTGAGCCCAATATCGTTGGAGAGATAAAGAGAATCCACGTGAGACCATTATCGTAGGGTAGATGAGATAACATGTTAATAAGCTAGTGTGATTTCAAGACGATGCCCGTCACACATTAGTATCACAATGCAATTAAATGATAAAAGATCATTGCGACACGTGCCACTGTATACAATCTGTGCACAGCTTGTACACAGTTAAATTAACGGCTAGCTAAACAAACTGCACGTGAACTTGCTGCTTGAATAATGACGTTAGACAATTTGTACCGGATCTAAAACCTGTCACATCTAACAGAAAGTACTATAAATACAATCAGAACACAAAACCAGAACTATCAACTAAACACAGCACGTTTACAATCTGGAAGAGTGGATCAAATGTTTTAAAACACCAGCGTCACTGAGAGTATTATATTTCTTTCAGTTGGCAACGCCAGGATTTCATTAATAATATATATGTCGAAGTGGATCAGCGGCATGGATTTTGACAGCAAGAAAATTGCTATGTTACTAACAGGCTAAAGAAACGTTAATTTCAAAATGCTTTTGGAAGGAATAAAGCTGTAAAGTTCCGGCTTTTTATCTTAGAATTAACATTTCAGTCAGGAAGAAGGAAAGATGCCACTTCAAGAAGTATTTTGATTGTAAATTGTGAAGAATTTGAACTCTCTATATGCTATCTAATCGTTAGGCATTTTCTATTAGAAAGGATTGCCTTGGTTATGAAAGAAAGAGTAATTGAGAAAACATTAATATGTTGAAATGAGTAAATTTGATTTAAAACTAGTAAATTTGATATGCTCTATTTAGAATAAAACACTGAGAACAAGATTTATTTATATTAGTCTGCAAAATTTACGAGAAAGTGTAAAGCTTGTTTATGTCTCCTGGATCAGGAAATAAATGTACAATATTCACTCTTTTTTCATGCAACTATCCGATACAAACTCCTCCATTGTATAATCTTTCAGAAAGAATGCGAGGTACAGGTAAATTGATTATAAAAGAAACCTAATACCGAAAAAAAGAAATAGTATATCATTTCTAAAACAAAACAACAAGATGTCAGTGAAAGCTTAAGCTAATAAAACACGCTGTTGACATTTTAAAGAAATATATTAGGAGAGTTATTCTAAACGTAGCAATAAAGAGGTGAGTGATGTGATAATTCCTCTGTAAATTGCTTTGTACATAGTTATTTGTTTATGACACTATTTTACTGATTTTCTACTTTACCACAAATCTCAGCTTCCTACAAGGTCGTGTCTAGAACCAATTAGTATGGTAAATTTATTCGACGTATTCATCACAATGTTCTTAATTTTACAACAATAATCAATTGAACCTAAAGGAGACTAGAAATCAAAATTTTCCTTTTACGTATGTAATTCTCTACAGATTTTAATTCGACTGCAATGTTTATAAATTAAATATCGTAAGCGGGTAGTGATTATATTGCGTGGAAGATACCACGATTCCGTAAATTGCCGAGTTTTTCCGAGTTTTGATGAGACGACAGATCACGTGGTACCGTGACGCTATACCAGCCAGTCCTCGAATACAAACATAAACATTGGCGAGCGAGGCAGACAGGGGACCACATTTGGGTTGCACATTCAAAAGTTGAATCTGCAGTCTGATATAACAGTTTATATACTGTACTGGTAAGTGCTAAAAGAAATTTGTTAGGCACAGACCCCGGGCTGGTGACTTAAATAAACTAAAGGTCCTGACTGAAATTCCACACAGACAGTTCATACCTGTCAACTCTCAAGCCGGGAGAAAAATCTCCCGATTGGTGGGGGGGGGGGGGGGGGGGGGTATTTCCTCATCTACCTCCCGATCTCGTAATATCTCTCAATTTTACGCAGCGAAGTCCCGATTGTTACATTATGTCTGTCAATTTTCATTTGTCAGAAGAAAAAGACCCAACCCCAAACCATTTATAAATATAACGTATGCAATCCACAGTCTAAACTGCCACACGGCAGACATCGTAGCGATATGACTGAAAAATTGTTAAAGCTACGTTAAAAATTAAAATCACACGCACACACGTCTAAAGCCAGCACTGGACGAAATAATTAATATCATACAACAGTTTTTTTCTTCTTTTATTCATCTTCAGTAAACATTATTCAAGTAAATTTCAGATGTTTTTAAACAACTACAACATTACTATAGAAAAAAAATATTAAAAGAATAAAATTGTCACAATTAGCTTAAATGAATGATCACTTTGAAATTTTCTCTGCAAACAAAATCGCATCTCCATTTCCGCCAAAGAAACTCGGCCAGTTAACACCTGATGTTCCTCTACCGTATATGAAAAGTTTAATTACCATGATTAAATTACAAGGAATAAAACAAAATATACCATGCAGTATATGTGGCCCTAAAGAACTAATTCTATAAATATTTTAATCAGCAAACAGTGTTACATGCATTAAGACTTAAACCTAAGGAAATAAGGTGGGGCATAAAACTTGAGAAAAACAGTTGCCACATGTACGGTAACTTGTGACTGCAGATTTGAACTGTTAAAATGAAGTCCATGGCATTGTAAGTAACAACAAAATAGGCATCGTTTACATGTATTTTGCAATCAGTTGCTGGTGCTTACACATACACACACTGTCGAACATGGTTTCTTTGAAGTATGTCCGAAGGGCAGTCCTTTTCACAAGATCAATGCAAGGACAAGGATTATGTTCATTAGTCACACCAGCTTTATTGTTTGTGTACTTAAATCAAAACTTTAGCTATTTTGCAATTTAGCCAGAACTGACCAGAATATGCAAAAGGGGCTTGTCATGGGGGAATAATAAGGCGTATCACAGGGAGAAAAGGCACGTCAAATGGACCGTCGCACATTGGGGCAAGGGGTGGGGGTCAATAGTGCCCTCCCCCCGTTCTATTGTCAGACAGTTAATGTGAAACTTTGACGTCTTTTTATTTTAATCGCTGCTTTTTAAACTGCCCAAGGAATAGTTTTATATCAGTTCCAATTATTACAGATTACCGTTTATGCATGCTACATGTATACAATGCATTTTTTTTTTAAATTTTTAATTTTTATAAGATTACTGAAAATTGTGTTTTCTCGAAACACGACAGGTTTAGAATCTTATTTTTAGCAAAGCTTCCATTTGATTAAAATCAAATCTAAATTTCACCTAGGACAGTGGTGATTTGATTTAGATTGTGCCGTGTTAAGGCATGTATGTCAACATCTTGAAAATACATTTACTCATTTCACCAGCGCAATCAAAGTTTCCTCAAGCAAACAATTTTTGTTTCGACAAGCCTGACGGACACCTCACTTTGAATACAGGATGGGCCGGAACTAAAACCAGAAGGGGCCCAGGGTGTCGGGCTATCAGATTTGTTTTTAGCACTGCTGTTTTAGATAAAAGATATGTGGATTGATTGTTGCATTTTGTGGTCACTTACTCGTCCTTCTGCCTATTTTCGTAACTCACACGTTTAACACTTTTCCCAGGATTTAAAATGTCCAAAGGTATGTCTGGAACAGCGCCAACTTTTAGTCTAGGCCTAGCATTTGCGTATCTTTGAGCTGCCATTTTTTCATGATCCCTCTTGTAACATTCCTTTGAGAAATGTAACGAGCACATAGTGCTGTATGGTGTTGCTTTGAAATCGACTCGTTTGTAATAATGTACCCATTCTTTCATTATGCCTTTGTCTTTCGGAAAAGAAAAAAAAATTATGTCAACAGTCTTTTCTTAATGTTCTATTACACCCGTAAGCAACGCAAAACGGTATTGTCTTTTACTCTGGCAACTCCCACTTGGGCTGGTGGAGTCGCTACTATGACGTCACATCCCGAAAGTAACCGAATAGGCGCGGAAATTTTGCATACGAGGTCACGGAAATTCAGCTTCTAGAAGATAGGCCAATATTTAAATATTGGCATTACGGTCGCAGATGATACTTCAGAATAAGGTTTTCTGCTATAGTACTTTTATTATTATTCTATATTTCCATTGGTTTCTGGTCTCCTTTAAGTGTTTTTTGAAGTTATCTTCGATAACATCGATAGATGGGACTGCTGTAAAGATTATTGTACATGGGCAAAAAAAAAAAAGACTGGTATTGTATTTTTCTGCATACTGTAGTAGTCCATTAATTATAAGTCCTTTAATAATTAATAAGAATATAATTGGACCCGACTATTTTGAAGACCACCGTATGTAACAGGTTAGTGGTCAGAACTTATGTTGTTTAATAACCATCTTTTGTTTTTTGCTTGAGAAAAGGAAAATGACCAAATCTTAGTATAAGAGAATTCCTTAGTATGTAGTTATTCTCGGTAATTATATCGTAATTCAAGTCATATTTCGTATAACAGTCATTTGTTTCAAACATGATATTGTTATTCAATATTTAATATCACTGATCGATAAGTTTGATTGGAGCTATTGTGAATGATTGTTTTAAGGGAATTGACATTGTACTTAGTGTAATAACTTCTCTTTATTTAGATAACGAAGAAACGTCGTTTGATTTTCAAATATTTTAAAAACAGTAAAAATCAAAAGATATCGATGGATAGGTGATATGATTGTAGAAACGAAAATTTGTTGGCAAACTGAAATAATTAGAAAGCAAACACAAAATATGGATATGAATGTGTTGATGAAACATGTCAAATGTTAGGTAGGGTAAGCAAATAACAGTATCTAAGTTAGGTATTTTGGCCTGATTTCATGTACGCTTAAACCATACGGCAGTATACCTTTGATCAGGACGGGAAATATATCAGTCTCTTTTATATACGGATTTCTTACTCTACGCTCGATGGTATTTTCCTCTTAGCAAATTCAGTCTGTTTATCGGGATTAAGTTTGACGAATCAGCGGATGCTACGTTGTTTGCAAACTAAGCCAGGGACATGTTCAGATGTTGCACTATTATTTGATCAGTCTGTAGAAAGGTCACTATTTAGTTCAGATTACTGGGAAGGGTAGGGGATAAGAACGGTATTTCCTCCGTGCAGAATGTTTTAAACTGATTTCAGAGAATTTTGTAATTGTTTGTTTTTTGCGATTGCTTTCGAAAAGTAATTTCGTTTAGATTTGATAATCAAAGCTTTCATTTTGTCCTATATTTACTGAGGTAAGCCCAATCTTATTTCTTATGGTAGTAATTTTTATGCTCTTGTACTGCAAGTACGTCGTGAAGAATTCAATCCAGCAATTGTTTAGATTTTATTCGTTAATATTGATGGGAATCAGTTTGTCAAGAACTGACATCAAGCGTGTACTCCAGCTTGCAATACTTTCATTGACGTCATCAGTGGCTAAAGTAATTCCCGAGAAGGCGTAATATCATAGAGTCAGTTAGAGGCTTTTATTGCAATTTGTATGCATAAATGCCACTAATATTATCTACATTATTGCCGCCTACATTTAATATTAAAGACTTTAACAATATTCATTTATATTCTGCGAAGTAAAAGCGTTGTTCCGCGAAATATTCAAAGGTCTAAACTGGATTAATAAAAGGCTCTGCAGCAGAGGCAGTGCCGGATTAAACCCTCTGGAAGCCTTTGGGTAGACTAAATCTTGGGGCCCCCTCGCAAATTATCTCCTAATACGTTTTTAATTTTACCAACCAACCAAAAAATTAAATAAACCAATTTTATTACGCAAAACAAATAATAATTATTCTTATTATAAAATAAACGTTGTCGCGGGGCGGGGGACATCTAGGCCGGAGCTTACTCTGCCTATTTGGTAATCGGGCACTGAGCAGAGGAGCCGGGAAGACGCTCGCGCTTTTGGGCACCATTGGTGTTTTGGCCTTAGGTGCTATTAGATATTGCAACATTCAGCTCTGTATGTACTTTTATGTGATAGTTTGGATCCGCATATCTGTCTTACTGTACGACAGGAGGTTGCCTGCATTTATAATTATGACACGTATCTAAATGTTCAGCATTTTAGGAATTTGGTAGGATGTACATTGTATTGTCCGCTTTTCAACGATGAACTCGAACCCACTATATATATATATATATATATATATATATATATATATATATATATATATATATATATATATATCGTCTTTGCTTGAGAAATGACTGGAACAGTGCATGGTTTGTGTATCAAGTCGTTTAACGACTGTGAAGTTGTTTTTTTCTTTTGTTTATTTTATTGTTTGGACGTAGGGGAGGTTATCTAGAACTGTGTGACTTTTGGAAACTATCAAACCCGCATTTGTCTCCAGATCAAAACAGTTGCCTTGATATAGAGATGTGCGTTATCATTAAATTCATGATGCAATTGTATAGCTTCTCGGGAAACATTTCAAAATGGTGTGACACTGACTTCATTTTCCTGCCTGTAGACACGACAGACTGGTACAATTCAATGATTTAGTCAAACACTAGAAAAAAATAACAATGTATTGTTTCATTTACTCAACCAGCACTTTCAAACACAGTCTATGACTTGGCGTCAATTCTCTGATTATGTGGTGAAATTGCTGATCAGGATCAAGTCCTCAGCCGTTTGTGAGTTTACATCAAGTTCTTTAATAAAACCTACTGAGTTTGGCTTTATTAAGTCCCTTATTTCACCATTTCTTTCTTCATAAGGACATTTTCTGAGCGCCTCAGATGCGAAATGTCGTGGGTTCCTCCCGCGGCCGAGTCATAAAAAAGACTTACAAAAATGGTACTGACATATGCTTCGCTTGGCGTTCAGCATTAACACGATAGTGTTAGGACTGGTCGGCCTGGTGTCAGGATAATGTGACTGGTTGGGACATCATGCTACATATCTGCGGCATGATGGCCTGTGCTAGACATCAATATAAACTGCAACACTGCTGACACCATAGCTATATGACTGAAAATTGTTAAAGCTACGTCAAATATCCAAATCACACACACACACACACACACACACACACGCACAGACGCACACACACATGCATACATATTTTCTGATCAACCGGTGACAAAATGTTAAGTACGGAATGTTTTGTTTGCAATTGGAGTAAACTTGAAAGTGTGAATGAACGTGGTATCGTAGAGAGCGTGGTATCGCTAAGAACGTGGTATCGTAGAGAGCGTGGTATCGCTAAGAACGTGGTATCGTAGCGGTTAAGTTTATCACTTCATTTAATCTTTACCTTGATCTGAACCTCAACTTCATTTGTTTAGAATTTCTCATTTGATTTTCTGGTTATCTCTTTGGGACACACTTGTTTGGAAGCCCATCTAAATGCTTCATAACTTGCAGCGCTTAGTTTTATTTTTTAGACATTTTTTCGTCATCAGACAAGAGAAGTCTGATACACTAATATCACAGAGCATTTCCCGAAGGGCCCTGTCTTTGTTTTTAGAAGGATCTTGTGGAAATATTACGGATAAACAATCCAAAGGTTGACGAAATGTGGATGTGAAATCTAACTTCATTGGATATGGTCGTAAATAACATTCAGTATGACCGAATGACTGGTTTGCTCAAACAATATATAGACTATTCGCACATTTAAAATGTGCCTCTGATTAGTCAATATCATGCACATATCTAATATTTAGTCCATACACTGAATGTCCGCACATTTAACTCCATTCATTGTGCCATTTTTCTCACTGTTCGGTTAATACGTAGTCGACGAAGAGATGTTTACTTTAAATAGAATATACGGAATTACGTTGTTCATTCTTCTGTTTTAAACACTGATGATATATAGGTCCGCACAAACCGGAAATTCATATTCCGTGTCACTTCAACCGATACTGACATACATTGATATTTGATAATTCAGACACGAGACATTGTATGTCTTTAATTATACGACACGACAAGACATATACATTCAATGTACATGTGTGATCTTTATTTCCTTTAAACTTCTTTTTAGAGGCCCAGTATAAGAGAGTCATAAAAAAAGTTTTGTACCAACAAACTGATCTAAAACACCATGCATTTATAAGGATTATTAAGGGAGGATATTCATATCACACTATGCTCCATACATTTAGAACAGACTGAACGAGGAACTCAAGTAAACGCTCCAAAAACTCAAATGTTAATCCTTATTACCTTTTTCTATAATAAAGTCAGAAAGCCAGAACAATACAAGGTTCAAAATCTCCTCAGCTTTTGTTGTTTTTTGTTTTTGCTAGCATGCAATATATTAGTGACAGATGTATTTCCAGCAAATGTCGTCTCTGATTTGATCTATGTGTGTAGTTTTCAACAGACTTTTAAATCAAAAGAGGCACGTTTCCAATCCATTTAATCATGGGAATTCTCACCTAACTTTTATAAACAAAGTTAATAAATGAATCTTAGACAACATAATGTGACGTCGACAATATTTAAAGTAATATCTGTTTTATTTTATGCTGGAAAACCTGATGCATAGGAAAACATATATCCTGTTATTTTGTTCAAGGATTTAATGGCATGCCTTTTATCTTGGACTTGTGGAACTTAATAGTGCTCCAATTGATCACAAAACATAAGAAGCCAATCAGCAGGTCAGAATTGCAAATCATATCACATTAAATACTACTGATGGTATATAATTCATTCTTTGTCAAAAACCCATTAAGCACAAACTCTGGGGCAAAGAAAATGAAGTTATCATGCACTATTAAAAAATTAATCATTTCTCACGTTTATAATATCATCCGAGTCTTCCGCTGCAAAAGAAAACGATTTTTAAAACAAATTGTGGATTCGTTGCATCTGATTCAATTTTAACTTCGAGATTGTAAAATGCACCATCCTAAAACGATCAGCACTTGCAAGGAACAAGTAATAATTATATATCGGACTAAAGCCGTTCTTTAAAAATAGATAATATGGATTAGCCTACAAACGTGTGAAATGACAGAATAAAGAGAGACAAATTCGCTATGGTCATTTATGTTCAGGAGATTCTCTAATAATTTCCAATTAATTGGTTCGCAACTTAAAAATGTCATGATATAATGTGTTATGTTTGGTTGCTTGAAACAACAAAACAAAACATTATATACTGAAAACTTAATTAAACTATTATTATTGAGGAAGAAGAGTTACAATTATATTAGAAACTCATATATGTATGTATGCATGTATGTATGTATGTATGTATGTATGTATGTATGCATGTAATTTAATGTCGGAATCAAGTCATAATGATGCGTTTCACAAATGATTGTTTTAATGGTTACTGTGGTAACAATGAAAGTACTTAATTTACCTAATTGATGGCAATACCACTGTCAGTATGAAAATATTATCATTCGTTATTTGTTTAAGTTATAGTTTCCAGCTAATGAGTTACAGTTTACAGCTAATGAGTTACAGTTTACAGCTAATCAGTTACAGTTTCAAGGCTAACATAAATACGTGTAAATAAACTATAATGATTAAAACGAAGCTAAGCAAACTTCATTACACTTCGAGTCTAGCTTACAGAATTTGACTTTGACGAGTATAATTATATTTGATTCTCCAGTTACATAACATTTAAGCATGCTTATATGCAATACAATCTGGATAATATTGCAGCATGTCACATATACGCATATGGAGATTTGTGCTGCAATATAAAATCTGCATATTATTATTTATTAGTTAATGATTTATGCATTTCTGCGCTTATACCCGCTTCTCTAAGTATACGGAATAATCAGTGTGTGCCATATCCTGTTAAAAGCTTAAGGTAATATCCTGTTAAACAGCTTGTTCATACTTACTATGATACTTTGCTTTCCAAAAGAAGAGTATTTTAAATACGTGTATCAATTAAATTAAAAAAAAATATTAACAATGTTGAGTATCCTGGTTTAAAACCAGATTATATGGAAATTTTTGGTATTTTCAACGATCTAAATATTACATATGAGCATACATTTCCAGAACATTTTCACTGCAAAATGGCATTTAGATAAACACGTCTTACTTGTTCAAATCTAAACATTTAATGTATTATGGGAAGAACGAAAGGCCAACATTAAGCAAATTTAGATAAACATACCAATCATTGAAAAAATAATCATATTTCTTCTCATTTTCAAATTCTGAATAATTTAAATTGTTCGATGTTTATTTTTCATTCTTTTAAGATTTCAGAGAAAAACCCATATATCTACACAACAGCGTGCAATTTGTATATCTACACATCAGCGTACAATCCGTATATCTACACACCAGCGTACAATCGTAGCCCCGAGTGGCCGAGTGGTCTAAAGTGCTCTCCGTTACGGATCAATGCCATCTCACCTCTGTCTGCGTGGGTTCGAGTCTCTGTTTCGGCCAATGTGGATATGTGAGAAAGCTTGCCAGTAGCTTCTCGTCGGTCGTCCGTTCTTTCCGAAGTTCTCCCGGGTTCTTCATTCACCATTAATAATGGCCGCCATGGATATCCTATCGTGTGCTGAAAAATGGCGTTAAATCCTACAACAACAACAATAACCAGTGTACAGTCCGTGTATGTACACAACAGCGTACAATCCGTATATCTCCAAAACAGCGTGCAATCCATATATATGTACACAACAGCCTATACTTTAGACATATTTTGTAAGCGATTTTAGAAAGTGAATATAGGTCTCGATAGCTGGTTTCATATTATAAACATTTAAGCTTTTTTTATATATCAGGTGAAACGAATCGACAAGTTTCATTTACATTAGTAATTATTGTTTCTTACATATATCACACTGAACATTTAAAAGGTGAAAATCACTTTTCTTTAGACGCTCCTTAGACTTGTAATATTTAGGTAATCCATGATTCTCTCTCTCTCTCTCTCTCTCTCTCTCGTTTATATTACACTTTGGATACTAATATTAGATGCTAGCTTGGCTCATATGTAGTATATGTTTGGCGTGCATGCTGTTTCTCTTGCAACGACGTTTCGAGGAAATTTCTTTCACATATTTTCAAACCGTTTAGTTGCTTCTGTGCATGAGATATCATCTAAATTCTTAACTAATTGTTCGAGGACTTGTAACCTGACGCAGTAGCTATCTACGAATATAATCGTTCCTTACATGTTAATTTGTTCCACCTTTATTACATTACAAAGCACATACTGAATTCAATATATTTTGTCCTAGTTAGGAATGATTTCTACATTGTAATCAAGGTCTTATGTTTGTATTTGAGTAGGAACTGTTGGTGATCCTAACCTAGATGAGTCAGTTGCTCAATGTTTCAACTATGTTATGTTTCCATTGGTTGCAGTAACATATTTTAAACAAGTAAATTTGGCACAGGTAGGGTAGAGAAAAATAAGAAGCTATTACATGAAGTAAAGCAAGTTTTAAGTAACAATGCATTTCTGAAGAGTCATCATAATAAAAAAAAAACAATCTAATTTGTATATACCTTCTCCTGTATATATTTTGTTTTCAATACTTAACATTTTACTGTTGGCACTACAGAAACGTATTTATACATTAATGTATGAGCACATAAAGTGAAATAATTTGTCTTGCAATTGGCCGTATTGATAATTTGTGTTTTAGAGCTGAATAGTTCCTCGTCGCCTATACTCACATTCTTTTCCTCACTTCAGTTAGAACATTTTTGGGAATACCGTGTCATGCACACGACTCGTGCATGTCTGTGTCGTTTTAGATGCGTGTATTTTTGTGTTTTGGCTTTGTATTTTTGCATGTGTATGGTCGTATTACATATTTACATCGTTTTGTATCTTACGTATCTGTTCTATGCATGCATAGATTTTATTAAATTGCCGTTGATTGCCGAGATATTAAAGTCGTAAACAAAGTGTGACAAAAACAACCTGCATAGGTTAATGGGATGTGTTCAGTTAAATTTACAGCTTTAAAAGCTTTCTGTTTTCTTGACTATTTCTTTCTCTCTCTATGCATCCTGTTTAAACAAAATATTGCATTTTAGAGATCCAATCCTTTCAGCCACTAAGAGACAAGCTGCAGCGTCTTTAGCTTGTAATTAGCAAGCCATATCTATAAAATGCGGACATCAGAGACAAATATTGCGTTATCTGTCAACGAAAACAATGTTTGCAATCACGTTTGACTGAGGGCTTCAAAATTACTGTTGGTTTTATGAGAAACCAGCCAATTTCGATGGTAGTGGAGTAAAACCTGTCTTGTATTTCTTCTATTGCGTTAAATCGATAAATTGGTGAAAATGTTTAGAATAATGATAACATGAGTTTTTAATGTGTATAAGTTGTAAATTCTAGTACCAAGTGATGATTGCCCGTAAAGGCGTTGACTCTGTTTCCTTCTAAACTAATATTTTATACCGTTCTTTTTTATATATTTTATTTTGACCTTTTTAATGTTCGTATACATATTAACACGGACAAATGACGTGATTCCATTTGCAACAGTACATCGGTTTTATTATTGAGAAAATATTTTTGATTTCCCATAGAATTTGGCAAATATCGGAAAAGAAAATATTTGGTTTCTAGCAAATATTAAAGATATGGCTGTTTTTGAGATCTTTTGCATTTTTAATCCATACAATACCATTGCAGCATAATTCATTTAAAAAATAAATATGTATTGCATTGGACATTCAATTTTCTTATTTAAAATAATATTGATTATAAATAAAAAAAAGACACAAAATAAGGTATTAATGTTATATGTTAGAAATCTTTTACTATGAGTTGATGCAGCTACATTGTGTCTAGTTTTTATTATAAGTTGATACAATTACATTGTGTCTAGTTTTTATTATGAGTTGATACAATTACATTGTGTCTAGTTTTTATTATGAGTTGATACAGCTACATTGTTTATAGGTTTTTATTGTGTGTTGGTAAAGCTACATTGTTTACAGGTTTATATTGTGTGTTGGTACAGGTACATTGTTTACAGGTTTTTGTTATGTGTTGGTACAGGTACATTGTTTACATGTTTTTATTGTGTGTTGGTACATCTATATTGTTTATAGGTTATTTTTTTTTGTTATGAGTTGATACAGCTACATTGTTTTTAGATTGTGTGGTAAAGCTTGTGAAAATAAAATGTTATGACCAAATGTTGAAAGTTTTCTTTGTGGTTGAATGATTAATCTATATAACTATCGAATCTGTGATTCTTTCTATCAAACATTATAATAACTTTACACGCCATTTTGTATCGTGATATTGTTAAAGAAAAATATGTTTGATCTTTTAATTTCTTACTAAATGTCACGTTCAGCTAGGCTTTGAATATGCTGGATATTCTATTTCTTATCTGCTGGATACCAAACACACTGTCCTTTGACCAATCCCTAGCGTCAAAACTCACATGTTTTCATATATGTTCTTATCTATTTCATTAGTTTCTGCCAACAATGCATAACAAACCCATATCGTAAAAACTAATTTGCATATGTTGTTTGTTCAGTTTCTTTTTCTGCAATTAGTACATCTGCCATTCCGATAGTTCTGATCTTTTCCATAAAATGTTCGTTGTTTCAGTCCAGTCCACTATTCCAGTACTTATTGTTTAAAAAGGAAATTAGGCACAAACCCAAATTAACTATAACGAATGTTCCCTTAATGTCATTAATGAACTCGTCCGTTACGAGATCATTGCTGAATGATATATATTTATCATTGTCGTTCTGAAGGCTGGTTCCTCCTGGAAAAAAGACTGACGCGGCCGAGCTAGTTATGAATTATTTTGTAGGTATATTCTGATCTACATTATCTATTTTCAACATTCATATTTTACTGCTGCCACTACAGTAGCATAGTTTTACATGTTTACAGATATACACATGTACTAATACAATGTAGTGCTTCCCCTTTATGTATTTTGTTTTAATGCTGCTCTTCATCCCCTATATACACGTGTACTAATACAAAGTAGTGCTTCCCCTTTATGTTTCTTTGTTTTCACGCTGCTCTTCATCCCCTATTACTTCCTCTAGCAGCAGGGGGGGGCGAATCCGACATTTTGTCCAATCGTTATTTTGCTTAATTATTACTTTCTGCACTCAGCGGATCCGGTGTCGTCAGCGCCTGGTAAAAAAAAAAACGACGTCGTCGTCGAGGGGATCGTCCGGACGTCATTTGGTTTAATTAATGCCTTCTGCGCGCCGATCCCAGCGTCTTCAGCGTCCGGTAAGCACATCGACGACCGCGTCGATGTCATCGCCCCCCCTGCTGCTATGATCTTACAAACAGAGTGATCACTAACTCCTCCTCTTGTAGATCAATTAGGTTATTTGACTGATCGGTAATTCTAAAATTAATTCTCGTTAAAAACCGATCATGGCATCGCATATAGACCGGATTAATCGGACTCTCAACGATTAAAAATCCCGGAGGGGCTGTTGGTGAAAATGAATAAAGGATATATCCCTGTTGAGCCTGATTTGATTGCTTGGTATCCACCTGGTAACTCCCTTCGATAACATCACATACTAGATTGATTGCTATCACCGATGCGATATTTACGTTGTACGGGGCAATATGCCTGCCATCATCTCCGTTATCGTGTCTGAGGATATAAGTTGATGGGGGGCGTCCGCGGGTGGATTCTTAGGCCATCCTAGTATGGTTCTTATTGAACTGTTATAAATATCAACCATATACCCCGGTGTGCTTATTTCAATCGTCGACGATAACGTCGGTTCATGAACCGTAATAGCGATTTTTGATTCTTTTCCTGTGATCGATTTTATCCTGCGTTGAAATTCTTTATTGATTTGCTCTATTTGGTATGACCCAGTTGGTATTGTAACCTCCTCCCAGTTTGGGGTCCCATCGGGTTTATTTGTCCGTGCAAAAACCAGCGAGTTATTAGGTTGTTGTCCGTTAAATGCGTTCGCTCGAATATTAGGCCAACTGTGATATATTCGCAATTTTGCCAGCGCTATTTCCTTCACTGGAACCGGCGACGGGAAGTTCACACTGAATTCGGGTTTCGTTGACGTTATCGATATCATATTTGTTTGTACCGGAGTGGTGTTCTCCGCGATCCGTTGAAGCAACTGAAACCCTTCGGGGTTCAGCGACATTATTATTATTCGTTGTCTTTAGTGTCTAATTTCAGCAACCAGGTGGTTCCGGCTTCCAGTTAAAAATCCTCGATTTTTGACATCGCGGAGCTATACAACTGGACCATCGTGGAGAATTCAACATCGGATACGAACAAATTATCAATCGATAATGAGATCAACCCGGATAATTTCGAGTATGCGTCGGATACTATTTGATGTTTTACTGTATACTCGTTGAGTTTTTTCTGAAAACACGATGATATCTTTCTAGTGATTGCGTTGGCGACTCCAGCAACTGTTGTCATCGCGGAGACAGCGATTGGAACAGCGATCGGGGCTATCGTGGTCACCGTGGATAAAATAACACCGGTGCCAGCTACTATACCCGACACCGAGTACACGACCGCGTCGATGGCGGTTATTTTACGACGGTATTTTTTTATTTTTGCACGGTATTGTTCGGAAAGCGTTTTTAAGTTCGCGGAGAATTCTTTTGCGGTATCGAATCGATATTGATGTGACGTCGGTGATACCTCTGATTCAATTACCCTGGTGGTCATTTTATTCTAAAAGAGCTAGTGTTTTTAATTACTTAGATTCGCTACAAATTCCACATACCATGTGATGTTTGCCCGGGCTAAATTTCCATCAACGGCATAAATTGTAAACTGTTCAGTTGCGTTCTTGTCTATAATTGTTGATATTGTATTGTTAAACCCGGATGAACTCGACGATAATATATTAAACTGCATCATTGAAACCAGTGTCAATCGATAAATGCCCTTAACAGTTGCGGAGTATTTACTGTATTCTGTGTAGGAGTCCAATCGAATGATCCATGCCGAATTGTGTATACTGTGTTGATGATGTTCTCATGAGGAATTTTTATTTTTTCGAATTGCTCTGCTACTCTCGGTAGTCCGTCTTTAATCGCTTCAACATCAGTTCCGATTATTTCTATTCTCCGCAAATTCGCGT
Source organism: Sinohyriopsis cumingii (assembly GCA_028554795.2). Lineage (NCBI taxonomy): Eukaryota > Metazoa > Mollusca > Bivalvia > Unionida > Unionidae > Sinohyriopsis > Sinohyriopsis cumingii. The sequence goes on along the minus strand of CM068842.1, from coordinate 9,556,486 downwards.
CTATATTATTCTTGTTCGCTGCAACCCTAGTAATGAGTATATCTATTTCCTGTATATGCGCGTCCACATTTTTTTTGTTCGCTGCAACCTTAGTAATGAGTGTATCTATTTCCCGTGTATGCGCGTCCACATCTTTTTTGTTCGCTGCAACCTTAGTAATGAGTGTATCTATTTCCCGTGTATGCGCGTCCACATCTTTTTTGTTCGCTGCAACATCAGTTTTGACTGTTTCTATTCTCCATTCATGCGCGTCTATATTATTCTTGTTCGCCACAATATCAGTTTTGATCGTTCCTATTCTCTGTTCATGCACGTCTATACCTTTTTTATTCGCTACAATATCAGTTTTGATCGTTTCTATTTCCCCTGTATGCGCGTCTATATTTCTTTTGTTCGCTGCAACATCAAGTTCGATTGTTTCTATTTTCCCTGTATGCGCGTCTATATTCCTTTTGTTCGATGCAACATCAGTTTTGATTGTTTTTATTTCCTGTCCATACACGTCTATATTTCTTTTGCTCGTTGCAACATCAGTTTTGATCGTTCCTATTTCCCCTCTATACACGTCTACACCCTTTTTGTTCGCTTCAATATCAGCTCTGATTGTCATTATGTCCTGTGTATGCGCGTCTATATTCCTTTCGTTCGCTACAATATCAGTTTTGATTGTTTCTATTTTCCGTCCATGCGAGTCTACATTATTTATGATCGTTGCAACATTAGCGCCGATTATTTCTATTTCCCGTTCATGCGCGTCTACACTCCTTTTGTTTGTTGCAACATCAGTTTTGATTGTTTTTATTTCCTGTCCATACGCAGTGATATCATTTATAGTTGTTGTAATCTCATCCAGCTTGGTATTTTTTTTACCAAAGAATTTATCAAAGTTGTCATCGATCCTGTTAACAGTTTTTCGCAACGTGTAAAATTGGCCCGACAGCGTTGCAAAATCCAAAATAGTATTCCTTATTGTTGTAATATTCGGTTCGGTTACCGTCGGGGTCCCGAAAAAACTAGCGGTAGTGAGCTGTATATCGGTGATAGATTTTTTCACCTCGGTGGCAGATTTTTTCACCTGCGCGTCGAGTTCGGTCACCGATCTATCCAACCTTATAAAACCGTCTTTGACTAATGTTACCGCCGATATATGTTCACCCGGTTTGAGTCGTCCGTCGCCGGTATACAACGCGATAGTGTCCTCGGCGGCATCACGCTGTCGTGTTAAAACATCATCCAGGGACACATTACTGGATTTCAATTTACCCTGGCGGTCTTGAAATACGACTATTTCACCTGGGTCAACACTGGTTAAATTCAACGTATCGGCGATTTCATCCTCGATTAGTTTTTTTATGTCATCGGTGGCGAGCGTTTCCGTGGATTCCTTCAGCGCCGAAACCGCTCGTCCCCAAATATCAATCATCGTTATTGTAAAAAAAAACGGCGTTTCTAATTAACCCGCCGGGCCTCTACGACCCCACTAGTGTATTCGTTTACAACTACATGAGGTGGTTTTCGCGATGATGAAATCGCCGCGAGTACGTTCAATGCCTCACGGCCACATATCGGTGGGTCACTTAATCGCTGTGTTGGCAACGTGGAATAAAACGCCCGGGCTGAACACGCCCGGATATACCGCATGAACTCGTTTGGCGGGGCTAACCCGTATGAATCAAAATAGACGATTGCACGCGGATCAATCGCGTATGCAACCCAATGAGTTCCCGCTCCGGAGGACCCATCGAGGTTAATTATGCCTGTTTCAATATTCCTTGGTGCCGCCGGTAATTGATCCCTCATAAAAACACCTCTGAAGTTTTTTATCGCTAGCGCGTTTGCGGCGTCTATTAAATCAAAATTAGACATGGGAGTCATTGACTCAGGAGTCATTGACTCCCGAGTCAATAAACGGTTCCCGGTAGTCTTAGACCCTTTCCCGAGTACCATGAATACGGGGTTCCCGGTAGTCTTAGACCCTTTCCGGCCACGGATCGTTTTTTTTTTATAGCCTTTCCCGGTTGCCTTCTTCAATGCCATCCCCGCCGCGGTACCAACGGCTCCTAACGCCGCCGCCTTCGCCACTGCTGGTGCGGCCGCGGCAATCAACGCTGGAATCGCAGCTAACAACGGAAATATCCCGCCGGTCTTTTCCATGTTTTTAATCGCTGCGGCCGAGAAATCTACCTGAACACCCTTTTTATTCTTCATCGCATCATTGAAATGTTTTATTTGACGCGCCGTCAACGATATCTTATGATTACCACCCGCCATCTGTGACGGCTTTAGCGTTATTGTGGTCCCGCACTGTTTAGCCGACTTTGATCGTAATTTCTTGACTTGACCATCAGTCAACTCTACACTGACGACACTATACGACATTTTATTGTAAACGTGTTTGTGCTTTCAATTACATGTTTTCCACTGGTGCATCAACGATTCTCATTCGTCCACCAACGCCTTCTAGCAGCATTGATTTATCGCTGAGAATGACAGCAACCGCTCTATAATTAACACCAGCCGGGTCTATACGAGCTCGGAAGTGTATATCAACGACGGATTGTCTCGTTAAATCAAGATGTTCCAACGAAAAATAATAAATCGGATACAGCTTTTTAAAATCAAGTTGTGATATTTGCAAACCGGTGTCGACGTTTTGATCACGACCCATGTATGACAGCAATCGATGATACACACGTGCGACATGGTTGTCGCCGTAATTAAGCTGTATATCCTCGGATGGTTCCTGTTGTCCGTTTATTCTCAGCGAAACATCCCTGACTCCTAATTTATCAAATATCATATGGCTGCGTTCTTGACTGCCCAATCGTTCCCTATTCTGTAGCGCTATAAAAATATGACGCGGGGCTGAAACACCCTGTTTTGATGCCAGGTGCCATGTAAACGTATCGGCGACGTTATCCTCTTTAGCATCAGTTGTTACCGCTAGCCAACTCAACAACGATTTTCCTCCCTGTTCCATAAATGCTAACAATCGTGCTTCCGTGGTAACTGATGGAGTCAGCACCGGCATCCACAATGCCATTTTAGTTAAAATGACTTTACCGGCAGCGACGCCAGCAGCATGCCATATTGCATTGTTATCATCGCCCCTTCGCGTCAGCGCGATTGTATGCTTAGCCCCATAGATAACCCTCCTGACATTTCTGCAGAATCCAAATATGTGATGGAGTGGAATCGCGCATGAAAACTGTCGGCGTGGTCTTTGCAACATTGTTACTCGTGCTGCGAATCCCATATTGTAATTATCGTTAAGACTTTTTATAACAGTGAAATTAGCGTCTGGTCTTGCTCTGCGGTCTGGGTTATTTGCTTCAGCCTGTGGGTCAACTGCGGTATCTCTTTCCACCAGCACGTTAACGTATTGAAGATGATCAGCGTTATCGGTGGTGTCCTTCGCAAACATCATAGATGGGCCCGTCGATCTCGTATAATCGTCCGAGTATCTCGCTAACCCAATTATCGTCGTTGCAACATCAACCTCGCGTTCTATTGATTCAATTTCTCGCCCGTCAATAAGATATCTGGCGCTCTCAAATAACGCCATGATACCGTTGTTAACGAAGCCAACTCGAACACGATCGTTATCTGCGTATGGTGCATTATCGGCGGCATTTGTCACGAGTTCTCCCTCAATTTCGATAAACGCTTCACATGGCAGAAAGTATCTACTGGTATCTTGGACTTGAAGTTCAATTCGCGATCGTAGGTCGGGTTGCGCTGCATAATAAGAATAATATTGATAATCACGGACAGAATCATCCCTGCGCACTGGGGCATCCATATCAAACGCGGGATCAGCGGTTCGCGCAAACATTTTATTATTTATCATGTTGATGTTTTCAATTGCGATTTTCTTTGAATTCTGTTTAAGACCACTCCCCCGCTATTGTGTTCATGGGCGCGTTGGTGGATGACTGAGCCGCCAACGACTCTAGTTTTTCTTCCACGGCGTTATTTATTACTTTACTGACATTTGCAGGCATCACCGTCGTTGATGGCATCACCGGTGGTTTCTGTTTTTTTCTTGAAAATCTCTTGGATTTCACCAACGACATTAGTTTGTCCTTTGCTGCAGAAAGCGCCTTTCCGGCAACATCTCCAATAGCACTAATACCCTTATCACGAATAACATCAATAGCCTTCATTCCTAATTGTTTGGCTAACGGCGCTACTTTTGGAGCCATTCTTGTAAATATCCCCGCAATGGTGCTACCGAGACCATCTCCATAGTACGCGCGGTAAACAGGCAATCGCGAGTTTACCACGTAGACGAGTACTGGTTTATCGTGGTTGTAGTGTATGATCATCTTTATTATAAAAACACCGGTTTTTCAATTAGTGATTGTGATCACCAGTGATTGTGATCACCCCTTTCCCCTTTCCCACCGCCGTGTGGAAAACCGGAATAAATTTTATCAAAATTTCCTGGGGTTTTCGCCCTCGATAAAAATCCGGTTTTTTTCCGGTTTTTTCCTGATTTCTAGTCATTTTTGGTCGTTTTTTGTTGCCTATAGTCGTTTTTTTTCGATTTTTCAGCAAAAACATCGATTTTCTCTAAATGATTTCCTGGGGTTTTTGCCCTCGAAAAACGGTCAAAAATGGCCAAAAATGGCCAACAAACGGTTAAAAACAGTCAAAAAATGGCAAAAAATGGCCAAAAATAGTCAAAAACGATAATAATTTTATAATTTTATAATTTTATCATTTTTTTAATCATCCACGAGTTCGTCTATGAGCGTTCGATACGCACTAACGTCCATGATACCACCCGTAAATAACCGCTTGCAAATATCAGCGGCCTCATTGATTATTTCCGGAGAGTTATTTCCGGCTCGTTTTCCTCCGATTAGTACCTCTAGCCGTGATATATCACTGAGAACACTGTTAGGACAGGTAACGCCGTAGGATTCTTTACCAACAGAGTATCCTTTTCCTTTTTTTGGTATTCTACTTTTTACTTTATTGTGGAATGCGTCGTAATCGGGGCCATCACCACGTAGTAATGCATTCTCGTGTTTACTCGCTAAATACACTATTCTTGTCCAATCCTTTAACGACTTTATACTTTTCTTGTAACCGCTATTGATATGCTCCTTATCTCGTATGCTCTTAGCAAAATTGGAGGCAGTAAAATCAATTAATTCTTCCCTCCTGTCCCTGAGGTCTCTAATTTGATCTATTGTGCTCTTCTTAAGTACATTACGGGGTATATTCCTCTCTTTTTCTTCTTCTGGTATTTCTTCTTCCGGTGTTTCTTCCGGTATTTCTTCTTCTGGTTCTCTTGCGGTAGCACCTAGTTCTTCTTCGTCGGCCATTGTAACATAAGGTTCTTGTGGTTCGGTTATAGCGAGTGGCGGTGGCCTCCGTGTTGTAGCAGCCGCTAGTGTTTCTAAAGACCTTTTTGTTTGTTCGGTCTGAGCCGCTATCTTTTCAAGCGCATCGAGGACGGGTACAGTTGCCGCCGTAACATCTTTGGTCGCTTTAGTTACCGGGGCAAAGAGTTGTTCGCTTCCAACAGTAAAATCGGTTTGTAGTTGCTGCCGCGTTTGAAGTTGCTCTCGGACCCTGTCTCGTAACGGTATGAACTTTTTAAGCGCCGCTAGCCGCTCTCTGGCTAGCCGAGTAGTAAGTGATTCGCCTACCATTATTGCAATTGCGAAGCAATTTCTAATTTCTCGCCGGAGTTTTCGTCTATAATCCTTCTAATGTTTTTGATCTTGCTAGAAATCTCCCGGCGTCGTTCATAAACACGTCCGAGTTTTTTTCGTATTATTTCAACGGCAGTAAATAGTCCAATGAATGCATTTGCGTCATTGTGGTACAAGTTTTCATTAATCGTATGTTGTAATCGTTTTACAAAAAAGTACTCGCGGGCCAGGGTAAAACGCCCCCGTTTTGATTGCTCGTTAATAATTTCATAATCGGATAATATTTTTTCACTGTCGAGACCATCAGATAATTCAATTCCTTGATTTTTTAATTTTGAAATCTCGGCTAATATATTATTGATGTCTTCGATATTCATTATTCCTATAAAACATCTTGTTTTTAAATAAAAAAAAATGAAACCCTCGCGTATCAATTCCGAAGGTGTTTAATAATTCGTTTTCTTCCGGAATGGACAATTTATTGTCATGGCGACTTCGTCAGCGCCATAGGCGCCGGTGACTTCGTATCTACATATGAAAATCGAATTCTATGCCCGGTCTTTTTTGAGATTGCTGTTTGATATACTCGTTCTGCTACTTTTCGTATTGAGGCGATACAAATGTCAAAGTATCTACTGGCTTCATTCATCGACTGAAATATTTTTTCCTCGTGAGTTGTTGTATCAAATGACTTTACGGGTTTTGCTTTCTTTGGGTATTTACCGGTTTGGCCTTTTTTGGTATTTTGACTCTGCGAGACAGCTTGCAAGTTTATAAGAGAATTATCAGTCTTATTATTATTAATATGATCAATCACAAGTCCATTTTCGATTAATCCGTTGAATACCTCAAATACCGCCCTATGAACATGGTACTTCTTCTTTCCGGCACCAAAAACCAGATACCCCTGATTACTTACGGTACCAACCGGCTTCTTCAGTTTGCGGTTTCTAACAATGCCGTCGCGAGATGCCTCGTAATTGACGAGCACAGGATGCGGCTGAAATTCTTGGTCCATTTGTATAATAATACTATTTGTCTAATTTATTATTTGGTTTAATTATAAATCTTTCAACGTAGTCTTGGGGGGTTTTGATGACGAAGTCGGCGGTGGGGTCAATGACGGCGTTTTTAATTCGCTTGTCATAATAGCGTTTTAGTTCCCTGTATCGCTTTCCGCCACAATTGATACACAAGTGCGATTTTCCTCTTACACCGACGTGGCAAACCAAGCACGGGAGGGGGCCAAGAGAACCATTACGAACGCTTTGTAAATGGTACCCGCAGAATTCACCTCTACATGATTTATTGCACGGGGTTGTCGACCCAATCATCAACCATTTACAGTGATTCATTATACTATATTCTTTCATTTAAATACTTGTTTTAATTATATGGATGAGTTCGAGAGATTAGCAGCAATTAAGCCCTGGAAAAATATTAAGTTCAATCTCGATAGAGTCCTCAAGGACGCACCAAAAGCGTTAATAAACGATAGAACCCTGTTGAGTAAAATACGCGATTGTATCGATGAATTCAAGCGTGATGGTGCATCTCATAGTTGGTCAACATTTCGAATTGATGGCGTTGTTGATGCTACCATGAACGACAACCGCGCAGCAACGATAATATCACAACTTGACGGTAAAAGGTATTTCTTCAGAGTAAAATTCATTGTCCGGGTGGAATCAGGTGATTGGATCATACGTGATAAATTTGAACCAGTTCTCAGCGAAAAGAAAACAGTCATTGTTAGCCGCGACTCCAAGCCGGGGTTGTTAACCGGAATTGACAGACCATACTATGAACGAGCGTATCCTGAAACAGCAGTTGTTTATGGAATATACCCGTTAAATAAGAAACCTGATATCGGAAAACTAGCGCCGATGAAACAGTCAACGGGGATAAATTGTGTAGCAGAACGAGTAACAGAGCATTTTACAAATGCGTGTCGAGGAAACAAGTTGACTGATTTACGACGTAGCAAAATCAACCGGTGGGAGGAGACAGTGCGCGAGCGTGGAGCAACCATCAGCGACATAGCGAGATTAGAAACGTCGTTGAGATTTCCAATAACCGTTACAACGATAACCGGTGAAGTATTATACGAATCGAAGTACAAATCAAATGGATCCCCAATCAAAATTATTGATCATAACGAACACGCGTGGACGCCCGCGATCACAGTGTTTCCACGGGATAGAACGGTAAAGTATATCCCGGGGGAATTCCTGGAAGAGAACGGGTTTCTCGCGGAGAGGAAACTATTTGATGCTATCGCTTATTTGTGTAAAAACGACCCTGTATCAGTGTGGTTACTTCGCAGCGCTGATACCTTTGATCAGTTTGTAAGACCAAACGGCGAATTATATCGCACTGAAGCGTTTCACAACAGGATGAAAAAAACCGCCATAGAATTTGAAGAGCATGATGAACAACTGCTAACAAATTGTTTTACGATTCCATCGGTTGCGGCTCATGTTGCAGCGAGGAAAAATGCGTGGAGTCCAACACGCAAGGAATTTCTACCGGATGTACAATCCAGTTGTTTGGAATACTATCACGGTGGACTATGGAACACTGAATACAACCGCCACGCTATGATTTCCGTTGATATGGTTGCCTGTTATCCAGCGAGTTTTCTCGGGTATGGATCCGCCGCTGAGTATTTCAAACGATTTGGACACCCCAGACATGAAATGACTCGTGTTGCTATTAATGGACCACTGCCTGATTTTGATTTAACCGGATTCGCTCGCATAGTATCATTTGAGTTCGCGGCAGGACTTCATCGCTGTTGCTATATTTGGATCGGTAGACACATGGCTGAAAAGAAGTGGTTGCCAATAGCGCTGCTACGGTACATGATTGATTGTAGCATGCTTGTATCGTTGATTGTCAGTGACGCGATTATATCATACCGAGCGCAGACTGAACTCTGGTTACCAGAACCGGAGCGTCTAGATAGCATAATTGACGAGTCCAAAAAACACATCGATGCCGACGAGGAATATATCATCGAATGGTCCAGGAGGATATTCAACCAAAGAAACCGCGAGGCAAAAGATCTCGGTAGAAGAATAATCGGTAAATTCACACAAGGTGGAAAAAACCACGACTACAAACGATATTGCTCACGGCTGATTATAGATGACGCAGAATATGATTTCGTAATCAAGGACGCAGTGGCGAAAAATAGATACGTGAACTGCGAAACAGCTTTCTTGTCCAATGGAACAAAGTTGGGTACAGTTGTTACCTACAGCGACGGAGACAGCCCGGCATACCCGCATTTGAGGGCGTCTATGCTGGGTTACGCCGCTATCAATTTATTCTCGATGATAAATAGATTTCCTAACACCGCCGTTAGAGTAGCCGTTGATTCGTTTTATGTTGACGTAGCGTACAAGGAAAACGTAGCCGAGTTTACTAGTCCGGACGAGAGTTGGGGTACATGGAGAATTAAAAATGAAATACGACGCGATGATTCCCCGTCAGCAGATGTCACCGTTGAAAACAATTACTTACGCGGTGATAAATTGTCAGAATGGTCTAATGCACCATCGTGTTCTGATCCAATTTGTAGATACAAAACAGTTTATTTAAGCGGCTGTGGCGGGTCAGGAAAGACGACTCGGGCAATTGAATTATTTCGAACGCGGGCAAGTATAATCGTGCTTACACCGACCCATAGACTAGCGCGAGAGATAAAACAACGAAATGTTGACGCCGTTACTTATCACAGCTTTTTTCGATACAGCGGTGGCGAGTGGACTCCTGATCGAATGGGTGAAAAATTTATTCCTGAAGTTATCATCTGGGATGAGATATGTACTGTTTCGTTAGACGTTTTACAAATGTTTCTTGATTGGTTGCTGCGCGCGAATACAGCGGTGATCATGTGTGGCGACCATGGCCAACCACCACCATTTGTCGGCGAGGGTCCACATGATTGGTTGAGCGGGTTCGTGGACTATTATGAAGAAACCGGTACTGATTACCGGGCACTTGATGAACAACTGCGCGGGGTTAAAAAATTAATCAGATTACAGCCGGATAGAATTAAATGTGAAATAATCCGCGAGGTGATTCCGGAAACGCCGTTAAATGAATTCTGGGAAACATGGAGACCAAACGATTTGATTGTAGCGAGTAGAAAGATAGTCAGGGACACACTTCAGCGGAAGTTGTTTGCGTTGCATAAGGAAAGGTTTCCAACGCGTCCAGTGCCGTTATGTTATAGACCCGCGGATACACGGCGACAGAACATTGAAGTTGAAATTCCAGGCCTGACAGAAAAACAAATTCTCGTGCTGAATGATATTGTGCTCGTTGATATCAGCGTCGTCGAGGACGCGCTACGTGCTGATAAATCCCCGTGGACGCTAGGATACGCAACAACAATACATTCCTCGCAGGGACTAACCATCACGGACACAATTGTTTGGATGGTTGATAATCGCATCGAATGGTCAAATCTAGTCTATCTTGCAGTGTCCAGAGTACGAAGGATAAATCAGCTTCGAAGAATTGTTATTGACGAAGCCAGTGACAAAGCCAGTGACGGAGTCATCGATGCAAGCGTCATTGATAGAAAACTCTCGGGTTACCGCCAACAGGATAAAAAAAAACAGCGGCGTTTTGATATTGATGCCGAATTAATAATTGCGTTACGACAACAACAGAATAATCACTGCGCAAGTTGTAATTGTGTAATGCGCTGACGCTCGCCAATTTACCGTGGACAGAATCGATAACAGTCTCGGTCATGTTAAAAACAATGTGAGGTTGACCTGTCTTGAGTGTAATAGACGCAACGGCGCTAGTTAAGACCACGCGGGGGTAATTGAGTATCGTCAGGTATCACTTGTAGTTGCTCGCGTGTAAATCCGCGCTGAGGAGCAGTTGAATCCAGTCTATAGATCGGTGGTCTACCAGTTGATCGTGTTATCGTTGATATGTTATGTGTGGTAACACTCCAAATAGGATCAGTAGCTCTTTTTTTACCGCCTTCAAGCTCTCCTGGTTCATATAGATATCTAACAGTGACATCGCCGAGAATCGGCTTGGAAACGCTATCTATTTTTGATCTTCCGGGTATATACTCGTATTTAATCGCGTCGCTGGGCTTCATGTTGATTGCTCGGGTAATCTCGTTATTTAACGCTCCAATTACGCCTGGCAACCTTTTGACCCATTCACGAGATCGTTTTTCTTGGATGAATTCCTTCGCGTATTGATACCCAAATAACCGTTCAGCAAGAGTCCGATTGAATCGTTCAACAATTGCCTGATCACGATGTAGCGCAGTATGACCTCGTCGTATCGCGACGCTATGATGTTTCAGCGTTGATAAAACAGCGCCGCGAAATTCACTACCGGGATCAACTTGTAGTAGATTTGGCCAGCGCAGAGGACCTCTTCGATAAATTCTTTCAAACGCAGCGGCTACTTCAGTTGCTGACTTTGTTTTTAACGGCTCCGCTTGTTTGTATAGACTCGCAACATCAACTACGGTTAGCGCGTATTTGTAACCGTTGTCATGCGGCAGAAATAATATGTCAGCTTGATGAACTTCATTGGGTACGCTGACATCAAAGCGCGAGAAGTTGATTTGTTTAGGTGGTGGTAGATAAATTTGCCATATAGCCTGTTTGGATAACCAATTAGCCGCAGTGGCCTTTGTTACCTTTGCAGCGCTTGCGAGTTTACCAATTGCGGCCTTTCCTTTCCAGTATCCTCTCGGAGAATAATAGATGGATTCCATGTTGTTATTATAAACGCTAGCGTTTTCAATTACCAGCGCGAGAAGCTCCGCTTCCAATCATTAATTTACCTTTCATAGCCGATTTTACCAACCATGAGGCCAATTTTTCTTTGACGGATTTATCGGGAATAGCATTTAACGCGTGAATTAATTTTACATCCGCGATATGACGCTGTTGCAGATCACCGCTACGATAAGCTATATCATGTATCCGACATGCTTCGTCGATAGCGTTTATTGGATACTCACCGGGTCGCGGCTGATTTTGATCATCGAGTCTGATATCTAATCGTGTTCCGGGGCCACAGTAGCTATATCCTGGGAGGTGTTTTTCTCCTGGATACTTTGCCCACGGTGTTCCGGGGAGTTTTGATAACTTGGCTGCAATATCACCTCCTCGCTTTTTTTTAAAACATCTCCGGGTCTAGCAGAAATAAATCTAAATTTCTTTGTACCGCATTGTACACACTTACCAGTAAGCGCCGATCTGTTATTTCTTGTTGTAACGGTTGTCATATCATTTGTGCCAGTACGCACTCTACACTTCACACAATATAAATCCATAATTTATGTATAGAGACATGAATATAATTGACTTTTCAGCGACTAAAACAAGAGAACCAGTTAAGCATGTTGCAGCGTTACCAAACTCGATCCGGATGATTATCATCGGACCATCTGGATCCGGCAAGACGCAATTGTTACTTAATTTAATAATGAGATGGATGAAGTGGGATAAGTTGTATTTGGTTGCTCCTAGCGTAGATGATCAACGATGCTACGAGGTGTTGAAAGATTTTAACGAGAATGCATCAGCGATCGCTAAAAAAAATGTTATTGAGTTTATTACAGATATCAATGATGCACCAGGTATCGATGATATTGATGGCGACGTCAACAATCTAGTCGTGTACGATGATGTTATGTTAGACAATCAAAAAAACCCAGCTAGGATATTTTCCAGAGGCAGGCATAAAAACACCGACGTGATATATGTCACTCAACGATACACTCAGATTCCAAAAGTAATCAGAGACAACTGTAATATTCTTGCTGTATTCAACGGCGTTGATACACACACGCTACGAAATATTTGGCAGACATGGTGCGGCGGTGACATGGACTTTAATGTTTTTCGAAACTTTTTTAGTCATGCTCAGTCGACCCCACATGGATTTGTAACGATAAATTTACATGATCCTCGGACACGATATCGTATCGGACTTGACCAAATATTCGGTTAAATTGCAAATAGCCACTTAGCAGCAGGGGGGGGGGGGGCGATGACATCGACGCGGTCGTCGATGTGCTTACCGGACGCTGACGACGCTGGGATCGGCGCGCAGAAGGTATTAATTAAACCAAATGACGTTCCGGACGATCCCCTCGACGACGACGTCGTTTTTTTTTTTACCAGCGCTGACGACACCGGATCCGCTGAGTGCAGAAAGTACTAATTAAGCCAAATGACGTTTGGACAAAATGTCGGATTCGCCCCCCCTGCTGCTCCTCTAGATGTAAACTATTGTTCATCTTCTATTGTGGTCATTGAGTCATTCATATACTAGGATTCTTCTCTATGTAATTGTATGCCTTTGTATAATGCTGAATTCATATCGTTGTATGTGAAGGTTTGTTTGCACATATATGTGTATTGTTATCTTTCTAACGTTATTTTCTTGTTCATTTCGACTGGTCTAATTTTGATTCGTGCCCTTGCTTTTTGCTTCTGTTTCAGCTTTGAATCTTAGCATGTTTATAGTTGTATCACATGTCTGGCCTGTATTGCATTTTAAGTCTCTTTTCTATGTAAGAATTGATTTTGTTCCTACAGTTTATTAACATTATGCTAGTAATGTTGATGACAGCAGGACAAATGGTCATACGTAGGCTTATGGCAAGTGTTCTATTTAATTAAAGCTTTAAAAGAGTTCTGCCTCGTTTAGTATTTACATGTCTGTGTATCCTGTTGGCATAATACATTTCATTTTACAGATACAATCCTTTCAGCCACTAAATGACATGTTGCAGTACCAGTAGCACGTAATTAACAAACGACGTCAATAAAATAAGGGCATTAGAGACAGATATTGCATTATCTCTCATCGAAAACAATGTTTGTAATCACGTTTTACTATAGGCTAAAACATCAATGTTGGTTAATGTGAAAATGGCTGTTTACATGGAGTAAAACCTGTTGTTTCATGGTTGTTCTATTTCCGTCGAATACAATCATTGAAGAAATTATTGATACAATAACATTATTTATTTATTTTTTTTTTTATTTATTTGTATCATTTGTGTATCTATCAGCAAGAGATACTTCCTTCTACAGGCAAAAACTCCTCTATCTTCCAAACAAACATTTTACACTGTTTATATGATATATATCTATATCTATCTATCTATCTATCTATCTATCTATCTATCTATCTATCTATATATATATATATATATATATATATATATATATATATATATATATATATATATATATATATATTAATTTTTAGTTCCTTTACCAACAGTACATCATCATTTGTTTATTCGGTTTCACACAGAATTTGATATCTATTTAGAACGAATGTCTGTATTATATCTATAAAAACTGGAGGATTAATACTAAGTAACGATAATAAATTAGGCTTTCATGGATATTAAAACATTCGTAATTTAGCAACCAAACCAAACCCTTTTTATCTAATATGTCGACAGGGCTATAACATAATCTTTTATTTTCAGTTTCTTTTCTTGTGAATAAAACAAACTTTATGCATTGTTGCACACACACACACACACACACACACACATACATTATACATACAAACATACATACATACGTACGTTCATACATTCATACATAAATACATACATACAGACAGACAGACATGCATGCATGCATGCATATACATACATACATACATGCATACATACATACATACATACATACATACATACATACATACATAAAACATACATACACACACAGACAGACAGATACACAGATTGTTACGACTCTATGGCCTAAACAAAGTAACAGAAAATAGAGAAAACCAACAAGTTTAGTAAAGTTCAACCAATCGCTTATTTACATAGAATACAAAATGAAAACTTATAAAACAAAACTGCCAGAATACATTTTTTAAATTTATGCCGAAAATGTCATAAAGGTTTTATCACAAGTCAGGGATGGTCCTGGCTTTTAAAAAGCTGTCGCCAAAAAAATCGCCAACCTCAATATTTTGTCGCCAATTTTCAAAAAGTGTCGCCAGAACAAGTAGTGTACATTTTTTCAAGTGTTAATTTAGTCTGTTAATGTAACAGGCAATGAAAATTACAAAAGATGGGTTGGTTAATACTCTAATTACAACAAGCATTAACAAAATGTTACAAAGTGTTACATGAAGATACGTCGCGATTTTAGGGCTGCCCACTTGTTGAACGCAGTTTCAAAGTCTAATTTTTCACATCTGTACATGCTGATTCTTATTAAATTCTCGAGAGATGAGATGCAGAGTTTATTTCTGATGTCAGTTTTTATGAGGTTCATCTTACTGAATCCACATTCACAGTCTAAAGTGCTGACAGGTGACACCAGTAGTCTCTCAGCAGCCCCCCCCCCCCCCCACACCCTTATGGCTAACTTCACAAAGCTTGTAGTGAATTGCTTCCTAAATCCCAAGAATGATCACTGAATGCTGTATAAATTTTCTCAACAAACAAAATAGGATCTCCATTCCCACGAATGAAACTTACATGAGTCAACACTTGGCAATATTGTACCGTATATATAAGCATAAATTCACACCCTATTTAGGTATTCTTTCACTCCTGTATTTTGAGAAATAAATAATTATTATTAATTATGCAAAACTGTTTTCTTTTTAGCTATTTTTTGTTGCGGAGTTTAAGTCTCTGCAGCCGTAACACGGGATTGATGGCAAAAGGAAAAGATCAATGAGTAAAATGCTGCACTGGCGACAGATATAATTGTGATTGAGATTTTTTCCATTTGCTTTGTATATATACGCAGTAGTCGGTACTTCAAAGGTTATCAGTTTTCTATGAAGGTTCAACAAAACTATTGTATTGGTATATGTAAAAAAAACAAAAAAAAAAAAACAGAAGGATTAGTCATTCAATTAATTGTATCTGTTCTATTCGCGTCTTCAGAAGTCGGTCAGTTGTAGGTATAGTGCGGTAGCATGAATGACTGTATCACAGCATACAGTACTCAGCCCAGATGTCAGCATAAGCAGATTATGATGTAACAATGCACTGTAAAGATGGGGTTGTCAATAAGAACAAAGGATCGTTTGTTTAACAGATTGATTCCAATGCATTACTTAGTCAAGTTTGTGGCTTCCTTTCGTTCTGGCTTTAAATTTATTCAGTCCAAATCCATGATTGTATGTACAAATTAAATAACCAAAAAGCCTGTCGCCAAAAAAATCGCCAGATGGGATATTTTTGTCGCCAATAAGGAAAAAAAATCGCAATTTGCGACATTGGCGAAGCCCAGGACGATCCCTGCAAGTAATGCAAGTATAGAGTATTCCGAATGAATTCTAGTGGTGTTCCGAATGAATTCCAGTATTGAATGTACTGATTTACTTATAGCCTGGAATAGTGTTCCTGTGTCTTTCAAAATGATATAATCCAAAACTACTTTAAATGAATTCAAAATAATCTGAAATAGCGATTAGGTCCGAACGTATTAATGAGCACGTTGTAGTTTAAATGAATATTTTTGTATAAAAAAAATCTTCTCAAAATAAAACTGACCACAGCTGTACGACTGATTCCTCTTAAGATGTTAAGATAGAAATGAGTAACTCTAATAAATAAAAACCTTACTAGAAAAACAATCAGAGGACCAGGATTAGGGTGAAGGGTTAATTTCTAGAACGTTCTAAGTTGACAATAAAACCATATATATTACTAAAACTTTCCTAAAGAACAACAGGTACACCGGGAATTCCTGAGGGGAAAACAATGTTCTGAACTCAAATCCAACTAGCATGTTTACCAATAAATAATATTAATTTTAAACCATACAGTCATATACAACGATTAGCTTATGCAAGAGCGGAACAAAAGTCATTAGTCAGGAGCACCCTCAATTATGGACAGAGATCAATTACATAATACAGTCCTGTCCATCCTTTTTGACACCATGGGCCACTGAAAAATGTTCTTGAAACCGAAGGCCGAAGCAGAAAACTGAAAAGCAGCGACTATAATGCTGCTCGAGCTCTGGCGGACCATTTAAAATTAGCCCGCGTGCCGCATGCGGCAGGTGGGCCTCGGGTTGGACAGCACTGACATAATACAAGGTATCTATCTATCTATCTATCTATCTATCTATCTATCTATCCATCCATCCATCTATCTATCGAGCCATCCATCCATCCATCCAACCATCCATCCATCCATCTATCTATCCATCCATGTATCCATCCATCCATCCATCCATCCATCCACCCACCCACCCACCTACCTATCTATCTATCTACCTACCTATCTACATATCTATCTATCTATCTATCTACCTATCTATCTATCTACCTACCTACCTACCTACCTATCTATCTACCTACCTATCTATATATCTATCTACCTCTTAATATTTCTATTACGTATATTTAATTGATATTTTTATTACATATATTGAATTAATATTTATATTGTGTATGTTTAATTTGGTATTTCTATTAGTGTATTTAAGTAGTATTTATATTACGTATATTTACCCTAATAAAGCTAATACGTATATATTTACCCTAATAAGACTAATACGTGTATATTTACCCTAGTAAGGCTAATACGTATATTTTTACCTTAGAAAGGCGGACAGCACAAGTACTAATTTTATGCATATTTCTCTGTCATAAAAACCGCAATGAAAATTCTAATTTAAAAGCTATCGGGAAACAAAATTAAATTCGAAAACCAACTTCTCAAAATTGAAAACATTTTACATATAGGCAATGTTTTCTCATTGTAGCATTGTTGATTGAGTCGGCATGGCAGGGGATGTGTACATATCCTTATGTGAGTTTACTGAATGAACGCCCGTTCTTACGCACTTTCTACGCACTTTAACAAAATGTCAGTAACTTACTGACAGGTTTCTGTTAAATTGTTTACTAGTTATTTTGTCTTTCTTAATGTGCAGAGTGCGTGAATTTGATATTTGCCGATCGTCAAATGCAATTTCAAAGATTGTTTTGATCGGTGTAGATGATACATCGCAACATTTGATCTCATGTAGGTGTTCACTTCCTTGCGCCCGAAACTAACGTGCTTTACGAAAACGATACGCTACAGGTGAACCAGTCAAGCACAACAAACTGACTGGTTTGATATAGTGGCAAATATGAAAAATAGGGGAGAGGTATACGGGATATGCTTTCGTGGTATACAGCACAATTGTGATGCATTTTATTATACATAAGGAATGATTACAAAAACAAAATCAACTGAACGGCAACATCTCCACCCCCAGTTACATACATACATACACCCCCAGTTACATACATACATACATACATACATACATACATACATACATACATACATACATACATACATACATAGAAGGAGGGGCCGAGTGGTCTAAAGCGCTCTCCGTTACAGATCACTGCCATCTCACCTCTGCACCTCTGTCTGCGTGGGTTCGAGTATCGAATTCGGCTACTGTGGGTATGTGAGAAAGCTTGCCAGTAGCTTCTCGTAGGTCGGTGGTTCTTTCCGGGGTTTTCCCGGGTTCTTCTTCCACCATTAATACTGGCCGCCATGTATAGCCTATCGTGTGCTGAAAAATGGCGTTAAACCCTACAACAAAAACATACATACATACATACATACATGTACCGCTCCGGTGGCCTAGTGGTTAAAGGGTCCGCCTCGGATGCGGAAGGTCGTGGGTTAGATCCCCTGCTGATTTACAAAGATTTACAAAAATGGTACTTACAGAGGCCTCGCTTGGCTCTCAGCATTAAGAGCTTAGTGGTCGGCCTGGTGTCAGAATAATGACTGGTTGGGACATCATGGTACGATTGAGATAGATATTGTATTAAAAACGCGACATCCTTATAAAACATTTTATCGAAATACATCAGTGATTTGTTTGAAAAATCTACTTCTCCTTTCACGTACATAATACACTTAACATTCTCAAGAAGTATTATTAGAATCAATCACAATTTAATTCTGACCGACCTTGTGTGATGGTGAACATGGGTTATATAAATGATAGCAGCATATGAAACCAGTTTCCATTTTGTAAAATACACCTGTTTGTGGCAGTGTATGTTTCATAATATTTTATGGCAGTGTATGTTTCATAACATTTTATGGCCGTGCATGTTTCATAACATTTTATGGCAGTGTATGTTTCACAATATTTTATGGTAGCGTATGTTTCATAACATTTTATGGCAGTGCATGTTTCATAACATTTTATGGCAGTGTATGTTTCACAACATTTTATGGCAGCGTATGTTTCACAACATTTTATGGCAGCGTATGTTTCATAACATTTTATGGAAATGCATGTTTCATAACATTTTATGGCAGCGTATGTTTCATAACATTTTATGGCAATGCATGTTTCATAATATTTTATGGCAATGCATGTTTGATAACATTTTATGGCAGCGTATGTTTCATAACATTTTATGGCAATGCATGTTTCATGACATTTTATGGCAGCGTATGTTTCATAACATTTTATGGCAATGCATGTTTCATAATAATTTATGGCAATGCATGTTTCATAACATTTTATGGCAGCGTATGTTTCATAACATTTTATGGCAGTGACTGTTTCATAACATTTTATGGCAGTGACTGTTTCATAACATATCACTGCAACAAAGGCTAATAATGAGGATAAGAATATCCTATCTACGTTTATGATTACAATTTCGAGCTTAAATTGTTTATCAGTACCCGACTGGTATTTCAAAACTTCCCAACATTCCCAATCTTGGTGCCGTTTAGTACTTTTGGTTTTTATTGCCATATCGATGCTAAGCTTTCACAAGTATGAGAATTTGCCAATATAATATAAACCTAGGCCTTAATTTCATTTATTCTTGCCTTTTCGTGCATCTTATGGTAAAAATATATATGCTATGAAATGGACAAACTTTTGTGTTTGAATACCATTACAAGATTTAGCAACGATATATGTTGTGTCGTGGAAACGAGCCAGTGTCCTAAGGCCACGCTATGCTGTGGGACGGAGAAACTATTTCGAGGTGACGAGATACGGTGTTGTGAGAATGACAAATACATCGTGACCACGAAATTTAATGTTTGTGGAAACTATATATTAACTTGACAGCGTAAGATGTTATATTATTCTTGTTTCCAGCACATGACATATCTCAAGATAATATCTCGAAATAAGGTCCAGTAGCAAAGAGAGATCACATAGTACCCTCGAGACATTTCTCTTCCCCACGATATACAATCTCGTGACCACGGCTTTCCATCTGGAGGAAATTATATTCAAAGAAACATTTGTTACCAAAGTTCCTTATTTACGTTAGTACTTTTAGATATCCAAGGAAAAGAAAACATTGTGTGCGAATACCCACGGAAAATCGTTCTAATTTGCTGGAAACGTAAAATAAACAAATTCGTATATGCATCGTGAGCAAACTTTGGACACTGTGATAAATTTGACACTGTGCTAAATTGGACACTGCTAAATTTTACGCTGTGTTAAATTGGACTATCTGTGCTAAATTGGACACTGTGCTAAATTGGAGTGCTAAATAGGACGCTGTGCTAAATTGGACACTCTGTGATAAATTGGACACTGTGCAAAATTGGACGCTGTGTTATATTGGACACTGTGCTATTTAGACACTGTGCTAAATTGGACACTGTGATAAATTGGACAATATGTGCTAAATTTGACACCTGTGCTAAATTGGACACACTGCTAAATTGGACACTGCAAATTGGACACTTTGCTAAATTGGACACTCTGTGTTACATTTGACACTCTGTGTTAAATCGGACACTCAGTGCTACATTGGACACTGTGTTAAATGGAACACCGTGCTAAATTGGACATTATATGATAAATTCGACGCTACATGATAATTGGACACTGTGCTAAATTGGACGCTGTGTTATATTGGATACTGTGCTATTTGGAAGCTGTGCTAAATTGAACACTGTGATAAAATGGACACTTTGCTAAATTGGACACTCAGTGTTAAATTGGATAATGCGCTAAATTGGACACTATCTTAGATTGGATACTCTGTGCTAAATTGGACACTGTGCTAAATTGGACATTCTGTGTTACATTTGTCACACTGTGTTAAATCGGACACTCAGTGTTAAATTGGACACTGTGTTAAATGGAACACTGTGCTAAATTGGACATTTTATGCTTAATTAGACGCTACATGATAAATTGGGCACTGTGCTAAAATTGACACTGTGCTAAATTTGACACTCAGTGTTCAATTGGACACTGTGTGCTCAATTTGACACTGTGCTAAATCGGTCACTATGCTAAATTTGACACTGTGCTAAATGGGATACTGTGTTAAATTGGACTCTGTGCTATTTGGACGCTGTGCTAAATTGGACACTGTGCTAAATTGGACACACTGTGCTAAATTGGACACTGTGCTAAATTGGATACTCAGTGTTAAATTGGATACTGCGCTAAATTGGACACTATGTTAGATTGGACACCCTGTGTTAAGTTTGACAATCTGTGTTAAATTGGACACTCAGTGCTAAATTGGACACTATGTTAAATGGGACACTGTGCTAAATTGGACACTATGTGCTAAATTAGACACTACTTGATAAATTGGGCACTGTGCTAAAATGGACACTGTGCTAAATTGGACACTCAGTTAAATTTGACGCTGTTAAATTGGACACTGTGCTAAATTGGATTGTGCTAAATTGGACACTGCTAAATTGGACAATATGTGCTAAATTGGACACTTTGTGATAAGTTGGACACTGCTAAATTGAACACTTTGTGTTCAATTGGACACTGTGCTAATATGGATCTTCAGATTCATGTACAAAGCATCTTCGCTTACTAATGAAATATTTTCACCTGCATAATTGTCGTGAAATTTTTATGTGTTACATAATAAAAAATGCATCCAACAAGGAACACGTTACTTAAATGCATTTTATGAGATATCATTGTGCTTTCGCGATGTTTGATTAGAAGGTTCCTTTAATAGCTATAGTAATTATGACACGAACTTCATCCAGCTCAGCCACACGATTTGCAATTATGCAGACGGAACAGTCGCTGTTATGTTAACATTGTAATGTAAATAATTCAGCATACTCACAAAGCATAAACCTGACAAAGGTAGTCAGACACAAAATGTAGGTTAAATTGACCTCACTGACATTTGTATTTAGAACAGATAAAACAAAATGTAAGCTGAGATCCCTCCTGCAAATTGTAATATAACACACTTCACGCAAACGAGTATTTCATGAACAAACCATATCTAATGATTTGATAACAAGTACAATTAGGGACTGTGTATACTACAATATACCCGCTAACGCGACAGGATAAGGAAATTCGATAAATGATTCGATAAATGATTTTCACTTAAGTTCAATAAACATTTGACCTGGATGTATTGATAGTAGTTTCCCCAGATAAAGCTTTTGATTGACCTGGATGTATTGATAGTAGTCCCCCCCCCCGATAAAGCTTTTGATTGACATGGATGTATTGATAGTAATCCCCCCCATAAAGCTTTTGATTGACATGGATGTATTGATAGTAATCCCCCCCAGATAAAGCTTTTGATTGACATGAATGTATTGATAGTAGTTCCCCCAGATAAAGCTTTTGATTGACATGGATGTATTGATAGTAGTTCCCCCAGATAAAGCTTTTGATTGACATGGATGTATTGATAGTAGTTCCCCGCAGATAAAGCTTTTGATTGACATGGATGTATTGATAGTAGTTCCCCCCCCCCCCCCGATAAAGCTTTTGATTGACCTGGATGTAGTGATAGTAGTTCCCCCAGATAACGCTTTTGATTGACCTGGATGTATTGATAGTAGTTCCCCCAGATAACGCTTTTGATTGACCTGGATGTATTGATAGTAGTTTCCCCAGATAAAGCTTTTGATTGACCTGGATGTATTGATAGTAGTTCCCCCAGATAAAGCTTTTGATTGACCTGGATGTATTGATGGTAGTTCCCCCAGATAAAGCTTTTGATTGACCTGGATGTATTGATAGTAGTTCCCCCAGATAAAGCTTTTGATTGACATGGATGTATTGATAGTAGTTCCCCCAGATAACGCTTTTGATTGACCTGGATGTATTGATAGTAGTTCCCCGCAGATAACGCTTTTGATTGACCTGGATGTATTGATAGTAGTTTCCCCAGATAAAGCTTTTGATTGACCTGGATGTATTGATAGTAGTTCCCCCAGATAAAGCTTTTGATTGACCTGGATGTATTGATAGTAGTTCCCCCAGATAAAGCTTTTGATTGACCTGGATGTATTGATAGTAGTTCCCCCAG
This sequence comes from Sinohyriopsis cumingii, assembly GCA_028554795.2. NCBI lineage: Eukaryota > Metazoa > Mollusca > Bivalvia > Unionida > Unionidae > Sinohyriopsis > Sinohyriopsis cumingii. The sequence continues at coordinate 9,533,486 of CM068842.1, read as the reverse complement.
ATAAAGCTTTTGATTGTGCTGAAAGTAGCGATATGAAAACTACTCTCGTCCGAGAGGCCGTTGACTTTATCCATTCTATTTCTTGACATGGATTCTTTTAAAAATATCAATATTATAGGTATTTACTAAATCATGAATTTGTAATTTAAAATTATGTATGTATGTTGGTGATGTTATTCTAGTGTTTAGAGAATCTAAACGGTAAGGACTTTGCCTTGGTATTACGATGATATTGAAATAGCTTTAAACTAAATATTATATGAGTAAGAAAGTTTACAAAATTTTCACATTTGCAAATATGCTTAGAACCTGGCATTTCTTGTCAAGATCTACATATAGAATATTAGGAAGAGACTCTTCTTTAAATCTGAGAATAGATAGAAACGAATTATGTAAAACAGCTAAAAAGTTAAAAGCTTTCGAGTTCTTAGGTTAGGAAATACAAATTGTATTTGTTTTAAATGCTGTTATAAAATCAGTGTGGCTAAAACCATTCATCCTCCAACATATATAGAAAATATATTGACAGATTATTCTTTTAATTTATTTCTTGTAGTAGACTCATTAAAATTTAACGATTAATTATTATACATCACCATTTCTTGTATAAAGGGGCTTATGTTAAATGGAAAAGGTCTTTGGTAAAATATGGCTCCAAGCGGAATTTAAAAAGGTCTCTGGTAAAATATGTCTCCAAGCGGAATTTAAAAAGGTCTTTGGTAAAATATGGCTCCAAGCGGAATTTTTTAAAAAAATTGAAATTGCACATGTATTTAAACATGAAGATGAAATTAATAACAATAAAAGACTATCACTACTAAAAGTTTCCATGATGCTGGAAAACTGAACCCTCGTTGGTTGCATGCTGGAAAACTGAACCCTCGTTGGTTGCATGCTGGAAAATTGAACCCTCGTTGGTTGCATGCTGGAAAACTGAACCCTCGTTGGTTGCATGCTGGAAAATTGAACCCTCGTTGGTTGCATGCTGGAAAACTGAACCCTCGTTGGTTGCATGCTGGAAAATTGAACCTTCGTTGGTTGCATGCTGGAAAATTGAAACCTCGTTGGTTGCATGCTGGAAAACTGAACCCTCGTTGGTTGCATGCTGGAAAATTGAACCCTCGTTGGTTGCATGCCTGAAAATTGAACCCTCGTTGGTTGCAGACATTTTATCACAGAAAATATAATCGAGTCATCAATTTTATAATAAAAAGCAATCAAATGAAGATATATTTGTTGAAAATTTTATGCAGTAATTTGCGTATTTCTAAAAGTTCAATTCGAGGATTCATTTATAAAGATTTAATGAACTATAAGATACAAGAAGGCTTCTTTTCTTTCATCTAGTGAGATCGTTAGTGTTAATATTATATAGTAAAAGATTCAAATAACGTACTGAATTAATCCATGTATTAATTTAAATTTCATTTTAATGCGGTGCATAGGAAACTGAACTGAAATACAACCATTACGTAATTACTCCGAATGAAATTAAATACATTAATTTATCTACATGGCCAAAACATGTTATAGCGCGTGCTTTAATATTATCGGTGTCTTTTAATCTTGGATTACCTATAGAGGTAATATCAGTCTATGTGAACGTATAATCTCAGATATATTTGTGGTACATCTATAGAGACGAGTGCCTGTAAAGGTATCATCTCAGATCTAAAACCCTTGTGAAGGTATTATCTAAAAACAATTTTGGTGCATCTCTAGAGATGGTTCCCTGAGAAATATTATCTCGGAAAAAGGGTCCATGTGAGGGTATCATCTCAGAAACACTTATGGTGCATCTGTAGAGATGAGTCCCTGTGAAGGTATCAACTCATAAATACTTTTGGTGCACCGGTAGAGTTGAGTCCCTTCGAAGATATCATCTTAGAAACACTTTTGGTGCATTTGTAGAGACGAGTCCCTGTGAAGGTATCATCTCAGAAACACTTTTGGTGCATCTGTAGGGATGAGTCCCTGTGAAGGTATCATCTCATAAACACTTATGTGGCATCTGTAAAGATGAGTCCCTGTGAAGGTATCATCTCAGAAACACTTTTGGTGCATCTGTAGGGATGAGTCCCTGTGAAGGTATCGTCTCAGAAACATTTGTGGTGCAGCTGTAGAGATGAGTCCCTGTGAAGGTATCGTCTCAGAAACATTTGTGGTGCAGCTGTAGATATGAGTCCCTGTGAAGGTATCGTCTCAGAAACACGTTTGGTGCGTATGTAGGGTTGAGACCCTGTGAAGGTATCATCTCAGAAACACTTTTGGTGCATCTGTAGAGATGAGTCCCTGTGAAGGTATCGTCTCATAAACACTTTAAGTGCATCCGAAGGGATGAGTCCCTGTGAAGGTATCATCTCAGAAACACTTCTGTGGCATCTGTTGAGATGAGTCCCTGTGACGGCATCATCTCAGAAGCATTTCTGTGGCATCTGTAGAGATGAGTCCCGGTGAAGGTATCATCTCAGAAGCACTTATGTGACATCTGTAGAGATGAGTCCCTGTGAAGGTATCGTCTCAGAAACACTTATGTGGCATCTGTAGAGATGAGTCCCTATGAAGGTATCGTCTAAGAAACACTTTAGGTGCATCTGAAGGGATGAGTCCCTGTGAAGGTATCATCTCAGAAACACTTTTGGTGCATCTGTAGGGATGAATCCCTATGAAGGTATCATTTCATAAACACTTATGTGGCATCTGTAAAGATGAGTCCCTGTGAAGGTATCATCTCAGAAACACTTTTGGTACGTCTGTAGAGATGAGTCCCTGTGAAGGTATCATCTCAGAAACACGTTTGGTGCGTCTGTAGGGATGAGTCCCTGTGAAGGTATCGTCTCATAAACACTTTAAGTGCATCTGAAGGGATGAGTCCCTGTGAAGGTATCATCTTAGAAACACTTTTGGTGCGTCTGTAGGGATGAGTCCCTATGAAGGTATCATCTCATAAACACTTTTGGTGCATCTGTAGAGATGAGTCCCTGTGAAGGTATCATCTCAGAAACACTTTTGGTGCATCTGTAGAGATGAGTCCCGGTGAAGGTATCATCTCAGAAACACTTCTATAGCATCTATAGAGATGAGTCCCTGTGAAGGTATCATCTCAGAAGCACTTCTGTGGCATCTGTAGAGATGAGTCCCTGTGAAGGTATCGTCTCATAAACACTTATGTGGCATCTGTAAAGATGAGTCTCTGTGAAGGTATCGTCTCAGAAACACTTTAGGTGCATCTGAAGGGATGAGTCCCTCTGAAGGTATCATCTCAGAAACACTTCTGTGGCATCTGTAGAGATGGGTCCCTGTGAAGGTATCATCTCAGAAACACTTCTGTGGCATCTGTAGAGATGAGTCCCGGTGAAGGTATCATCTCAGAAACACGTCTATGGCATCTGTAGAGATAAGTCCCTGTGAAGGTATCATCTCAGAAGCACTTCTGTGGCATCTGTAGAGATGAGTCCCTGTGAAGGTATCGTCACAAAAACACGTTTAGCTAATAGAAATCTTTGTAAAGGTATAACCTCAAAATATCGTTTGCAAATATTGTGTTTAGTTAACAGAAAGATTGTTAGTGATTAGAATTGTATATCTTATATTGATAGCAGTTATTATGATATTATATACGACATATAATTAGTATTATCATAATAATTCATGTTATTAAATACATCAATATGTTTTGACTGCTCTCTCATGTCGCAACGATAACTGTTAGAAAGACGATTTTTAAAATTCAACAGACATGATTAAAGAAAAAATTAAAATAATAACAGAAATCGTAAAAATACTGTTTTGTTTGAGCAACAACAATCGTTCACAATCATAGACAGAACTAAATACTAATGCAAGGATAAATGTTAGGAAGTACTTCAAAAAGCACATTATCGCTGTTAAATAACGTTGTCGTTGGTAAATAGACTGATTTTGAGGAAAAAGTTAAAAAATATGTATAGATTACATTCCCAAATGGCAGAAAGATGTTATATTTGCAATGAGCAAATTATTAACGATGAATAAGTGTTAGTATGTTTTGAAATACCAAACTCTCAGAATACCTATACTAATTTATGGACGTTATAGAGTGTCAGAGTTTTCTAAATGGCTGATATATTAATTGTGCTTCAAATAAAATCAAATGCCAGATAGTAATCGGACAGAAGAGCTGTAAGGACCGCGTGAGTGAGCCAGTGATATGGACTCTTATCGTAGCTTTAACAATTTTTCAGTCAAATCGCTACGATGTCTGTTGTGTGGCATTTTATAGTGATGCCTAGCACTGGGGCATCATGTCGCAGACATGTATCATGACGTATCACCCAGTCACATTATCCTGACACAAGGCCGACCAGCCCTGACACTAACCTCTCAATGCTGAGCACCTAGTGAGGCAATTGTTAGTATCATTTTTAGAAGTTTTTGGTATGACTCGGCCGGGGTTCAAACCGAGGCGGACACGCTAACCACTAGGCCACCGGAGCGGTCTAAGGAGCTCGTAGTATTCGGTATGCCTCATATAAAGAAGAAAATTAATTGTATTAATTTCGTCATTTTTGTATTTCTTCTATAACAGTATGGTATATTGGTAATGCATGATCCGCGCTAAGGCTATCCATTACTGTCTTAAACATATTTGTTTGTTCTTATTAGCTGAATATTTACCTGTTTTGCAGACTCAAATTAAATATATATTTTATTAGTAGCTAAACATTCATTTCCTTTGATTTTTGCAGGTGGGAAACTTGTGAAACTATGTAAGGCCACTACCATACAATCAGTTATCACTTACACTTTTCAGTTCAAGCCAAATAAAAACACGAAAGCTACCAATGTAAATGTGATTCAGACTTTCCTCAAAAATACCTTGTAGCCTCAGTAAAATGTTCCTTAGTGAGAACCTGAGGCAATAAACCATATTTGGTATCCTGTCTATTAGTCACTGGGATTTATCCTATTAATCACTGCGATTTATCCTATCTATTAGTCAATGAGATTTAGCCTATCCATTAGTCACTGAGATTTAGCCTATCCATTAGTCACTGAAATTTATCCTCTCTATCAGTCACTGAGATGTATCCTATCTATCATTCACTGAGATTTAGCCTATCTATCAGTCAATGAGATTTAGCCTATCCATTAGTCACTGAGATTTAGCCTATCCATTAGTCACTGAGATTAAGCCTATCCATTAGTCACTGAGATTTAGCCTATCCATTAGTCACTGAGATTTAGCCTATCCATTAGTCAATGAGATTTAGCCTATCCATTTGTCACTGAGATTTAGCCTATCCATTAGTCACTGAGATTTATCCTATCTATTAGTCACTGAGATTTATCCTATATATATAGTCACTGAGATTTATTTATACTGATGGGTTGAAATAAAATTTGCATAGTATCTGAACACACTGAAAAATCAATCTCGGTGATGTTCCACTAAACTCGGCGATGTTCCACTAAACTCGGTGGTGTTCCACTAAACTCGGTGATGTTCCACTAAACTCGGTGATGTTCCATTAAACTCGGTGATGTTCCACTAAACTCGGTGATGTTCCACTACAGTAGTAAGGTGGGATACCCTAGGGTATATGGGGATTAGCATTAAAAACACCCCTGGGACAATCTGGGGACACTGGAAATTTAACATGGAGAAAAATCGTGGGACAATCTGGGGACAAGGGGAATTAGCATTACATGGGAATAGAGTTTGGGACTGTCTAGGGACAAGGGGAATTGAACATGGTGGGACTATCTAGGGACAATGATGGTAGAGGGTCAAACACAACAGAGACAGAAACATACATACACTAGTACAAGCGTGGGATTTATATATAAAGCGTTACCAAGACCTGAAATCTTGCTGGGGTGTTCAAAAATTTGCATAATTGTAATTATGCTATAAATAGCTATAATCAAGGAAATGCTCAACGACATAATGGATGTGACTAAAAGTAACGTTAAAATGACGAAATTGTCCCAGAATTTAAAGGAAAATAAACATATCCCCGAAAATTAAGTTACAATGGTTTAGACTAAAATGGATAAAATTAGTAACTACTTACAATATCAACTTCTGTGACGATCGTGGATAAATACCTATGTATCTATAATCAGCTGAAATTCCTATGAAATCCCACTATCTATTTATAGCTCCAACTTGTGGGTTTTTCCTTTGGAAAATCCCACTATCTTTTTATAGCCTCAGCTTGAGTGGCGTTCCTGTTTATGAATTCTAGTATATATGTATAGCTACAAAATGTGGAAATCCCCAAGTCGATATTTATAGTCTCAGAATTTTCAGCGTCAGTGACGTTACTGTACTGAACACTAGGGGATAAATGGCGACAGTGATGCAAGTGGCTGACCTGAACACGCGCTACTGTAGGTAGGTAGGTAGAGTGTATCTGATAGGGATAAAGTGACTTTTATAGGGACAAACAGAGACCAATACACACACACACACACACACACACACAACATAAGCGCGCAGACACACTCACACACACGCACACACACACACACACACACACACACACACAGAGGGAAGAGGAAAAAACAAACCCCAAATATACTATCCACACTCGGGAGGAAGAAAAAAACAACTAAATATACGATTTACACAACGTACGCTAACACACACACACACACGCGCGCGCGCACACCACAGAGGGAAGAGGAATAAAACCATTATACACTATCCACACGGAGTGAAGAAATAACCCTTTATATATACTATCAACAGAGAGTGAAGAAAATAATCCATTATATTCCATCAACACAGAGTGAAGAAGAAAAAGTTTTTTGAAAGCACCTAAGCCCTCACCTGCAATGACCAACTCTGCCAAACACCTACACCCCACCCCACCCCCCACTCCCAGCACTACAAAACCTATTTAACCCGTTATTTTATGGCATCAGTGTGTGCTTTAGGAAACATCAAGACACAAAAATGATGGATGAATAGACTGACTATTGTTTACGAACTTGCATGCATAAAGAGCGTGCGTGAAGGAAAACATCCTTCCATTTCAATTCTAACTAAAACATGATCCAGAGGGATAGAGAGAGGTGAAAGAGCACAATTTCATAAAGTGTGAGTAAAAACAAAACACGCCATCCTTATTATACAATGTCAAGACCAAGAGACACTTACGTTTTCTTTCTGGTCTATTCTCTTTCAGAAGGTAGTATGAAATTTCACATCAGGGCCAACGCATCGGCTCACATTGTCAATTTTTCCATTTCCATGTCTTTACTGGCACAAGTTCTTCATCATCTTCAATTTCTTCTTCTTCTTCTTCTTCTTCTTCTGAATCCCTCTTCTCTGTTTCGTCTTGTTTTTTGTTTCTTCTCTTTTCTCGTAGGGCACTCTGAATTCCAGTGTCCTTTCCCCTGACAACGATATTAGGTATCTTGACTTTTGTCTCTCTTTCTTAGACGAAGCAGGTATTTTGGAGACAAATACCCATTTACCTTTGCAGATATAGCAAACTTCATTAGCACACACTTTCGTATGACTCTCATCAAATCAACGACCAAAAGAGTAAGTTTTGTTGCCACTTTCGCCTGTGAATTATGCTTTCGTATGACTTTTAGCAAATATTTGACCAGCAGGTCGATCTGTGCTGACTCTTCCATCTTCGTGATCGTTTGAGAGCGGAATGAATACTCTGACGCTAAGACACTCTCCTTATATACAGGGACCTGCTGCGTATGAAACCTAGTCAAATGTAATTTTGCAATAAGATGAAACGATTTCATTGAGGAAGTAAAAGGCAATGATGTACCGTATCGCCTTACTCAAAACCTGAAGTGTTAGCTCAGATCCGTGTCAGCAATTTCGAAGACGACATTACTGAGCTTTCATCAATGCTCTCCAATTTTGCCACAAAACCACGAGTCCTGATTCACGCCAAAAGAAATTTCGTTCGGCCATAAAAAATAGTATCACATCTGAGAAACGCAAAAACGAACTTCCAGAAAACTGAGAACGACGGCTTACACCTACAACGTAAATGTATGAGTTCAAGTAGTGCGTAAAACTTAGTCAAATTAAATTTTTATAGTCAAGACGAAACGATCTCTTTTCGAAGAAGAAAGCAGACACCAAACGACAATGGCAATCCGTGTCACACAACACTTTTCAAAATGTATATGATCAGAGGTTTGTTCTAGCAATCTGCACGGTTAAATTAAATGTTGATGTATTTTGCAATAAGACGGACACAATTTCCATGGGATCGCCCATGGTACGATTGTTCGTGCATTAGTTTAATTTTTAAAAATATTTTTTATATAAATCGCCTATAGGATAGACCCAGTAAAGCATGGCCATTCTCGTCACTGTCTGAATAGCTACTCAAGTCAATTCGAAGTGAACGCGGTAAGAAAATAAGTATAGCCAATGAAATGGCTTACAACGGGTGATGCATTGTTTTGTTCTAGGACTGTGTGGCATAATAATCCCTATGTTCTTGCGTTGTTACCATTACAGTGCAGACAGACTGAAATGTGAACTTACTAACCCTCTTTGTCTGTGTTGTACCATTTCTTCTTACCACATCAAATTACTGAGCGTCACAGTATTGTTCGCGTTTTCAAGCTGACCATTTTTTTATATCTCACTTAAACATTTTAACATAAACAGTCACACTCACATCGGTAGAGTCAGAACAGATGTGTTACAGTATTGAGGGGCATGTTATCTTTTTTTTTCAAACTAATAAATTTGGGGTTTGTATGAAGTAAAGAACCGAAAGTACAGTGAAACTCAAGGATGATGACCCAATCTGTCTGTCTATTGATGCATGTATTTACTTAAGAAGCAATATGACCTCTAAAACACAAAGAGATACGCAAGCATGATTAGAATGAACATAACGATGCTTTCCTTCACGCCCGTGTAATTTAGAGCTTCAATCCTCTTTGAAGACAAACTTGGTCTCCCTTTGTAGGGCTTGAAATAATAAAAAACCTGAAAAAATCTTAAGCACTTTGCTATAGATAATTTCATCAACAGACTAAACAACATAAATACCGTTACAACACTAGAAAGCCTTAAATCTTCTATCAAAAAGAAATGCATCAAAAAATTAAAGATTAACGATAACTAACCAATGAAACCGAATTTAACAAAGGCAGTGACATGTGAAGAAATGGCTCTCACTTTGGAAAGGTAGGCGAATGTACTCTGTCATCTTGAAAAAAATTATAAACAGAGAGAAACCTGAATTCAAAATTCAGTTGGTTTTTCTTCAAAATTGTTTCGTTTCTTTTTTCTTTTTTGGAACAAATCTAAGCACTAATATAGAGTGGAAAAGGGAAAATGCACATACAAGCTTTGATATTTCTGAAAAAATGAGGGGATATTCCTAACGTTCATAACCACCTATATATGCTTGGACTTGTCTGTGACTTATCCACAAAACAAGATGTACATATTTCTGGTCAAGCTGCAAGTGTGTGCGTGTTTTTGAAAATGGTAAAAATTGGATATACAATTTTCTCGTGACACTTATAAAGTGAAGAGTCTGTGCAAGTGTCAAAAGCCAAAGTCATATAAGTTTTGTATTTTGTACGGCTTGTAAAGATTTCCACTTTCGAAAATGTGAAGTATCACAAGTTATTATCACAAACAGAAGTGGAACATAGGGGCTTGCAAGAAAGAAAATAACGCAGACAGTTGGTGTCATCAAGAGTGCTAGAGACGGTACCCGAACTTGCTTGCTTGCTTACTTGAATTAAAGTGATTTTCGCTCTAATGGAGCATATATCACTGGTTTAATAACGCACCGCGTGATTTTTAATTACTCCTGGGGAAGGAAAGAGAGCCTCATCCCCCCAGGCTTTTATGTACTCACAGACTACTTTTAAATTTAGCCACTCAGGTGTAGGACTAACTAATCCTTAACAACCTGACTGAAAGGCTTTAAACATGAGTGGGAATAGTCTCACCACACACTCATTTTTCTGTCCGAGCGTGGTAAAGGAGGGAAAAGGTGCTCAGCAAGACAGCCATGGGTGTTAAGTACTCAACAAAACGCTAGCCCGTACTTATTTCAAATCAAGTCCCGTTTTTGCTAATGGACAGTAAAAAGTACCAATAATGTGTTAACCACTTGTGCAATTAGTTCAAATCTAACGATTCTGTTAAATTTCCTACTTCCTAACATATCTATCTAATATTAGTACTTAGTGTATATAAAAATAGCCATACTGATCTTATTTAAATTATTATGTCTAAGCGACATATACCAGTTTGGTCACTGTTAGGTTTAAAAAGTTAAGTTTGTTGCGGTGTTCCAATGGGTCAAGTTTGTCTCGAGAATAGTTTAGTCAAGGAGGGATACCAAGCCAAATATGGTTCCCTAGTTAATAAAAAGCAATCTTTTGGAGCCCTAAAAAAGGCTGTTTTTTCTGTTAGAAGGTAACACGTCTCTCTTTTGCTTTCACGTTCTTTCCCGCACTCCTAGTCTCATGATTCTTGATATCAGGAAATGCGTAGCCATGATGGGCGGCAATGTAAGCAGCGGCTTCTACCAGTTGACTGAGGGGGTATCCAGTGTAGGTTTGTCTGTAGAATTGGGGAAGAACTCTGACCCTAATCCCCATTGAGAAGGTCTTGGTTTAAAGGTGTCTAGAGATTTGTAGGCAACGTATTGTATGGCTCTAATAAACTACCCTGCTTTGTTGACGTCATACAATGCTTGATCTAGTCCCATTTCGGTGTACTTCTCAACGAGTGTCAGCGTCCCCCTCCTCCTCCTCCTCAATCGCCTCAATTTCCTCTTCTGGTTCTGATAGTAATGTTCTGTAAAAAAGTGAGTGAGTGTTTCTTTTAGGTCTGTGGGTTATTTTCTTTCTTGCAAGCCCCTATGTTCCACTTCTGTTTGTGATAATAACTTGTGATACTTCACATTTTCGAAAGTGGAAATCTTTACAAGCCGTACAAAATACAAAACTTATATGACTTTGGCTTTTGACACTTGCACAGACTCTTCACTTTATAAGTGTCACGAGAAAATTGTATATCCAATTTTTACCATTTTCAAAAACACGCACACACTTGCAGCTTGACCAGAAATATGTACATCTTGTTTTGTGGATAAGTCACAGACAAGTCCAAGCATATATAGGTGGTTATGAACGTTAGGAATATCCCCTCATTTTTTCAGAAATATCAAAGCTTGTATGTGCATTTTCCCTTTTCCACTCTATATTAGTGCTTAGATTTGTTCCAAAAAAGAAAAAAGAAACGAAACAATTTTGAAGAAAAAACAACTGAATTTTGAATTCAGGTTTCTCTCTGTTTATAATTTTTTTTCAAGATGACAGAGTACATTCGCCTACCTTTCCAAAGTGAGAGCCATTTCTTCACATGTCACTGCCTTTGTTAAATTCGGTTTCATTGGTTAGTTATCGTTAATCTTTAATTTTTTTATGCATTTCTTTTTGATAGAAGATTTAAGCCTTTCTAGTGTTGCAACGGTATTTATGTTGTTTAGTCTGTTGATGAAATTATCTATAGCAAAGTGCTTAAGATTTTTTCAGGTTTTTTATTATTTCAAGCCCTACAAAAGGAGACCAAGTTTGTCTTCAAAGAGGATTGAAGCTCTAAATTACACCGGCGTAAAGGAAAGCATCGTTATGTTCATTCTAATCATGCTTGCCGTATCTCTTTGTGTTTTAGAGGTCATATTTCTTCTTAAGTAAATACACGCATCAATAGACAGACAGATTGGGTCATCATCCTTGAGTTTCACTGTACTTTCGGTTCTTTACTTCATACAAACCCCAAATTTATTAGTTTGAAAAAAAAAGATAACATGCCCCTCAATACTGTAACACATCTGTTCTGACTCTACCGATGTGAGTGTGAGTGTTTATGTTAAAATGTTTAAGTGAGATATAAAAAAATGGTCAGCTTGAAAACGCGAACAATACTGTGACGCTCAGTATTTTGATGTGGTAAGAAGAAATGGTACAACACAGACAAAGAGGGCTTGTAAGTTCACATTTCAGTCTGTCTGCACTGTAATGGTAACAACGCAAGAACATAGGGATTATTATGCCACACAGTCCTAGAACAAAACAATGCATCACCCGTTGTAAGCCATTTCATTGGCTATACTTATTTTCTTACCGCGTTCACTTCGAATTGACTTGAGTAGCTATTCAGACAGTGACGAGAATGGCCATGCTTTACTGGGTCTATCCTATAGGCGATTTATATAAAAAATATTTTTAAAAATTAAACTAATGCACGAACAATCGTACCATGGGCGATCCCATGGAAATTGTGTCCGTCTTATTGCAAAATACATCAACATTTAATTTAACCGTGCAGATTGCTAGAACAAACCTCTGATCATATACATTTTGAAAAGTGTTGTGTGACACGGATTGCCATTGTCGTTTGGTGTCTGCTTTCTTCTTCGAAAAGAGATCGTTTCGTCTTGACTATAAAAATTTAATTTGACTAAGTTTTACGCACTACTTGAACTCATACATTTACGTTGTAGGTGTAAGCCGTCGTTCTCAGTTTTCTGGAAGTTCGTTTTTGCGTTTCTCAGATGTGATACTATTTTTTATGGCCGAACGAAATTTCTTTTGGCGTGAATCAGGACTCGTGGTTTTGTGGCAAAATTGGAGAGCATTGATGAAAGCTCAGTAATGTCGTCTTCGAAATTGCTGACACGGATCTGAGCTAACACTTCAGGTTTTGAGTAAGGCGATACGGTACATCATTGCCTTTTACTTCCTCAATGAAATCGTTTCATCTTATTGCAAAATTACATTTGACTAGGTTTCATACGCAGCAGGTCCCTGTATATAAGGAGAGTGTCTTAGCGTCAGAGTATTCATTCCGCTCTCAAACGATCACGAAGATGGAAGAGTCAGCACAGATCGACCTGCTGGTCAAATATTTGCTAAAAGTCATACGAAAGCATAATTCACAGGCGAAAGTGGCAACAAAACTTACTTTTTTGGTCGTTGATTTGATGAGAGTCATACGAAAGTGTGTGCTAATGAAGTTTGCTATATCTGCAAAGGTAAATGGGTATTTGTCTCCAAAATACCTGCTTCGTCTAAGAAAGAGAGACAAAAGTCAAGATACCTAATATCGTTGTCAGGGGAAAGGACACTGGAATTCAGAGTGCCCTACGAGAAAAGAGAAGAAACAAAAAACAAGACGAAACAGAGAAGAGGGATTCAGAAGAAGAAGAAGAAGAAGAAGAAGAAATTGAAGATGATGAAGAACTTGTGCCAGTAAAGACATGGAAATGGAAAAATTGACAATGTGAGCCGATGCGTTGGCCCTGATGTGAAATTTCATACTACCTTCTGAAAGAGAATAGACCAGAAAGAAAACGTAAGTGTCTCTTGGTCTTGACATTGTATAATAAGGATGGCGTGTTTTGTTTTTACTCACACTTTATGAAATTGTGCTCTTTCACCTCTCTCTATCCCTCTGGATCATGTTTTAGTTAGAATTGAAATGGAAGGATGTTTTCCTTCACGCACGCTCTTTAGGCATGCAAGTTCGTAAACAATAGTCAGTCTATTCATCCATCATTTTTGTGTCTTGATGTTTCCTAAAGCACACACTGATGCCATAAAATAACGGGTTAAATGGGTTTTGTAGTGCTGGGAGTGGGGGGTGGGGTGGGGTGTAGGTGTTTGGCAGAGTTGGTCATTGCAGGTGAGGGCTTAGGTGCTTTCAAAAAACTTTTTCTTCTTCACTCTGTGTTGATGGAATATAATGGATTATTTTCTTCACTCTCTGTTGATAGTATATATAAAGGGTTATTTCTTCACTCCGTGTGGATAGTGTATAATGGTTTTATTCCTCTTCCCTCTGTGGTGTGCGCGCGCGCGTGTGTGTGTGTGTGTGTGTGTTAGCGTACGTTGTGTAGATCGTATATTTAGTTGTTTTTTTTTCTTCCTCCCGAGTGTGGATAGTATATTTGGGGTTTGGTTTTTCCTCTTCCCTCTGTGTGTGTGTGTGTGTGTGTGTGTGTGCGTGTGTGTGAGTGTGTCTGCGCGCTTATGTTGTGTGTGTGTGTGTGTGTGTGTGTGTGTATTGGTCTCTGTTTGTCCCTATAAAACTCACTTTATCCCTATCAGATACACTCTACCTACCTACCTACAGTAGCGCGTATTCAGGTCAGCCACTTGCAACACTGTCGCCATTTATCCCCTAGTGTTCAGTACAGTGACGTCACTGACGCTGGAAATTTTGAGACTATAAATATCTACTTGGGGATTTCCACATTTTGTAGCTATACATATATACTAGAATTCACAAACAGGAACGTCACTCAAGCTGAGGCTATAAAAAGATAGTGGGATTTTCCAAAGGAAAAACCCACAAGTTGGAGCTATAAATAGATAGTGGGATTTCATAGGAATTTCAGCTGATTATAGATACATAGGTATTTATCCACGATCGTCACAGAAGTTGATATTGTAAGTAGTTACTAATTTTATCCATTTTAGTCTAAACCATTGTAACTTAATTTTCGGGGATATGTTTATTTTCCTTTAAATTCTGGGACAATTTCGTCATTTTAACGTTACTTTTAGTCACATCCATTTTGTCGTTGAGCATTTCCTTGATTATAGCTATTTATAGCATAATTACAATTATGCAAATTTTTGAACACCCCAGCAAGATTTCAGGTCTTGGTAACGCTTTATATATAAATCCCACGCTTGTACTAGTGTATGTATGTTTCTGTCTCTGTTGTGTTTGACCCTCTACCATCATTGTCCCTAGATAGTCCCACCATGTTCAATTCCCCTTGTCCCTAGACAGTCCCAAACTCTATTCCCATGTAATGCTAATTCCCCTTGTCCCCAGATTGTCCCACGATTTTTCTCCATGTTAAATTTCCATTGTCCCCAGATTGTCCCAGGGGTGTTTTTAATGCTAATTCCCATTGTCCCTAGGGTATCCCACCTTACTACTCACTACTCTCGGTGATGTTCCACTAAACTCGGTGATGTTCTACTAAACTCGGTGATGTTCCACTCGGTGATGTTCCACTAAACTCGGTGATGTTCCGCTAAACTCTATTAAGAACTATATCGATAATTCACCATTCTCGTAAAACAATACATTTATGTTTCTGTATTTGTCGTTAACTGACGAAGCATTGTTCCGAATGACACTGAAGACAGTTGTTTTCCATTTCCTTGTTTTTGTTTCCACCTATTACCATTTTTTTTGCAAGTCTGATGAATAATCTGATATTCCATGGGTTAACAGCATGATTCATCTTTTTTGCCAGTGTTTTGTTCATAGCCACACATGTTTGCAATTTTCTTATTTTTTTAATACTCAAGTCACCCTTTTAATTATATATGTTCAGACTGAATCAGGTAACCAGAAAACTGTTTACTACAGAGTTATTGTTAATTTATCGTACTCAGCCTGGTACAGTAATGTTACAAGGGGATAGTTAGCGAATTTGCACACTATGTTCAGGTCTAATATTGTTCGCGGTGTATGTAATACGGTGAAATATGCAAATACAGTATTTCAGCTTTATTCGGATAATTATTCCTGTATTGGAAAGTTTTGTGCACAAGTGTTATACTGTGCCAGATTTGTTTATATTATAACGGCATATTTACTACGACACCGATAAAGAGATTTAACAGGAATATTTTAACATGGCATGTATCTAAAGGAAATGCCACAACCAGCTAGTGTCATTATATTGTACAGTTTAACTAATTGCGCACAATCATCTCATGTCTTAGAGTGCTCTGTATATGTCATTGTCGAATATTAATGCGTAATTATTACAAATGTTGAATGGTTTATATGTGACAAATTGAGTTTCGGTGTAGTAAATAGTTCTTTTGTTAAACATACAAAGTGTGTTCCGGTTAACAAATACTTTAGACTAAGAAACAGAGAAATGGTACGTTTCTGTACTGTATATTTATTTGTTCGAATACCTTAAATCTATTATTAAAATAATCAAACTAACTGTGGAGAATGCCTTGTCTGAGTAGATAAAACGATTCCCTTGTTGATTTTTCCTTCTTTACAGGCACTTATTTTGATTTCTCTCTATAGTCTCATTTTCTCCACTGTAACAATTTCAAGCTCGGTCATTTTAATGAATCGTTTCACTTTTAATAATTTATATTTTGTATCCCAATCTTTTTCAATTCATTTTGCTATGGTTGCATACCTTGTACCTTGTACTTGACATCATCGACAACAATTAATATCGAATGCTTCTGCAATTAGCGCTGCCTTTGACAGGATTGTTCCATACATTAGAATAGTATAGTTTCAAATGCTTCTAGACGTCAAATGACATTTTTGCGAACATTATACCTTTTAAATCTACGTGTTTCCACACTATAGAAAGGTGTAGTGGATTTTAATTCGTCCATGTGGAGTACCACTCTTCTCTTATTAACTGGTATCCATAATATTGTGTTCATTCTTTGTGACAGAATGTTGTGGTCATTCTTTGTGACAAAATGTTGTGGTCATTCTTTGTGACAGAATGTTGTGGTCATTCTTTGTGACAAAATGTTGTGGTCATTCTTTGTGACATAATGTTGTGGTCATTCTTTGTGACAAAATGTTGTGGTCATTCTTTGTGACAGAATGTTGTGGTCATTCTTTGTGACGAAATGTTGTGGTCATTCTTTGTGACAGAATGTTGTGGTCATTCTTTGTGACAGAATGTTGTGGTCATTCTTTGTGACAAAATGTTGTGGTCATTCTTTGTGACATAATGATGTGGTCATTCTTTGTGACAGAATGTTGTGGTCATTCTTTGGGACAAAATGTTGTGGTCATTCTTTGGGACAAATGTTGTGGTCATTCTTTGGGACAGAATGTTATAATGATGCAACCCAATTTTCAGTTTAAAACGTTTGTCCAGACACAAACACATATGCATAAATAATAGTGTAGTTGCTATGCCTTTTCTGATGAAGTTTGAAAGAGTTTTGTTACCTTTATTTTGTTCAGAATATTTTATAATAGCTTGGAGTCTCCAATGTTAATTTGTTGGGAGGTTAGCGCTTTTTAGAGATGTGACTCAAATCGAGTTCATGGTTTTAATATTACCTTTTTCATTTTTCTTCTTGTCACTTTTGCCATCGATAAACATCATGGACATTGTCACGTATTTTATGTTTACATTTGCTAGCTACCTTTGATGTCCATGGATCTGCGTTATCTTATATTTTATATATTATACCTTTGTGATTAATAAAACATCTCATGCCATGCATGATTTCACTCCTTTGTTTTTACACCTGTCACATCGTAGACAATTATTATCTTCATGCATGCATTATCAACAATTTCATGCAGACAAATCAGATTATTGATTCTCTAAGATATAAGAACCATAGATAATTTTGTTTGCTAAACATTTTTTTATTGAGAACAAATCCAAACGGACTCACTGTTCTAGCTTTACTAAGTAAAGAATGGTTCCGGTCATTTGGCAAACAAAATTCATATATTGCATACATTATCATATGTTTTTCATTTATACAATCTTGACTTGGATGGCAATTGATTATATGCAATACTATATTAACTAAGATATGCAACATCCAATATTGTATTTATTAGTATATAATCACAATATATAAACATAAAATTCAATATAGGTCCTTTTTAGCGCTGTGTCTTTTATATGAAGGAAGTTGCGACTGGTTTGAAAATGATAGAAATGTTCTTAAAGCTGCTTAAAATGAAATGCGAAAAATACCTAACCAGCATTCGATTTCGATGCTCCTAAGCTTATTATATCATTCTATCATCTTCCCATATTTATAATATCTGCATGAACGTCCATTATTATTGGATATATTTGCCTAATTCCCTGTGAAAATTTACAAATCAGTTAATGATTGGTTCAAATCTGTATTTTTGTAAGTTTTTGAAGTTATTTTTATTAGCTTTGTCTTATTTTGTTGCTGGACAGCTTGTCTCAGTTTTGTTTCTAATTCTTGAATGGCATTATGGACATCAGTTACCGTCATGAACTAGAGATATCATTATTATTATTATTATTATTAAAAATGAACGTTTACAATCCAATCAGGTTTGAAAGTTGCAAGAAACGGTGCTTCACAACGCTAAAATAGTAAACGACCGTCTTAATTAAAACGTTGCAGTCCTTCCTAAGTGAATATTTTTTTATACAAACTCAAAACTAACAAATAGCACGGAATGACTGTCAAACAAAAGAAGAATACACAAATGCTTTGTGATGTATATTAAAGGCAACTAGTCTCGCATATCTCGTGTTTCCTCTGCTGATGACAATATAAAATTATATATAATTCATTGGAGAGCCTCAATCGTGTTGTCTTATTCCTAGCAGATTTTTCCGCTTTAGTATAAGGCGGCAAACTTTCAAACAACATGACAGCTATTTAATTATATATCTTAAAATTCTCATAACTAACCATAGAAACCTTTATCTTTATATTTTTGGGAAATAACTGTTAACTAAATTATATACATTATCGACGTTATATATGTGAGAACCCCCGTTTTGTATGGTAATTTAAATTTCACGTTGATAATTGTGATTGTACTTGACATAATTAAACGTTCTATCAATTTTGACCAGTGATTCATTGACAAGTTTCCATGTTTACCAAGCGTTTTATGCGTCATGGAAAATGAAAAGATTAATGGTGCATAGATCGTTGATATTTGCCTATTAAGGCATTATTAAGATAAAACGGTGGTTTTTGGTTGAAGGAATCGTTAAGATATTTGGTTATTTGGCACCTAGTCTTATTTGCATCATCTGACAATGTTAATAGGCAAATGATGTTAATTCCTGTATACTTCTACTTTCACAGTATGGCATCCAGCCTAGCAGTAATCTAATTTGTAAAGAAATTTCATTACATTTGTCGGCTCTCCGCCAGATATAGTCACGGTATCAGCTGATGCTTCTTTCCTATACCTACAGGAAGTGGAAATAATAATTTTTCGAGGCTTGACAGCCAACATTATGCTAATGGCTGAAACATCATAAGGTTGAATTTTCGCATGTACTTTCAATGGGCGATTTACGGACACCTCTGCAAATAGAAGGCAGTTAAAGGTAAAGGCATGCAATGTCTTTATCAACTATTGATTTTAAGCATACTCAGATCGATTTAAATTTGAATCTATGATAACTGCTCGTCCATATTTCTTACAGGTTTTAAAGGATTCAGACCCATTTAAAATAGATCTACCAGACAGGATTTTATGAATATTTAAAATAGGTCTACCAGACAGGATTTTATGAATATTTCTAATAAGTCTATCAGACAGGATTTTATGAATATTTCTCATAGGTCTACCAGACAGGATTTTATGAATAGGTCTCAAGGACGATGCACATGTTTTAATCTACATTTATTTTACATGACGCGGTTTTCTTCATTTCATTTCAAGACGCGACAAATTACATTGCAATTTTGGGTAGTCATTTCACAGAACAAGGTTTTATTGTCTTGTATCATACCATGATAACAATAGAGACTTTCTTTAGGAAGGTTTCAGTGTATTAGCGCTTGAAGCCATATGTCATCTTAATAGCAAACAAATCATGAATTAGACATATCTTGTCGGCATTGTTTTATCTTGCAAGAAATACATTATATCAGCACGAAAAGGTAATACAATTTAACTTTCATCTTCATCAAAGACCATGGGCGATTTAAACACTAGACTGTCAATGTCCTTAACCCTTGACCTCAAGATATGATAAATCATCCAGGATTATGCAGGACTCTTTTGCATAGACAGGCTTACACTATGTAAGGTAGTAAAGTGGAATGAACTTTTTGTACAAGTTACCGAAGAAGGGTGTGTTTTTTATGTGATTATGATTTAGCCTTAACAATTTTTCAGTCAAATCGCTACGATGTCTGCATAGTGACAGTTTATAGTGATGTCTAGCACTGGGGCATCATGCCGCAGACATGTAGCATGATGTCCCACCCAGTCACATTATCCTGATACCAGACCGACCAGTCCTAACACTAACCTCCTAATGTTAAGCTCCTAGCGAGGCAGCTGTTAGTACCATTTTTGTAAGTCTTTGGTATGACTCGGCCGGGGATCGAACCCACGACTTCCCGCTTCCGAGGCGGACGCTCTAATCACTAGGCCACCGGAGAGCGAATAATGGAATGAACCAATACGATGCAAAGGCTTATATAATAATGTGGGCGGGTCGAAATTAATTAATTCTGTGAAATTCAGTGCCCCACTGAGATGACACTGAAACAAAACACTCAGCTGTAAGATTTGATACCAAAAAAGAAGTAGGAAACACGAGCACAAAAATAAAATACTATATATAAAGTGCTGCAAATAAAAGATGAGATGATCATAGAAAAGCCAAAAGAACAGGCACAACTGGTGCCTTTTGTCATCAATAGCACAACATAGGATAAGAAGAGACTATCTAATGGAAAACTTGGTACATTAGTCCACATTGTAAATATACTGGCCTGACATGTACCGGCCATGCAGAGCGTGTATCGGGTTTACACGACCAACTTATCCTTCTTACTTCTCTAAAAGAATATTCGATGGAACCAACGCTTTGAAAACCAACCCTTTGTCTCTGACTAGTTTATCACCTGCTCACGCACAGAATATGCACATATTTAGAAGTTACATATGCACCATTATAATGAAGAACTAAAACACATCTTTGGCATCTCTGACGATAACTGATGCCTGTTTGGCATCTCCGATGATAACTGATGCCTGTTTGGTATCTCCGATGAAAACTGAACTATATTGATTTGAACCCTTAAAAATGTTTCACATTATATAAATAACTTCCATGAACTTTGGCTGTGAAGCAAAACTAATATTTTGCTCTGTAATTTATTTAGATTGCATAAAATAATAACTTGTTTCATGATGACTAGATAATGAGTCAAGTTGCATATATTGTATGTATTACATTGATTCATGTTAGCGACACATTTTGATAACACATTCAGTGTGGATTGAATAGAGTCTAAAGGCATGTTAAAGGTATATTAAAACCAAATACAAATATTCGGCAGCAACTATTAAGTTCAAGAATCATGTATACAGTAAGGTTATTAATGATATAATTCTAAGAGCTGATTTTCCCAGGACACAAAGGTATGGGGTGTCTGCCTCGATGCATTCAGATCACAATTCAAAATACAATACCTGTTTTTATTTATAATTATCATTTTGCTTGATTCAAATTTTTTGAAACTGCTCAAAAGCGAGAGAAACCTAGTTGCCATTTTAATAATGTCACTTTCTTGACCAATTGTTACTAGTTATGTGCAGTCAAAGACACAGTTATATGAAATTTTCCTCATGGCGTTTCTTAATGTTATGAATTTGTTATGTTTTGAACCCTACGCTAATTGTTTCATACGTTTATGAATCAACATGATTCTAAGAACATTCAGTCTACAATATCATCGATCACCTCTTTGAACAATGGGTCGTAGTCACATTCCTTTTGCGTTTGTTAGGGTTTATTTATATGATTACATTTCTTAAATCATCAACAATATGATCAAGAGAATAACAACTATTATTTGTCTAATTCAAATTTAGATACCTCTAACAACTGTTTGCCTTCATATGCCCTTTTATCTAGTTTGCAGGCTTGTTTTTTTTTTGTTTTTTTTTTACCTTAGTACCCCATCTATATACTGTAGCAGAACGTTTTGCTGTTTTCACAAACTCTTCTACGATAATCCAGCTTCATTGGCTCCTTTCGTAAATAAACAATTAGGAGCCGTTTCTCAGAGCTTTTCCATACATTTAACTATCATAGTGGCCGAGTGGTCTAAAGCGCTCTCCGTTACTGATTACTGCCATCTCACCTCTGTCTGCGTGGGTTCGATTCTCGGATTCAGCCAATGTAGGTATGTGAGAAAGCTTGCCTGTAGCTTCTCGTGGGTCGGTGGTTCTTTCCGGGGTTTTCCTGGGTTCTTCCTCCACCATTAATACTGGCCGTCATGTATAGCCTCTCGTGTGCTGAAAAATGGCGTTAAACCCTACAACAACAACGACAACTATCATAGCCGACTGCTCAACAGCCTTGGCTACCTGCTTAGCCATCACCTTTTCGACGGCTTAACTGCTTATGCTGAATGGGAGGGGGATCCCACGGTTTCTACAACCCCCATCCCCCCACCTCAAACTAAAACACACACACGCGCGAGCGCGCGCATACAATCACTGATCACTTCAAATTTGACGATCGTTTTATTCTTGGGCACGTTTATTAGGGATTATGCAAACTCTGAGTAAACAGACACATCAACATTTTGCTTTGGTACATTTTAGAAGAAAGCCGGGCCCTTATGAAATTTTGGAACCACCTTGATAAGCTTTGCAAATACGAGTATTATGATATCTTATGATATGATATACATTAAATAAAAGCGAAACAAAATAAATACGAGTATGGTCCCTTAGGAATTAACATCAGAAACCAACTTAAGATCTTTCAATAAATGTTGACATAAAATGGTTTATATTACTGTCACATGATATTCGTTGTGTGCAATCTATCAATATTATCTTCAATCTAAATTTGAAAATTCTGTTTGGTTATCTCTTACTATGTCCAAACAAATTATTATCTTTCACATTTATACATTTTTATTAAGGTATTTGATTGTATGGCCCTTATCTGGCTCTTTATACAAATGTTTGATAACGTTTATTATATTTTGTTTCTTTTACAGAACTTTTATGTGCATGAAAAATATCTTCCATATATGTTATATAATTATAAAAAAAGAAGGAATACAATTTTCACAACACTAAGATCCAATAATGGGAGTAATCATGTATATATATATATATATATATATATATATATATATATATATATATAGAGAGAGAGAGAGAGAGAGAGAGAGAGAGAGAGAGAGAGAGAGAGAGAGAGGATATTTGTTTCGTTTCCTGCATTAATACAGCATATAATTTCATTGCAAGGTGCCAAAAATCATAGTATTAAATATGATATGATATGATATGATATGATTATATATATATAGTCACCACAAGATGAAATTTATCTGGTATTAAAGTAGGAATAAAAAGTTTCTTTTTATTTTATTATATACAAAATTAGCTCCAGAATCGAAGTTTAAAAGACGAAAATCACTCTTTCGCACAACACGCTCTGACCCCCTTTTCCTTTATTCACCTTACTTTCATAGCCTGTTCATAAAACCTATACGTGACTTAAGAAAGCGTGGTTGACCAAATGTGTTGCCTGACGACGCTGTATTCTCTGAATAAATCTTTCTGGTACTTACCTTGATCACAACAGACAAACGTCTCTGGCCGCCATCCACCATTATTACCATTTACTCAACTCAGTTATTAAGATCGATCAGTCAGCTGAACCAGTCAGCTGAACCAGTCAACCAGTCAATAACAGTGGCTTTTTGTTGTGTAGCTTTCATAATCTTAACAGGAAGAACTAAACCTTTGCTGAACGGAGTATTGCCTGCAATTTATTTGTCAATGGATTTGTCTTTGTTTATAATAGCTGCAAACAATTATCCATAACCAACAACAGTGAACCATCCAAGTTATACGGCAAATCATCTCCGAAGTTGGGGACGCTTGCATCCTAACCTTCGCTGACGTTAGCATTGCCTGCAACGGACTTGTCGACGTTCATAATATCTGCAACCAGCAACAGTAAACTTTCCAAATCATCTCCGAAGTGAGGGATTGATTTAACTTGCCAGAAGTGAAATAATTTCAGTGCATGATTGTAAACAGTTTCACCCCAAAACGCCGATCCTGATAAAAGACTTGCATAGGACCAATTCCCAAAACTATTGCAAATATAGGGGAAAACCACATCTTCATCATGGTCTTGGGCATCTAAGACCAGATAGAACCATTATTGTAACAGTGGGTAATATATATGTAATATATTAATAACGATAATGTGCTGAACAAGTATTATCGACGAAGTTTAGAAAACATATTTGATGTAAGAAGACTTAGAAAACTGGTGATCGCATAAATTCAATCATAGATATGCAGCCATATGTTTTAAAAATAGTCTTGATTTAGCAGACTCTGAGATTCACCATGATCACAACTCTTTGGGATACCTTTAACGACAGGGCGACCTGCCTATTAACAGCTAACATTTTACACCCAATCTTCTTTTTCTTCTTCTTGTTCTTGGGTTTAACCCCATTTTACAGCACCTGATAAGCTGAATATGGCGGCAAGTATAACTGGTGGAGGAAGAAACCGGGAAAACCCCTAAAAGAAACCACGATAAGCTACTGGCAAGCTCTCGCAAGTACCATATTACCTGAGCCACAGACTCGAATCTAAGCAGACAGGTGAGATGACAATGATCCGTACTGGTGAGCTCTTTAGGCCACTCGGCCACTCGGGGCCCTTTAATCAAGGTCAATGGCGAATGCTTGATTTTTGTGTCATATACCTCTTGTTACGTATATCTGATTTAATTCATGTTTATTTTTAATATAATTGTTTGTCAGTTTTAAATTTTTTATTCTATTATAATGTAAATTTATTTACTAGATTTGATACTTTTTCAGAAAATTGTTCGACCATGACTGTTAGTTTATAAACACCAGGTGTTGATCTAAATTCCGACCTTGTTTCAGAACTTGTAGCTACTTTCATAAAAAAGTTCTATTTTATTTTAAAATGATTGGTTGTTTCCAAGGTCATGATGGCATTACATTTAAGATGTAAACAATTTTTTTATTGTTTATGTCTTGGAGTAAAATGAATGGTTGTCGTCAGGGCCATTTTTGGTGTAAACATGGTCACGTGACCCCCCTTTCGATTTCGCAATTCCAGTTTTTCCATTACGCGCATTTGTTAGTTTTAATAGAGATGCCTTGAGAGAGATTTCTCAGTTTTGGGCTTTTTACATTGATGTCAAGTTATTTTGTTGTAGCCAGATTTATAGTTCTAATTTTCTTCAGATCAGTTGGATATCAAAAGGATTAATTATTTTTTCTCTGGAAATATTGTGAGGAGTGTCACACAAACATTTTGGAAAGACATTGCTTACAAATTTAATTTGTATTTCCATCACCGGAGTGCCATTATTTGTATTTCCACAAGGAACTGTAGATAAGCACAGTACTGACTACAGCATACGTCATCGTCATCCATCTTGGATTTTCCATCAGGATTCGAAATTGAAATTATTAGAACATTTGTTACTAGGACTTTTGCAAAATAATTCGTGGTTTATTCTTTGATTATTTTTGGATTTGATTCTTGAAACAATAAGTTCTTCTCCTTTTATATTTTTACAGAATTTTTCCAGGAAAATAAATTATGTGTTAAATTTTAAAAGGCTTGTTGTTTCCACTCTTTCTGTGTTACTGTTTATTCGAACCTAAACACGTAACACACGATCCTCGTTGATATTCTTGATTTACAAAAACGATGCTAAGCTAGCCAGTTCCAAAAACGTGTCATAAAAAATAAATAGCATCATTCTCTAAAGTGTAATTAAGGATCAGCCTGTTGAGGTTTCGCTACTCAAACTAACAAGACAATGAGAGATTAGCACAATTATCTGTGAATATGTAATAAGTGAAGAACTGTTCTTGATAAGTGTAATAAGTAAAAAACTGTTGTTGATATGTGTAATAAGTGAAGAACTGTTCTTGATATGTGTAATAAGTGAAGAACTGTTCTTTAAATGTGTAATAAGTGAAGAACTGTTCTTGATATGGGTAATAAGTGAAGAACTGTTCTTGATATGTGTAATACGTGAAGAACTGTTTCGATATGGGTTCTTGATATGTGTAATAAGTGAAGAACTGTTCTTGATATGTGTAATAAGTGAAGAGCTGTTCTTGATATGTGTAATAAGTGAAGAACTGTTCTTGATATGGGTTCTTGATATGTGTAATAAGTGAAGAACTGTTCTTGATATCTGTAATAAGTGAAGAACTGTTTTTGATATGGGTAATAAGTGAAGAACTGTTCTTGATTTGTGTTCTTGATATGTGTAATAAGTGAAGAACAGTTCTTGATATGGGTTTCTTGATATGTGTAATAAGTGAAGAACTGCTCTTGATATGTGTAATAAGTGAAGAACTGTTCTTGATATGTGTAATAAGTGAAGAAATGTATGTGTAATAAGTGAAGAACTGTTCTTGATATGTGTAATAAGTGAAGAACTGTTCTTGATATGTGTAATAAGTGAAGAACTGTTCATGATATGTGTAATAAATGAAGAACTGTTCTTGATATGGGTTCTTGATATGTGTAATAAGTGAAAAACTGTTCTTGATATGGGTGCTATTTTTATGATTTTAATCTTAAGCTGTGTATTTCCTTAATTTACTAATTTTGAGTTCATACAGATGATCGTGTGCTAATTATGTTACCTCCGTTAATTATGATATTAGAACGGTCATGATTATGTTGATTATTATTATTATTATTATTATTATTATTATTATTATTATTATTATCTGAATGGTATTGACATCAATACCCATTATGAAAGGGTAAACACTGATCCAAATAAATCCATATATATTGTTTTAAGTGTTCACTTCTCAACGCAGCTAGGGTAATCGAGATGCTATAATGAAGGCTGGTACATGTATGAATTGTGATAAACATATAAACAAGTTACGAGTTAGTGTTAGAAAACCCAACTGGCTTGTCGTTGTTATATGAAATATGCACCACAGGAAGATGACATTAATAAAGGAAATTGGTTGCTTGATCAACCGACGAAAATGTTATTATAGTCGTTATTATCTTGGCGAGTGGTCCCTCGTCGTGATTCATAGCAGTAATCCACGGATGTCGAAACACGTTCTTCAAGATGGTATATGTTGCAAAGCCAAATCTTTATTGATTTCAGTTACACAGTTGAACAAAAGAATATTGACCACGGTTATGTTCCTTCGTGGGCTCTGTGGCAGACATCAATGATGCAATTGTTAATGCAAGCGCCTAACTTAGGCCTATTTTCGACCCAGTGAATTAGTATCAAATGAATACTTGAATACATTCTACGAAAGATCTAGTGTATTCTATTGTATCCTTTCAGGCAATGTATATTCTATTGTATCCTTTCAGGCAATACCGATGCAGTTTGCTATATTGTTACCATTCATTCTTATCTCTTATTGAACGTAGAGTATTCAAGACAAACCAATGTACGCACCGTTGTCATTCATATTACGTAAAATTAGGTCGGTCTGCAAAATCGACGATGTCCAGAGAAGCTGATAGCAAGGTACTCAAAATCATAATGCTGGTGGTATAATGGTAATTGCAAAGAACATAGAGGACTGGGTATTAACTAAATATCAATCGGATTCAGTTATGCCATGAAAAGAAAAAACGGAATGACAAAGATCGGTGAGAAAATCCCGAACGCAAAGGGCATAAACCCGTATTTTGTACAAGCACATGACTTTCGAATCATAATAACCGTGCAACATTACCGAAGCATGTTAATATTGGCATATTGTCAATGTAATTATCCTGAGGGCATACTATTGGCATATTTTCAATGTAATCATCCTGAGGGCATACTATTGGCATATTGTCAATGTAATCATCCTGAGGATATACTGATGGAAGCCAGACTTAAAGCTATGGTGTGTATATGTGTTTCTTTCTAATCTAAAACAGAATCTAGTACAATTCAATGAACATGTCATAGACCTAGATTACTATGCAGTGAATGATATGCCCATGATGATGACTGTATCCTGCATACCTATATGACGACAAGTCGGTACGTTCCTAATATGAAAGT
Organism: Sinohyriopsis cumingii; assembly: GCA_028554795.2. Classification (NCBI taxonomy): domain Eukaryota; kingdom Metazoa; phylum Mollusca; class Bivalvia; order Unionida; family Unionidae; genus Sinohyriopsis; species Sinohyriopsis cumingii. Next base: position 9,505,656 of record CM068842.1, on the reverse strand, counting down.
CACTCATTATAAAGGCTCCTTGTGTCTGTTTTCTCCCTTCATCACGATCTAGACTAATACAAAGAAATAGCACCAACAGTCGAACTTCCTATACACAAACTGCTATTTTTTTTCAAATTATTATAATGAAGCTAAATGAAGAATCGTACAATCATGCTTTTTTCTTAGACCCGAGTTGTAAATATCTTATTTAAAGTGTCTTCAGAATAGTATTTCAGGTCATTGAAATTTATTTTACCAAATAAGTAGCCTTTGAGATTTCAATGATAATTACATGGATCGGTTCTATTTGCAGAATCAAATAACAGGGTTTATATTACAACCTCGCAATCAGGAGAGATATTAACAATATAAATCCAAATTATTCATAGTTTGTATCAGAGTGTTTAGTATTATAAATTGGTATGCATATCTATATTGTGTATTTAAATTTCGTTCACGAGTTAAGATTGCAAGGGTTGTTGATGTTTTAGGGTTTAACGCCATTTTCCAGCACACGATAGGCTATATATGCCGGCCAGTATTAATGGTGGAGGAAGAACCCAGGAAAACCCCGGAAAGTACCACCGACCCACGAGAAGCTAATGGCAAGCTTTCTCACATACCCATATTGGCTGAATCCGAGACTCGAATCCACGCAGACAGAGGTAAGATGGCAGTGATCCGTAACAGAGAGCGCTTTAGACCACTCGGCCACTCGGGGCCCCCGAGGGTCATCTGTAATCAACATAATAACTTTTGTTCACCATAGTAATTGTATTTCAAGATGCAAATTGTAATCACGTTTACATGTCCTTTGGAATTTATATTTTTGTAGAAAGTAAATGTTTACAGTTTGGTGAACTGGTCCAATATGTAAGCATTTTTCAGACAATGCTATAGCGACATAAGGTCAAGTGGGAGTGTATATAATATTGTTTACATCAACAATATTAATTCACATCCTAACATTATCCGCCTCGGATGCGGGAGGTCGTGGGTTCGATCCCCGGCCGAGTCATACCAGAGACTTAAAAAGTGGTACTTACAGCTGCCTCGCTTGGCGTTCAGCATTAAGAGGTTAGTGTTAGGACTGGTCGGCCTGGTGTCAGGATAATGTGACTGGGTGGGACATCATGCTACATGTCTGCGGCATGATGCCCCAGTGCTAGACATCACTATAAACTGCCACATTGCAGACATCGTAGCGATATGACTGAAAAATTGTTAAAGCAACGCTAAAAATCAAAATCACATCACATCACCTAACATTATCCTTTGTGGAATAAATTTAGTTCAAGCTATAAGTGGAGAGGATTTCTTTTATTCACATTATTCATTGAAATTACGATGTGACTATTAATTTTCTGACTAAGCCACTATTTTGGGATTATTGTGAATTCATTCCTAGCCATTCTGGATTACATTATTGTGAAACAGCAAGAACATCGATGCATCAGTACATTCATGACTCGAATTCATTCGGAATACTCTGTAATTTTGTATTTGTAATAGAACATTTTTGATTATGTGGAATTTGATTCGCAATACTGTAAGTTCCTTTCCAATTTTAATTTTATATTCTAGCATGTTATAATATTCTTATATATATTTGATTTTATTTAATAATTTGTTTGATGTTTTCATTTTATTATTTTACTATTACATGCTATTGTTTACCGGATTTTATATTGTCTAGAATACAGTTCAATGCTGACTTGTTTTTGGTTTATTTTTGACGTAAGTAAATAATAATGGAGACATTGTATCTAATACTGACCTAGTTCCTAACCTCGTTTCAAAATCAGCGGCAGTTTCGGTAAACAGTTTTTTTATTTGTTTATTATTCTTTCTGAGAGTAAGAATTTGTTAACTTGTGCCAAGTTCATACCTCAACTACACGATCATTTTCATGTAACAAACTTTCATTTCTTCTGGAAGGTTGAACCCTTGGCCATCATCCGGCTTCATAAGTCAGCCTTATATCTAATGTTTTGTATAGAAGTAGTCAGTGGGCTTTAAACTTCTGACATGTTAAGCTGTGTTGTTGTGACCAGTTTGGGCTGAGGTTTCCTTGTCTTCATATTATTGGATTTTAATTGATTATTTTCCCTGGAAATACTGGTGCTCTAAATTAATTCTTGGACAAGGACATTTATCAAAATTTATACACAGTTGAAAAGCTAAAATAATATTTCCTGTGATTCAACAAGAAACGGTTGACAAGTCTACACTTTGATGGTTACAATAGGAGTTTGTTGTTACATGATTATAATATTGACATCAGGCACATCAAGGGAAAATAATTTAATAGCAGATGCGGTTTCCTGTGTATACAAATGTATTATGTTATGTATACTTTGTATCATTCATAACATCTCTTCCTGTGTTTTTAAAAAAAATATATAAACCACATGTATAATTGACCTATGGTAAAAAGAATGCTTTATTAAATAAATCTTTCTTTTCCTTTTAAGGACGAAGTGTTAAGTATTTTTGATTTCATATAATAGTTTATCTGATGTTTTAACTATTTTATTATTCTATTGCATGCTATTATAATGTACCTTTGTTTACCGGATTTGATATTGTCTAAATAGAGTTCAGTCTTCACTGATATGTTTTATATTTTTGACGTAACAACCAAAAATAGAGACATTGTATCTAATGCAGACCTAGTTCCTGACCTTGTTTTATAATCAGTGGCAGTTTCGGTAAACATTTTTTTATATTTTTAATTCTTTCTCAGAGTAAGAATTGTTAAGTTGTGCCAAGGTCATACCTGGACTACACGATAATTTTCAGGCAACAAACTTCCATTTCTGGTCGATATAGGACCTTTTATAATTTTTAAAAGATTATACAAATAACATTTTGTTTGGCGCAAAATAGCCTAACAGTGCTGATGCGCCGTTAAAAATAAAATCAATCAATCAATCCATTTCTTCCAGATGTTGAAATCTTGACCATCATCCGGGAATTTGTTTTGCGTTTTAAGTTAGCCTTATGCCTAATGTTTTGTATAGAAGTAGTCAGTGGGCTTTCAACTTTGGACACGTCAAGTTGTGTTGTTGTGATTTGTTTGGGCTGAGATTATATTTCCTTCTAATAATTGGTTTTCAAGTGATTATTTTTCATGGAAATACTGGTGCTCTAAATTAATTCTTGGACAAGAACATTTATCGACATTTATACAAAATTGAAAAACTGGAATAATATTTTATATGATTCAACAATAAACTGTTGACACGTATATACTTTGAAGGTTACAACAGACGTCATTGCCTTCATTTTGGATTTTCATCGGGATTCAAACTCAGTTCATCCATGACTTTTTATTGCTAGAACTTCTATTGTTTAATTCATGGATTATTTTTTAGATTTATTCATAAACCGTAAGTTCGTTTTTTCATGTTTCACTTGATATGCCAGGGAATTAATTTATTTGTTAATTTTTACACACACACACATACACAGACACACACACACACATACATATATATTAATTTTTATGTATGTTTGTGCATTGCATATGATCTATACATGTGTGTTTAGAAGTTCGAGTCTTTTGGACTTTTATAGAACTTTTAAGGCTTATTTTGTATTTAATTAATAAATGGTGTATATTCCTCCTAAATATTTATTTTATAACTTAAGGAATTAAATTATTTTGAGTTTTACAAAACCTGTTCGTTTCGCTTCTTTATGTAGCTTGGGTTTGGTTTTGTAATGTTTGACGTCAAAATATCAGCATGTTATAGGTTATACATGGCTGCCATTATATTTGCTGGAGGATGAACTTGGGAAAAACCATCGACCTAAGCGATGATACTTGCAACCCTTCTTACAAACCCGTGTTTGTCGAGCCAAGACTCAAACTCAAGCGGAGATGAGATGTTTTACTCGGTTTAGGAGAGCTGATTTACCACTCGACCACCCGTAGCTCAATTTAAAACAGATAAAGACTCTCTAATGTTCCATATTATTTTCACTTTTTCCTCAGTAAAGTAATTTTGTTTGGACTTTGTTAAGGGAATATTAACGGGAATGTAAAAAAGAGGCATGGTTGAAAGAAACGTAAGCACAGTGGGGTTGACCTGAGAAGGTTTTGTTTTCGTGTTGAATATATATCTTAATAAGCTATGTATTTCTACTTAATGCAACAAGTAACCTTCACTCGTGCAGAGTATACCTTTTTATGAGCTGCCTGTATTGTTTGTTGTTTTTTTAAATTCCCGCAAACGGCAAGAACCTTATGCAGAAAAGTAAACGTCAAGTTATAAATAATAATATATAATACAACATCGACTGAATGCATTAGTCACCAAGCCATTTTTGAAACCGCTGAGATCAATAAAGGGTAGACGATAACAATCTCTCTGATCACTAAAGGTAGATGATACTTTACTCAGCAGTATACATAAAGCAAATGGCTTGTCTGATGTTGGGTATTGTTATCGAGTTGGCCTGTTCTATGGCTTGTCTGATGTTGGGTATTGTTATCGAGTTGGCCTGTATTATGACTTGTCTACTGTTGAGTATTGCTATCGAGTTGGCCTGTTCTATGGCTTGTCTGCTGTCGGGTATTGTTATCGAGTTGGCCTGTTCTATGGCTTGTCTGCTGTCGGGTATTGTTATCGAGTTGGCCTGTTCTATGCATGATATTCGGAATCGTTTTCAAGAAATAGAGATATTTTGGTTGAACGTGTATTTGCCATTAATTGATGGATCAGTATAACACAAGAACATATTTTCGTGCAAAGAATCGACGTAAATAATTACCAAGGCCATGTTCTTCAGTGGAGCCAAACAAACAAACAAAATCACTATTGTATTAATCAAGGAAAGGTAAATTGTGTGGAAAGGAAATAACCACTCCAGGCGCAACCCTTTGATGTTTACACAAATAACTTAAAAACTTAGAAATTGTACAAAATTAACGGAAATAAGGCAAATAATGCACACAGCGTACCAAATTACAACGAAATCAGCCGCATAGATTATAGGTAGATCCGCTTATTTTCAGATCAAATGACGCAGGAATACATGTTCTCGTGCTGCGATAATGATTTTGTTTTAGCTAACACTGCGTTAAAGCCGAAGTGTTAGATTCTATTTGAAAATTGAATTGTCTCAGTAAAATCAAAATTGTATCACAAAATGATGTCGTCTTTACAGTTATAAATAAAAAACTATGCTTGAGGAAAAAAATATTCGTACATCAAAAGGCATTATCCTAAAAGTCAGAAAATGTGAAAGAAAAGCATAAAATTGTCGAGAATCAAAACATATCTTCAAAAAAGACATGCCACAAACAGAAGCAATTTGATGAAAAAGAAGCTTCAGTGAAAGACATTTCACAAAACATGATTATCGTAGTAATTAAGAATACAACCTTCTTCAAATGATGCAAATGTTCAAAACTATCGAAAGAACAATTAAAATATGTTAAGAATAATTTGTACCAGAATGTATACAAAATAAAGTTTGAAGATATTGATGTATGCTGATTTCTTAAAATATTGCTATCAGGCAGTGGGAGCGATCAGGATAAACATCCTTTCCTACATGATATAATTTGTTGACATACAACCACCTGGGTAAATATTAAAAAAGGAGTACCTACCTCAAAAGGCGACGAGTGGCTTTGATCAATTGTTTAGCCAATCTGTGATTCGATATCTGATCGAAGGCAGAAACATAGATTATGGCACAATGTTCATCTAAATTTGAAGGTATTTTAAATATAAAAACAAAACGGCAGAATTAGGCATTTAAATCGTAATGCTCGCATCAGGATCAAGAACAGCCGACTCATCTGACGCAGATAATTATCGATTAATCCATCCTGCTTAACAGGTAATGTCACTTAACAATTAACAGGTAATATTACTTAATGATTAACAGGTAATATCACTTAACAATTAATAGGTAATATCACTTAACGATTAACAAGTAATATCACTTAACGATTAACAGTTAATATCACTTAACAATTAACAGGTAATATCACTTAACAATTAACAGGTAATATCACTTAACAATTAACAGGTAATATCACTTAACGATTAACAGGTAATATCACTTAACAATTAATAGGTAATATCACTTAACGATTAACAAGTAATATCACTTAACGATTAACAGTTAATATCACTTAACAATTAACAGGTAATATCACTTAACAATTAACAGGTAATATCACTTAACAATTAACAGGTAATATCACTTAACGATTAACAGGTAATATCACTTAACAATTAACAGTTAATATCACTTAACAATTAACAGGTAATATCACTTAACAATTAACAGGTAATATCACTTAACATAATGAGGTATAAGTCACTCGACAATATATTGTTTCATTCTTCGTTTTACTAGTTGAACATAAGGATTCATTCCGGTCATAAACTTTAGTCATGTTACTTTTCGTCTGTCATAATGAATTAAAATCGTGGTTTGCCCATTACCTCGATAGGTTCCGATTACTTCTCACATCTGTTCATACGTGACTTGTTTGTCTGTAACATTTAGCAAATAAGGAAAGAGATTATTGCAAGATGATATGACTTAGGCTCCAGGTTTGAATAACTAAATAAATTTTGGTATAAGCATGTATGTAATACATTCTGTTTATTATTGATGAATGTGTGTGACAGAAAGAATGCATTCAAGCTGGTCAATGTCTTGCATTTATTAACTGCTTACACCAATTATAGACTTTTAAACGTCCGCGTTATGGGACATTCAGTGTGGACAATATACAGAAAATATTATGCTACCATAATCTTTGGTCAACTAAGGTATACTATATATAAATTTTGTTATACTGATATATTTGCAGCACATTTCTAACAACTTAACCCTTATAGATTTCATTTTCGTTTCGAAACCAGTGAGATTCAAACACGCTTTACCTCATTAAAATAAACCGCCGTCTCGATATACAAGTGCACGGACACATGCCTCAATCTCAGATTTCGGAATTCCTTACCCTGCATGTATGAGAGGTTTATTGTGTATTCTAAGGTACTTTGCGATTCAAAGATTGTTTAATATTAGATCAATATACATCCCAGGTCTGAATATCTCTAGATTCTGATGCTTGCCTGCCAGTGTTAGCTTTTTATGTCATCACCTTGTTATCAGCAAGTGTGAATTTCACTCATGTCAAATATAATTGCTTTTAGACTCCCAGCTAACTGTCCAGTTATAATGCCCCTGTTTCAGTTCCATGTTTGAAAGCTAGCTTTAGATATGGGAGTTCTATATTGTATTGGGCTTAAAAGATGGTTGGTCTATATTTTGTACCAAAATAAGATTAGCTGACTGTTGTTGTGATGTATTTGATTGATAGATGCTTGAAATAGTTTTGTGACTTTTTACAAGACTACTTACAGTTTTATCTTGAAGACACGGAGTATGTAATATCATCAAGATTTAAAAAAAGAAGAAATGGTAAGAATTATATATTACTTGCAATCAGTAATTTGTATTATCACTTAGTGTATCACATAAATACACCTACTATCGTGAGTTTCTATTTGAGATACTTTATATATATATATATATATATATATATATATATATATATATATATGGAATTGTAGAAATATAATAGCTTTTATACCACAGTAATTTGCAACTGTTTATAGAATTAATGTATCAATCCAGTTTAAATTCATTGACAGTTCAATAATAATGAGTTAATTTCAATAACAGTCCTCTCTCCAAAATCCACAAATCAAGAAACCCAGTATATTGGAAGTGTATCATCATTAGATAGTAGTACTTTTTTGCCCAATGTATATTATAAGTAGCATAGATAGAGACTATGGTAATTAGCATATATGTTTGCAAATAAACATGGAAGTTTATGAAAGCATATAATCATACAGTTGATTATAACTGACACCAGCTTTTTGTAAATAGCATTCAAGCAATGTTGAAGCAATTGATAAAATGGTCATATGTGTTTGTAGTTTATATTTCTGTCCATCTCTCATATCCTTGATCAGTCATACTTGTAATCCTTAATCTTCCAATACATAAAATCTAGCACCAAAATTCTAACTTTATATTTTATGTGATTACCTAGTTTGACTGAATTGTTGACGTCAAATAGTTAAATAGTTCATTCTTCAACAGGTTTCCATCTGTATACCATCACTCGAGTCTCTACCTTTCAATAAAATCGAAGATGGAACTTTCATAGCCATATATGATCTTGTAAATCTAACCATTCGATTCATGACAGGAAAAAAAATTGTGATGAAAGAAAATATTGTACAAGAATTACAGTCATGATACTTGGATAATCCAGAGAGAAACAAAGAATTTGGTTTCGTTGTCGTCTTTCTTTCGATTTATGTTCCATCACTATGATGACTTCCATGTTTGCAAAGTGGCATGTGATGAACTCTTAGAAAAAAAAACACAGTCTATATCTTCAGACAAATGGAATAAATCAACATGGAACCTTTATCAACAACTAGTGTCTGTTGAAATTTTAAGTTTGGGACTGTATGAAGAAACAATTAATAAGCTACAACTTGAAGGGCTTAAGATTCCATCTTTAATTATTGATTATAAAACACAGATCACCGACAGCGAATGGAATAAAATTCAATTGTTTGAATGGCATTATAGTTCCATTTGTACGAAAGAAGCGTCAGACTATGAAGATGAACAGGGAAGTAAATGAGAATTCTTTACATTATGCAAAGAGTTGGCAGAAAAGGGACAAGAACTCAATCAGTTGTGTTTGAAGGTCTATCAACGGAATGTTGCTCGGAAGTTTGCTGCTGATGCAAAAATGGAATTACTATCCATCTTGAAAGTATCCATTGACCTGAGAAAATTGAAACCAACACAGAAAATGCTCTTAGAGACATACCTGCTCCTCAGTTTCAAAATATCATTTGTTTTCAGTGCACAAATGTGTGTGCATATAAAGCAGGAGTACACATTGGTATCGAATTGCAGGAATTGCAACATAATGTTGAAATGTATGATGATATGTCTCTGATAATTCGTGCCTCTCTGAAGAAAAGTCACAATGTTTATGTGCCTGTCATACCCTTCTTTCCCAAAGGCTGACTTCTGCCTGGTGAACGTTTTCTTGCAAGAAGTCATCTAAAATCTGGAAAACTCCAACCCCATTATGTGACCCTTTCATCTTGTCTGGATGACCAAGATCTCCCAGAGGAATGTAGAATTCTCGACTCCTTTTGCTTTTAATGTTTTAAAGAGAAAAAACATTGGCTTGCGGACCCCTTAGATATGAACCACTTTAAAATAATGAGAGAATGACGCTTGCACGTTCCTTTACTATTCCAGTGTTTATTAGAACAAACACTACTGAACAAAGACAGCCTCAGGCGTCGGTCATCAGATGATTTCTACACATCAAAACTATCCTCTTTATATTGCCATTTCGATTCATCACTGAACCTACTTAACAGAAATTACAGTGGTCTCATACAAGATATTGTCACAGATGAGGTGTTCGTCAATTACTATAACATCACGTCTGTTTTTCCCATCACATCGGCTAATAATATGAGTCAAAGTCTGCGAAATGGAGACAGACATCTTAAGAAAGCAGCAGATCCAGAACATTGTCACTTTAAAACGTATCTGAAACCATATCCACTTTGCTATATGAAAGCAAGTGACGTCTCGTCTTCTGAACATTTGGTTTAGAGACTGCCATCTTATATTTTTCATGGACAGTCTGCTCACCATCAGTAACAGACCCACAACCTGGTGAAAGGAGAATAAATCAACTATGCACCCTGCCCATTACAATCAAAGGCATTCCAAAGAATTCAAACAATGTATTAACATGGCATCTTCCACTGTGTGAAGAAAAAGAAGATTGTGCATGCAAGGAAACACCACAGCTGAAAAAAGAAGATCTAGAATGAGTTCCACTAAAGATGACCTCTGATGAAGAGTGTGCTTTTGAATGTTTTCAGCAGCAAGCCAAATGGGGCCTGAAATACATATGTACAAGACTTACATCATTACAGCCCTTCACAAACATTCTAGGCAAAGTGGCTTCCATGGAAAATTCGAAATTTACGGAAGAAAACATGGATCTAGATGAAAGCTTTTCATCCTTGGCCATTCACGATTTGGAGAAAATGGATAAAATTACTAATAATGATAGAAATGAAAACTTTCCACCAAACATCTCCAGTGAAGATATAGAGAGCATTAATGGAACCATTACCTCCATTACATCAGTTGACGGTAATGGGGATACAATCGAGGATATGAAAAACATCCAGGATGATCCAAATGTATCTTGTGATTTGTTGACATATATTGATGTCAGTGATATAGATGAGGAGGATGTACATACAATTTATGAAGATAAAATGAATGAAAAAAGAGGAGAAGAAGAGGAAGAGGAGGAGGAAGAATATTCAAATATTAGGATAAAAGTTGATGCTAATGAAGATATTCTCCAAGATGTTCAAGCCCTCCTTGAAGAAATACAGATACCATTTATGACAAACAAAGATGAAACTGTTGTCTGCAGTACTGATAGTAGCATACTAGAGTATCAGGATCTAAACAACACACCATCACCGCCACTATTATGCCGCCATCCTCCACCCTCCAGTGGTAGAGATGACGACATAACCACATTGAAAGTGGTTCTCGATGATTTTTTGGAGAAGGCTGAACTGAGTGAAACAAATGATAAGGTTCTGTTTGCACCTGACTACAAGATTGCAAGCAATCTTTTTAAACTTATAGATGGGAACAAAAATGTATGCAACATTTCTTCCAGAATTTCCAGTACTACACTTGAGAAAGTCTAAAATCATTAATTTAATATCAGCTTATGAAACATCAGGCCTATTTCATATACTGAAATATATGAGAGATGATGATATTAAAAAAGACTGCAGTAAATTGGTAACTATCGAGAACCACGCGAAATGTTTGGCGATTGTCAGCAGCTTTGCATATCTCGGTTATCATCACGTTCATCAACTCGCTATCACATTCACATGCAGAGGAGCTGAACTTTTCTTGTGTGATCAGGAGTTATCCGTCAGTCAGCTTGAATTGAGATGAGGACAAATGAAAGAATTCATTAAGAAAACATGCACTGAGAATAAAATGTTTTCCCTGCATATTGATATAATGAGGCATTGTGACGAAATTGTAGCCATCGCCGTTGCTGAAAGACTTGGAGGAAAAGATGGATACAACTTACTACTGGCCGGGGTGAAGTCTTCACTTCCGTTCTCATTCTTAAATGGATCTTCCAGTTATGCTGGATTTTGCACACGGCTTTTGATAGCACATTACAAATCAAGTCACTTTCACAGACAAATGAAACATGCTCCATTCAGTACCTCTCACAATGGTAGTATTGTCATGTTTGGATTAGACACTACTCGAGAGATTGACCACAGAGATGCAAAGAAATGTATTAGACCGGGGGCCACACTAAGCAATGTAATGGTAAGGATGTCCACAGTAGACGAGCAGAGACAAGTCCATAAAGTAACCCAGTCTGTCATCTCAGGAGAGGATGCTTCGAAGATTTGTAGACATGTAATACAATTTCACTTTGTCAGGTACCCGGGTAACCGATCATAAGAATCGTTAGCCGGTATACGTTTTCTAAAACTTTGACAGCTTTACCACTTAGAAAACTCGAAGAAACAAATTGGTACTCTCCTATGAACTCTCTCTCTGTCTATCTCTGTCTCTGTCTCTCTCTCTCTCTGTGCTGATTCATGGTATCATGAAATGAATATGCGTAGGTGTAAAGTCTGACTCAGCATAGGTTATCGTAGATAACTCATATAAAACATTACATTAGGCATGTATCCGACATCAGCAGAAGCTGACTATATTCTAAATTTGGAGGAATAATTATTGAGGTGGACAAGACCTTTATTATTTATTCCAGAGTCATTTTCCTTGGTGAGTTTTGCAGAACATTTTTTTTCTTCCTATCACTGGTTAAACACGAAATTTTTGCCTTGTCTCAAGGGTATTACAACACAAATCTGAGCCGGATCAGGTCAGAGGTCGAGGGGATGGGGTAACCTGGTACTCACATGAGTACACAAATATAAGAACGCACATTTTCAAATGTTGTAGAGAAGAAAAATTAAAACAATATTAAATGAAAGTCGTATACTGGTTGTAATAACAATACAAAATCAAAAGAACACAAAATTCTACATATTTATATATTCTGAGTTCTGGAGTTTTGTTGTATCACGTGACTACCACGTTGACATGTGCTCTCTGCTTGATAAATCAGACAGGCCAGATTGCTGGTTTTTACAAAAAGTATCTGACTTTCTTTTAATATAATTGAATTTCTGTACAACAACATTATAAAGGAGTTTGCTGTTGACATCATGTGACTACTGGACTTCTGATGTCGTCATTTGAGATTTGTGAAGTCATGTGACTAGTAATGCAAATGGCGAGTACTGGGTCAGGTTTCATCTACGCCGTCTGTCATCAGAATAATGACATAACGATTATAATATTTGCCATTTCTGAAAAATTAAATCATTTTCCTAATGCAGGTATGAGTCAATATAACAAAAGTTTAAATTGTCTAGGCCCGCTGGTAAGCGACTGCCATATGTCGCTACCGCACGGTGGCTGCAAATTCCAAATTTTTTATATGCAGTCGCAATGACCCTATATCCTAACATAAATATCCAAATATGAAAAATGTGGTGGGAATATATGGAGGAAACTTGAATTTGAAAACGGACTGCCATTCGTTTTAAGCCAAATTTGTAGTCCAAATCGTTGAATCTCATATCTGAAATGAGAAATTGTCGTTCCTTGAATTAAAAATGATACGAGCCCCTGTATCAATACAGGTTTGGGGACTGGTTTAACGAATTACAAGAAGACAAGTTGATTTTACAGAAAACTCAGCCCTTATTGACACAAGAGTATATAATTTTGAAGGTCTTCTGTGAAAATTGAAACTCAACCCTTTTGAAAATGTTTTTTAAATGATGGATTTTTAACCAGATCGTCTTAAGGAGATTAGGTTGTTTTGAAAAATCTTGTTTGGGATTTTATTGACACAGATAAATTCAGAGTTAAACTATTTTCGTTACAAGACAAGAATCGAATTATTTACGTTTATTGATTTTTTATACTGTATTAGGAAATGTTACTTTATCTGAGATGCATATATATATATATATATATATATATATATATATATATATATATATATATATATATATATATATAATTCTTTAGAATTAAAGGCTTGAAAGGAAACAAAATATAATTTATGTTCATTCATTCCCACTTAGCAACATAATGCAGCAAAACAAAGTTAGAATTTTTATTCTGTACCTTGAAATGACTTTACATGCTAATTTATAGCAATATTATCTAACTTGTTTCGTGTGATACATTTTGTGGTTTTGTTCATGATCATCATTTCTGACTTAGATGTTTTGGAGAGTCTTGAAAGAGAACCATCTTTAGCTTTAGAAAATGCATGTTTTATAATCTAAAATGTTCTTAATTCCATTCAGTAATGGTCATATCTGAACTTTGAAAAAATTAATTTCATCCTGTAAAAACATTGGAAATGACCTGGAAATTTATCTTTAGAAAAGCATGGGAACCATGATAATACCCAGTGAGAATAAAATGATGGCCAAATTTCAAGTGACAAGTGAATATATATGTGTGTATGTGTGTGTTTAGGGGGTAGCCTGGGGTGGCCCTGCAAACAGTTATATACCATAAAGATTACATATACTGGAAGGTGATGCTGCAAGAAATCTCATATAATGTATGATCTCGTTCTATGGCTAACATAAACTTCATTTTCACCTCTTATATATATATATATATATATATATATATATATATATATATATATATATATATATATATATATATATATATATATATATATATGTGTGTGTGTGTGTGTGTGTGTGTGTGTGTGTATGTGTGTGTGTGTGTGTGTGTGTGTGTGTGTGTGTGTGTGTGTGTGTGTGTGTGTGTGTGTGTAATTAGTCTAAATGGAGTATGATTTGGATTTCAGTATGTACGAAATGTTTATGTAAACCTTAACAATATTTTTAGTTTACATATCATCATTTGGAAAATAAATATCAAGTTCGTTCATCGGACTTTATATATTTATAGTTCAGTCTGCAAAAGATGTTAAACATATTTTGTACAAAAGTATTCCAGTAGAAGAGTCATATGATTTTTTCATAAGTTCATGTGTTTACCATCTTAGAATTTCTAAAAGTATTATGTGATTTTTTTAAAAAAAAATTTAAATGCACATTCATCGAAATTAAGAAAAGCAGGTGCATCATTCTTTGCGACCGACACAATTACATGTGGGATGTAACAACATTTATATGGACAATTCATAAAACCATTTGAAATGTTTCTTTGTGGCTGGAAGAAAAAAAAGCATGAAGTAATAAGCCTTTATAGTAATGAAATGCATATAAAACGACACTTATTATATTGTCCAAACACTTGCTTCAATTGCATGTTTGTAGGTTCTTGGAACTAATAATTGGGTGCATACAGCAGTTTACACCAGCCTCATCAGGCTCACACAGGCATGGGCTTGGGATGTTAATAGCAGAGGGCCATTCAGCTGGGGTGTCATATTACCATGCATAGAAACTATCCAAATTTTTGGGGCCTGTCCTATGAGTGTATATATATATATATATATATATATATATATATATATATATATATATATATATATATATATATATATATATATATATATAAACTTGTAGCAGGCGAAACAGCATTTTATCGCGCATGCAAGGAGCTGGTAAGATAATCTTCCTATCTTTGGAATGTATAAAACTTGATATATCATAGTAGCGTCTATGAAGCCATATAGCACAGAATCAAATCGTGAATTATTCTGGAAGAAATTGTTTGGCTTCTTTCCACCGAAAAGTCTGATATATGTCGAGTATGTGGTTTCCAATTACCCATATATAATAGTAAATCAAACCTCATGTGCCATGTCCAGTAATGTCTTTCTTCTTGCCACATTTTTATACTTTTTTCAAATTTTTACTTTTGTTCTATTTGAATGTGGCATTCAATATAATAATTTTAGAATAATATCAGTGCATGTCACTTACGTATTTGTTTGGTTAAGGTTTCATTTTGGGGTTAAAAATTAGAATAAAATTAAAACAATATTTCGAATTTGAAGAAATTGCACACAAAAAAATATTGGCAAGATCCATTGTGGTGAATAAACTATTTACTTTTGCATTTTTAGCCTTCCACATCAAAATAATTAAAGATATGCCTTTAGTTCAATGAATGTTTACTTTTCTCCGCGATGCATTTTGCCAAAAGCAGCTATTTAAAATGCTGTTTGCAAGCAAGCAAGCAAGCGCGCGTGTGTGTGTGTGTGTGTGTTCCTAAACTGGGGATAATAATTTGTCTCCGTCTTCCTCGTGTTGAGAGAAATAATGTTACCCCGCGACTGGACTTTCCTTGTTTTGGTATAAAAAGCAACAAAGATAATTTTTCTCACCGAATTTTGAGAATTAAATTAAATTAACCCTGCATTTTTTTAGTTAGCAAATTCAACACTTTCAATATTAGTCAGGAACTGTTATTGCCTCTTACTTTGTATAACGGTCATCAGGTCTTGTATCCTTGCATAAAAATCTGAATAATTGCATAAGTGCAATCTAACTATATATGACGCTCGTAGAAAAGAAACTTCAAGAAAAAGTTATAATTGTTATATGTCGGAAATATTGTACAGTGAGCGTCTCGAGCCACGTGAGTACCTCTCATTAAATCGAATATGTTAGTGTGGGCGATGGTGTGACCATCGACCATAAGTACACAAGTTCTACGCATTAGAAAATATAAACGTAAAAGCATTTGACATTATTACTGTATTATCACATTTAATCGATGGTTGTCATATACGAAAATAAAAATAAGTAATTAACATCTTTTATATGTTAAATTTTATGTTTCGTTAGTCCTAATTTGGAAGAAAAAATCTATATCAGGCAGTGGTACAATACAGTACAATACTGGGTTCAGTTCTAACTAAAGGCGTAATGAGTGAGGAAATTTCTGATTCGTGACTTTCTTGGAAATTTATATCGTCTGTCCTGGAAACATGGCAAGTATTGCTAATACTAGTTGAGTGACAAGCTATATGGAGATTTTCTCGTGGAATTGCGTGAGAACTGATTAAAAGTTAATTGATAAACCCTTAATCGCTAAGATCAGGAGTTTTCATTTAAAATCGTATAATTATTTTTTGGGTGGATACTCGGTGTTGAACAAATTTTGAGGAAAATAGTTTGACATGATCCATTGTTAGTTGTTGTGGTCTTTCCGGCAGCTCTTGAGAGATTTTTGGAGTGCTGTAGCTAGTGAAGTGTATAACATGCGTGTCTGTTATTCTGTTTTAGTTAGTTTCAAGAAGTATCGAGAAAAGTTCCATCTGTAGGTGATTACATTTTCAGGTCCGCGTCATTAAATGTAGCTAAAAGTACCTACATCGTTTCGCACGCTACATTTAATGACGATGAACGGAAAATTTACTGAGTTACAGATACGATCAAAGTCGCCATGCTTTGTGGAACGTACTATAGTTTCTATTATGACACCAAATAGCTATATTTTGCACTGCAGACATCGTATCGATATATCTGAAAAATTGTTTAAGCTACGTTAAAAATTCGAATCACACACACACACACACACACACACACACACACTCTATTTCGAGTGCGAGTGTATGCGTTTGTCTCTTTCATAATGTTTTGTATGGTGTGCTATCAAAGTTGCAGAGATCTGAAGTTCCTTCATGAGAAAATTTCTTTAGGCTATATATATGTTGATGTTATTTGATCGTATAACAACTCCGTCAGGCAGAATACAAGACAATACAAATTTATTTTATGCTAAGCAGTGAATTACTTGATTTTCAAATTAAAATAATATTGATATTTCACTGTAGTGAAAAAATAACAATATTTTTTCACTACAGGAACTACTATTTGGGGTCAGAACATACTTACCTCCCTTTGGTTTCTGTCAGTGAACTACATTTTCCTTATGTAGTGATTGTTTTCTTATTAATAACCTCTGTCTATTATCCTTGAAACTTGTAGCTTGTTATTCTGGAAATATCAGATAATTTTTATCAATCTAATGTGGAACTAATTTTGTGCGCAGGTACACATAGCACAGCATAACATGTACGGTAAACAGCTGACATCACCGTAAGAAATCTGCTAATTCTCTGTGTCACAAACTTTAGGTAGGCAACTTATGTCAGCATAAAATAAAAAGAATATTTGCTTGAACGAGTGAATAACGGATACATTTCATCTAGTGGGTTTTTGTTCCACTCGATGAAATATATCCGTTATTCACTCGTTTAAAGCAAATATCATCTATATATTCTTTTTAAAAGTAATTACTAGCGCATAGACACCATGACTAAGACAACCTAATTGAGACAACCAGACTGAGATAACAAAAGTAAGGTTAGCAATATCAGTGTTATTGTAACAGGACCTAGTATACAATGTCCATTAAACAGACCCACTGAAGCTCTTAATAGAAACAGTGCACGAAACAATGACTTTCAAAGGACTTATTCGAAAAAGGCTCAGTTCATCAACGACTGTCGTTATCAAATAGTAGACATTCCCAATTAAACAATGACCTAGTAGATACGCACATTCAGTAATAACTTTCTAATGGACAAAACATACAACATCACATTTCTAAAGGATCTTGTAGACTTGTCACATTAACCAATACATTTCTAAGGAACCTAGTAGATAAGACACACTCAAAAACGACTTTGTTTGCAAAGGACCTAATATATGAGACACACTCAACAATGACTTTGTTTGCGAAGGACTCAATAGATAAGACACACTCAACGTCGACTTTTTTGCGAATGACCCAATACATAAGACACACTCAACAAAGACTTTGTAAGGGAAGGACCTAGTTGACAAGAAACACTCAACAACGACTTTGTTTGTGAAGGACTCAATAGATAAGACACATTCAACAGCGACTTTGTTTGCGAAGGACTCAATAGATAAGACACACTCAACAAAGACTTTGTAAGGGAAGGACCTAGTTGACAAGAAACACTCAACAACGACTTTGTTTACGAAGGACCCAATAGATAAGCCACATTCAACAGCGACTTTGTTTGCGAAGATCCACTAGATAAGATAACTCAACAACGACTTTGTTTGCGAAGGACCCTGTAGATAAGACACCCTAAACAACGACTTTGCGAAGACTCAATATATCAGACACACTCAACAACGACTTTGTTTGCAAAGGACCCAGTATATAAGATACACCCAACAACGATTTTTCTGTGAAGGACCCATTATACAATACACACTCAACAGCGACTTTGTTTTTGAAGGACCCAATAGATAAGACACATTCAACAACGACTTTGTTTGCGAAGGACCTAGTAAATAAGACACACTCAACAACGACTTTGTTTGCGAAGGACCTAGTAGATAAGACACACTCAACAACGACTTTGTTTGCGAAGGGCCTAATAGATGCGACATACTCAACAGCGACTTTGTTTGCGAAGGACACATTAGATACGGGATATTCAGTAATAAATTTTAACTTAACCATTCAGACATGGGCCATTCAGTGACAAATTTATAATAGACATTGTAGACAAGACACAACTAGTAATAAATCTCTAAGGGACCTAGTGGAGTAGGCATAGTCTGTTATACATTTCTACAGGTCGTAGTAGACAAAACATATTATCTAAGAAATTTCTAAAGGACGTAGTAGACAAGTATAGCATGTAATACATTTCTAAAGGACGTAGTAGACAAGTATAGCATGTAATACATTTCTATAGGACGTAGTAGACAAGGAATATCATGTGATACATTTCTAAAGGACGTAGTAGACAAGGAATAGGATGTAATACATTTCTAAAGGGCGTAGTAGACAAGGAATAGCATGTAATACATTTCTAAAGGAGGTCGTAGACAAGGAATATCATGTGATACATTTCTAAAGGGCGTAGTAGACAAGGAATAGCATGTAATACATTTCTAAAGGACGTAGTAGACAAGGAATAGCATGTAATACATTTCTAAAGGACGTAGTAGACAAGACATAGTCTGTTAATAAATTTCTAAAGGGCGTAGTAGACAAGGAATAGGATGTAATACATTTCTAAAGGACGTAATAGACAAGGAATAGCATGTAATACATTTCTAAAGGACGTAGTAGACACGGAATATCATGTGATACATTTCTAAAGGACGTAGTAGACAAGGAATATCATGTGATACATTTCTAAAGGACGTAGTAGACAAGGAATATCATGTGATACATTTCTAAAGGACGTAGTAGACAAGGAATATCATGTGATACATTTCTAAAGGAGTTAGTAGACAAGGAATAGCATGTAATACATTTCTAAAGGACGTAGTAGACAAGGAATATCATGTGATACATTTCTAAAGGAAGTAGTAGACAAGGAATATCATGTGATACATTTCTAAAGGACGTAGTAGACAAGGAATAGGATGTAATACATTTCTAAAGGGCGTAGTAGACAAGGAATATCATGTAATACATTTCTAAATGACGTAGTAGACAAGGAATAGCATGTAATACATTTCTAAAGGGCGTAGTAGACAAGGAATAGCATGTAATACATTTCTAAAGGACGTAGTTGACAAGGAATAGCATGTAACACATTTCTAAAGGACGTAGTAGACAAGGAATATCATGTGATACATTTCTAAAGGACGTAGTAGACAAGGAATAGCATGTAATACATTTCTAAAGGACGTAGTAGACAAGGAATAGCATGTAATACATTTCTAAAGGACGTAGTAGACACGGAATATCATGTAATACATTTCTAAAGGACGTAGTAGACAAGGAATAGCATGTAATACATTTCTAAAGGAGGTAATAGACAAGGAATAGCATGTAATACATTTCTAAAGGAGGTAATAGACAAGGAATAGCATGTAATACATTTCTAAAGGAGGTAATAGACAAGGAATAGCATGTAATACATTTCTAAAGGAGGTAGTAGACAAGGAATATCATGTGATACATTTCTAAAGGACGTAGTAGACAAGGAATAGCATGTGATACATTTATAAAGGAGGTAGTAGACAAGGAATATCATGTGATACATTTCTAAAGGGCGTAGTAGACAAGGAATAGGATGTAATACATTTCTAAAGGGCGTAGTAGACAAGGAATAGCATGTAATACATTTCTAAAGGACGTAGTAGACAAGGAATAGCATGTAATACATTTCTAAAGGAGGTAATAGACAAGGAATATCATGTGATACATTTCTAAAGGACGTAGTAGACAAGACATAGTCTGTTAATAAATTTCTAAAGGACGTAGTTGACAAGGCATTCAGCAATACGTTTCTTAAGCACCAAATAGATAATACACATACAATAGTTACTTTCTGAAGTACCTAGCTGAACAAGTATATTAAACAATGACATTCTGATGTACCTAATAGAACAGGTATATTAAACAATGAATTTCTTATGTACCTAGTAGAACAGGTATATTAATGACATTCCGATGTACCTAATATAACATGCATACTAAACAATGACATCTAGAACAGGTATATTAAACAATGAGATTCTGATGTACCTAATATAACATGTATATTAAACAATGACGTTATAATGTACCTAATAGCACAGGTATACTTAACAATGATATTCTGGTGTACCTAATAGAACAGGTATATTAAACGAGGACTTTCTGATGTACCTAATAGAACAGGTATATTAAACAAGGACTTTCTGATGTACCTAATAGAACAGGTATAATAAACAATGACTTCCTGATGCACCTAATAGAACATGTATGTATACTAAACAATGACTTCCTGATGTACCTAATAGAACATGTATACTAAACAATGACTTCCTGATGTACCTAATAGAACAGGTATATAAAACAATGACGTTACGATGTACCTAATAGAACATGTATACTAAACAATGACATTCTGATGTATCTAACAGAACATGTATACTAATCAATGACTTTCTGATGTACCTAATAGAACAGGTATATTGAACAATGACTTTCTGACGGATTTAGTAGAATAGAAACTTTCAGCTGTTCTTATGCATGGACAAAGTACAAAAGAAGCTTTGAGCAGTGGGTTTTCGTACATCTTCGTTTTCAGCCAATGCAACTACGTCAGAAAGCTTGCCAGGTCCCTCCTGCGTTTTTGTCCGTTACTTATAATAGTCGCCATTTATAGTCTATCATGTGTTGAAAAATGGGGTTAAATAATAATAATAATAATAATAATAATGAGGACTTTGTATAGCGCCTAATCTTTAGAAGCTCTAAGCGCTTTACAACATTAGACAACACCTATAAGATAAAAACATAATAATATCATTACAAAAACAAACAACATGAAATTAGAAAAACATTAAAAAATAAAAAAACATGTTGAGAATATTTCAGATAGGAAACATTATTAGGGCTTTAAGTTTGTTCTTGCAGTCGAAATAAGTGAGTTTTGAGACCCCTCTTGAATGTGATCACTGTGCCTTTGTGTCTAAGTTCAGTGGGCAATTCATTCCACGTTGCTGGGCCCTGGTATGCAAAAGGACGCTGTCTATATGATTTCATAGTGGGAATAATGAGTATACGATTGTCAGAAGAGGAACGTAAGTATCTTGCTGGCGTGTACACATGGGTGAGATCGGATATGTATGATGGACTTGAGTCCGACAGTGAAATGTAGCACAGAGAACACATTTTGTGTTTGATTCTGGATCGAATGGATAGCCAGTGCAGGGTACAGAGCAGCGGGGAGGTGTGCTCTGATCGTGGTACTCTAAGTATGATCCGAGCAGCTGTGTTTTGAACTTTTTGAAGTTTCTGGAGTAGATATTGAGATGAACCAGACAGAATTGAGTTACAATAGTCCAGTCTTGAAAGTACTAATGAACACACAAGTGTTTTAGTGGCATCAACTGAAAGATATTTGCGAATTGAGCTGATGCGTCTCAGCTCAAGATATGCAGCCTTGCATATGTTCATGACATGTTGGTGCAATGTGAGAGTACTGTCCAGAGTAACACCTAGGTTTCGTACTGATTGTGTGAATTTAATGTTGGCGTTGCTGATATTTATTGTTTGAGGTAAAGGATGTGAATGAGAAAGTTTTTGTGTTGTGATCAGAATGGCCTCAGTTTTATCATCATTCATCTGCAGCTTGTTACAAGTCATCCATGATTTCATATCAGAAATGCACCTCTCTACACCTTGGATGGTAGCATCAACTTTAGCTGGGTGGCTAGATTTGTATAAAACACACATCCACATTTGCTTTTTGATCCTTCAAGTGCATTGACCCTAGAGTGACTGTTTTCAATTATGCAATATATACTATAATCTTGATTAGACATGTACAAAACACTTGCAGATTGAAGTCTAATATTACCTACCAAAATATATTGCGATTCTTCGCATTGAATAATATAATTTATAAACAAGTTTAAAATCAGAACCACCAGATTCACGAAATATTTCTTTGACATTTAGCGAAGTGATCTTGAAAGCAAAAGTTTAAAAAATGAAATTCTACGATGGACGACTCACAACCCTCAAAGGACAACACATAGTAATGTATAATTTGTTTGTGTAACCGAGTGATTGTATGTTTACTACTAAACCTACTATAGCGAATATATGGTCTAATATTAAGTAATAGAAAGGAGCGATCGATAACTATTCAACAAACAATGTACTTCCCTTGAATACAAAGTGAAACTTTAAAAAGAAGTTAGAGTATTGCGAATTGAATCCCATGTAGTCCAAAACGTTCTATCACAACCTTAATGGATAAATTTATAATTAAATTCCAGTGGTGTTCAAATGAAGATCCATCGGTGAAGGTATTGATGTGCCTCTAGTCTTAAATGTACTAATGTACCAGTAGCCTGAAATATGATGACGTACTAACAGTCTTCAAATTAATCACAGTAAACTAATTCATGATGTCGTTGGCAGAATTCACTATAATTCAAAATTGATCTCTCTGCTGTCCAAGAATATTAAGAGCACATTTTTGTATGTCCAGCGAATAAATGATATGAATATATAAACTCTAACCAAATGAACTACAGAACAGAACAGTATGACTGTTTCTGCCTAGAAATATTACAGCAAGTTAAACAAGAATATAAAGCTCTCTTGGTCACAATTAGTATTTTCTGGAAAAATACTATGACTTAACTGCATTTTCCATTCTTAAACACTCTGGGTTGTTTACAAGCTAAAATCTGTTACTAAATTAGAGAATAGAACATGGGATACAAATGTCCTTTACTCAGGCTAAGATCATATTCCCAATATTCAATACACATTCTTAGAGAAATATTAACTATGTGTTATTTGTTCAACACAAAGAAACACAGTGAACTTGATTTTGGACATCGCCAAGTCCAATACGCAATTATATGTACCATATAATCCTTGAGAAGAAAACCTCCTAATGAATGCAAGTTAAATATACCAAACACATCCCGTCATTAAAGGACAGATTTATGTACTGAAGCTTTCTTTGAACAGTTCACTTTTCTAAACTCGATGAAATTGCGGAAAATATTATTTAGTTTCGGTACAAGAATATTTGAACTCCAGTCACTTTTGCTCTTTCTTTGAAATCATATTCCAGTAAATACTGAATACGTTGTTCTTTTTTGTGGTTCTTTTTAAAGATTTATGAAATCTTATGAAAAAGCTACGTGACTTTCAGAGTCAGGAATAGAAGACTCAATTTTTAATATTACTCAGAGGAATGCCTCTGGAAATTTAGGGGACGCACATATAATAGTCAACATGTATTGATTGCCTTACTTGATCGTACTTAAGTGACCAACAGTACCTCCTATTATTCTACTTAAAGTGTCGATCAAATGTAGGGGTAGGTTGCAGATCAACTTTGAGTATCTTCTGATAGGGCTTTCGTACCATTTGACAAGTGTGACAAGATATACAGTATCGGCAAACATCACTTTAATTTTAGGCTAATACTGATGTTTCAAGATGTTGTGATAATTCTTATTGACCAGACAAAGGAGTTTCATGGGCGAGGCTGCGAATGTCATGTGTATACGACTTAGCGAAGCTATTTGATAGCTCATTGAATCTTTGTATCCAGCAGGTACCTCAAGCGGTCTCCATTTTCACACAAGGAACCCATTTTTAACAAAGTATCTAACAGGCTCTTCTCTGGCTTCAGTTTCGCCAATAGCCCTCTGAAACACACATGAGATTTCAAGATCCTTTACCTGTTTCACAATGAGCAATTGTCGCTTGTAACCTTGGTTAGAATAAAGGGAATGAGTAGTAAAAGGAGAATCACTTTGATCACTATCTTCTAATTGGTCCAAACGAGGAGCAAGAGTGACCTCATGAAAAGCCCGACCAAAACAATGTGCCACCTAAAGTAATTTCCTGATCAGCAGGTGTCTTGAATCTAATTGCGTACCAGTAGCCAGGAGAGTGATGGCGTACTAATAGTCTTCCAAGTAATTACAATAATATAATATAAGATATCCTTGTCAGAATTCTCTAATACACTCTGGATTGTTTACATGCTAAAATCGGTGACTAAAATTATAATGAAGAACATAGGAAATATTGTCCTGGACACAGACTAAGATAATAGTCACATTATTGAACCCATTCTCCTACATCAATATTAACTATGTATTGTTTGCTTGCAAAACAAACACAAGATCAGTGTTTGTGGTCAGGAACACAGCGAACTTGATTTTAGACAAGATCAAGTCTAAACTACTATCATATTTATAGTCCATATTATCATGAAGAAAGAATGTAAGAAATACAAAAGAAATCTACATAACACTACACGATGGGAACGTTTCGATAAGAGTGTTAGCAGTACACCTAATCACATAGAAATGTACATGTTACAAAGTCATTAGTTTATGATTATGTTATACAGCAATCGATTTACAAATCCTGCATCATTAAATCACAAAGATGAAATTGAGACATAAATACTCTCACCTCATTCCCATGCATAGAACATTATATTTAAGAGTTACAGAACTATTGCGTTCATTACCATTTGAAGACAATTTCCGTTTAAAAAATAAACGGAAGTCAATAGAACAATATTTACACGCTATGAGTCACCTTGCGCAGCCATATTAGCACTTTTAACATTAAAACTCTTTCGGGTCTATAGATCCTTGGCATCCGTCCGTCTACGGGAGACGATGGCATAGCTCCAAAGTACGCTTTTGCTTATCCTTCATTTCAGCTCTCTTTTCAGCTTGTTTTATTCTTCTCTTTTCCTCTGCGTTTTGAACTCCCTGCCTGACAGCTAGACGCCAGCTGGAACGGTTGTTTGCACAGCTCTCCCAGTCGTTGACATTGATGTTTGCTGTCTTCATATCCTTCTTGCAAACATCTTTGTAGCGCAGATGTGGTCGTCCAGTTGGTCGTGCATCTTCTGCTAACTCCCCATATAACAGGTCCTTGGGAATGCGACCTGGGTCCATTCTCTTGACATGGCCGAGCCAGCGAAGGCGCCTCTCGCTGAGTATGGAGAATATGCTGTTCATGTTGGCGCGTTCTAGAACCTCTGTGTTGGGTACTTTGCCCTGCCACTGGATGTGCAGAATGCGCCGCAGACATCTCAGGTGGAAGCTGTTGAGTTTCCTCTCGTGTCTTGCATAGGTGGTCCATGTTTCGCTGCTGTAGAGGAGTGAGCTGAGCACGCAGGCTTGGTAGACACGCAGTTTGGTCTTCTCTGTGAGGTTGAGGTTGTTCCAGACCCTCTGGTTAAGTCTGGCCATCACTGCTGCTGCCTTGGCAATCCTGCCGCCTACCTCAGAATCAATGGAGAGTGAGCTGGAGATGTTAGACCCGAGGTATGTGAAGTTCTCAACAACTTCCAAATTGTACCCATCGATGGAGACAGAGGGTGGGGAGTCTGTGTCCTGTGCCATGACATTCGTTTTCTTCAAACTGATGGTCAGTCCAAATTCCTTACATGCATGGGAGAGGCAGCATACCAGCTGCTGAAGTCCATCTTCCGTGTGTGATGTCAAGGCTGCATCGTCGGCAAAGAGCAATTCACGGATGAGTACCTCTGTGACTTTAGTCTTATCACGGAGACGGGCGATGTTGAACAGCTTGCCGTCAGCCCTGGTATGGATGTACACTCCCTCGCTGCAGTCCTTGAATGCGTACTGGAGAAGCATGGAGAAGAAGATGGCAAAGAGCGTAGGTGCAAGGACACAGCCTTGTTTGACTCCGCTAATGACTGGGAATGCTTCAGATGTTGCGCCATTGAAGCACACTGTGCTGTGCATGTTCTCGTGGAACGACATAATGACAGCAAGCAGACGTGGGGGGGCAGACTATCTTCTGCAGGAGTCTAAAGAGTCCACTCCGACTAACCATGTCAAACGCCTTCGTCAGGTCTATGAAGGCAATGTAGAAGGGCATCTGCTGCTCGCGACACTTCTCCTGCAGCTGACGTAGTGAGAAGATCATGTCTACAGTTGACTTGCCGGCTCGAAATCCACACTGGGACTCTGGGTAGACGCGGGAGGCTAGGATCTGCAAGCGCGCCAAGGCAACACGGGCGAAAGCCTTTCCGACGATGCTGAGGAGGGAGATGCCCCGATAGTTGTTACAGTCGCTACGGTCTCCTTTGTTTTTGTACAAAGTGACGATGTTGGCGTCACGCATGTCCTGTGGGATGTAACTCTGTTCCCAGCAAAGGCAGAGGAGTGTGTGTAGGGGCTGGAGCAGTGCTGGTTTTCGGATCTTGAGGACTTCAGGCGGAATGCCGTCGCTTCCAGGAGCCTTCCCACAGGCAAGGCAATCGATGGCTTTTCCAAGCTGTTCCAGGGTGGGCTGTGTGTCTAGCTCCTCCATGACAGGCAGGTCTGGAATGGCGTCCAGGGCAGTTCCAGTGACATTGTTTTGAGTTGCATATAGCTCGAGATAGTACTCAACCCATCGCTGCAGTTGTTTCCCCTGGTCTGTGATGACTTCACCGGTCTTGGACTTGAGGGGGGCGGTCTTGTAGCTGGGGAGGCCTGTCGCCTTTTTGATACCCTCATACATTCCTCTTGTATCCCCGGTGTTAGCAGCTGTCTGTATACTGTTGCAAAGGTTCAGCCAGTAGGTGCTAGCACAGCGGCGGGCGGTCTTTTGGGCGTTATTCCTTGCAATCCTGAGGGCTTGTAGTGTTCTGGGGCTAGGTGCAGCCTTGTATGCCAGGAGGGCTTTCCTCTTTGCCTCAGTCACGGGCTCCATCTCCTCCCAGTTTGCCTCATACCAGTCGACATCCTTTCGCTCCCTCTTCCCGTAAGCTGTGATGGCTGAATTGTACAGAGTCACGGATATGGGACCACTTAGAGTCAATGGTGTCATCATGTGTCACTTTGGTGAGGGCTTCCTTCAGTTTGCTGATGAACTGCTGTGTTTTCTCTGGGTTGCTTGCACAGCAGGTGTTGATACGTGGGTGACCCTTCTTCTTGGCGTGGTGCAGCTTCTTGGGTAATATTCGCACCTTGCTGGCCACGAGGGAATGGTCCGTGTCACAATCGGCACTGTGGTAGCTGCGGGTAAGGAGGACACTGGCCAGTTCTGCACGCCTGGTGATGACGAGGTCTAGCTGGTGCCAGTGGCGTGAACATGGGTGTCTCCACGACACCTGGTGGATCTCCTTGCATTTGAAGAAAGTGTTGGTCACACATAGGCTGTGGAAGCAGCACATCTCCAGCAGTCGCTGACCATTCTCGTTGATCTTGCCCCTTCCGTAAAAGCCGAGACAGGTGGACCAGGCCTCATGGTCAGCTCCCACTCTAGCATTGAAGTCTCCTAGTAAGTAAAGGCTTTCATTGTTGGGGATACTGGATATTGCCTGATCCAGAGCCTCATAAAACTTGTCTTTCTCCTCGTAGGTGGAGTAGAGGGTTGGGGCGTACACAATGAAGATGTTGACCGGGCCTAAGGATGTTGACAGCCGGAGGGCAAGGATTCTCTCAGTACCTGATGATGGAGGTTCAATGAAGGCGATTAGCGTGTTCTTGACGTCAAAGCCTACACCATGCTGCCTAGGTTCATCCAAGGGCTTCCCCTGCCAAAAGAATGTGTAATTGGCTTCCCTGATGGTGCCGCTGTCAGCCAGTCGGGTCTCCTGGAGGCAGGCAATGTCGATGTTCAGTCGGGAGAGTTCTCTGTCAATGACGGTAGTCTTCCGTGCATCGTCGATCTTCTGTAGGTCAGTGGTCAATCCAGGACACATGGTCCTGATGTTCCAGGTTGCAAAACGAAGAGTTGGAGTCTTTTTATTTCTTCTTTTAGTCTTTCCTGGTGCAGAGTTTTGTGGCCCACTTGTCGAGATGGTTCTCTAAGCTCCACGCACCCAGTGAAGCAGGCAGGCCATGGCTGGCAGCACCTTACTGACTGGGGGCTGCCCAGCTTGAGGCGGACGGTAGCTTTCCAGTGAGACCTGATGATATCTCCCACCGTCAGAAGTAACTCCTGGCGCCAAGCTCTACGCCAATCGAGCTTTGACTTAGAACCGGTAAACTGCTACTTCTCGTGTTGTGCCGACGCCGTACGACGACGCTGGAGTGTCCTCTCCAGTGGAGCTATGAAGCCTGGGCAGGGTGGTATGGAGAATCAGCTGTTGCCCATGCAGCAGATTCCCCTCTCCACGCAGCTGGTGTGCCCAAGGGAACGACGAATGCCGATACAGCTTGGCACCAACGGCGTCGCAGGAGTTGCCGGAATGACGTTGAAGTCAATGTCATACCGCTTTAGGGACTCCATCTCCGGATTTTCTGTCGGGGTTTACTCCCTTAGCCTTTCCCATGAGTGGGTATAGCCCCAAGGCAGCAGAGGTTTGGAATCGGAGTTTTCCTTCTCCTGGGTCTATATATATATATATAGCACTTTTAACATCAAAACTCGTTCATGGTCATATTAGCACTTTTAACATTAAAACCTGTTCGTGGCCATATGAGCACTTTTAACATTAAAACTCGTTCGTGCCAATATTAGCACTTTTAACATTAAAACTCGTTCTTGTCTATATATAGCACTTTTAACATTAAAACTCGTTCGTGTCTATATGGCACTTCTAAGATTAAAACTCGTTCGTGTATATTATGACAAATGGTATTGAGACCGTGCTGTGGATTATTATTTCTGATACGCTATGTATTAGTGATTGAATGAAAAAATGGTTTTCGAGGTTTTAATTTTGGGTGTTTTTGTAAATATATTGACAAATAGAAAACTAGCACATAAACAGGCCATGGAATCTTTCAATGGCAAAGTATCAAGACAATTATAATCATGCTGCTTTAGAAGACAACATGACGGTTTCAATTATGCACAAAATAATGTCAGTCAAAAAAGGAAAATTCCGTTTTAGAACGAAACATACAATATAGAGACGCTAATATTCATTCATCAACGCCCATCGATTGATTGATAATTTAAATGGATATGGATATTAACACGATAATGGCTAATGCATTTTTGGCGTTTAACTTTATAATACCCCAAAACACGGTGGAAATTATATAATCGACAAGAATGTGTCCCATTTTCAGTGGACGTTGGTATTATATGCTTTCCGGTTGATGTTCATCGTTCTCTAGTTGGTTAAAAGTGGTTTTCTGACACTTTCAATTTCAGTTTGATACAATTATTAGAATAGTTCATTCCCGTGACAATATATTTTGCATTAATCGTTCAAATCAACTGTACGCATCATTTTTCCTCTGTAAGGTATGGGTCAAACACATTGCCCATGTATAAACTTTAGCTTTCCGGAAAATTACGAATGTTGACGAATAAATTATCGAAAAACACAATTCACATGACGTAACCTGAGGTAAATTCCGCACAAATCTGATATGATAATATTGCAGACTCGTCCATTAGCGCGAAACTGCCCATGCCCGTTTGGAATTTAAAATATGCGATTAATACGGTGACTATCTAATTTAGTCCTGATCTAGTTTCGAGAAGTTGTGCTTGTAACATTATTATTATTATTATTATTATTATTATTATTATTATTATTATTATTATTATTATCAATATTATTATGCTGTTATAGCCGGTACAGCTTATTACATGTATACATAAAGTTTAATGTCACATTTCGGCAAGGAAAGATACTTAACAGCACTTTAGGCAGATATAATGATTACAGGTATATGGATTACAGGTATATGGATTACAGGTATATGGATTACATGTATATCAATTACAGATATATCGATTACAAGTTCGTCTATTCCTGCAAAATGTATACTGTTCCATCATTAGACAAACTGGGAATGTCGTTTACATTTCACTTTACATCATGTATCCTTTTCTTCTCAAAACAATCTTACAAAAGTTGTCAAATGTCTTTTTATACAATGGACAGTTTAATCAATAAAATATGTCCAACATTTTGATTCTGGTTCTAGACAGAAACCTTCTAGTATAATAGAACGAATAGGTGCAACGTTACTATTGAAAAATGAATAAAGACGTTTCCTATATCGAAATTATTCTCAACAAACGCCTGAAAACATAGTAAGCAGGTTCTTTTACTCGAATTGTTTCTCTACAAATGCCTGAAAACAGATTAAGGAGAGTCCCTAGATCGACTTTCTTGTCTACAAATTCCTGTAGACAGAGTATAGAGGTTCCCTAAATCGAATTTCCAGTCCACAAATTCCTGTAAACAGAGTAAGGAGGTTCTCTAACTCGAATTATTGTCTACAAATGCCTGAAAACAGAGTAAAGAGGTTAACTAAATTGAATTGCCTGCCTAGAATTTCCTGTAAACACAGAAAAGACGTTTCCCAAATCGAATTTCTTGTCTGCTAATGCCTTTAGACAGAGTAAAAAGGTTTTCTAACTCAAATTTGTTCTTTACAAATGGCTGAAAACAGAGTAAAGACGTTCACTAAATCGAATTTCAGTCTAGAAATTCCCATAACATAATTGTGTTTGTTTTCGCACAAAATACATCATTTTAAGCAATTATTTACAAACGTTAGTATTTACGCATAATTTGAGAGTCTGATATTGACTCAAGGGAATTGCGCTTCAGTGTTCATAACCTGACACATTCAGTTAGTTATGATAGCGTTTACAGCTGATACCTAAGAATTATATCTGATTTTCAAGTGCTAATTACGGATATGATGGGCCCAGACACACTTGCCAATTCCTTTATAGAAATTCCGCATGCTTTGATGTTCATAATATGCTACATTCCAACAATAAATTAATTCTTAGGTGGCTATCAATTCTCGGGATATGTTCGACCAAAAATAACTTGAGCGTAAGAAACTTTATACAATAAATATAGCTTTATAATGTATGATAACGACAATTTTGATACAATATAATTTGCGACGATATAAAAGCAAGGGTGATAAGCATGATATAGCAATAATACGTTTAAAGGACGAATATACATTATTGAATGCCATTTCGAAAACTGTTAAAATTTTTAGGCTCTATGGAAAAGCTTTTAAAGATTAACGGCAGATTAATTACATATTGACTTTGCTATAAGATACTAATATCTTGAAGACAAAGATAATCCAAATAATTTTTAATGAAGAGTGAAAACAACCCGTTTCATTCACAGGGAGGGAGCTACTAAGCTGGCAGAACGTCGAACTTGTTTTCCATGGTTCGCGCGTTCGTTACCCAGGTAGGCTGCATCGGTGTGTCCTTGCTAAAGGTAATTAGCTCCAATTACTTTGCCACAAAATGTCAGTGTGTGTGTGTGTGTGTGTGTGTGTGTGTGTAATATGGCGACGATGTCTGCAGTGTTGCAGTTTATAGTGATGTCTAGCACTGAGGCATCATGCCGCAAATAAGTAGCATCATGTCCCACCCATTCATCTTATCCTGACACAAGGACGACCAGTCTTAACATTAACCTCTTAATGCTGAGCGCCAAGCGATGCATCTATTCGCACCATTTATATTTGTTTTTGGTATGACCCGGCCGGGGCTCGAACCAGCGATGTCCCGCATCGGAAGCAGACGCTCTAAACACTAGGTCATCGGAGCGGTCGATATATACCCTGTAACGTGATAAAGAAGCCGATAAACCCCAACCAATCATCCATTCCTAAGGACTACATATTTATGGCTAATTGCAACATGTTCTGTTCAATGCATCGCAGACATCTTGTTTACTTTTGAAAAGCTTGAATCGCTTTATTCTTACAAACTGGTTGAAATATTTTCAAGTACTTTTCAGATTAGTCCAATCTTTTGAAGGAGAGCATTGAGGCTTATATCAGGAAATACCACGCATCGAATATTAAAAGTTCAACACTATATTTTTGGACTCAAATATTGTCATTTCTCTCCCACTCAAGAATAACTAAAACTGCGATTCACAATCCCTAAAATGGTGCACAGGAAATCAAGTATATGGATATCTAATGTTAAATGCATGTTTCCATATAAGCTATAGAATTGTGGAAACTGCGTAAAATGCTCTCATTATAAGTACCTGCAGTATATGTAAACTAGGCATTGATATTTGAGCTGCCATGGTGTATTCAATCTAGTCATGTATGTATGTATGTATGTATGTATGTATGTATGTATGTATGTATGTATGTATGTATGTATGTGTGTGTATGCGTGTATGTATGCATGCATGTATGTATGTATGTATGTATGTATGTATGTATGTATGTATGTATGTGTATGCGTGTGTGTATGCATGTATGTATGTATGTATGTATGTATGTATGTATGTGTGTATGCGTGTGTGTATGTATGTATGTATGTATGTATGTATGTATGTATGTCTGTATGTATGTATGTATGTATGTATGTATGTATGTGTATGTGCATGCGTGTGTGTATGTATGTATGTGTGTGTGTTTGTGTGTGTATGTGTGTGTGTTCGTGCGTGTGTGTGTGTATGTATGTATGTATCTAGTTATGTATGTATGTATGTATGTATGTATGTATGTATGTATGTATGTATGTATGTATGCATGTGTGTGTGTATGTATGTATGTATGTATGTATATATGTATGTATGTAGTTATGTATGTATGTATATATGTATGTTGTTAAAATTTTTTCTATTTGAAAGACTGAAATCAAGTCGTTTCACCACCTTTTTCAACATGCAATTTGAAAAGAAAGAAAAGAAATATAGCTTATTGTTGCCGTAATCCCATCGGATTTAGAATTATAATGATTATAAAGAGTAGGTATTATTGCGATAAAACACATGACTACTGTCTTATCTTGTGAATATACCCCTGTCATAATTTCTATTTATCACATAGTCGGTACACTGTGCCTATAGTGTGTGCAATTTAATATTTTTGATATTATAACATGTGAACTTATCACTTAATGTGATTCTAATTGGTCTATATTAGCCATGAAAGTATTGTGCAGTATTATCTTTACTGATTGGCTGCGATAGAGGGAAAAAAGTTTAACCCCGACTTCTGGAATATTTTGTTTTCATTGAACATTTTTGGCCGCCATCTTTGTATTCGACTCGCGAAAAGATATTGGGAACAAATGATCTCGTATTTTTCAATATTGCCAAATTATCCCCAAAGGCGTTTCTCATGTCATGTATAACATATTAGAACAAGAAAATGACAAAACCCTCAAGACAAGAACAATAACAACAAGTAAAACAACCGGTGTTGCTCAGATGATAGATGGGGTTTGGGGTGGGAATGAATGGGCGGTATATCTGTATCATGGAATCTACCCTATACACAAGCTTGGTTTAAATGCGATCATACTGAAGTAAATAAACTCACCTTTGTTCACAGAAGAATGTAGACATAAACCGGTATCCCCAACTGACAGAACTTATCCAACCACAGCATATTTACGTGGTAAATATGTAATGCAAGTCCGACTCATAAAGAGATTTGTTTACATCGTCTGTAATCTAATGTTCCGAATCAAATACTGCAAATATTCGGTCACAAATACATTACAGTACATATGTATATTTCTGCATCCAGTAATCTTATTTTCACAAAAATATCGCAACAATGTTATGTTTGTTGTGAAATAGTATTTCAACGTAAACACTGACACAGTATTGTGTAGGCCTACCCAAACGAGTATTGTGCACCGTATCAAACATTTTAACATCACACGCATTGGACATTTTGTGTTGAAAAATATGTTGTCTTTTGTAAAATGTTCTGTTTATTTGGATGGACGCTTATTCTTTGATTTATATCTAGCAAAAATGTGTAACATGCTTTTAATATTTAAACTTCGTTTATACTATTTTTAGGCACAGCAAATGAAAGGTACAGCGTCTGTCAGAATGAACCAACTTTTTCATTCTTCCTTCTATTTATAAAGCTGGATATTATTTAACTCGTTTCATAAATTCAATATTAAAAAGTTACCCATTTGAGATCATCTATATATGGAACACTTGTAATAGCATCTCATGACGTCACAAATAAAGTCCTGACATTATGCAAAGGACTTGCATAGTGACAGAGGCATCCGAATGTATTCTAAAGTCATTTAACTACACTATTATGCAGCTTAATAAAAAAAAAGTATTTATCATTGTGAGAAACAATCTCACTAATTCCAAATTAAATCAATGCAACTCGTCGGATAACTTCATTCTTTTCTTTCTGGAATTATTCGACTCGTTTAATAATATACATTCATTTAAAATGAGCACTCTTATAAGATTTTGTATATCTAAATAACCGGATAATATTCTTAAATTCAAAAGATGTTCTTTTATTATTTGGTGGTTCATATTTCTGTTTCGCTGTTAATCGGGATAGTCAATGTAGAACTCGACAGTGCTTGGGTTTGATTCGTTTCATTTACCTCAAGGTAATCCAAATGAGGCCGTCTTCACTTCACTTTAGCTCTGTGTTGGCACTCTATAGCTTCGAAAAAATCCCCGGGTAGAAATAATTATAAACCATCTTTAGCGAAGGAAAATACATGTAGTTTCTTTAGCTCCACAACAGTAATAGGTAGTCATGACGAAAATTGAAAGTTCCAAGAGGAGCTGAATGTAAATTTACATTCTAAAAAAAATGGCTTCAACGATTGGACTTTGAACTTATACGAATGAAAAAAGGCTCTGGTTCGACGAATCCCATCCAAATACTCTTAGGAAAAAATACGGTACATTATTTAAACAAACAATAGCAAGGTGTCCCGAATGTTTATTAGAATGGTTCTATATCGTTTTCGAGATATAATAATGTACCAATACCTTCTTAGCAACAATGTCGATTAAATAAAGACATAGGTAAATACGAAAAAATTGACCCGTACATTTTAAATTTATAACTATCAATTGCAAAGAGGAAGAATAAACCTAATAATATGTGGTTCTTTCAGCGTAGGTGGGGCTTTCTATGTTCCCCATATTTTAAACAAAAATCAAACAATACATTTAAATAATTTCCGACAGATATCAAACAATATAAAGGGGGCAATCCATACGTTGCTTTGAATGATTGGCAACGAGTTAAAAGTTCAATAATATATTCCCTATGCAATAACAGGATCTTTCTCAGTATTAGCATTTAAAAAGAATATATTACAAGCTGGATTTATTAAATATCGTTAAATATTAGGCAAATGTTGACAATAGGCGGTTTATTTAAATTTAAGTAATTATGGGTGTACGATAACCCAACAAAGCAACACCTACTTGATCAATTATAACCAATCAGCAAGAGCCAAATCAAAACACAGCTTCTATACAATGGACACCTGAATTTCACGAACATGAAATCGGAAAATGAGCGTCAAGATCAAACTCAGTCAAAAACTGGCACTAACATTAAACAATATCATTTATCGACATTATTGAGGAATACAAAACCATATAAT
This sequence comes from Sinohyriopsis cumingii, assembly GCA_028554795.2. Lineage (NCBI taxonomy): Eukaryota > Metazoa > Mollusca > Bivalvia > Unionida > Unionidae > Sinohyriopsis > Sinohyriopsis cumingii. The sequence continues at coordinate 9,469,653 of CM068842.1, read as the reverse complement.
GATATGAAGTTTGCTATTAACTATAGCGCGTGGCAACGATGCATTTTCATTTGGCTGGCTAATTCAAATTATAAGCGTCACTAAAATTTTGTCACATCACCATGAATATATTTTATCTATTGAATATAACTTCTATAAATATCTAGTGATAATATGTATAGTATGATTGACTTAGTGCCTTAGTGGAATTAATCATGGACATCAACTCTATCTGATTGACAGTAATGCCTTAGTGGAATTAATCAAGGACATCACTGATTGACTGTAATGCCTTAATGGAATTAATCAAGGACATCAACTCTACATTTGTTGACTTTGTAGGAATATTAAATGCCTTTCCAAATGCATCACAGGAAATTGATCTAAGACTTTAACGATAAGTGAAATGGACAGATGAAAATATACGCAATTTGACATAGACTGAAATGACTAAAATTTACCTAGATTTACTAGAAATTGAGAAGATGAAATTGATGAGAAGACGATTCATTGATCTAGGCAAGGAAACATCTAATTTAGTTACTGAACTTTGTGTCTACGTTTCAAATTTGTACCTTCAGCTCCACTGCGTAGTACATTAGATCAGCTGAACCAAACAAAATGGCATTTACAGCGCTTGAAGGGAGGCCATTTGTTTAGCCCTTACACCACTCATCATCATCAATATCCTTGCCTTATTTCTGTAAACAACTAGAATTTTCTTGACATTTCAAGCTGATGCAACCCTGAAACTGGGTTCTGCATGTGAAGTCAGATTGAAAGATAATAACTGGTAACACAAATACTTACCTCACTACAACTGACTTAGATAAAACAAAACAGACAATCTGCCACTCTAACATAGACAGAATATTTAGAAGGACGAGTCCTCTCAAGAATACGTATTCATTTAGATAATCAATTTATTATCTCAGTTTCGCTGCCATTCTCAATCCAACAAACCTCAACAAACCTGATCTTGAATTCAATACACGCTTAATAGAGGTGGTGGCAAAACGAAACGGCTTGAATTCAATACACGCTTAATAGATGTGGCGGCAAAATGAAACGGCTTGAATTCAATACACGCTTAATAGATATGGTGGCAAAATGAAACGGCTTGAATTCAATACACGCTTAATAGATGTGGTGGCAAAATGAAACGGCTTGAATTCAATACACGCTTAATAGATATGGTGGCAAAATGAAACGGCTTGAATTCAATACACGCTTAATAGATGTGGTGGCAAAATGAAACGGCTTGAATTCAATACACGCTTAATAAGACGTGGTGCTGAAAGGAAACGGCTTGAATTCAGTACACGCTTAATAGACGTGGTGGTAAAATGAAACGGCTTGAATTCAATACACGCTTAATACACGTGGTGGTGAAAGGAAACGACTTGAATTCAGTACACGCTTAATAGAAGTGGTGGTAAAATGAAACGCTTGAATTCAGTACACGCCTAATAGACGTGGTGGTAAAATGAAACGGCTTGAATTCAATACACGCTTAAAAGACGTGGTGGTAAAATGAAACGACTTGAATTCAGTACACGCCTAATAGACGTGGTGGTGAAAGGAAACGGCTTGAATTCAATACACGCTTCATAGACGTGGTGGTAAAATGAAAGGACTTGAATTCAGTACACGCATAATAGACGTGGTGGCAAAATGAAACGGATTTAATTCAGTACACGCTTAAAAGATGCGGTGGGAAAAAGAAACGGATTGAATTCAATGCACGCCTAATAGACGTGGTGGTAAAATGAAACGGATTGAATACAATACACGCTTAATACACGTGGTGGTAAAATCAAACGACTTGAATTCAGTACATGCCTAATAGACGTGGTGGGAAAATGAAACGGCTTGAATTCAATACACGCTTAATAGACGTGGTGGTAAAATGAAACGAATTGAATTCAGTACACGCCTAATAGACGTGGTGGTAAAATGAAACGGCTTGAATTCAATACACGCTTAATAGACGTGGTGGCAAAATGAAACGGCTTGAATTCAGTACACGCCTAATAGATGTGGTGGCAAAATGAAACGACTTGAATTAAATACACGCTTAATAGATGCGGTGGGAAAATGAAACGGATTGAATTCAATACACGCTTAATAGATGTGGTGGTAAAAGGAAACGACTTGAATTCAGTACACGCTTAATAGACGTGTTGGCAAAATGAAACGGCTTGAATTCAGTACACGCTTAAAAGTTGTGGTGGCAAAATGAAACGGCTTGAATTCAATACACGCCTAATAGATGTGGTGGCAAATTGAAACGGCTTGAATTCAGTACACGCTTAATAGATGTGGTGGTAAAAGGAAACGACTTGAATTCAGTACACGCTTAATAGATGTGGTGGGAAAATGAAACGGCTTCAATTCAGTACACGCCTAATAGATATGGTGGTAAAATGAAACGACTTGAATTCAATACACGCTTAATAGATGCGGTGGGAAAATGAAACGGCTTGAATTCAATACACGCTTAATAGATGTGGTGGTAAAAGGAAACGACTTGAATTCAGTACACGCTTAATAGATGTGGTGGCAAAATGAAACGGCTTGAATTCAGTACACGCTTAATAGATGCGGTGGGAAAATGAAACGGCTTGAATTCAATACAGGCTTAATAGATGCGGTGGGAAAATGAAACGGCTTGAATTCAGTACACGCTTAATAGATGTGGTGGCAAAATGAAACGGCTTGAATTCAGTACACGCTTAATAGATGTGGTGGTAAAAGGAAACGACTTGAATTCAGTACACGCTTAATACATGTGGTGGCAAAATGAAACGGCTTGAATTCAGTACACGCTTAATAGACGTGGTGGCAAAATGAAACGGCTTGAATTCAGTACACGCTTAATAGATGTGGTGGCAAAATGAAACGACTTGAATTCAATACACGCTTAATAGATACGGTAGGAAAATGAAACGGCTTGAATTCAATACACGCTTAATAGATGTGGTGGTAAAAGGAAACGACTTGAATTCAGTACACGCTTAATAGATGTGGTGGGAAAATGAAACGGCTTGAATTCAGTACACGCTTAATAGATGTGGTGGCAAAATGAAACGGCTTGAATTCAGTACACGCTTAATAGATGCGGTGGGAAAATGAAACGGCTTGAATTCAGTACACGCTTAATAGATGCGGTGGGAAAATGAAACGGCTTGAATTCAGTACACGCTTAATAGATGTGGTGGTAAAAGGAAACGACTTGAATTCAGTACACGCTTAATACATGTGGTGGCAAAATGAAACGGCTTGAATTCAGTACACGCTTAATAGATGTGGTGGCAAAATGAAACGGCTTGAATTCAGTACACGCTTCATAGATGCGGTGGGAAAATGAAACGGCTTGAATTCAGTACACGCTTAATAGATGTGGTGGTAAAAGGAAACGACTTGAATTCAGTACACGCTTAATACATGTGGTGGCAAAATGAAACGGCTTGAATTCAGTACACGCTTAATACATGTGGTGGGAAAATGAAACGGCTTGAATTCAATACACGCTTAATAGATGCGGTGGGAAAATGAAACGGCTTGAATTCAGTACACGCTTAATAGATGTGGTGGCAAAATGAAACGGCTTGAATTCAGTACACGCTTAAAAGATGTGGTGGTAAAATGAAACGACTTGAATTCAGTACACGCTTAATACATGTGGTGGCAAAATGAAACGGCTTGAATTCAGTACACGCTTAATAGACGTGGTGGCAAAATGAAACGGCTTGAATTCAGTACACGCTTAATAGATGTGGTGGCAAAATGAAACGACTTGAATTCAATACACGCTTAATAGATACGGTAGGAAAATGAAACGGCTTGAATTCAATACACGCTTAATAGATGTGGTGGTAAAAGGAAACGACTTGAATTCAGTACACGCTTAATAGATGTGGTGGGAAAATGAAACGGCTTGAATTCAGTACACGCTTAATAGATGTGGTGGCAAAATGAAACGGCTTGAATTCAGTACACGCTTAATAGATGCGGTGGGAAAATGAAACGGCTTGAATTCAATACACGCTTAATAGATGTGGTGGTAAAAGGAAACGACTTGAATTCAGTACACGCTTAATAGATGCGGTGGTAAAAGGAAACGACTTGAATTCAGTACACGCTTAATACATGTGGTGGCAAAATGAAACGGCTTGAATTCAGTACACGCTTAATAGATGCGGTGGGAAAATGAAACGGCTTGAATTCAGTACACGCTTAATAGATGCGGTGGTAAAAGGAAACGACTTGAATTCAGTACACGCTTAATACATGTGGTGGCAAAATGAAACGGCTTGAATTCAGTACACGCTTAATAGATGTGGTGGGAAAATGAAACGGCTTGAATTCAGTACACGCTTAATAGATGCGGTGGGAAAATGAAACGGCTTGAATTCAGTACACGCTTAATAGATGTGGTGGTAAAAGGAAACGACTTGAATTCAGTACACGCTTAATACATGTGGTGGCAAAATGAAACGGCTTGAATTCAGTACACGCTTAATAGATGTGGTGGGAAAATGAAACGGCTTGAATTCAATACACGCTTAATAGATGCGGTGGGAAAATGAAACGGCTTGAATTCAGTACACGCTTAATAGATGTGGTGGCAAAATGAAACGGCTTGAATTCAGTACACGCTTAATAGATGTGGTGGCAAAATAAAACGGCTTGAATTGAATACACGCTTAATAGAGGCGGTGGTAAAATGAAACGGCTTGAATTCAATACACGCTTAATAGATGCGGTGGGAAAATGAAACGGCTTGAATCCAATACACGCTTAATAGACTTGGTGGTAAAAGGGAACGATTTGAATTCAGTACACGCTTAACAGACGTGGTGGCAAAAGGAAACGGCTTGAATTCAGTACACGCTTAATAGATGTGGTTGTAAAAGGAAACGACTTCAATTCAGTACACGCTTAATAGATGTGGTGGCAAAATGAAACGGCTTGAATTCAGTACACGCTTAATAGATGTGGCGGCAAAAAGAAACGGCTTGAATTCAATACACACTTAATAGATGCGGTGGGAAAATGAAACGGCTTGAATTCAGTACACGCTTAATAGATGTGGTGGCAAAATGAAACGGCTTGAATTCAATACACGCCTAATAGACGTGGTGGTAAAAGGAAACGACCTGAATTCAGTACACGCTTAATAGACGTGGTGGTAAAAGGAAACGTCTTAAATTCAATACACGCCTAATAGACGTGGTGGTAAAATGAAACGACTTGAATTCAGTACACGCCTAATAGACGTGGTAGTAAAAGCAAACGACTTGAATTCAGTACACGCCTAATAGACGTGATGGTAAAAGGAATCGACTTGAATTCACTACACGCTTAATAGACGTGGTGGTAAAAGGAAACTACTTGAATTCAGTACACGCCTAATAGACGTGGTGGTAAAATGAAACGACCTGAATTCAATACACGCCTAATAGACGTGGTGGTAAAATGAAACGACTTGAATTCAGTACACGCTTAATAGACGTGGTGGTAAAAGGAACCGATTTGAATTCACTACACGCCTAATAGACGTGGTGGTAAAAGGAAACGACCTGAATTCAGTACACGCTTAATAGACGTGGTGGTAAAAGGAAACGACTTGAATTCAGTACACGCCTAATAGACGTGGTGGTAAAAGGAAACGACTTGAATTCAGTACACGCCTAATAGACGTGATGGCAGATGGAATCGACTTGAATTCAGTACACGCTTAATAGACGTGGTGGTAAAAGGAAACGACTTGAATTCAGTACACGCCTAATAGACGTGGTGGTTAAAGGAAACGACCTGAATTCAGTACACGCCTAATAGACGTGATGGTAAAAGGAAACGACTTGAATTCAGTACACGCTTAATAGATGTGGTGGTAAAATGAAAGGCTTGAATTCAGTACACGCCTAATAGACGTGGTGGTAAAATGAAACGGCTTGAATTCAATACACGCTTAACAGACGTGGTGGTAAAATGAAACGACTTGAATTCAGTACACGCCTAATAGACGTGGTGGTGAAAGGAGACGGCTTGAATTCAATACACGCTTCATAGACGTGGTGGTAAAATGAAAGGACTTGAATTCAGTACACGCCTAATAGACGTGGTGGCAAAATGAAACGGATTTAATTCAGTACACGCTTAAAAGATGCGGTGGGAAAAAGAAACGGATTGAATTCAATGCACGCCTAATAGACGTGGTGGTAACATGAAACGGATTGAATACAATACACGCTTAATAGACGTGGTGGTAAAATGAAACGACTTGAATTCAGTACATGCCTAATAGACGTGGTGGGAAAATGCAACGGTTTCAATTCAATACACGCTTAATAGACGTGGTGGTAAAATGAAACGAATTGAATTCAGTACACGCCTAATAGACGTGGTGGTAAAATGAAACGGCTTGGATTAAATACACGCTTAATAGACGTGGTGGTAAAATGAAACGACTTCAATTCAGTACACGCCTAATAGACGTGGTGGCAAAATGAAACGGCTTGAATTCAGTACACGCCTAATAGATGTGGTGGCAAAATGAAACGACTTGAATTAAATACACGCTTAATAGATGCGGTGGGAAAATGAAACGGATTGAATTCAATACACGCTTAATAGATGTGGTGGTAAAAGGAAACGACTTGAATTCAGTACACGCTTAATAGACGTGTTGGCAAAATGAAACGGCTTGAATTCAGTACACGCTTAAAAGTTGTGGTGGCAAAATGAAACGGCTTGAATTCAATACACGCCTAATAGATGTGGTGGCAAATTGAAACGGCTTGAATTCAATACACGCTTAATAGATGTGGTGGTAAAAGGAAACGACTTGAATTCAGTACACGCTTAATAGATGTGGTGGGAAAATGAAACGGCTTGAATTCAGCACACGCTTAATAGACGTGGTGGCAAAATGAAACGGCTTGAATTCAGTACACGCCTAATAGATGTGGTGGCAAAATGAAACGACTTGAATTCAATACACGCTTAATAGATGCGGTAGGAAAATGAAACGGCTTGAATTCAATACACGCTTAATAGATGTGGTGGTAAAAGGAAACGACTTGAATATAGTACACGCTTAATAGAGGTGGTGGGAAAATGAAACGGCTTCAATTCAGTACACGCTTAATAGATGTGGTGGCAAAATGAAACGGCTTGAATTCAGTACACGCTTAATAGATGCGGTGGGAAAATGAAACGGCTTGAATTCAATACACGCTTAATAGATGTGGTGGTAAAAGGAAACGACTTGAATTCAGTACACGCTTAATAGATGTGGTGGCAAAATGAAACGGCTTGAATTCAGTACACGCTTAATAGATGCGGTGGGAAAATGAAACGGCTTGAATTCAGTACACGCTAAATAGATGTGGTGGTAAAAGGAAACGACTTGAATTCAGTACACGCTTAATACATGTGGTGGCAAAATGAAACGGCTTGAATTCAGTACACGCTTAATAGATGTGGTGGCAAAATAAAACGGCTTGAATTCAGTACACGCTTAATAGATGCGGTGGGAAAATGAAACGGCTTGAATTCAGTACACGCTTAATAGATGTGGTGGTAAAAGGAAACGACTTGAATTCAGTACACGCTTAATACATGTGGTGGCAAAATGAAACGGCTTGAATTCAGTACACGCTTAATAGATGTGGAGGGAAAATGAAACGGCTTGAATTCAATACACGCTTAATAGATGTGGTGGCAAAATGAAACGGCTTGAATTCAGTACACGCTTCATAGATGCGGTGGGAAAATGAAACGGCTTGAATTCAGTACACGCTTAATAGATGTGGTGGTAAAAGGAAACGACTTGAATTCAGTACACGCTTAATACATGTGGTGGCAAAATGAAACGGCTTGAATTCAGTACACGCTTAATACATGTGGTGGGAAAATGAAACGGCTTGAATTCAATACACGCTTAATAGATGCGGTGGGAAAATGAAACGGCTTGAATTCAGTACACGCTTAATAGATGTGGTGGCAAAATGAAACGGCTTGAATTCAGTACACGCTTAATAGATGTGGTGGTAAAAGGAAACGACTTGAATTCAGTACACGCTTAATACATGTGGTGGCAAAATGAAACGGCTTGAATTCAGTACACGCTTAATAGACGTGGTGGCAAAATGAAACGGCTTGAATTCAGTACACGCTTAATAGATGTGGTGGGAAAATGAAACGACTTGAATTCAATACACGCTTAATAGATACGGTAGGAAAATGAAACGGCTTGAATTCAATACACGCTTAATAGATGTGGTGGTAAAAGGAAACGACTTGAATTCAGTACACGCTTAATAGATGTGGTGGGAAAATGAAACGGCTTGAATTCAGTACACGCTTAATAGATGTGGTGGCAAAATGAAACGGCTTGAATTCAGTACACGCTTAATAGATGCGGTGGGAAAATGAAACGGCTTGAATTCAATACACGCTTTATAGATGTGGTGGTAAAAGGAAACGACTTGAATTCAGTACACGCTTAATAGATGCGGTGGTAAAAGGAAACGACTTGAATTCAGTACACGCTTAATACATGTGGTGGCAAAATGAAACGGCTTGAATTCAGTACACGCTTAATAGATGCGGTGGGAAAATGAAACGGCTTGAATTCAGTACACGCTTAATAGATGCGGTGGGAAAATGAAACGGCTTGAATTCAGTACACGCTTAATAGATGTGGTGGTAAAAGGAAACGACTTGAATTCAGTACACGCTTAATACATGTGGTGGCAAAATGAAACGGCTTGAATTCAGTACACGCTTAATAGATGTGGTGGGAAAATGAAACGGCTTGAATTCAATACACGCTTAATAGATGCGGTGGGAAAATGAAACGGCTTGAATTCAGTACACGCTTAATAGATGTGGTGGCAAAATGAAACGGCTTGAATTCAGTACAATCTTAATAGATGTGGTGGTAAAAGGAAACGACTTGAATTCAGTACACGCTTAATACATGTGGTGGCAAAATGAAACGGCTTGAATTCAGTACACGCTTAATAGACGTGGTGGCAAAATGAAACGGCTTGAATTCAGTACACGCTTAATAGATGTGGTGGCAAAATGAAACGACTTGAATTCAATACACGCTTAATAGATACGGTAGGAAAATGAAACGGCTTGAATTCAATACACGCTTAATAGATGTGGTGGTAAAAGGAAACGACTTGAATTCAGTACACGCTTAATAGATGTGGTGGGAAAATGAAACGGCTTGAATTCAGTACACGCTTAATAGATGTGGTGGCAAAATGAAACGGCTTGAATTCAGTACACGCTTAATAGATGCGGTGGGAAAATGAAACGGCTTGAATTCAATACACGCTTAATAGATGTGGTGGTAAAAGGAAACGACTTGAATTCAGTACACGCTTAATAGATGCGGTGGTAAAAGGAAACGACTTGAATTCAGTACACGCTTAATACATGTGGTGGCAAAATGAAACGGCTTGAATTCAGTACACGCTTAATAGATGCGGTGGGAAAATGAAACGGCTTGAATTCAGTACACGCTTAATAGATGCGGTGGTAAAAGGAAACGACTTGAATTCAGTACACGCTTAATACATGTGGTGGCAAAATGAAACGGCTTGAATTCAGTACACGCTTAATAGATGTGGTGGGAAAATGAAACGGCTTGAATTCAGTACACGCTTAATAGATGCGGTGGGAAAATGAAACGGCTTGAATTCAGTACACGCTTAATAGATGTGGTGGTAAAAGGAAACGACTTGAATTCAGTACACGCTTAATACATGTGGTGGCAAAATGAAACGGCTTGAATTCAGTACACGCTTAATAGATGTGGTGGGAAAATGAAACGGCTTGAATTCAATACACGCTTAATAGATGCGGTGGGAAAATGAAACGGCTTGAATTCAGTACACGCTTAATAGATGTGGTGGCAAAATGAAACGGCTTGAATTCAGTACACGCTTAATAGATGTGGTGGCAAAATAAAACGGCTTGAATTGAATACACGCTTAATAGAGGCGGTGGTAAAATGAAACGGCTTGAATTCAATACACGCTTAATAGATGCGGTGGGAAAATGAAACGGCTTGAATCCAATACACGCTTAATAGACTTGGTGGTAAAAGGGAACGATTTGAATTCAGTACACGCTTAACAGACGTGGTGGCAAAAGGAAACGGCTTGAATTCAGTACACGCTTAATAGATGTGGTTGTAAAAGGAAACGACTTCAATTCAGTACACGCTTAATAGATGTGGTGGCAAAATGAAACGGCTTGAATTCAGTACACGCTTAATAGATGTGGCGGCAAAAAGAAACGGCTTGAATTCAATACACACTTAATAGATGCGGTGGGAAAATGAAACGGCTTGAATTCAGTACACGCTTAATAGATGTGGTGGCAAAATGAAACGGCTTGAATTCAATACACGCCTAATAGACGTGGTGGTAAAAGGAAACGACCTGAATTCAGTACACGCTTAATAGACGTGGTGGTAAAAGGAAACGTCTTAAATTCAATACACGCCTAATAGACGTGGTGGTAAAATGAAACGACTTGAATTCAGTACACGCCTAATAGACGTGGTAGTAAAAGCAAACGACTTGAATTCAGTACACGCCTAATAGACGTGATGGTAAAAGGAATCGACTTGAATTCACTACACGCTTAATAGACGTGGTGGTAAAAGGAAAGTACTTGAATTCAGTACACGCCTAATAGACGTGGTGGTAAAATGAAACGACCTGAATTCAATACACGCCTAATAGACGTGGTGGTAAAATGAAACGACTTGAATTCAGTACACGCTTAATAGACGTGGTGGTAAAAGGAACCGATTTGAATTCACTACACGCCTAATAGACGTGGTGGTAAAAGGAAACGACCTGAATTCAGTACACGCTTAATAGACGTGGTGGTAAAAGGAAACGACTTGAATTCAGTACACGCCTAATAGACGTGGTGGTAAAAGGAAACGACTTGAATTCAGTACACGCCTAATAGACGTGATGGCAGATGGAATCGACTTGAATTCAGTACACGCTTAATAGACGTGGTGGTAAAAGGAAACGACTGGAATTCAGTACACGCCTAATAGACGTGGTGGTTAAAGGAAACGACCTGAATTCAGTACACGCCTAATAGACGTGATGGTAAAAGGAAACGACTTGAATTCAGTACACGCTTAATAGATGTGGTGGTAAAATGAAAGGCTTGAATTCAGTACACGCCTAATAGACGTGGTGGTAAAATGAAACGGCTTGAATTCAATACACGCTTAACAGACGTGGTGGTAAAATGAAACGACTTGAATTCAGTACACGCCTAATAGACGTGGTGGTGAAAGGAGACGGCTTGAATTCAATACACGCTTCATAGACGTGGTGGTAAAATGAAAGGACTTGAATTCAGTACACGCCTAATAGACGTGGTGGCAAAATGAAACGGATTTAATTCAGTACACGCTTAAAAGATGCGGTGGGAAAAAGAAACGGATTGAATTCAATGCACGCCTAATAGACGTGGTGGTAACATGAAACGGATTGAATACAATACACGCTTAATAGACGTGGTGGTAAAATGAAACGACTTGAATTCAGTACATGCCTAATAGACGTGGTGGGAAAATGCAACGGTTTCAATTCAATACACGCTTAATAGACGTGGTGGTAAAATGAAACGAATTGAATTCAGTACACGCTTAATAGACGTGGTGGTAAAATGAAACGGCTTGGATTAAATACACGCTTAATAGACGTGGTGGTAAAATGAAACGACTTCAATTCAGTACACGCCTAATAGACGTGGTGGCAAAATGAAACGGCTTGAATTCAGTACACGCCTAATAGATGTGGTGGCAAAATGAAACGACTTGAATTAAATACACGCTTAATAGATGCGGTGGGAAAATGAAACGGATTGAATTCAATACACGCTTAATAGATGTGGTGGTAAAAGGAAACGACTTGAATTCAGTACACGCTTAATAGACGTGTTGGCAAAATGAAACGGCTTGAATTCAGTACACGCTTAAAAGTTGTGGTGGCAAAATGAAACGGCTTGAATTCAATACACGCCTAATAGATGTGGTCGCAAATTGAAACGGCTTGAATTCAATACACGCTTAATAGATGTGGTGGTAAAAGGAAACGACTTGAATTCAGTACACGCTTAATAGATGTGGTGGGAAAATGAAACGGCTTGAATTCAGCACACGCTTAATAGACGTGGTGGCAAAATGAAACGGCTTGAATTCAGTACACGCCTAATAGATGTGGTGGCAAAATGAAACGACTTGAATTCAATACACGCTTAATAGATGCGGTAGGAAAATGAAACGGCTTGAATTCAATACACGCTTAATAGATGTGGTGGTAAAAGGAAACGACTTGAATTCAGTACACGCTTAATAGAGGTGGTGGGAAAATGAAACGGCTTCAATTCAGTACACGCTTAATAGATGTGGTGGCAAAATGAAACGGCTTGAATTCAGTACACGCTTAATAGATGCGGTGGGAAAATGAAACGGCTTGAATTCAATACACGCTTAATAGATGTGGTGGTAAAAGGAAACGACTTGAATTCAGTACACGCTTAATAGATGTGGTGGCAAAATGAAACGGCTTGAATTCAGTACACGCTTAATAGATGCGGTGGGAAAATGAAACGGCTTGAATTCAGTACACGCTAAATAGATGTGTTGGTAAAAGGAAACGACTTGAATTCAGTACACGCTTAATACATGTGGTGGCAAAATGAAACGGCTTGAATTCAGTACACGCTTAATAGATGTGGTGGCAAAATAAAACGGCTTGAATTCAGTACACGCTTAATAGATGCGGTGGGAAAATGAAACGGCTTGAATTCAGTACACGCTTAATAGATGTGGTGGTAAAAGGAAACGACTTGAATTCAGTACACGCTTAATACATGTGGTGGCAAAATGAAACGGCTTGAATTCAGTACACGCTTAATAGATGTGGTGGGAAAATGAAACGGCTTGAATTCAATACACGCTTAATAGATGTGGTGGCAAAATGAAACGGCTTGAATTCAGTACACGCTTCATAGATGCGGTGGGAAAATGAAACGGCTTGAATTCAGTACACGCTTAATAGATGTGGTGGTAAAAGGAAACGACTTGAATTCAGTACACGCTTAATACATGTGGTGGCAAAATGAAACGGCTTGAATTCAGTACACGCTTAATACATGTGGTGGGAAAATGAAACGGCTTGAATTCAATACACGCTTAATAGATGCGGTGGGAAAATGAAACGGCTTGAATTCAGTACACGCTTAATAGATGTGGTGGCAAAATGAAACGGCTTGAATTCAGTACACGCTTAATAGATGTGGTGGTAAAAGGAAACGACTTGAATTCAGTACACGCTTAATACATGTGGTGGCAAAATGAAACGGCTTGAATTCAGTACACGCTTAATAGACGTGGTGGCAAAATGAAACGGCTTGAATTCAGTACACGCTTAATAGATGTGGTGGCAAAATGAAACGACTTGAATTCAATACACGCTTAATAGATACGGTAGGAAAATGAAACGGCTTGAATTCAATACACGCTTAATAGATGTGGTGGTAAAAGGAAACGACTTGAATTCAGTACACGCTTAATAGATGTGGTGGGAAAATGAAACGGCTTGAATTCAGTACACGCTTAATAGATGTGGTGGCAAAATGAAACGGCTTGAATTCAGTACACGCTTAATAGATGCGGTGGGAAAATGAAACGGCTTGAATTCAATACACGCTTTATAGATGTGGTGGTAAAAGGAAACGACTTGAATTCAGTACACGCTTAATAGATGCGGTGGTAAAAGGAAACGACTTGAATTCAGTACACGCTTAATACATGTGGTGGCAAAATGAAACGGCTTGAATTCAGTACACGCTTAATAGATGCGGTGGGAAAATGAAACCTCTTGAATTCAGTACACGCTTAATAGATGCGGTGGGAAAATGAAACGGCTTGAATTCAGTACACGCTTAATAGATGTGGTGGTAAAAGGAAACGACTTGAATTCAGTACACGCTTAATACATGTGGTGGCAAAATGAAACGGCTTGAATTCAGTACACGCTTAATAGATGTGGTGGGAAAATGAAACGGCTTGAATTCAATACACGCTTAATAGATGCGGTGGGAAAATGAAACGGCTTGAATTCAGTACACGCTTAATAGATGTGGTGGCAAAATGAAACGGCTTGAATTCAGTACAATCTTAATAGATGTGGTGGTAAAAGGAAACGACTTGAATTCAGTACACGCTTAATACATGTGGTGGCAAAATGAAACGGCTTGAATTCAGTACACGCTTAATAGACGTGGTGGCAAAATGAAACGGCTTGAATTCAGTACACGCTTAATAGATGTGGTGGCAAAATGAAACGACTTGAATTCAATACACGCTTAATAGATACGGTAGGAAAATGAAACGGCTTGAATTCAATACACGCTTAATAGATGTGGTGGTAAAAGGAAACGACTTGAATTCAGTACACGCTTAATAGATGTGGTGGGAAAATGAAACGGCTTGAATTCAGTACACGCTTAATAGATGTGGTGGCAAAATGAAACGGCTTGAATTCAGTACACGCTTAATAGATGCGGTGGGAAAATGAAACGGCTTGAATTCAATACACGCTTAATAGATGTGGTGGTAAAAGGAAACGACTTGAATTCAGTACACGCTTAATAGATGCGGTGGTAAAAGGAAACGACTTGAATTCAGTACACGCTTAATACATGTGGTGGCAAAATGAAACGGCTTGAATTCAGTACACGCTTAATAGATGCGGTGGGAAAATGAAACGGCTTGAATTCAGTACACGCTTAATAGATGCGGTGGTAAAAGGAAACGACTTGAATTCAGTACACGCTTAATAGATGTGGTGGCAAAATGAAACGGCTTGAATTCAGTACACGCTTAATACATGTGGTGGGAAAATGAAACGGCTTGAATTCAGTACACGCTTAACAGATGCGGTGGGAAAATGAAACGGCTTGAATTCAGTACACGCTTAATAGATGTGGTGGTAAAAGGAAACGACTTGAATTCAGTACACGCTTAATACATGTGGTGGCAAAATGAAACGGCTTGAATTCAGTACACGCTTAATAGATGTGGTGGGAAAATGAAACGGCTTGAATTCAATACACGCTTAATAGATGCGGTGGGAAAATGAAACGGCTTGAATTCAGTACACGCTTAATAGATGTGGTGGCAAAATGAAACGGCTTGAATTCAGTACACGCTTAATAGATGTGGTGGCAAAATAAAACGGCTTGAATTGAATACACGCTTAATAGAGGCGGTGGTAAAATGAAACGGCTTGAATTCAATACACGCTTAATAGATGCGGTGGGAAAATGAAACGGCTTGAATTCAATACACGCTTAATAGACTTGGTGGTAAAAGGGAACGATTTGAATTCAGTACACGCTTAACAGACGTGGTGGCAAAAGGAAACGGCTTGAATTCAGTACACGCTTAATAGATGTTTTGGTAAAAGGAAACGACTTCAATTCAGTACACGCTTAATAGATGTGGTGGCAAAATGAAACGGCTTGAATTCAGTACACGCTTAATAGATGTGGCGGCAAAAAGAAACGGCTTGAATTCAATACACACTTAATAGATGCGGTGGGAAAATGAAACGGCTTGAATTCAGTACACGCTTAATAGATGTGGAGCAGCAGAGGGGGCGAATCGGACATTTTGTCCAATCGTTATTTTGCTTAATTATTACTTTCTGCACTCAACGATCTAGTGTCGTCAGCGCCTGGTAAAAAAAAAACGACGACGTCGTTGGGGGATCGTCGCGTCGTCATTTGGTTTAATTAACACCTTCTGCGCGTCGATCCCCAGCGTCGTCAGCGTCCGGTAAGCACATCGACGACCGCGTCGATGTCATCGCCCCCTCTGCTGCTAAGTGGTTATTTACAATGAAAATTATTTACAACTAACCGAATATTTGGTCAAGTCCGATACGATATCGTGTCCGAGGATCATGTAAATTTATCGTTACGAATCCATGTGGGGTCGACTGAGCATGACTAAAAAAGTTTCGAAAAACATTAAAGTCCATGTCACCGCCGCACCATGTCTGCCAAATATTTCGTAGCGTGTGTGTATCAACGCCGTTGAATACAGCAAGAATATTGCAGTTATCTCTGATTACTTTTGGAATCTGAGTGTATCGTTGAGTGACATATATCACGTCAGTGTTTTTATGCCTGCCTCTGGAAAATATCCTAGCTGGGTTCTTTTGATTGTCTAACATAACATCATCGTACACGACTAGATTGTTAACGTCGCCATCAATATCATCAATACCCGGTGCATCATTGATATCCGTAATAAACTCAATAACATTCTTTTTAGCGATCGCTGATGCATTCTCGTTGAAATCTTTCAACACCTCGTAGCATCGTTGATCATCTACGCTAGGAGCAACCAAATACAACTTATCCCACTTCATCCATCTCATTATTAAATTGAGTAACAATTGCGTCTTGCCGGATCCAGATGGTCCGATGATAATCATCCGGATCGAGTTTGGTAACGCTGCAACATGCTTAACTGGTTCTCTTGTTTTAGTCGCCGAAAAATCAATTATATTCATATCTCTATACATAAATTATGGATCTATATTGTGTGAAGTGTAGAGTGCGTACTGGCACAAATGATATGACAACCGTTACGACAAGAAATAACAGATCGGCGCTTACTGGTAAGTGTGTACAATGCGGTACAAAGAAATTTAGATTTATTTCTATTAGACCCGGAGATGTTTTAAAAAAAAGCGAGGAGGTGACATCGCAGCCAAATTGGCAAAACTCCCCGGAACACCGTGGGCAAAGTATCCAGGAGAAAAACACCTCCCAGGATATAACTACTGTGGCCCCGGAACACGATTAGATATTAGACTCGATGATCAAAATCAGCCCAAACCCGGTGAGTATCCAATAAACGCTATCGATAAGGCGTGTCATGCTCATGATGTTGCTTACAAAAGTAGCGATCTGCAACAGCGTCATATCGCGGATATAAAATTAATTCACGCGCTAAATGCTATTCCTGATAAATCCGTCAAAGAAAAATTGGCCTCATGGTTGGTAAAATCGGCTATGAAAGGTAAATTAATGATTGGCGCTGGTAATTAATAAGAAAAACGATGGATTCCATCTATTATTCTCCGAGAGGATACTGGAAGGGGAAGGCCGCAATTGGTAAGCTTGCAAGCGCTGCAAAGGTAACAAAGACCACTGCGGCTAATTGGTTATCCAAACAGGCTATATGGCAAATCTATCTACCACCGCCTAAACAAATCAACTTCTCGCGCTTTGATGTCAGCGTACCTAATGAAGTTCATCAGGCTGATATACTATTTCTGCCGCATGACAACGGTTACAAATACGCGCTAACCGTAGTTGATGTTGCGAGTCGATACAAACAAGCGGAACCGTTGAAAACAAAGTCAGCAACTGAAGTAGCCGATGCGTTTGAGCGGATTTATCGAAGAGGTCCTCTGCGCTGGCCAAATCTATTACAAGTTGATCCTGGTAGTGAATTTCGCGGCGCTGTTTTATCAACGCTGAAACATCATAGCGTCGCGATACGACGAGGTCATACTGCGCTACATCGTGATCAGGCAATTGTTGAACGATTCAATCGGACTCTCGCTGAACGGTTATTTGGATATCAATACGCGAAGGAATTCATCCAAGAAAAACGATCTCGTGAATGGGTTAAAAGGTTGCCAGGTGTAATTGCAGCGTTAAATAACGAGATTACCCGAGTAATCAACATGAAGCCCAGCGACGCGATTAAATACGAGTATATACCCGGAAAATTAAAAATAAATAGCGTTTCTAAGCCGATTCTTGGCGATGTCACTGTTAGATATCTATATGAACCAGGAGAGCTTGAAGGCGGTAAAAAAAGAGCTACTGATCCTATTTGGAGTGTTACCACACATAACATATCAACGATAACACGATCAACTGGTAGACCACCGATCTACAGACTGGATTCAACTGCTCCTCAGCGCGGATTTACACGCGAGCAACTACAAGTGATACCTAACGATACTCAATTACCCCCGCGTGGTCTTAACTAGCGCCGTTGCGTCTATTACACTCAAGACAGGTCAACCTCACATTGTTTTTGACATGACCGAGACTGTTATCGATCCTATCCACGGTAAATTGGCGAGTGTCTTTATCCGAATAACGCCAACTCATTATACAATTGCAACTCGCGCAGTGATTATTCTGTTGTTGTCGTAGCGAGATTATTAATTCGGCATCAATATCAAAACGCCGCTGTTTTTTTTTATCCTGTTGGCGGTAACCCGAGAGTTTTCTATCAATGACGCTTGCATCGATGGTGACTTTGTCGCCGGCTTCGTCGGTGGCTTCGTCAATAACAATTCTTCGAAGCTGATTTATCCTTCGTACTCTGGACACTGCAAGATAGACTAGATTCGACCATTCGATGCGATTATCAACTATCCAAACAATTGTGTCCGTGATGGTTAGTCCCTGCGAGGAATGTATTGTTGTTGCGTATCCTAGCGTCCACGGGGATTTATCAGCACGTAGCGCGTCCTCGACGACGCTGATATCAACGAGCACGATATCATTCAGCACGAGAATTTGTTTTTCTGTCCGACCTGGAATTTCAACTTCAATGTTCTGCCGCCGTGTGTCCGCGGGTCTATAACATAACGGCACTGGACGCGTTGGAAACTTTTCCTTATGCAACGTAAACAACTTCCGCTGAAGTGTGTCTCTGACTATCTTTCTACTCGCTACAATCAAATCGTTTGGTCTCCATGTTTCCCAGAATTCATTTAACGGCGTTTCCGGAATCACCTCGCGAATTATTTCACATTGAATTCTATCCGGCTGTAATCTGATTAATTTCTTAACCTCGCGCAGTTGTTCATCAAGTGCTCGGTAATCAGTATCGGTTTCTTCATAATAGTCCACAAAACCCCTTAACCAATCATGTGGACCCTCGCCGACAAATGGTGGTGGTTGGCCATGGTCCCCACACATGATTACCGCTGTATTCGCGCGCAGCAACCACTCAAGAAACATTTGTAAAGTATCTAACGAAACAGTACATATCTCATCCCAGATGATAATGTCGGGAATAAATTTTTCACCCATTCGATCAGGAGTCCACTCACCGCCGCTGTATCGAAAAAAGCTGTGATAAGTAACGGCGTCAACATTTCGTTGTTTTATCTCTCGCGCTAGTCTATGGGTCGGTGTAAGCACGATTATACTTGCCCGCGTTCGAAATAATTCAATTGCCCGAGTCGTCTTTCCTGACCCGCCACAGCCGCTTAAATAAACCGTCTTGTGTCTACAAATTGGATCAGAACACGATGGTGCATTAGACCATTCTGACAATTTATCACCGCGTAAGTAGTTGTTCTCAACGGTGACATCTGCTGACGGGGAATAATCGCGTCGTATTTCATTTTTAATTCTCCATGTACCCCAACTCTCGTCCGGACTAGTAAACTCGGCTACGTTTCCTTTATACGCTACGTCAACATAAAACGAATCAACGGCTACTCTAACCGCGGTATCGGGGAATCTATTTATCATCGAGAATAAATTGATAGCGGCATATCCCAGCATAGACGCCCTCAAATGTGGATACGCCGGGCTGTCTCCATCGCTGTAGGTAACAACTGTACCCAACCTCGTTCCATTGGACAAGAAAGCTGTTTTGCAGTTCACGTATCTATTTTTTGCCACTGTGTCCTTGATTACGAAATCATATTCTGCGTCATCTATAATCAGCCGTGAGCAATATCGTTTGTAATCGCAGTTTTTTCCACCTTGTGTAAACTTACCAATTATTCTTCTACCGAGATCTTTTGCCTCGTGGTTTCGTTGGTTGAATATCCTCCTGGACCATTCGATGATATATTCCTCGTCGGCATCAATGTTTTTTCTGGACTCGTCAATTATGCTATCTAGACGCTCCGGTTCTGGTAACCAGACTTCAGTCTGTGCCCGGTATGATATAATCGCGTCACTGACAATCAACGAAACTAGCATGCTACAATCAATCATATACCGTAGCAGCGCTATTGGCAGCCATCTCTTTTCAGCCATGTGTCTACCGATCCAAATATAGCAACAGCGATGGAGTCCTGCCGCGAATTCAAATGATACTATGCGAGCGAATCCGGTTAAATCAAAATCAGGCAGTGGTCCATTAATAGCAACACGAATCATTTCATGACTGGGGTGTCCAAATCGTCTAAAGTACTCAGCGGCGGATCCATACCCGAGAAAACTCGCTGGATAACAGGCAACCATATCAACCGAGATCATAGCGTCGCGGTTGTATTCAGTGTTCCATAGTCCACCGTGATAGTATTCCAAACAACTGGATTGTACATCTGGTAAAAATTCCTTGCGCGTTGGTCTCCACGCATTTTTCCTTGCTGCAACATGAGCTACAACCGATGGAATCGTAAAACAATTTGTTAGCAGTTGTTCATCATGCTCCTCAAATTCCATGGCGGTTTGTTTCATCTTGTTGTGAAACGCTTCAGTGCGATATAATTCACCGTTTGGTCTTACAAACTGATCAAAGGTATCCGCATCGTTTTCAGCGCTGCGAAGTAACCACACTGATACAGGATCGTTTTTACACAAGTAGGCAATAGCATCAAATAGTTTCCTCTCCGCGAGAAAACCATCCCGGGAGAATTGTTCTCCCAGGAATTCTTCGGGTATATACTTTACTGTTCTATCCCGTGGAAATATTGTGATCGCGGGCGTCCATGCGTGTTCGTTATGATCAATAATTTTGATTGGGGCTCCCTTCGATTTGTACTTTGATTCGTATAATACTTCACCGGTTATTGTTGTAACGGTTATTGGAAATCTCAGCGATGTTTCTAATCTCGCTATGTCGCTGATGGTCGCTCCACGCTCTTTTACGGTTAGTTCCCACTGGTTGATTTTGCTACGTCGTAAATCAGTCAATTTGTTTCCTCGACACGCATTTGTAAAATGCTCTATTATTCGTTCTGCTACACAATTTATCCCGGTTGACTGTTTCATCGGTTTCAGTTTTCGGATATCAGGTTTCTTATTTAACGGGTATATTCCATAAACAACTGCTGTTTCAGGATACGCTCGTTCATAGTATGGTCTGTCAATTCCGGTTAACAACCCCGGCTTGGAGTCGCGGCTGACAATGACTGTTTTCTTGTCGCTGAGAACCGGTTCAAATTTATCACGTATGATCCAATCGCCTGATTTCACCCGGACAATGAATTTTACTCTGAAGAAATATCTTTTACCGTCAAGTTGTGATATTATCGTTGCTGCGCGGTTGTCGTTCATGGTAGCATCAACAATGCCATCAATTCGAAATGTTGACCAACTGTGAGATGCGCCATCACGCTTGAATTCATTGATACAATCGCGTATTTTATTCAACAGGGTTTTATCGTTTATTAACGCTTTTGGTGTGTCCTTGAGGACTCTATCGAGATTGAATTTAATATTTTTCCGGGGCTTAATTGCTGCCAATCTCTCGAACTCATCCATATAATTAAAACAAGTATTTAAATGAAAGAATATAGTATAATGAATCACTGCAAATGGTTGATGATTGGGTCGACAACCCCGTGCAATAAATCATGTAGAGGTGAATTCTGCGGGTATCATTTACAAAGCGTTCGTAATGGTTCTCTTGGCCCCCTCCCGTGCTTGGTTTGCCACGTCGGTGTAAGAGGAAAATCACAGTTGTGTATCAATTGTGGCGGAAAGCGATACAGGGAACTAAAACGCTATTATGACAAGCGAATTAAAAACGCCGTCATTAACCCCACCGCCGACTTCGTCATCAAAACCCCCCAAGACTACGTTGAAAGATTCATAATTAAACCAAATAATAAATTAGACAAGTAGTATTATTATACAAATGGACCAAGAATTTCAGCCGCATCCTGTGTTCGTCAGTTACGAGGCGTCTCGCGACGGCATTGTTAGAAACCGCAAACTGAAGAAGCCGGTTGGTACCGTAAATAATCACGGGTATTTAATGTTTGGTGCCGGAAAGAAGAAATATCTCTGTCACAGAATCATCTATGAATGTTTTCACGGATTAATCGAGAATGGGCTTGTTATTGATCATATTAATAATAATAAGACTGATAATTCTCTTACAAACTTGCAAGCCATCTCTCAGAGTGAAAATAGTAAAAAAGGCCAAACCGGTAAATACCCAAAGAAAGCAAAACCCGTAAAGTCATTTGATACAACAACTCACGAGGAAAAAATATTTCAGTCGATGAATGAAGCCAGTAGATACTTTGACATTTGTATCGCCTCAATACGAAAAGTAGCAGAACGAGTATATCAAACAGCAATCTCAAAAAAGACCGGGCATAGAATTCGATTTTCATATGTAGATACGAAGTCACCAGCGCCTATGGCGCTGACGAGGTCACGTCTAACGAATTATTAAACACCTCGGGATTGATACACGGGGTTTCATTTTTCTTTTTATTAATATTTTTGATATTAGAAACAAGATGTTTTATAAGAATAATGAATATCGAAGACATCAATAATATATTAACTGAGATTTCAAAATTAAAAAATCAAGGAATTGAATTATCTGATGGTCTCGACAGTGAAAAAATATTATCCGATTATGAAATTATTAACGAACAATCGAAACGGGGGCGTTTTACCCTGGCCCGCGAGTATTTTTTTATAAAACGATTACAACATACGATTAATGAAAACTTGTACCACAATGACGCAAATGCATTCATTGGACTATTTACTGCCGTTGAAATAATACGAAAAAAACTCGGACGTGTTTATGAACGACGCCGGGAGATTTCTAGTAAAATCAAAAACATTAGAAGAATTATAGACGGAGCCTCCGGCGAGAAATTAGAAATTGCTTCGCAATTGCAATAATGGTAGGTGAATCACTTACTACTCGGCTAGCCAGAGAGCGGCTAGCAGCGCTTAAAAAGTTCATACCGTTACGAGACAGGGTCCGAGAACAACTTCAAACGCGGCAGCAAATGCAAACTGATTTTACTGTTGGAAGCGAACAACTCTTTGCCCCGGTAACTAAAGCGACCAAAGATGTTACGGCGGCAACTGTACCCGTTCTTGGTGCGCTTGAAAAGATAGCGGCTCAGACCGAACAAACAAAAAGGTCTTTAGAAACACTTCCTGCAAAAATAGCGGCTGCTACAACACGGAGGCCACCACCACTCGCTATAACCGAACCACAAGAACCTTATGTTACAATGGCCGATGAAGAAGAACTAGGTGCTACTGCGAAAGAACCAGAAGAAGAAATACCCGAAGAAACACCAGAAGAAGAAATACCGGAAGAAAAAGAGGGGAATATACCCCGTATTGTACTCAAGAAGAGCACAATAGATCAAATTAGAGGCTTCAGCAACAGGGAAGAATTAATTAATTTTACTGCCAACAATTTTGCTAAGAACATACGAGATAAGAAGCATATCAATAGCGGTTACGAGAAAAATATAAAGTCGTTAAAAGACTGGGCAAGAATAGTGTATTTAGCAAGTAAACATAAAGATGCATTACCACATCGTAGTAAATCCGATTACGACGCATTCCACAAGGAAGTTAAGAGTATAACACCAAAAAAAGGAAAAGGATACCCTGTTGGTAAAGAATCCTACGGCGTTACCTGCCCTAATAGTGTTCTCAGTGATATATCACGGCTGGAAGTACTAATTGGAGGAAAACGAGCCGGAAATAACTCTACGGAAATAATCAATGAGGCCGCTGATATTTGCAAGCGTTTATTTGCAGGCGGTATTATGGACATTAATGCATATCGAACGCTCATAGACGAGCTCGTGGATGATTAATTGGAAAACTGGTGTTTTTAATAAGGATGATCATACACTACAACCATGATAAACCAGTACTCGTCTACGTGGTAAACTCGCGATTGCCTGTTTACCGCGCGTACTATGGAGATGGTCTCGGTAGCACCATTGCGGGGTTATTTACAAGAATGGCTCCAAAAGTAGCGCCGTTAGCCAAACAATTAGGAATGAAGGCTATTGATGTTATTCGTGATAAGGGAATTAGTGCCATTGGAGATGTTGCCGGAAGGGCGTTTTCTGCCGCGCGAGACAAACTAATGTCGTTGGTGAAATCCAGGAGATTTTCAAAAAGAAAACAGAAACCACCGGTAATGCCATCAACGACAGTGATGCCTGCAAATGTCAGTAAAGTAATAAATAACGCCGTGGAAGAAAAATTAGAGTCGTTGGCGACGACTCCGTCGTTGGCGACGAAGCCATCAATGGCTGAGCCATCCGCCGATGCGGCAACCAACGCGCTCATGAACGCGATAGCGGGAAGTGGTTTAAATTCAAAGAATTTACGACGAAAAAATCGCAATTGAAAACATCAACATGATAAATAATAAAATGTTTGCGCGTACCGCTGATCCCGCGTTTGATATGGATGCCCCAGTGCGCAGGGATGATTCTGTCCGTGATTATCAATATTATTCTTATTATGCAGCGCAACCCGACCTACGATCGCGAATTGAACTTCAGGTCCAAGATACCAGTAAATACTTTCTGCCGTGTGAAGCGTTTATCGAAATTGAGGGAGAACTCGTGACAAATGCCGCCGATAATACACCATACGCAGATGACCATCGTGTTCGAGTTGGCTTCGTCAACAACGGTATCATGGCGTTATTTGAGAGCGCCAGATATCTTATTGACGGGCGAGAAATTGAATCAATAGAACGCGAGGTTGATGTTGCAACGACGATAATTGGGTTGGCGAGATACTCGGATGATTATACAAGATCGGCGGGCCCATCTATGATGTTTGCGAAGGACACCACCAATAACGCTGACCATATTCAGTACATCAACGTGCTGGCGGAAAGAGATACCGCAACTGACCCACAGGCTGAAGCAGCCAATCCAGACCGCAGAGCAAGACCAGGTGCTAATTTTAATATTATAAAAAGCACCAACAATGATTACAATCTAGGATTCGCAGCACGAGTAGGAATGTTGCAAGGACCACGCCGACAGTTTTCATGCGCGATTCCACTCCATCACATATTTGGATTCTGCAGAAATGTCAGAAAAGTTGTCTATGGGGCTAAGCATACAATCGCGCTGACGCGAAGGGGCGATGATAACAATGCAATATGGCGTGCTGCTGGCGTCGCTGCCGGTAAAGTCATTTTAACTAAAATGGCATTGTGGATGCCGGTGCTGACTCCATCAGTTACCACGGAAGCACGATTGTTAGCATTTATGGAACAGGGAGGGAAATCGTTGTTGAGTTGGCTAGCGGTAACAACTGATGCTAAAGAGGATAACGTCGCCGATACGTTTACATGGCACCTGGCATCAAAACAGGGTGTTTCAGCCCCGCGTCATATATTCATAGCGCTACAGAATAGGGAACGATTGGGCAGTCAAGAACGCAGCCATATGATATTTGATCAATTAGGAGTCAGGGATGTTTCGCTGAGAATAAACGGACAACAGGAACCATCCGAGGATATACAGCTTAATTACGGCGACAACCATATCGCACGTGTGTACCATCGATTGCTGTCGTATATGGGTCGTGATCAAAACGTCGACACTGGTTTGCAAATATCACAACTTGATTTTAAAAACCTGTATCCGATTTATTATTTTTCGCTGGAACATCTTGATTTAACGAGACAATCCGTCGTTGATATACACTTCCGAGCTCGTATAGCCCCGGGTGGTGTTAATTATAGAGCGGTTGCTGTCATTCTCAGCGATAAATCAATGCTGCTAGAAGGTGTTGGTGGACGAATGAGAATCGTTGATGCGCCAGTGGAAAACATGTAATTGAAAGCACAAAACGCGTTTACAATAAATGTCGTATAGTGTCGTCAGTGTAGAGTTGACTGATGGTCAAGTCAAGAAATTACGATCAAAGTCGGCTAAACAATGCGGAACCACAATAACGCTGAAGCCGTCGCAGATGGCGGGTGGTAATCATAAGATATCGTTGACGGCGCGTCAAATAAAACATTTCAATGATGCGATGAAGAATAAAAAGGGTGTTCAAATAGATTTTTCGGCCGCAGCAATTAAAAACATGGAAAAGACCGGTGGGATATTTCCGCTGTTAGCTGCGATTCCAGCGTTGATTGCCGCGGCCGCACCAGCAGTGGCTAAGGCGGCGGCGTTAGGAGCCGTTGGTACCGCGGCGGGGATGGCATTGAAGAAGGCAACCGGGAAAGGCTACAAAAAAAAACGACCCGTGGCCGGAAAGGGTCTAAGACTACCGGGAACCCCGTATTCATGGTACTCGGGAAAGGGTCTAAGACTACCGGGAACCGTTTATTAACTCGGGAGTCAATGACTCCTGAGTCTATGACTCCAATGTCTAATTTTGATTTAATAGACGCCGCAAACGCGCTAGCGATAAAAAACTTCAGAGGTGTTTTTATGAGGGATCAATTACCGGCGGCACCAAGGAATATTGAAACTGGTATAATTAACCTCGATGGGTCCTCCGGAGCGGGAACTCATTGGGTTGCATACGCGATTGATCCGCGTGCGATCGTCTATTTTGATTCATACGGGTTAGCCCCGCCGAAAGAGTTCATGCGGTATATCCGGGCGTGTTCAGCCCGGGTTTTTTATTCCACGCTGCCAACACAGCAATTGAGTGACCCGCCGATATGTGGCCGCGAGGTATTGAACGTACTCGCGGCTATTTCATCATCGCGGAAACCACCTCATGTGGTTGTAAACGAATACACTAGTGGGGTCGTAGAAGCTCAACGGATTTTAGAGAATAACATTTACAATAATAATGATTGATATCTGGGGGCGACCGGTTTCGGCGCTGAAAGAATCCACGGAAACGACCGCCGCCGACATAAAAAAACTAATTGAGGATGAAATCGCTGATACGTTGAATCTAACAAGTGTTGACCCGGGCGAAATAGTTGTATTTCAAGACCGCCAGGGTAAATTGAAATCCGGTAATGTGTCACTGAATGACGTTTTAATACGACAGCGTGATGCCGCCGAGGACACTATCGCGCTGTATACCAGCGACGGACGACTCAAACCGGGTGAAAATATATTGGATGTGATGGATAGGGTAATATTAGCCCAGAACGGTTTTATAAGGTTGAATGAATTGGTGATCAAACTCGACACGCAGGTGAAAAAATCTGTCACCGATATACAACTCACTACTGCTAGTTTTTTTGGGACCCCGACGGTAACCGAACCAAATCTTGCAACAATAAAAAATACTATTTCGGAGTTTACAACGCTGTCGGGCCAATTTTACACGTTACGAAAAAATGTTAACAGGATCGATGACAACTTTGATAAATTCCTTGGCAAAAAAAATACCAAACCGGATGAGATTACAATAACTATAAATGATATCACTGCGTATGGACAGAGAATAGAAACAATCAAAACTGATGTTGCAACGAACAAAAGGAGTGTAGACGTGCATGAACGGGAAATAGGAATAATCGGCGCTAATGTTGCAACGATCATAAATAATGTAGACTCGCATGGACGGAAAATAGAAACAATCAAAACTGATGTTACAACGATCATAAATAATATGAGCGCGCATACACAGGAAATAGGAACAATCAAAACTGATATTGAAGCGAACAAAAAGGGTGTGGACGCGCATACACAGGAAATAGGAATAATCAAAACTGATATTGAAGCGAACAAAAAAAATGTAGACGCGTATTGGCGGGGAATAGGATTAATCAAAACTGATGTTGCAGCGAACAAAAAAGGTATAGACGTGCATACATATGAAATAGAAACAATCAAACTTGATGTTGCAGCGAACAAAAAAAGTATGACCGAGAATACACGGGAAATAGAAACAATCAAAACTAATGTTGCAGCGAACAAGAATAATATAGACGCGCATTGGCAGGAAGTAGGAATAATCAGAACTGATGTTGAAGCGATTAAAGACGGGCTACCGAGAGTAGCAGAGCAATTTGAAAAAATAAAAATCCCTCATGAGAACATCATCAACACAGTATACACAATTCGGCATGGATCATTCGATTGGACTCCTACACAGAATACAGTAAATATCACCGCAACTGTTAAGGGCATTTATCGATTGACACTGATTTCAATGATGCAGTTTAATATATTATCGTCGAGTTCATCCGGGTTTAACAATACAATATCAACAATTATAGACAAGAACGCAACTGAACTATTTACAATTTATGCCGTTGATAGAAATCTAGCCGGGGCAAACATTACATGGTATGTGGAATTTGTAGCGAATCTAAGTAATTAAAAACACTAGTTCTTTTAAAATAAAAATGACCACCAAGGAAATTGAATCAGAGGTATCACCTACGTCACATCAATATCGATTCGATACCGCAAAAGAATTTTCCGCGAACTTGAAAACACTTTCCGAACAATACCGTGCAAAAATAAAAAAATACCGCCGAAAAATAACCGCCATCGACACGGTCGTGTACTCGGTGTCGGGTATAGTGGCCGGTACCGGCGTCGTTTTATCCACGGTGACCACGATAGCCCCGATCGCTGTTCCAATCGCCGTCTCCGCGATGACAACAATTGCTGGAGTCGCCAACGCAATCACTAGGAAGATATCATCGTGTTTTCAGAAAAAACTCAACGAGTATACAGTAAAACATCAAATAGTATCCGACGCGTACTCGAAATTATCCGGGTTGATCTCGTTGTCAATTGATAATTTGTTCGTATCCGATGTTGAATTCTCCACGATGGTCCAGTTATATAGCTCCGCGATGTCAAAAATCGAGGATTTTCAACTGGAAGCCGAAACCACCTGGTTGTTAAAATTAGACACTAAAAACAACGAATAATAATAATGTCGCTGAACCCCGAAGGGTCTCAATTACTTCAGCGGATCGCGGAGAATACCACTCCGGTACAAACAAATATGATATCGATAACATCAACGAAACCCGAATTCAGTGTAAACTTTCCATCACCGGTTCCAGTGAAGGAAATAGCGCTGGCAAAATTGCGAGTATATCACAGTTGGCCTAATATTCGAGCGGACGCATTTAACGGACAACAACCTAATAACTCGCTGGTTTTTGCACGGAAAAATAAACCCGATGGAACCCCAAACTGGGAGGAGGTTACAATACCAACTGGGTCATACCAAATAGAACAAATCAATAAAGAATTTCAACGCAGGATAAAATCGATCACAGGAAAGGAATCAAAAATCGCTATTACGGTTCATGAACCGACGTTATCGTCGACGATTGAAATAAGCACACCGGGGTATATGGTTGATATTTATAACAGTTCAATAAGAACCATACTAGGATGGCCTAAGAATCCACCTTATGAAAACCCCGAGGGCAAACAATCGTATCATGAGATTAATCCCAATTATCGAGATGTTTTGTTTGTTATGAAAAACTCGTCACCCCCCGACTGGTTTACATTTCAAGACAGGAATACCATGTATTGGTATTTTAGGTACGAGAAAACTCCTGGATCGGTCGTCGAGGCCGAAGTTAATTTAAATGATATCGATAGGTTTTTTATCGAGATTAATCGTATTTACCAATCACAACTAGAACAGCTACGGGAAACAAAAGCACAAAAACACGTTGAGGTGTTAAATCAACTTATATCAGACATGGAATATATCAATGAAAGAATCATCGGGGTAATATCCACTAGCAGAATTGATAATAAACAAAAATTCCTAACCGAGTATAATATCGCAGAAGCCGATTTACCCGATTTTAAGTTTCCAAGATACAACACGCCAGAACTAAGAAAGTCTCTTAATGATTTTATCGGTCCATCAACTTATATCCTCAGACACGATAACGGGGATGATGGTAGGCATATTGCTCCATACAACGTAAATATCGCATCGGTGATAGCAATCAATCTAGTGTGTGATGTTATCGAAGGGAGTTACCAGGTAGATACCAATCAATCAAATCAAGCTCAACAGGGATATATCCTTTATTCATTTTCACCAACAGCCCCTCCGGGATTTTTAATCGTTGAGAATCCGATTAATCCGGTCTATATGCGATGCCATGATCGGTTTTTAACGAGAATTAATTTTAAACTCACCGATCAGTCAAATAACCTAATTGATCTACAGGAGGAGGAGTTAGTGATCACTCTGTTTGTAAGATCATTGTAAATAACCACTTAGCAGCAGAGGGGGCAATGACATCGACGCGGTCGTCGATGTGCTTACCGGACGCTGACGACGCTGGGGATCGGCGCGCAGAAGGTGTTAATTAAACCAAATGACGTCACCATCGTGTAGGATGGACCGTCGTCGTTTTTTTTTTACCAGGCGCTGACGACACTAGATCGTTGAGTGCAGAAAGTATTAATTAAGCAAAATAACGATTGGACAAAATGTCCGATTCGCCCCCTCTGCTGCTTGTGGTGGGAAAATGAAACGGCTTGAATTCAATACACGCCTAATAGACGTGGTGGTAAAAGGAAACGACCTGAATTCAGTACACGCTTAATAGACGTGGTGGTAAAAGGAAACGTCTTAAATTCAATACACGCCTAATAGACGTGGTGGTAAAATGAAACGACTTGAATTCAGTACACGCCTAATAGACGTGGTAGTAAAAGCAAACGACTTGAATTCAGTACACGCCTAATAGACGTGATGGTAAAAGGAATCGACTTGAATTCACTACACGCTTAATAGACGTGGTGGTAAAAGGAAACTACTTGAATTCAGTACACGCCTAATAGACGTGGTGGTAAAATGAAACGACCTGAATTCAATACACGCCTAATAGACGTGGTGGTAAAATGAAACGACTTGAATTCAGTACACGCTTAATAGACGTGGTGGTAAAAGGAACCGATTTGAATTCACTACACGCCTAATAGACGTGGTGGTAAAAGGAAACGACCTGAATTCAGTACACGCTTAATAGACGTGGTGGTAAAAGGAAACGACTTGAATTCAGTACACGCCTAATAGACGTGGTGGTAAAAGGAAACGACTTGAATTCAGTACACGCCTAATAGACGTGATGGCAGATGGAATCGACTTGAACTCAGTACACGCTTAATAGACGTGGTGGTAAAAGGAAACGACTTGAATTCAGTACACGCCTAATAGACGTGGTGGTTAAAGGAAACGACCTGAATTCAGTACACGCCTAATAGACGTGATGGTAAAAGGAAACGACTTGAATTCAGTACACGTTTAATAGATGTGGTGGTAAAATGAAAGGCTTGAATTCAGTACACGCCTAATAGACGTGGTGGTAAAATGAAACGGCTTGAATTCAATACACGCTTAACAGACGTGGTGGTAAAATGAAACGACTTGAATTCAGTACACGCCTAATAGACGTGGTGGTGAAAGGAGACGGCTTGAATTCAATACACGCTTCATAGACGTGGTGGTAAAATGAAATTACTTGAATTCAGTACACGCCTAATAGACGTGGTGGCAAAATGAAACGGATTTAATTCAGTACACGCTTAAAAGATGCGGTGGGAAAAAGAAACGGATTGAATTCAATGCACGCCTAATAGACGTGGTGGTAACATGAAACGGATTGAATACAATACACGCTTAATAGACGTGGTGGTAAAATGAAACGACTTGAATTCAGTACATGCCTAATAGACGTGGTGGGAAAATGCAACGGTTTCAATTCAATACACGCTTAATAGACGTGGTGGTAAAATGAAACGAATTGAATTCAGTACACGCCTAATAGACGTGGTGGTAAAATGAAACGGCTTGAATTCAATACACGCTTAATATACGTGGTGGTAAAATGAAACGACTTGAATTCAGTACACGCCTAATAGACGTGGTGGTAAAATGAAACGGCTTGGATTAAATACACGCTTAATAGACGTGGTGGTAAAATGAAACGACTTCAATTCAGTACACGCCTAATAGACGTGGTGGCAAAATGAAACGGCTTGAATTCAGTACACGCCTAATAGATGTGGTGGCAAAATGAAACGACTTGAATTAAATACACGCTTAATAGATGCGGTGGGAAAATGAAACGGATTGAATTCAATACACGCTTAATAGATGTGGTGGTAAAAGGAAACGACTTGAATTCAGTACACGCTTAATAGACGTGTTGGCAAAATGAAACGGCTTGAATTCAGTACACGCTTAAAACTTGTGGTGGCAAAATGAAACGGCTTGAATTCAATACACGCCTAATAGATGTGGTGGCAAATTGAAACGGCTTGAATTCAATACACGCTTAATAGATGTGGTGGTAAAAGGAAACGACTTGAATTCAGTACACGCTTAATAGATGTGGTGGGAAAATGAAACGGCTTGAATTCAGTACACGCTTAATAGACGTGGTGGCAAAATGAAACGGCTTGAATTCAGTACACGCCTAATAGATGTGGTGGCAAAATGAAACGACTTGAATTCAATACACGCTTAATAGATGCGGTAGGAAAATGAAACGGCTTGAATTCAATACACGCTTAATAGATGTGGTGGTAAAAGGAAACGACTTGAATTCAGTACACGCTTAATAGAGGTGGTGGGAAAAAGAAACGGCTTCAATTCAGTACACGCTTAATAGATGTGGTGGCAAAATGAAACGGCTTGAATTCAGTACACGCTTAATAGATGCGGTGGGAAAATGAAACGGCTTGAATTCAATACACGCTTAATAGATGTGGTGGTAAAAGGAAACGACTTGAATTCAGTACACGCTTAATAGATGTGGTGGCAAAATGAAACGGCTTGAATTCAGTACACGCTTAATAGATGCGGTGGGAAAATGAAACGGCTTGAATTCAGTACACGCTTAATAGATGTGGTGGTAAAAGGAAACGACTTGAATTCAGTACACGCTTAATACATGTGGTGGCAAAATGAAACGGCTTGAATTCAGTACACGCTTAATAGATGTGGTGGCAAAATAAAACGGCTTGAATTCAGTACATGCTTAATAGATGCGGTGGGAAAATGAAACGGCTTGAATTCAGTACACGCTTAATAGATGTGGTGGTAAAAGGAAACGACTTGAATTCAGTACACGCTTAATACATGTGGTGGCAAAATGAAACGGCTTGAATTCAGTACACGCTTAATAGATGTGGTGGGAAAATGAAACGGCTTGAATTCAATACACGCTTAATAGATGCGGTGGGAAAATGAAACGGCTTGAATTCAGTACACGCTTAATAGATGTGGTGGCAAAATGAAACGGCTTGAATTCAGTACACGCTTAATAGATGTGGTGGTAAAAGGAAACGACTTGAATTCAGTACACGCTTAATACATGTGGTGGCAAAATGAAACGGCTTGAATTCAGTACACGCTTAATAGACGTGGTGGCAAAATGAAACGGCTTGAATTCACTACACGCTTAATAGATGTGGTGGCAAAATGAAACGACTTGAATTCAATACACGCTTAATAGATGGGGTAGGAAAATGAAACGGCTTGAATTCAATACACGCTTAATAGATGTGGTGGTAAAAGGAAACGACTTGAATTCAGTACACGCTTAATAGATGTGGTGGGAAAATGAAACGGCTTGAATTCAGTACACGCTTAATAGATGTGGTGGCAAAATGAAACGGCTTGAATTCAGTACACGCTTCATAGATGCGGTGGGAAAATGAAACGGCTTGAATTCAGTACACGCTTAATAGATGTGGTGGTAAAAGGAAACGACTTGAATTCAGTACACGCTTAATACATGTGGTGGCAAAATGAAACGGCTTGAATTCAGTACACGCTTAATACATGTGGTGGGAAAATGAAACGGCTTGAATTCAATACACGCTTAATAGATGCGGTGGGAAAATGAAACGGCTTGAATTCAGTACACGCTTAATAGATGTGGTGGGAAAATGAAACGGCTTGAATTCAGTACACGCTTAATAGATGTGGTGGTAAAAGGAAACGACTTGAATTCAGTACACGCTTAATACATGTGGTGGCAAAATGAAACGGCTTGAATTCAGTACACGCTTAATAGACGTGGTGGCAAAATGAAACGGCTTGAATTCAGTACACGCTTAATAGATGTGGTGGCAAAATGAAACGACTTGAATTCAATAC
Source organism: Sinohyriopsis cumingii (assembly GCA_028554795.2). Taxonomy (NCBI): domain Eukaryota; kingdom Metazoa; phylum Mollusca; class Bivalvia; order Unionida; family Unionidae; genus Sinohyriopsis; species Sinohyriopsis cumingii. The sequence goes on along the minus strand of CM068842.1, from coordinate 9,435,477 downwards.
ACGCTTAATAGATACGGTAGGAAAATGAAACGGCTTGAATTCAATACACGCTTAATAGATGTGGTGGTAAAAGGAAACGACTTGAATTCAGTACACGCTTAATAGATGTGGTGGGAAAATGAAACGGCTTGAATTCAGTACACGCTTAATAGATGTGGTGGCAAAATGAAACGGCTTGAATTCAGTACACCCTTAATAGATGCGGTGGGAAAATGAAACGGCTTGAATTCAATACACGCTTAATAGATGTGGTGGTAAAAGGAAACGACTTGAATTCAGTACACGCTTAATAGATGCGGTGGTAAAAGGAAACGACTTGAATTCAGTACACGCTTAATACATGTGGTGGCAAAATGAAACGGCTTGAATTCAGTACACGCTTAATAGATGCGGTGGGAAAATGAAACGGTTTGAATTCAGTACACGCTTAATAGATGCGGTGGTAAAAGGAAACGACTTGAATTCAGTACACGCTTAATACATGTGGTGGCAAAATGAAACGGCTTGAATTCAGTACACGCTTAATACATGTGGTGGGAAAATGAAACGGCTTGAATTCAGTACACGCTTAATAGATGCGGTGGGAAAATGAAACGGCTTGAATTCAGTACACGCTTAATAGATGCGGTGGTAAAAGGAAACGACTTGAATTCAGTACACGCTTAATACATGTGGTGGCAAAATGAAACGGCTTGAATTCAGTACACGCTTAATACATGTGGTGGGAAAATGAAACGGCTTGAATTCAGTACACGCTTAATAGATGCGGTGGGAAAATGAAACGGCTTGAATTCAGTACACGCTTAATAGATGTGGTGGTAAAAGGAAACGACTTGAATTCAGTACACGCTTAATACATGTGGTGGCAAAATGAAACGGCTTGAATTCAGTACACGCTTAATAGATGTGGTGGGAAAATGAAACGGCTTGAATTCAATACACGCTTAATAGATGCGGTGGGAAAATGAAACGGCTTGAATTCAGTACACGCTTAATAGATGTGGTGGCAAAATGAAACGGCTTGAATTCAGTACACGCTTAATAGATGTGGTGGCAAAATAAAACGGCTTGAATTGAATACACGCTTAATAGAGGCGGTGGTAAAATGAAACGGCTTGAATTCAATACACGCTTAATAGATGCGGTGGGAAAATGAAACGGCTTGAATTCAATACACGCTTAATAGACTTGGTGGTAAAAGGGAACGATTTGAATTCAGTACACGCTTAACAGACGTGGTGGCAAAAGGAAACGGCTTGAATTCAGTACACGCTTAATAGATGTGGTGGTAAAAGGAAACGACTTCAATTCAGTACACGCTTAATAGATGTGGTGGCAAAATGAAACGGCTTGAATTCAGTACACGCTTAATAGATGTGGCGGCAAAAAGAAACGGCTTGAATTCAATACACACTTAATAGATGCGGTGGGAAAATGAAACGGCTTGAATTCAGTACACGCTTAATAGATGTGGTGGGAAAATGAAACGGCTTGAATTCAATACACGCCTAATAGACGTGGTGGTAAAAGGAAACGACCTGAATTCAGTACACGCTTAATAGACGTGGTGGTAAAAGGAAACGTCTTAAATTCAATACACGCCTAATAGACGTGGTGGTAAAATGAAACGACTTGAATTCAGTACACGCCTAATAGACGTGGTAGTAAAAGCAAACGACTTGAATTCAGTACACGCCTAATAGACGTGATGGTAAAAGGAATCGACTTGAATTCACTACACGCTTAATAGACGTGGTGGTAAAAGGAAACTACTTGAATTCAGTACACGCCTAATAGACGTGGTGGTAAAATGAAACGACCTGAATTCAATACACGCCTAATAGACGTGGTGGTAAAATGAAACGACTTGAATTCAGTACACGCTTAATAGACGTGGTGGTAAAAGGAACCGATTTGAATTCACTACACGCCTAATAGACGTGGTGGTAAAAGGAAACGACCTGAATTCAGTACACGCTTAATAGACGTGGTGGTAAAAGGAAACGACTTGAATTCAGTACACGCCTAATAGACGTGGTGGTAAAAGGAAACGACTTGAATTCAGTACACGCCTAATAGACGTGATGGCAGATGGAATCGACTTGAATTCAGTACACGCTTAATAGACGTGGTGGTAAAAGGAAACGACTTGAATTCAGTACACGCCTAATAGACGTGGTGGTTAAAGGAAACGACCTGAATTCAGTACACGCCTAATAGACGTGATGGTAAAAGGAAACGACTTGAATTCAGTACACGCTTAATAGATGTGGTGGTAAAATGAAAGGCTTGAATTCAGTACACGCCTAATAGACGTGGTGGTAAAATGAAACGGCTTGAATTCAATACACGCTTAACAGACGTGGTGGTAAAATGAAACGACTTGAATTCAGTACACGCCTAATAGACGTGGTGGTGAAAGGAGACGGCTTGAATTCAATACACGCTTCATAGACGTGGTGGTAAAATGAAAGGACTTGAATTCAGTACACGCCTAATAGACGTGGTGGCAAAATGAAACGGATTTAATTCAGTACACGCTTAAAAGATGCGGTGGGAAAAAGAAACGGATTGAATTCAATGCACGCCTAATAGACGTGGTGGTAACACGAAACGGATTGAATACAATACACGCTTAATAGACGTGGTGGTAAAATGAAACGACTTGAATTCAGTACATGCCTAATAGACGTGGTGGGAAAATGCAACGGTTTCAATTCAATACACGCTTAATAGACGTGGTGGTAAAATGAAACGAATTGAATTCAGTACACGCCTAATAGACGTGGTGGTAAAATGAAACGGCTTGAATTCAATACACGCTTAATAGACGTGGTGGTAAAATGAAACGACTTGAATTCAGTACACGCCTAATAGACGTGGTGGTAAAATGAAACGGCTTGGATTAAATACACGCTTAATAGACGTGGTGGTAAAATGAAACGACTTCAATTCAGTACACGCCTAATAGACGTGGTGGCAAAATGAAACGGCTTGAATTCAGTACACGCCTAATAGATGTGGTGGCAAAATGAAACGACTTGAATTAAATACACGCTTAATAGATGCGGTGGGAAAATGAAACGGATTGAATTCAATACACGCTTAATAGATGTGGTGGTAAAAGGAAACGACTTGAATTCAGTACACGCTTAATAGACGTGTTGGCAAAATGAAACGGCTTGAATTCAGTACACGCTTAAAAGTTGTGGTGGCAAAATGAAACGGCTTGAATTCAATACACGCCTAATAGATGTGGTGGCAAATTGAAACGGCTTGAATTCAATACACGCTTAATAGATGTGGTGGTAAAAGGAAACGACTTGAATTCAGTACACGCTTAATAGATGTGGTGGGAAAATGAAACGGCTTGAATTCAGTACACGCTTAATAGACGTGGTGGCAAAATGAAACGGCTTGAATTCAGTACACGCCTAATAGATGTGGTGGCAAAATGAAACGACTTGAATTCAATACACGCTTAATAGATGCGGTAGGAAAATGAAACGGCTTGAATTCAATACACGCTTAATAGATGTGGTGGTAAAAGGAAACGACTTGAATTCAGTACACGCTTAATAGAGGTGGTGGGAAAATGAAACGGCTTCAATTCAGTACACGCTTAATAGATGTGGTGGCAAAATGAAACGGCTTGAATTCAGTACACGCTTAATAGATGCGGTGGGAAAATGAAACGGCTTGAATTCAATACACGCTTAATAGATGTGGTGGTAAAAGGAAACGACTTGAATTCAGTACACGCTTAATAGATGTGGTGGCAAAATGAAACGGCTTGAATTCAGTACACGCTTAATAGATGCGGTGGGAAAATGAAACGGCTTGAATTCAGTACACGCTTAATAGATGTGGTGGTAAAAGGAAACGACTTGAATTCAGTACACGCTTAATACATGTGGTGGCAAAATGAAACGGCTTGAATTCAGTACACGCTTAATAGATGCGGTGGGAAAATGAAACGGCTTGAATTCAGTACACGCTTAATAGATGTGGTGGTAAAAGGAAACGACTTGAATTCAGTACACGCTTAATACATGTGGTGGCAAAATGAAACGGCTTGAATTCAGTACACGCTTAATAGATGTGGTGGGAAAATGAAACGGCTTGAATTCAATACACGCTTAATAGATGCGGTGGGAAAATGAAACGGCTTGAATTCAGTACACGCTTAATAGATGTGGTGGCAAAATGTAACGGCTTGAATTCAGTACACGCTTAATAGATGTGGTGGTAAAAGGAAACGACTTGAATTCAGTACACGCTTAATACATGTGGTGGCAAAATGAAACGGCTTGAATTCAGTACACGCTTAATAGACGTGGTGGCAAAATGAAACGGCTTGAATTCAGTACACGCTTAATAGATGTGGTGGCAAAATGAAACGACTTCAATTCAATACACGCTTAATAGATGGGGTAGGAAAATGAAACGGCTTGAATTCAATACACGCTTAATAGATGTGGTGGTAAAAGGAAACGACTTGAATTCAGTACACGCTTAATAGATGTGGTGGGAAAATGAAACGGCTTGAATTCAGTACACGCTTAATAGATGTGGTGGCAAAATGAAACGGCTTGAATTCAGTACACGCTTAATAGATGCGGTGGGAAAATGAAACGGCTTGAATTCAATACACGCTTAATAGATGTGGTGGTAAAAGGAAACGACTTGAATTCAGTACACGCTTAATAGATGTGGTGGCAAAATGAAACGGCTTGAATTCAGTACACGCTTAATAGATGCGGTGGCAAAATGAAACGGCTTGAATTCAGTACACGCTTAATAGATGCGGTGGTAAAAGGAAACGACTTGAATTCAGTACACGCTTAATACATGTGGTGGCAAAATGAAACGGCTTGAATTCAGTACACGTTTAATACATGTGGTGGCAAAATGAAACGGCTTGAATTCAGTACACGCTTAATAGATGCGGTGGGAAAATGAAACGGCTTGAATTCAGTACACGCTTAATAGATGTGGTGGTAAAAGGAAACGACTTGAATTCAGTACACGCTTAATACATGTGGTGGCAAAATGAAACGGCTTGAATTCAGTACACGCTTAATAGATGTGGTGGCAAAATGAAACGGCTTGAATTCAATACACGCTTAATAGATGCGGTGGGAAAATGAAACGGCTTGAATTCAGTACACGCTTAATAGATGTGGTGGCAAAATGAAACGGCTTGAATTCAGTACACGCTTAATAGATGTGGTGGCAAAATAAAACGGCTTGAATTGAATACACGCTTAATAGAGGCGGTGGTAAAATGAAACGGCTTGAATTCACTACACGCTTAATAGATGCGGTGGGAAAATGAAACGGCTTGAATTCAATACAAGCTTAATAGACGTGGTGGTAAAAGGGAACGATTTGACTTCAGTACACGCTTAATAGACGTGGTGGTAAAAGGAAACGGCTTGAATTCAGTACACGCTTAATAGATGTGGTGGTAAAAGGAAACGACTTCAATTCAGTACACGCTTAATAGATGTGGTGGCAAAATGAAACGGCTTGAATTCAGTACACGCTTAATAGATGTGGCGGCAAAAAGAAACGGCTTGAATTCAATACACACTTAATAGATGCGGTGGGAAAATGAAACGGCTTGAATTCAGTACACGCTTAATAGATGTGGTGGCAAAATGAAACGGCTTGAATTCAATACACGCCTAATAGACGTGGTGGTAAAAGGAAACGACCTGAATTCAGTACACGCTTAATAGACGTGGTGGTAAAAGGAAACGTCTTAAATTCAATACACGCCTAATAGACGTGGTGGTAAAATGAAACGACTTGAATTCAGTACACGCCTAATAGACGTGGTATTAAAGGAAACGACTTGAATTCAGTACACGCCTAATAGACGTGATGGTAAAAGGAATCGACTTGAATTCAGTACACGCTTAATAGACGTGGTGGTAAAAGGAAACGACTTGAATTCAGTACACGCCTAATAGACGTGGTGGTAAAATGAAACGACCTCAATTCAATACACGCCTAATAGACGTGGTGGTAAAATGAAACGACTTGAATTCAGTACACGCTTAATAGACGTGGTGGTAAAAGGAACCGATTTGAATTCACTACACGCCTAATAGACGTGGTGGTAAAAGGAAACGACCTGAATTCAGTACACGCTTAATAGACGTGGTGGTAAAAGGAAACGACTTGAATTCAGTACACGCCTAATAGACGTGGTGGTAAAAGGAAACGACTTAAATTCAGTACACGCCTAATAGACGTGATGGTAGAAGGAATCGACTTGAATTCAGTAGACGCTTAATAGACGTGGTGGTAAAAGGAAACGACTTGAATTCAGTACACGCCTAATAGACGTGGTGGTAAAAGGAAACGACCTGAATTCAGTACACGCCTAATAGACGTGATGGTAAAAGGAAACGACTTGAATTCAGTACACGCCTAATAGACATGGTGGTAAAATTAAACGACTTGAATTCAATACACGCCTAATAGACGTGGTGGTAAAATGAAACGACTTGAATTCAATACACGCCTAATAGACGTGGTGGTAAAAGGGAACGATTTGAATTCAGCACACGCTTAATAGACGTGGTGGTAAATGGAAACGGCTTGAATTCAGTACACGCTTAATAGATGTGGTGGTAAAGGGAAACGACTTCAATTCAGTACACGCTTAATAGATGTGGTGGCAAAATGAAACGGCTTGAATTCAGTACACGCTTAATAGATGTGGCGGCAAAATGAAACGGCTTTAATTCAATACACACTTAATAGATGCGGTGGGAAAATGAAACGGCTTGAATTCAGTACACGCTTAATAGATGTGGTGGCAAAATGAAACGACTTGAATTCAATACACGCCTAATAGACGTGGTGGTAAAAGGAAACGACCTGAATTCAGTACACGCTTAATAGACGTGGTGGTAAAATGAAACGACTTAAATTCAATACACGCCTAATAGACGTGGTGGTAAAAGGAAACGACATGAATTCAGTACACGCCTAATAGACGTGGTAGTAAAAGGAAACGACTTGAATTCAGTACACGCCTAATAGACGTGATGGTAAAAGGAATCGACTTTAATTCAGTACACGCTTAATAGACGTGGTGGTAAAAGGAAACGACTTGAATTCAGTACACGTCTAATATACGTGGTGGTAAAATGAAACGACCTGAATTCAATACACGCCTAATTGACGTGGTGGTAAATTGAAACGACTTGAATTCAGTACACGCTTAATAGACGTGGTGGTAAAAGGAACCGATTTGAATTCACTACACGCCTAATAGACGTGGTGGTAAAAGGAAACGACGTGAATTCAGTACACGCTTAATAGACGTGGTGGTAAAAGGAAACGACTTGAATTCAGTACACGCCTAATAGACGTGGTGGTAAAAGGAAACGACTTGAATTCAGTACACGCCTAATAGACGTGATGGTAGAAGGAATCGACTTGAATTCAGTACACGCTTAATAGACGTGGTCGGAAAAGGAATCGACTTGAATTCAGTACACGCTTAATAGACGTGGTGGGAAAAGGAAACGACTTGAATTCAGTACACGCCTAATAGACGTGGTGGTAAAAGGAAACGACTTGAATTCAGTACACGCCTAATAGACGTTTTGGTAAAATGAAACGACTTGAATTCAATACACGCCTAATAGACGTGGTGGTAAAAGGAAACGACTTGAATTCAATACACGCCTAATAGACGTGGTGGTAAAAGGAAACGACTTGAATTCAATACACGCCTAATAGACGTGTTGGTAAAAGGAAACGACTTGAATTCAATACACGCTTAATAGACGTGGTGGTAAATGGAAACGACTTGAATTTAATACACGCTTAATAGACGTGGTGGTAAAATGAAACGAAAATCAAATGATACAAAAGATATTTTAAACGTAATTAAATCAAACAGTAATAATGTCTAAAATATAATGTCTAAAATATAATGTTTAGAAAACGTGATCATTTTTTCCAACATTACAAGAGAACCTAACATAGTGATTATAAGTAATTATTTCTTAAAGCATTCTCCATCAGCATTTTGATACTCAAGCTGGCATCTCTCACACGTTCATATCTCGTTAACATGATTATTTTATATATTTATATGAACACATATTGTTATGTATGATGACGTTCCATTGTTTGTTAGTTTTCTTTAATGTTATATTTATTTCAATGTAGGATATTGACAATGTAACATTGTATGTTTTAAAATGAAACAAATAATTTATTATTTCCATAGAATACAAAATAAAAATGAAAAAAGATCTTACTATATTGCAAACTAGGCTACAAATAATCTTAGAATTTCAGGCACAAGTTCTAATAATTAAAAATCTCCATAAACGTTAGTGGAAATCAAAAATTATGTCCAACGCTTAAAGTGTTGATGTGCTTGCAATTGCTGGTAAAGTATGTATGTATGTATGTATGTATGTATGTATGTATGTATGTATGCATGCATGTAGTATATATGTATGCATGGATGTATATAGTATATATGTATGTATGTACGTACGTACGTGTTTGTGTGTGTGTGTGTATGTATGTATGTATGTATGTATATATGTATGTATCGAATAGCACCAGTATAATCAAACAGTCGCTTCAAACAGGATTCATCACTTCTCGTCCCGTTCTCTTGAACAGGCCTCTTGTTCATTTTACTATATCTATTCAGAAAAAAAAGAATGAAACAAGACCGAGTTAAGGGATTTGAAGTGTAAAAACAACTTACTTACAAGAACAAATCCCGTTGGGTTTATATTTAAGAATATGCTGTGTGTGTACCGAGTAAGAATATGCATAGTATACCGTCTGTCGATAGTCATCAAGTTATATTGACAGCTAAAGTCAATGATTTATTGTTTGTCGAGATGACATTGGACCAGTTATCAATCATCGAAGTTCTCTCGCCATCCTAACCCATTGCTTCCATGCATAGGTTTTTACTACGTACGGTAACAAGTCAGATCAAGTCAAGTTTCTGATATGTTCGCAACCAATTTGTTCAGTCACGTCTTCTGGGCTAATCATATTTTTTCTGTGATAATCATATTTTTACTGGGCTAATCATATTTTAAGCTGCCGCCAGGATTAATTAATCAAAGTAGTAACACCAATAATAATGCATAAACAGTATTAGGTTAAAACAAGGATTCTAGCCAGTGACCCTTTTTTTCTCCAAACAAATACAAAGACGCATTTTTGAGACCTCTATGGCCAACTTGTTCAAACCAACCCTAACCAAACCCATTGGATTAGTGAGACAGGCTAGACAAAATAAAATTGCGAAGTGCTTTGCACTTTTAGATTATTTTATTTTGAAAGTTTAGACAAAATTTATTTCTAAAGTTTAGACAAAATTTCATACCCTAACATCACCATATTTGTTTGATAATTTTTTCTTATCTGCTCACTCCTATTATGAGAATATATGTTAGCATGCTGTCAATAATACGAAACTCGCGTATTAAATTGTCCATATCGTATTTTACACCGCGCAGATAAGATCGTATCTGATCAAGTAATTTTTATAAGTGATACTTGTTATTTTACAGGCATTTTTTTTGGGGGGGGTCTCAAGTCGAGTCTCAATTTATTTACACGCTGCTGCAAGAGAAACATCAACACCAGATACTTTTAACAAAAACGGACTTTATGATGCTCCACTCGAAATTAAACCAGAGCTAGTCATTAGCAGTGGTAAATATGACATTAGCAGAAATATGCTGCTATAATGTGTTTGTAACATTGTTTCAAACACCAAAGGTTTTTGTGATACAATATGTAATACTGCATTAGTGCGTCCACATCATATTTTGAAAATGTTATTCATGTTTTATTTAATTTATATTTGATTTAATTTAATTGTTTGTTTGTTAGTTTTAAATTATTTATTCCATTACATGCTATTATAATATAATTTTATTGACTGGATTTAACATTTTTCAGAAATTCATTTTCCAGAAATTCAGTTCAGTTTGACCTGAATAAACACTGGTAATAGAAATATTGTATCTATTGCTGACCAAGTTCTTGAACTTGATTCAGAATAAGTAAGAGTTGAAGTAAGAAAGCCTTTTTTATTCTTTCCCAAAGTTAAAATCATTGGTTTGTAAAAAGCTTTTATGTTAAACCATGGAAACATTTATTAGCGTTTTGATGTGACCAGTTTGAACTGAATTTTTTTTTCTTCTTCCAATTATTTGGAATCCAAGGGACTATTTTTCCCTCGAAATGTTTGTGCTCTAAATTAATTACTGGACAAAGACAATATAGAAATTTATACAGAATTCGAATTTGAATATTATTTTCTGTGATTCAACAAAGTTCAGACATCAGTACGAAGCTGACCACAGCAAACGTCATCGCCTTCCATTTTGGATTTCATCGGGATTCGAACTCATTTTCACTAAGACTTTTTAATACTAGGACTTCCATTTTTTATTCTTGGATTATTCTTTGATTATTTTTGGATTTGATTCGTAAAACCGTAAGTTCCTTTTCTCATCTTTACTTTGTTTTCCTAGGGATATACATTATCTGTTAAATTTTACAAGGCTTGTTGTCTTCAATTTTTTTCTTGTTGCGTTTTGTAACAGCCTAAACGTAACAAAGAAAATTGTGCTCTCGTCCTTGGGATATATGAATTTTGGATAAATAATTTCAGAAAACATTGTTTTTTGAAATTTAAAATCAACTAGTTTTTTCAAATTTTTGAATTCCAATTATTATTTTTCATTTTATAAATCTTTAGTGAAATCAGCAAGATATTTTAAAATGTCATCAAAGTGGAAGTCTTTCTTTTAAATCCTTCTCAAGTACAATTTTGTGAAGAAAAAAAGATGAATTGCTTCAACCTGCCAGAAAATAGTATCTTTCTGAGGCAAAAGCGTCCTTAACGAAGCAAGAAATAAAACATATTTTAGACCAGTGTTCGGTAGAAAAGAATGATTTGGATAAAAGTGGTTTGGTTTCGATCATTAAGTATGTGTCAGACTCTGACATAAAAGTAAAGGAATTAAAATTAAACTACAAAATGGAATTTTTGATGTCACTAAGAATATTAGGTTAGTGCCCCCCTTTCAGAGAAATACAAAAAGACAAATATTTCCCTATTAGGTTAGTGCCCCCCTTTCAGAGAAATACAAAAAGACAAATATTTCCCTCAGTTTGAAAAAATAGCGGAAAATTTGAACGGGCAAAGGGAGAATTGGACTCTATTATTACAATGTCTACTTACTTGTAAATCTAGTAATATATACCATTCACTGTCACTACTATGATGGGTTTAAGAAATGCATCGTAAAGGTTAATGAATTAGTCCCTGAGGCTTATCGGCAAAAATTTAGAAACTATAAAAATTAAGCTGGACAAACTCATGTCGAATTTGCTAGAGAAACACTACAGATATTTCATAAATGGTGCTTAGCAAAGAAAGATTAACAAGATTATGAAAGTCTCAGACAACTCATGTTAGTTGAAGAGTTCAAGAACTGTGTCATGGTGATATTACGAATTATTTTGATGATCATAAGGTCCAAACCTTGGAAAATGCGGCCATGCTGCTGACGAGTATTTATTTTAGCTCATAGCGTTTCTTTTGTATGCAAGTCTTCCAGTCAGCAGTCTTAAGGCAGAAAAGTATTTCAGCCTAATCCAAGCCCTTCTAAAACCCAAACTGGTACAACTTTTAAAACTGAAGGTTCAGATAAACTTGATCAAACATTCTTGTCTCTTATTACCTGTACCTACCTATTAAAAGAAGAAAGGACAAGTTATTTCTGATTGCTACAAATTTAAACATAAGCATCAGAATCAGGACAGACCCATTATATAAACACTCATTTCTAAGAGGTCAAGATTACGGTCATGTATTGAAAGCAAAACATTTGTTGAGTCTAATAAACCCCAGTCTGATTTTATTATGGAGAGTTATGAGCCATTCATGTGAATGGGTTCCATATCACTCATGGGTGATTCGACCAATTATATCCCTATTAAAATTTTAAGGGACACAGGAGCTTCTCAGTGTCTTTTTCTTTGTCAATTAATTTGCTTTTCTCTGAGATGTCATCTTCTAATGAGAGTGTTCTTATTCAGGGAGTAGAGTGCGGCTTTGTTAATGTTCCTCTCCACTGTTTAAATTTGTCATCAGTCTTTGTCTCAGGGCCCGTGACAGTCGGCACAGTGTCTGCTTTAGCCGTTGAGGGAATCCATTTATTACTAGGCAACTACCTACCTGGAGATAAGGTTGTGGTTAATCCACTTGTAACTGACAAGCCTTGTGTGGATCAGAAAGTCAATCCTATTGAAAAAGAATTCCCTGATTTATTCCCAGCTTGTGCCGTTACTGGAGCTATGGCAAATAAAGCTATTAAGAACGATGTTGATAATGTATTCCTTTAGCTGACACTTGTATTGGTCGGGCTTTTCATGAGATCAGAATCACTCCTTGTTTGTATCAATCAAAGGGTATTGATCACAGTGATCATCTTTTAACTAATCATCCTCTTCTAATCACGGTGACTAACGACAATCACTTGTTGTCGAACGAGAACAGTATCCTATGATCTCCTGTTTGTTTCAAAGGGCCATTAGTGAAACTGAAGCCACTGAAGTACCAGTCTGTTATTTCATTAGAAATGGAATTCTTATGATAAAGTGGAGACCTTCCGAGGTACCTGCTGGTAACGAGTGGTGAGAGAACTACCAAACTGTATACCCAAAATCATACAGACAGGAAATACTTAGTCTATCCCATGAAACTACTTTGGCTGGTTATTTAGGGATTAATAAGACTTATCACAAAATCTTAACTCACTTTTAATGTCCAAAACTTAAAAGTGATGTTTGTAAATACTTCAGATCTTATCATACCTGTCAAATGGCAGGAAATCCAATCATCTGCAACATATTCCTGCCTTTGACGAACCATTTACCAGAACAATGGTAGACTGTGTTGACCCTTACCTATGACCAAGTCAGGTAACGAATACTTTTTGACCATAATGCGTACGTTTCCAGAGGCAATTCTTTTATGGAATATTAAGTCAAAAAATATAGTGAAAGCTTTGATAAAGTTGTTTACTCAGTTTGGCCTTCCCATATTTGTCCAATCTGATCAAGGGTCAAATTTCCTTGTCTGGAATTGTCCAGCTGATTAGGCTTGAATTTGGCATCCAGCAATTCAAGTCAAAGTGAAATTATGGTTTGACACAACTATAATCTAGAGAACTTTGAGTCTGGTAATATAGTACTGTATCTCTTGCTCATTCTTCAAAATTTTATTCAGATTAGATATTACAGCCCCTAACAAACTTAAGAAGAAAATGAATGAGTAAAGTTATAATAATAGTGCTCCTGGGATCTAAATAAATTATAGGAGTACAGTATATTGAAAGAGATAGCCAGGTTAAACAAGCAATTAATTTAGCTGTACCTCTCCCACTTAATGACGATTTAAGTAAAGGTTTTGAAGTGACAAATCTTCGGATTTCATAGCTCAGAAATTATGAATGATCTGGACCAGAAAATTTCACATTTGTTTACAGCAAGAAAGGAATGAACTCTAACAGTTATTAGTCGAATATGAGCACCTATTTCCAGATGTTTCTACGAGAACAAATACAATTTTCTATGACTGAAATTGTAAATTCCAAACCTGTGAAACAAGACCCGTACAGATGAATCCTCTCAAACAGTAATACTTGAATAAATAAATTCAGTATTTGCTGGAGAACGCTTTCACAGGATCCAGCAAAAATGACTGGAGTTCGCCATGTATACTTTTTCCGAAACAAGATAAAACTTTCCGTATGTGCAATGATTATAGGAAGATGAACAGTTTGACAAAAACAGATCCATTTCCTTTATCAAGAATCGATGAACGCATTGATAAAATGGGAAATGTCAAGCATATCACCAAGTTTAATCTTCTGAAAGGATTTTGGCAAATTCCACTGACGGAAGGAGCAAAGGAAATTGATGCATTCGTGGCTCCAGATGGATGATATCAATATAAAGTGATGCCATTTGGGAATAACGGTTCGCCAAGTACTTTTCAACGTCTGATGAAAACGATTACCTCTGGTCTAGATAATTATGATGCCTACATCGATGATGTCATCATCTACAATGACACATGGAAAGAACATTTAGTGACAATTAGGAAATTCTTGGACAGACTCACAGATGCAAGTTTGACAATGAATTTATCCAAAAGTGAGTTCTGCCGTGCTAGTGTAATATCATCTAGGACATATCGTAGGACACTAACAAGATAAACCTACAGATGCTAAGGTCAATGGTATCGCTAAAAATCAGTGTGCCTGTTAGAAAAGCAATTGATGCGACATTTAGATATGGTTGGATACTATCGGAAATTTCGTTCCAATTATTTCATAATTTATGATCCCTGCAAAATGTATTGAGCAAGAAAAACAAGTTTTCAGGACTGAATAATGTCAGAAGGCTTTTGATAACTTAAAAGCCATAATTAAAAGCACCAGTTCTTATAACTCCAATTTTTCAACCAATCATTTAATCTGAATGTTGATGTTAGTGCTGTTGAGAATAGAGCAGTTATGACTTAAACAATTTCTAGTACCAAATATTAGATCAAGAAATTCACCGAACTTAACATTGTTAGGATCAACTATAAATCTCTATATTTGTCATAAACATCCGACGAAGTATCTTTATATTGTTCGTATGTTAATACCTCATTTTTCTCGAGCCTACTGTATGAATCAATCACGTGTTTTTCTTCACGTTCATTCTAATATTTCTTTTTTTCATCAAATCACCGTATTCCCTTTCTGTTTCATCAGTAAACCCGAGTACCAAGCTTATTTGATCCATCGTAACATTTTTGAGGACAAGATGTTGTTTAGCATGACTTCTCGGAGTCTGTCTCGTTCAAGAACGAGAAGATCAATAACATAAGCTACTTTTGACATTAAAGTTTCGTATAGTTTGTTGAGTATTTTCTCCGCTTCATTGTAATAATTTCTTATTGACAATTGTCTAGAACGTTGGAGCAATGGAAGTTGAACATCATATTTTTCACTGACGTCGTAGTAATAATCAATCTTTTGTTCCCACCTTACTGATTTAATTCATTAAAACAATCCAAATCGATCGGAACCACCGAGATTATACATTTTCTCGTCATAATTTGTCATTATCGCAAGAGATTTTTTGAGAGTAATTGGATCAAATTTACATTTTTCACGTATCTTTGGTAAAATTGCGTTCGAGTACGCTTTGATTATTAACTCTGCATCCGCTGTTATACTGGCAATTTTAAGTAGGGTTTGTTTGTCGTTCGTGTATATTTGAAATGCTGTCAATCCTGGAAACGGACTTTTTGCAGCAACAACATCAACTCAAAAATACAAGTACTTGTTAACAGTATTCTCAGTTGAAATCGTAAAGTATCGTATTGTTGAAATGTATATGTTTGCTGTACTATACAATATTACCCAATACAATATACCTATATTATCATCGTTTGATCATTCCAAAGGCCATTTATACATTTGCCCATCACTAGAGTTTAATTGACCACGAGAAAATGAAATTGCCAAATAGCAACTGCAACGGGACATTTGACTTTAATCCAAAAGTCTTCGGTTTCTCCGTTAGTCGTCGATATTTTCAATCATCAACACGATAAGGATAATTTCCTGGGTAATGTGTTGATGAGCTTGTATCAAACCCATTTCTGTTATCAGAAGCCTTAAAAAGTGTTGGAATATACGCAACATTGTTCTTTGTTCGTTTTACACCGTCAGTATATTAACTATCAACATGCACTTTATTTGTTGCATCAGATGACTTAACTGGAGCATAGGTCCTTTGTTATTTTGCTGGTTCTCATATCTATGCTGCTGGTAATTGATCCACCAGATAGTTTTAAATACGGAGTGAGTGCTACTTTTAACGGAGCATAACTAATAGAATCAGTATCATTAGCTGGAGGCGAGGTTATCGGTAATCCAATTTTTTTGTGTTGTTGCTCAGTATTAAATTACCAGCCATTGTGTCCGGCCTTATTAAGCTAGCAATCGTCAACAGATTTTAGTTAAAAATAACTCACAGCTTGTGTATTATCAACATTTCCTGGCGGATATACATTTTCCAACCCAATTATTTTTTTTTCACTTTACATATTAATATTGCCGGTAACCGTTCCACCGGTTTTATTTAGTTTGTTATCGTCGATGTATATCCGCTGTAAATAACTTATCGCTTGTGTTTGATGTACGTTTGCTGGTGGATACGCGGTTTCAATATTTATAATTTTTCCCTGACATATCTAAGCTACCGTTAAACGTTCCTTCTGGCAATGATAGTTTGTGATAGTCGATCATTTTCAATTATGAGTAACTTATCGCTTGGGTAAGATCAACATTTGGTGGTTGACAGACTAGTTCTAAATCATGTACTCGTTGATTTTGCTTTAGTAAATTACCTGTCATTGTATCACCGATTTTCTTGACGAAAGCAGATGTATCAGTTATTGTTCGTTCGTCAGCGGAAATGTATCCTGTGAGTGTTGTTCCACATTTTGTGTAATAATTCATTGACATAAAATATATAACATAAAATTATATAACAATTACGCTGTCATCGACGAAGTCAAACTACGAAGTTGTCACCGATATTAAATTTTTATACCGAACGATTAGTCAAACACCAACATAACAACACGCTACCAGATTGTCATTATCTTATTATTGGTCGTACAAGATCTGGTAAAACAAATCTTACTAAATCTTTTGCTCAAAGACAACTTTAACTACGATATGGTATATATTTACAGAATTAATCCAGAACAGTACAAATATAGCTATTTAGCGATTACAACTATAAACTTCGCGATGATCTTGATACAGGCGAAAACATATTATTAATCAAGCGAACAATAAATGAACTTGAATCATCCGATCATAAAATGAATGTATATGAAGATATACCTCTAAACAACAATCAGATGAATAAAATATGACCTTATTTTTCGCTGTCGCGTAACAAAAAGTGTAATGCGGTTTATCTTTCGCATGGGGTTTTATAATGTTGCCAGGTTTATTCGGAGGAATGCTGGTTGTTTTATGCTTTCTGGATTAGACAAGGTTGATTTGCGAAATATTGCAAACGAGCAATGTGGTTATGTAACCAAAGATAAATTTATTAAGCTATACCACAGAGCTACCAAAGACAAATATAATGTTTTCTTATTTGATAAACTTGCAAGTGATATTTCGTTGTTGTAAAAGCGAATTTATGCAATCAATATTGTCTAGCCTATTAAAATAACAATGGATCAGCATCAACAAAGAACTGAATTACTATAGACATTTGCTGAAACTCGAGCGGCGTTTAAAAAGAAGGTGTAAGAAGAATGTCAATGGACAACTTGCTGCGGCAAAAGAAACTGCCGAACGTTTTGGGCCATTTACTGAAGCAGTACTTGGCAAACAACCAGATATATCAACATTATCTGCAGACGAGCTTAACACATTACAAGAAAAATGATTGTTAGTGCAGTCAAAAGAACAACAAAAAACGCAGACGGAGGAAACTGTTAAAATATTATTGGAAAAAAGTAAAAGAAGGGAAAGTAAGATACAAGAAATAATTGACTACATCAAAGACAAAATGGTGTTATTATAGCTGATGACAACAAAGGAGAATTCGCTGAAATAATTGAGGAACAGATGCAGAAAAATTAGCGAGTTTAGCAAAAGATTCGATAAAGTAATTAGAGTAAATGGCTTTTACTGAGCTTCATCTTAATGATGTTAAGCTTGGTTACATCAACAACATAAGAAAATGGGTAGAATATGATTAGGATAAATTAGTTAAAGTATTGTTTTGTATTATTGGACAAAGAAATGATGAAAATCAAATTTTAAACTATGATGATGAAGATCCGTAGTTGTTGAAATGTTTTGCTAAAATGCGCAGTGGGTTAATATAATCAGTTGTACCTAAAACAACAAAATGATATTGAATCAGTGTAGAAGATAATAAATAACGTTTTTTCATGTTGTTCTCCAAAACTATGTGAAGACATTAAGATAAAATTGCAGTTGATAAAAGACTTGGTTTACGTGTTGACGGCAATGTTGTTGATATATTGACCTTCCACAGAAATAAGAACAAAAAGTGCCGCAACAACGTCAACAATCTTTGATAACAAATGCTTCCAATATGGCCAATCTTTCTGCGATGTTTCCAGCAGAAAAACAGTCTGATCGTTTTGACAAGACTTTTGGTCAAGTTTCAAAATTAAATTTTACTGGTATTGATATTCCAGCTGCAGAAAATCAAACACAAAGTTTGAAAAGCAACATAATATTTCAATTAACGTATTTCGTCTTGACGAGCATGAAAACGTCTATCCGAGACATATTTCTGAAATAGCCTCACAATCAACAACAAAGCTGCTGTTTTATAAAACCCATTACGTATGGATCAAAATCTTGGTTGACAGTACAGCAAAAACAGAAACTATATTTTTTATCACTGTTTAGACGATTGCTCTGACGATGAAATACTACAAAAGCATTAACAGTAAAAAGAAAACATTCTGAGATTTATCAAGCACAAGCATAAATTAAAATTTCCTTTGTTATTTCGAGTGTTTACTTTAGTCTATACTCGGTGCAGATAATAATCCTAGCCAGTCAAGTACAAGCGAAACTCAAAACCATGTCCCATGCGGAGTCACGTACAAAATAGTGTGTTGCGTTGATCCGAGTTTATCTAAACCGATTAAAATGTATCGCAGTGACGGAGTCACCGTGCCTAATCCCGCTGGCTGGCTTCTCAAGCAGTTAATTAGCGAAGTTGATGCTATATCAAATCTTTTAAGAAGAATTGTTCCAATGGTAAAATTAAAGGTTCAACAGAAAATTGATCACAAGCAAGCGGAATGTTTTTCTTATTTGTGAACGGGCGTTTGATAAACATGCATCGCGCGCGCCTGACCGGACAATGTCGTGGGACGGCTCACGACAAGTGTAATCTAAAGATTCATGCTCCAGATTTTATTCCCGTTGTTTCTCACAATTTCCAAGGATATGACAGTCATATGATCGTAGAATCTTTTGGTGATCCGGAAATAAAGTTTCATTTGGAACGTGATATGTTATCAAGTGTATCCCAAATACTTTTGGAAAGTATATGTCGGTTACTTTAAGTAAGTTGCGTTTTGTCGACAGCCTACGGTTTATGGCAGCATCGTTAGAGAGCTGGTAAAAATCTATAACGACTTTTATAACCTACAAGATTGTTCCGGCAGAGACGAAGCCTGTCTCCAAAGTAAGCTTTTTAACAAATAATGGAGTATTTCCATACGAGTATCGCTACGATTGGAGTAAATTTGATGAAGCTTCTTTGCCCGACACGGATAAATTCTATTCGCAGCTAAAAAAAAGAGAACATAACTGATGACGAGAACAAATATGCGCAAGATAGTTGGAATTAATTATCTTGGTTTGTATTTGAAAACGGATGTATTATTGCTGGCAGATGTATTTGAGAGTATTCAAAAAGTGAGCTATAACAATTAGGGACTAGATCCTTGTTGATATTACACTGCTCCTGGGTTATCGGAGTATGCTCGGCTAAAGTTCAGCAAGGTAGAGCTATAAATACTACCAAACGTTAACATGTTTAACTTTATCGAAAAAGGTATCCGCGGCGGTATTAGCGTGATAACAAATAAATATTCTGAAGCGGACAACAGATACATGAAAGAGTACAATCCTGAGCTTCCATGGAAGCATATTTATATCCACACAAATAATCAGAACTAATGCCTTACGGTGGATTTCGTTGGATTACACCTGATCAGTTTTAAGCGAAGACAGAAAAAAGGTACCTGACGATGTTTCATATTTTGTTGAAGCTGATCTCGATTATCCAGCTTCGTTGTATGAGTTACGCAAAGATTATCCGTTATAGACTCAAGTTTGTTATCTCAGGAACATCAAGCAATGCTATTACCGAAAAGCAAATATGGTAAGTAAGCTCGTTCCACATTTACTTGATAAGCGAAATTATGTTTTGCAGTACAAAGTTTTAAAACAAGCAGTAGATGCTGGTCTTGTGTTGAGGGAAGTTCATCGTGTGTTACAATTCAATCAGTCACCTTGGATGTGAGGCTATATTAGCTCAAACACTTCGGAAAGAGCTGTAGCGAAAACTGACTTCGAGAAAAACTTTTTTATGCTTACGAATAACTCTGACTTTGGAAATGCCTGGGAAATATTAGAAAGCGAGTAAACATCGGTCTAATTAATGATATCATCCGCTGAAACAAACTTGTGTCAGGCGTCGATTTTGTCAGCATGAAACTTTTTATTGAGAATTTTGTGCGATACAACAAAAAAAAAATTGAAACTGAATAAGCCGATATACGTTGGGTCTTCTGTGTTAGATTTTATCAAAATGGCTCGTGTACGATTTTCATTGCAATTTTGTTAAGAAGCAGTGGCCATCAAGTAGATTATTGTTTACTGATTCGTTTGTTTATGAAATAGGGATCGAGGACGTATATCAGGACTTACTTGATAACCGACATCTGTTGATGCTTCCCATTATCCTCGAGATAGTAAATTTTACGGTGACACAAATAAAAATGTTATTGGTAAATTTAAGGATGAAATTAATTCTCTCATTATCAAATACTTTATTGGATTGCGTTGTAAACTGTACGCCGTGTTGCTGAGCAATAATAATAAAACAAAACATAACAAAAGTTTTGCCTCGTGATTTTGTTAAAAAATGTATTGGGTTTGATAATTATAAATATGCGCTTTATAAAGGTGTTAGTATTATAAGAACAACGGCTATTCGAACAAATCATCATAAACTTGAAACAGATGTTATTATCAAACGTGGATTAAGTAATTTTGGTGACAAACGTTATTGCGAAAACGGAATAGA
Source organism: Sinohyriopsis cumingii (assembly GCA_028554795.2). Lineage (NCBI taxonomy): Eukaryota > Metazoa > Mollusca > Bivalvia > Unionida > Unionidae > Sinohyriopsis > Sinohyriopsis cumingii. The sequence goes on along the minus strand of CM068842.1, from coordinate 9,414,495 downwards.
TCACTTTGCACTTGGCTACTGTCGTTTCGCCGACGAAGTCGTTAACGATAAATATATACTTAATATTATCTTTTCATCTGACGAAGTTGTTGACGATAAATCTATACCTGATATTATTATTAGGACAGAAAGTTTAAATAAAAGTATTAAGATTGAAATTTTCTCTAAATTGAATTAAAAGTAATTTTTCATTATATTATATTGAAAATAATTTTCCCTTAAAATATAATGAGATAAATTGTATCTATTTGTGTAATACAACTGTATGTTATTTTATAAAGATCACGCTTTACGAGCAGGTGCAGAAATCCTTAAAATACATTTCGCCCGTATCTAAATGTCAGCAATTTAGATTTGGGGGGAAGCTGCTGAACAGGCAAGTTATTAAATCAATAATGGATGAGTTACGCAGATGATTCACACGGTGTCCCTGGGAAAGGTCGAGACCCTTGTTCTGACTGGACTTAGCTAAAGGAAAAACTGTATAAATAGAGAAGCGGACTTAAAAAGGGTTAGTTTGTTCCTCGAGTCAGAACAGCTCTGTCTTTTCCTTGCAGGTAAGAATCGTCTGTGTTCGCAAACTCCTTTAAAGAATGGGCACTTTTTAATATGAGATTTTAACGGTAATATTCTAATTTTGCCACCACTTTTTTGAGTTCTTTATATTTTATATTTTAATATAGGGGTATGTCTAATTGCATTTGTGGTATGGGTTATTGTAAAAGATGACGTTGCTACCAACTTCATGTTTGGATTTAATTTGAAAATAAAAGATTCTTTAAGTAATAATGAGTAATGTTTAGTAACATTTTCCAAATTAGTATTTTACTTTAATTGTAGCAAAATACATTTCTTCAAAATGATTGTTGCATTAGTCGCAACTATTAAATTTTATACTCATTGGATATCATGAAGTTAGTCCAGATTTAACTATCTGTATTACATTCTAAAAGGCAGAAATTAACCAAATGAAGTTGGTAAGCACGATGGGAAAGTATAAGTTTATATGTATTTCGTGTATTCTTAATATAAAGGCTTTATAACTGTATCTTTCGAATTTAGCATTATATATATCAATAAAAAGTTCGTTCCTCGAGTAAGAACAGCTTTGTCTTTTCCTTACAGCGATTCCGTATCTAATTAACCAAGATGTAGCCGTATCTACACAGTTATTGGTGACACACTTGTTAGAGAGCCTGAACTCCTTCTTCTTCTTCTTCTTCTCTCTCTCTCTCTCTCTCTCTCTCTCTCCCTGTTTCTCTCTCTCTCTCTCTCTCTCTCTCTCTCTCTCTAACCATGGGCAAAGATATTACTTAACTTATGAGTAATTCCTTCTCATAGCAATAGATGAGAAGAAGGTTATGATAAAAATCCCGTATCATAACAGTAAAAGGCAGAAAATAAGTCAAAAAATGAGAAGTTTAGAATTAATCGCAACTATTGAATTTTATACTCATTCGATATCTTCAGGTTAAATCACGATTAATTTAAACATTTTATCTAAACTTTAGAAATAAAATAATCTCAAAGTGCACAGCACTTCGCAAAAACTTTTGTCATGCCTGTCTCAATAACCCAATAGGTGTGGCTAGGGTGGGTTTAAAAAAGGTTGCAATATATGGGCTCTGTGCTAGAATCCTTGTTTTACATACTACTACTTAAACTAGCGATAGATAGGAGAGATACCAGTATTTTGGTGAGACAAGTTTTTGGCACGTGTATAGCCGATGAATATGAAATCGAGCTGCATGTGGTTTCCTGCTCAAAGTAAATACTTGATCAGTTTGTTTGACTTGTACTTTCAAGCCTTGAATATACCTAAACAGAGTCATAATGTGTTTAACTGTCACCAATAAAACGTAAAAATCGCAATTCGAAGCTTCAAACTGACATTGTTTTTAATTAAAATGAATCCCCAAGCATTTTGACTCCAGGATACATACAGAGCTACAATGTTTTTCGAACATTCTACTTTATTCGAAATCAAACGTATTACAAGGTATAGTACCAAAACTGTTTGTAAAAATACAATCGATTTGAATTGAGATTCATTTAATTTACTTTGTAATGTTTTTTTTAACTCTTTATGAGAGCTTTGTCATCCTTAGTCATACATAATATTCTCCAGACTTAGACGACTAATTAAATAAAAGAACTATGAATTAAATCGACGCTATCTAATAGCATTCAATCACAGTATCCCTGACCTTGTTTTGCATGTTGAAATTATGAACAAATTTGACTTTATCTTATATTGTAACACCCACAAGGTGTAGTAATTTTTATTAAAGGGAAAGAATCAGTCACATAATCAGCACAGCCCCCCCCCCCCAGGACTGAAATGACATAGTTCAATTTATATCATGAAATGATGAACACGTTAAACACGTTTTAAAATAGTGACGAAATGAAAAAGACACAAATCACAAGTTTTATCTGTCATTCAATTGACACTGACTTGGCAGTGTTGCGACCCTGGGTTGTAGTATATGTAACACAGGGATATGAAAACAAAAATTTAAATAAAATCAATACGTTATTTATTTCTCCTCAATACAAGTGAAAATTTAAGATGCACAGTATTGTGAATTCATTCCCAAGTAATTATAATGTCCATTCAGAAGTAAAAAAATATGTAATGTTTCGAATTAATTCCAATAGTCTTGATGGTTCTGATAAATCACGGTGATGCAAATTTACATAAATTTGAATAAGTTCACAATATTTCCAAAATGTTGTGTTAATTCAAAGTCAATGGGAACTTAGTAATTCCAATGAATAATTTGAATAAATAATTTCTCGAACTATATCTGAAAACAACTGTAAACCCTGATAACTAATGGATTTCAGGACTGATCTAAAAGAGGAATGAATTATTTCTTTATAAAGTCTCTGTTTGTTGACATTTTCACTTGACCTAGATGTGCGTCATTCTAATGGAGACATATAATCGAATAGTAAACAAGCCTGGGCCTGGAACTTCATGAATAGTAAATAGTAATAGTAATCAAGCCTGGGCCTGGAACGTCATGAATAGTAAATAGTAATAGTAAAAAAGCCTGTGCCTGGAACGTCATGAATAGTAAATAGTAATAGCAAATACGTCTGGGAATGGAACGTCATGAATAGTAAATAGTAATAGTAAACAAGCCTGGGCCTGGAACGTCATGAATAGTAAATAGTAATAGCAAATACGTCTGGGAATGGAACGTCATGAATAGTAAATAGTAATAGTAAGCAAGCCTGGGCCTGGAACGTCATGAGTAAATAGTAATAGTAAACAAGCCTGGGCTTGGAACGTTCTGAATTCAAAAGCTACGTAAACTTTTTTTTATTATGTACGAAGCTATATTAAGTCAATTTGAAAGTGATATTCAAAAGAATTATTTAATTAATAGATACGAAATAATAACAACGGTCAAACCATGGCCCCAATAAAAAAAATAGCTGAAATGATTATTTTCCGGAACACCGTTTATCATCTTCATCATTAGTCTTTTGTGAATGGAAGGTGTGATTGCAGACAAACAGCAGTGGCCTCGAAAAAAGGCCAAGGACCTGCTCATGGCATACCTTGCCAACTCCTATTCAAATCAGTTCCTTCGACCCTACTGACCAGGGTTTGGCTATAATGCCCTGACTTGTTAAAGCAAAGTTAAAATCCAAATCACACACACACACACACACACACACACACATTTCTACTAACGGAACATTCTAAACATTTTCCAGGTATTGCACTCCAGTAAATTATCAAAATTATTTATCTTCGGAAATCCGGTAATTACTGCATTAACGCAATGGGCATAATGTAATGAAAATACGCAAATATTTGATAAGAAGATTGTATCTCCTCCAAAATGGAAATACTATTACGATATGCAGCTAATATTGCTCATCAGTTACGTTTCAAGAGGTTGTACTGTGTAGAAGAGATGACAGGCAAGCCAAAAATGACAGGCAAGTAATTGCAGATGTGCATCCAATTAAGAAGACATTAGTACTACATGTGCGTGCATGTCTATTCGTAATGGAAAATATTTATGTCATACCGATGCCTTTTGAATTTTCATATATTGGAACCATTCGGTATAAAAGACCGTGTCGAAATCGTAGAGAAATCTAAAACAAAACAATTTGACTAGTTAGCAAGTGTTTGACTTTCTGCGCTAGGAAAGCATGCAAAGCTATAAACTGGTCAGTGGGGGTGGAGGTAATTTTAGGATAATGATCAGATGATATTAGTCCATACGCAATATAGGCCACTCTCTAATTTCAGTGTAGCATCTAGTTCAGAAGCAACATAGGCCACAAACTAATTTCAGTGTAGCATCTAGTTCAGAAGCAAGATAGGCCACACTCTAATTTCAGTGTAGCATCTAGTTCAGAAGCAATATAGGTCACACTATAATTTCAGTGTAGCATCTAGTTCAGAAGCAATATAGGCCTCACTCTAATTTCAGTGTAGCATCTGGTTCATAGGCAATATAGGCCACACTCTAAGTTCAGTGTAGCATCTAGTCCAGAAGCAATATAGGCCACACAATAATTTCAGTGTAGCATCTAGTTCAGAAGCAATATAGGCCATAATAAATTTCATTATAGCATCTAGTTCAGAGACAATATAGGCCACACTCTGATTTCAGTTTAGCATCTAGTTCAGAAGCAATATATGCCACATTATAATTTCAGTGTAGCATCTAGTTCAGAAGCAAGATAGGCCACACTATAATTTCAGTGTAGCATCTAGTTCAGAAGCAAGATAGGCCACACTATAATTTCAGTGTAGCATCTAGTTCAGAAGCAATATAGGCCCGATTCTAATGTCAGTGTAGCATCTAGTTCAGAGGCAATATAGGCCACACTCTAATTTCAGTGTAGCATCTAGTACAGAGCAATATAGGCCACACTATAATTTCAGTGTAGCATCTAGTTCAAAAACAATATAGGCCACATTATAATTTCAGTGTAACATCTAGTTCAGAAGCAAGATAGGCCACACTATAATTTCAGTGTAGCATCTAGTTCAGAAGCAAGATAGGCCACAATAAATTTCATTATAGCATCTAGTTCAGAGACAATATAGGCCACACTCTGATTTCAGTTTAGCATCTAGTTCAGAAGCAATATATGCCACATTATAATTTCAGTGTAACATCTAGTTCAGATGCAATATAGGTCACACTATAATTTCAGTGTAGCATCTAGTTCAGAGGCAATATAGACCACACTTTAATTTCAGTGTAACATCTAGTTCAGAAGCAATACAGCTGGAGAATGATTAAATAATAAAAAGCAGCTTTATTATGGTCATATAAGTGTTTTGTTTTATTTTAAGAAAATAAAATGTACATTTATTGCTAAAGTAAAAGGATCATCCCTACCGTTGCTTTAGGAGTGATGAATGTAACATACAAAAACAAGATATTCGTCGTCCTGTCCAATCTTCACAATGTCAAACTATCCATTTTTGTGTAACGTTTATGGGGATGTGTTGTTGTTGCTCTTTCTGTGTGTGTGTGTGTGTGTGTGTGTGTGTGTGTGTGTGATTTTGGATTTTTAACATAGCTATAAAAAAAAAATCAGGCAGACATGAAGCATTTTGTCCAACCCAGTCACATTATTCTGATACCAGTCCGACCAGTCCTAATACTAACCTCTCTTAATGCTGAGCGCCTAGAGAGGCAGCTGTTAATACCTTGACCTAATTTGTTTTGCTTGGAAAAGGCACCGCCTCGCATACAACAAGGTATTTATATTTGCACGAAAGCGTCGGTAGATATGAGGGAACAAACAGCCATAAAAGAATCGCTGCCTCACAATAGCAACGTTACTTTATGCACCTAAACATGTGAATTATACATTAGTTAAATAATATTCGTACCGTGACGGTTAAGAGCAGGAAGTAATCATTCACCACAGCCACTGATAGTATTCTGCCGTTACAGGAAGAGCTGTAAAATTCGGTTTGTAGATTGGTAACAATTGAAGTTTGTCATCGTAACGCATAATATATTAAATTTGTCAGGCACTTCATTGTTATTTCTTTTCAAAATAACAAAAAGAAAATAACAACAAACAAAAACACGAAATAATGTTTGTTATCCCTCATAATGTAATGTTAAGCACACCACAGTTATAACGATGTCAAAATTTTATTTATTGTCGTTTTGAAAATGACAGTATTTGTTGTCCCAACCTTTATGATCAATGCATATACATGCAACTTTAAATTTTCTAGATTTTGAGACCAGTTGGCAAATACTTGTGCTGAAGTGCAACGTTTCTGCAACTTTGCTAGAACGTTTTTTTTCCCACGTAACAAAATCACAACCTTACAAAAGATGTTATAATGCCAGCTCTAAAGAAGTAGGACGAGTTTTGAGGAGATTCCTGATTTTATTTTTCTGTCGACGTTTATTTAGCATCATAACATAATTTCCGTCCATTCCAGGTTCTAATATATTTTTTTGACAGCTACAATTCATGAAACACCCCAAAGACATTTCTGGTATCATAATGGATATATTATGCATATAGAAATTGAACTGAGTGCTTTACTCTGTCACATGTTTTGTTTCGTCTACTATATTTCATGTTCTTTATGACTTTAAAAATAGGTGCTTGTTTCATATAAAAGCATCGATTTCTTTGATACTTTTTTGATGATGTCAAGCGTGAATTCGTACCAAGAATAATTTTATTTCAGGAACGACCAAGATAAATAAGGAACAGGTGGAGAAGCGGATCATTAAATTCAGTTGGAAGGAACCTAAAATATATTTTTCTTGCTAACGAGTTTGGCCAATTATTAGACAAAAATAACTCGCTCGTATTGTTTTCAGTACTACTTTGTTGTTTCTAATAGTGGCTTTATCGTCAGCTATTGTATTTTGACAGAAGAAGAAACAGTTGAAGAGGTATTGTTTCTGGCAAGTAATCTTTAAAAGCCAGCATTCCTCTGTAAGTAAAGGAACAACAAAGACACAAACATTCGTCTGCATGGTTCTTTAAGGTTAACTACAGAAAGGGTGCAAGCCACTTGTATATTCCGTTGTGTTTGCCAGCAGTTTACTATAATGGGTTTTACTATGATGGGTTAGGGTTTTCTCTTTTACATCAACCGATTGCTGCTTTTCATTGAATGATCCTTGATATCATCATTTTAGTGCATAGACCCTTACAAAACTTATAGTAGCATTTGGACAAATCACACCTTGACAGCGATGAGAAGACATCGATTAGTTATTAACTCATTATCATAAAAATGTGCAGTGCCAATAATTATATTTTAACTGCACTGAAAACTAGGTCTATCGGTCAAAGCGTTCAGTCTAGACATAAAATAATATAAATTTTGTCTTATGTCTTTGAAATGTATCTGACTTTTATTTAATAAATTAATTATATCAATTGATATGGGCTTTTTTATACAAAGAATATAAGTACGGGGATGGATTTCCCTGGTCAAAATCCTAAATCAAGAGTTTCAGATTTTACGTTCTTGCATAAATACTAAAGATATAAAAAGAAAATGCACTTTAAAAGTTCATTAAATGTTGATAATTACAAACATAAATTAGCCATTGTATAGCTGGTGGTACAAAATGCAATAATGGCATTACATCAGGGATAATTATGTACAAGGCTCTTGTGTGAGTAATAAACACGGCACTCGTCAATAACAAACCATAAAGCGTTTTCGCCAAGAAACAACTTAGAAAAGCTAGGCATGGATCTAGTGGGAGGTGTGGGTGGTACGATGCTGTGCAAAAATCGTACATCACATTTGCAAGCCTTGCCTTTCTTCAGTTTAATTTCTTCCATATTTTACATTTCTCTCTCTCTCTCTCTCTCTCTCTCTCTCTCTCTCTCTGTTTTCTTCAAATGGAAAAGTATATTTTTTCCCAAAATTTTCAATCCAAGTATAGACTATATTAATACTTCATTACACTTCTTACAGTCCACGTTAAATACATTGCTGGCAGATCGCATACATGTTGGATTGTATTTATTTAGGTTGCTGTGATGTATTCATTGCCAATCCAACTACTGGCACTATGCCAGCAAACGGAAATGATTATCTAAAATGGTTGCTATAATGTGCCCAAAATCAAAGGAAAATTGCTTACCTTATCAATCTGCAGTATTTTTGTCTAAATTATATATCCAGTAAATACGTGCACAATCAAATCAAGTTATTATTGTATACATGATCCTTTTATTCAAAACGGTAGAGGCTGCAAAATAATAGAAATGAGGAGTGATCAGCTGACGACAACCCTAGACTTTAATGTAGACGTAAAATCAACATACTAGCAAAATCTTAAAATTTATAAGTTATAAACTAGAATAATATGTACATGACTTTTGAGTGTAAGCAAATAAGTCAGTTGATGCTGCATAATAAGAAAGCCAAATATATAAAAACTCTTACTTATGATGCACGTGTAGGATTTTCAGGAATAATATTCCAGTATCAAATAATGACCTGTACTTTTGGCCTGCAAAACTTGTTAGCAACACTATATGATGTTTGGTTTTCGTAGAATCATTAAGAAACAATGTTTGCATGAAAACCTTGCTGGAACAACTATACAGAAACGGCTTGATCTAGGCAAACATATTTAAAAGAAACAAACAAAAAGGGAAAAAATAAAAATAAACATGTTCTCCTTAATACCTAGAAGATGTGTACATTGTATCTATTGTGGTGTATTTTCATATTGTATCCTCACTGCATGTAACTATTGTGGTGTATTTTCATATTGTATCCTCACTGCACGTAACTATTGTGGTGTATTTTCATATTGTATCCTCACTGCATGTAACTATTGTGGTGTATTTTCATATTGTGTCCTCGTTGCATTCAAAGACGAACATTGTAGGTATTGTTGTGTATTTTCATATTGTATCCTCACTGCATGTAAATATTGTGGTGTATTTTCACATAGTATCCTCACTGCATTGAATAAGGAGCATTGTAGATATTGTGGTGTATTTTCAAATTGTATCCTCACTGCATTGAATAAGGTGCATTGTTGATATTCTGGGATATTTTCATATTGTATCCTCACTGCATTCATAAAGGTACATTTTAGCTATTGTCGTGTATTTTCACATTGCATCCTCACTGCATTCAAAAAGGTGCATTGTAGATATTGTGGTGTATTTTCAAATTGCATCCTCACTGCATTCAAAAGGTGCATTGTATATATTGTGGTGTATTTTCACATTGCATCCTCAATGCATTTAAAAAGGTGCATTGTAGATATTGTGGTGTATTTTCACATTGCATCCTCAATGCATTTAAAAAGGTGCATTGTAGATATTGTGGTGTATTTTCACATTGCGTCGTCAATGCATTTAAAAAGGTGCATTGTAGATATTGTGGTGTATTTACACATTGCATCCTCACTGCATTTAAAAAGGTGCATTGTAGCTATTGTGGTGTATTTTCATATTGCATCCTCACTACATTTAAAAGGTGCATTGTATATATTGTGGTGTATTTTCACATTGCATCCTTACTGTATTCAAAGAGGTGCATTGTATTTATTGTGGTGTATTTTCACATTGCATCCTTACTGTATTCAAAAAGGTGCATTGTATCTATTGTGGTGTATTTTCATATTGTATCCTCAATGCATTCAAAAAGGTACATTTTAGCTATTGTGGTGTATTTTCAAATTGTATCCTCACTGCATTCAAAAGGTACATTGTATCTATTGTGGTGTATTTTCACATTGCATCCTCACCGCATTCATAAAAGAGTATTTAAATGGTATGCTGACGTTCCATTTTAATGGCCATCATCCGCTATAGACTCATTAAGTTTGACTGCACAAAAGCAATAAAATTAGATGAAAGTAACTTTGGTAGAATGCTTGCATGATTTGCACACTAAGCGCTCCCTTTCATCTTATTGCAATGCCTCCTTGATGGGTGGTAAATTGACATTAAATGTTTAGTTTGTCACTAATGAAAATACTGCCGATCTGACATTCATCTTGAAAATCTATCTATGAGTGCTACTCTGTGATGGATGTCCATGTTGACATTCGTAACGCTTAATTGCAGATTTGAACATTCTTGCCATCTGTATCAGAAACACAAGTACTTTCATTCTTCCAAGTTTTCAATATATTTTGAATGTTGTCACAATTCAGAATGAATATCAAAATATGACATTTTAAAAGAAACATTGTAGCCACAATGTTTAATAACAACGTTGCCAAAACTTTATAAAAACATTGTTTCAACATTGAATTGTCAGCTTGGTTACTCGTGGTATGAAGTGACAACCCACTCCTCCGAATAGGACACAGCAAACATGATTATCACTCAACCTGGCACTAAAATTTTTGTGGATAGTACAATTCAGTTTATAATAATTTATAATATTTTATAATAATTTATAATAAATTTTTTATTAGTTTCTTAATCTATGACTAATAAGTAGCTATGATTTCATTTTTCGAGAACTTATAAACTGAATTCTCTGGTTAATAATTCGTTTTCGAATCAGGCAATATCTACTTAGTAATTTATTCCATTGTGAATAGATTGCTGCAATAAACATCGTCAGTTTTAAAGGATAGGATAATGTATGATATGGAATAGCATTCAAATAAAAACAAGAAACGGTTACACGTCGGAGATAACAGATGCGCTATCGGCGATAGCTTTCATTATATGCATTGCAAAGAAACTATTCGTATTTCTTAATGAAAAAACTCAAACGGACAAAAGGTGAAGTTTGTTTTATGTATTTTGCCTCGAGTGGCACTTGAGTATGTATTTATTCATGTCTCCCGTCACGTAAATTTCTGTCATTAACTAGATTTTTATATCTGTGCTACTTAGAAAATACATAAATGTTGAGAAGACTGTTTATTGAAAATTCCTTACTGTGGAATAGACAAAGAGTAATCCATTACGAAGGGCGGACATAAGTATCTAATTGGGTTTAACGGCAAAAGTGGCCTTTGTAACGGCTTAAATAAGCGCCATGCAATGTGCCAGTTCATACGAGGAAGAACAAACGTAGCTCAGTTCAAAGGATGTAATATTGAACAGTATACCCTTTATTAAAAACCCATTTTGTAACCAAAACAACTTTAGCCGCAGAGAACTTTCTCACGCCTCATACATATCTTTCAGAGGGTTACTTTTGCCTTGAAAATACCACACACACAGACACGCGGACAAGCGCGCACGCACACATACAAAATCGTCATTCTTCATGTAAAAAAAATAATCACAAAAACTGTCTTCCCTTCTGGTTTAAAATTCTTCTGCATAGGACATTTCACAGCTCTGTTATGCAGCCATCTATTTAAGTATAATCCGGGTTTTGTGCGTATGAGTATGCCAACACCCTCGAGATCTAACAGAAAATGCGTATTCGTATGCCATCACCCTCGAAATCAAATAGAAGATGTGTATTCGTATGCCAACACTCTCGAGATCTAAAGAAGATGTGTATTCGTATGCCAACACCCTCGAAATCTAATTTTAAAAAATGAATATTTGTATGCCAACACCCTCGACATCTAATAGAAGATGTTTATTTGTATGCCAACACCCTCGAGATCTAATATCAGATGTGTATTCTTATGCCAACACCCTCGAGATCTAATATTAGATGTGTACTCTTATGCCAACACCCTCGAGAGCTAATAGAAGATGTGTATTCGTATGCCAACACCCTCGAGATCTAATAGAAGATGTGTATTCGTATGCCAACACCCTCGAGATCTAAAGAAGATGTGTATTCGTAAGCCAACACCCTCGAAATCTAATTTTAAAAATTGCGTATTCGTATGCCAACACCCTCGAGATCTAATAGAACATGTGTATTCGTATGCCAACACCCTCGAGATCTAATAGGAGATGTGTATTCGTATGCCAACACCCTCGAGATCTAATAGAAGATGTTTATTTGTATGACGCTTTTACGAAGAGTTTTACTTCGTAAACTCTAAGTCAATCCTTTTCTAAATTCCGAGAGAGAGAGAGAGAGAAGAAAGGAAGGAAGTTCAAGTCATTTGATGTAGTGTCACTCGATGATGAAGACGTGACTACATTCTTGGGGAATTGAAGGTACTCGGGGTCGAGCTGCAAAAGACAGAGCCTGCTTGAGTTTCTGGCTAGCAAAACTGGTGTCGACCCGAGGCTGGGCTTAATATACCCGCTTTCTTAAGACAACGCCAAATATGGCGTGTTCTTTAGCTCTTGCGTTTGGCCAGAATCTCAAAGCGAGGCTTCGTAGTCTCTTACAGATTATTGTCTAGGTCTATGTACATTATTACGTAAGTACTTCTGCAAGATCAGCACATTTGCCCTCCATGAGAATTTTTGGAATCTGTCTAGTTCGCTATTTTTATAACCTGATGAATGTACTCTCTTTCTGCTGAGTCTGAGATACAAGTAATGTTTTGTATAAGACGGTTCGTACTTGATCATAATAGCGTAATCATTGTTGAATAGTAGTATATAATTGTAACACGAATAAATGGATTAAATCTCAATATATTTAACTAGAAGATTACTTTCAGTATGATTTATCAATTTACTTCTAATACAATTTAATCAAAACTTACTCTTAACACAATTTAAAGGAATTTTCAATCTTGTTACTTGTACTGAAAAATTATGTCCTAATAACAACACCCTCGAGATCTAATAGACAATGTGTATTCTTATGCCAACACCCTCGAGATTTAATAGAAGATTTGTATTCGTATGCCAACACCTTCGAGATGTGTATTCGTATGTCATTACCCTCTTATATCTAATAAAAATTGTGTATTCGTATGCCAACACCCTCAAGATCTAATTGAAAATGTGATTAACAATTACTACCGCCACCCGCATATGTTTTCTTATGGCGCAATTATTTCTATTTCAACAGAAAGTATAAACAGCTTATGTTCGAGAAAGAACAACCCGAGGAAAACGAACTGGGACTTTCTTCAATACAGTTGACACAATGTGCTTTTTTATTGCATGCTCCCTCTTTTCATCCACAACATGTCATGTCTATATAAGCATAGACATAATCGGATCATGATATTTGACCGGTTAGCCGGTTATATACGTCACAGTTATTTTGCCGGCTAGCCGTTCACATATCAAGTTCGAGAGATGACTCATAATGGGAAAGAAATATTAGGTCCTTTCTATGGAATTCAGTCCAGCAGACTGGATTATTGCTATTATTATTTTGCATATCATTTAAACCGTATCCATATAGACAAAGTCTGTACATGAAATTTTTAACTCAATAAATGGCATCCAATGATTATCATCGCCATCAAGGCTCCTTCAGTACAACAATATCTAATTACAATTACTTATAAATGTAGACACACTGTACAAAGATCATGTGAAACGTTTGAAAGAAATATTGCTAAATATTGATGATTCTAGATTAGTTTTAAAAACATAGAACTCAAAATCAGAAATAACTATTACCAGACCTATTGAAACATAATGTACAGGGTGTGACCTTTATTACTTTCGACGGCAGAAAAGCAAAAGCATGTATAGTTCCTGCTAATTTACGAGCACTGTGAAGACCATGCTCGTGGCCGACAAGAGGGGGATGGGGCAACTGGGTACATATCCTAGGGGCCCGGGTCAAACAATACCTTTTAATTTTATAAAAGAATTTTTATTTAACAATAGGAGAGGCCCACACGTTTCTTACCAAAGGGCTCGCGATCGCTCTCTACGGTTTTGACCATGCTGCATCATCTGTAATCAGTCCAAGAATTGTATGGAGAAAAAAAAGAAAAAGTATTTTGTATTAAAAATAACTTGTTGAAGTCTGCTCAGGATATATGTGAACTGGAACAGCTGATTTCAACTTGCGGTAAGGCTCTTCAAATCTTTTCGGATAATCTTTATTTGTATGCATCCAAAGGATTTCAGCAATCTGATCATTCTATACCACTGTACCCTTATGCTAAGACCGACTTAACATAATCTGGATGTGTATACGTATGTCTTAAATACGATGCACATCACTTTAAAACAGGGTATAGATTCTCTGTTCAGTGGGCCCAGATTTGTTAAAAGCGCTCGCTTTTAGCGATCACTGCCATGTCACCTCTGTCTGCATGGGTTCGAGTCTCGGGCTTGACGAATGTTTGTAAGTGAGAACGCTATTCAGTACCTTCCCGTGGGTCGTTGGTTTTTCCCGGGTTTTCCCGTGTTCTTCCTCCACAAAGTTATACTCGCTGCGGAATGGCGTTAAACCACAAAACAACATATATTCTCTGTTCTAGGCATAAACTATTAACAGGGCTAAACTAAGCATTGACTCTATTGTCTTCATTAAAACATTGCATGATAATTAATACTACTTCAGACTGAACTAAATATACTTTGAAAAAAGGATCCTAAAAGATTAAGTCTTGAAAATCTGTGTCCTTCGAGGAAATTCTTATTTCTCTGCAGTAAAAAAGAAACGTCAGGGGAGAAACAAGAGGGGTTCCGCAATCAGATACTTAGCCACAAGAAATATTTATTTCAATGAAGAATGGAGTATATTATTGATCAAGCATGCGTGTTGATAAAGTTCCTGGTCTGAGAGAAGCTTGAATAAAGCTAATTGAGGAAGTCAAAAATAAATTACATATGTATCACTCATTAAATACGAGTCGGTACATTTCATCAGTCTGTATAATTATGACAGACTTTATTTTCTTCGATTTACAGTAAATGACCATGCGTTTGTCATCACTTTCGAGTACTAAATTATTTATCTCACAGCGTGTTTTATCATCATTACCTTAAAACACTAAAATGTTTATTGTATGATTTTCTTGCTAAACTTCAGTAATTTCGTGAGATATTTACGTGGTTTCCAGTTTTCTTTTATTTACACGACGATCCAATTTAATTAGAGATTTCTATTTGATGATAGGCATGCGTTAGATTCACTAGTGATATGGATGAGCGATTTGTTTGAAGGTCGTCAGTGGCATTAACATCCACCTATTAAGTTTGAAGCTGCTATTTTATGTACATCTGAACAGTATGTATTTCCATAAAAGTTCTAAATAACCATTTATAAAAATTTACCATTTCAAAAACGGAAATGAATCTATGGTGCTGTCTTTTTCTTAAATCAAGCCCGAGACTTGCTGCCATCAGTTTAAAGTCCAAAATGACCACAACGTTTGCTATAAACATTGCATTGGCCAACATGGACATTATGCTAAAATAATATTTATCACATAAATCTTTTCTTAAATACGGTTCTATTTGCAATGACATATTTGTTTCATATGATATATCCAACTATAAGTGACGTAAAGGTAATAACTCCAACAAAAATCGTGGGGACAAAGTCCTTAATCATAGTACGCATTAACTGTAATTAAATCCTTCGGTTCAGCGGAATCACAAGAAAATACTCATCTTTCTTTTAGTGTTTGTTCTGAGTTTGATGGGTTTAACTCCATTTTGCAGCACATGATAGGTATACTGGCGGCCAATATTTTTGAGCAGAAAGAACTTGAGAAGGCCCGGGCTGTGCCGTGGACCAACGGGAAGCTACTGGTAAACTTTTTGACATATCCAAGTTGGCTGAGACGAAACTTGTACCCACGAGGACCGTTTTTAGATGTGAATGATTTGCAAAGACGAGCGGATTAGACCACTCGGCCACTAGAGACCCATCCATTTATTTTGAATATTCTTTGTTATTTTATGCTAGGCAATGAATTACAGTATTTTCTGAGAGAAAAAAAAATCTTGATAATTTGGTGAAATACGATAAATACGTTTTTACAGCCGTCAGTATACATTGATAACGTTATAACCAAAAAATTTCGAAGCTTTTCAAAGACGTTTCGATGGTCTTGAGGTAAATATGGCTGCCTGGCATACTGACGACCAAAGTTTTAATTCAACCATTTGCAAATACTTTTGTCTTTTTCTTCATCACTTTAACTGAAGATGAGAAAGAGAAATTTGTCACCACTTATTTTATGTGCGAATGTACCCTCAGCAGAACACAAACGGTAAGCCTCTTACATTAACGCACGTCATCCAGGAAGACATTTGCTACTTTACTCTGTTGTAAATATTGCTAGCCGATATCTTTAAGCATAAAATAAAACGAAAATTTGCCTGCTCGGAGTGAATAAAGGCAATATTTCATCTCGTCGGAGAAAACCTTAATAATTTTAACTCGTGGCTTTGCCAATCATGACAAAGTTTTTCACCCATTCGATCAAAAATATCGTTAGTCACTAATGTCAAGAAAATACCATCTGTTACCCATCTTAAACCTCGAAATCTGATTAAAAATAAAATGAAGGATAAAAAAGATATATTAGGATATTTGATGTTATGTCTTCGATTGGCAATTAGAAATATATACAATCTTAATTTAAAATTCATTAAACACTACATTTATTTTACTGATACGGATGAATGTCAGTAATTTAATTTTTGTTGTTGGGGTGGGGCTCTATTGGTATTTTTTTGTTGCTGTTTTATTTAATTTTTTTTTTTTTTTTTGTTTATGTGGGGCGTCATTGCTTTTTGGGGATTTCTTTTGTTGTTGTTGTTGGGGTGGGCAGTCATTGTTTTGTATGCCGTTATATGTCACTGATGTATATTTCGTATGCCGTTATATGTCACAGATGTATATTTCGTATGCCGTTATATGTCACAGATGTATATTTCGTATGCCGTTATATGTCACAGATGTATATTTCGTATGCCGTTATATGTCACAGATGTATATTTCGTATGCCGTTGTATGTCACAGATGTATATTTCGTATGCCGTTGTATGTCACAGATGTATATTTCGTATGCCGTTGTATGTCACTGATGTATATTTCGTATGCCGTTATATGTCACAGATGTATATTTCGTATGCCGTTATATGTCACAGATGTATATTTCGTATGCCTTTATATGTGACAGATGTATATTTCGTATGCCGTTATATGTCACAGATGTATATTTCGTAAGTCGTTATATGTCACAGATGTATATTTCGTTGATTTCTACTATTCCTCATCACTTCATAACGCGGACATTTGTAAACGTTCGAGTTTCTTTAAAAATAAACACATGTTGTTTGTCTTTTAAATATGCACGATTCGTTTGACAGCCAGTTCCTTTTCTTAATTAAGCATGATTTTAAAGATAATATGTTCATTGTATCAATACAATCATGTTTCGCGGTCAAAAACATAATAGGGAAAATCACATCCTTTTCTGTAACGGATCATATGAACTGTATCGTCAGTGTGTCAATAAGTGTTCACACCTTTTCTGTAACGGATCATATGAAATATATTGTCAATGTGTCAATAAGTGTTCACACCTTTTCTGTAACGGATCATATGAAATATATTGTCAATGTGTCAATAAGTGTTCACACCTTTTCTGAAACGGATCATATGAAATATATTGTCAGTGTGTCAATAAGTGTTCACACCTTTTCTGTAACGGATCATATGAAATATATTGTCAGTGTGTCAATAAGTGTTCAGACCTTTTCTGTAACGGATCATATGAAATATATTGTCAGTGTGTCAATAAGTGTTCACACCTTTTCTGAAACGGATCATATGAAATATATTGTCAGTGTGTCAATAAGTGTTCACACCTTTTCTGTAACGGATCATATGAAATATATCGTCAATGTGTCAATAAGTGTTCACACCTTTTCTGTAACGGATCATATGAAATATATTGTCAGTGTGTCAATAAGTGTTCACACCTTTTCTGTAACGGATCATGTGAAATATATTGTCAGTGTGTCAATAAGTGTTCACACCTTTTCTGTAAAGGATCATATGAAATATATCGTCAATGTGTCAATAAGTGTTCACACCTTTTTTGTAACGGATCATATGAAATATATTGTCAGTGTGTCAATAAGTGTTCACACCTTTTCTGTAACGGATCATATGAAATATATCGTCAATGTGTCAATAAGTGTTCACACCTTTTCTGTAACGGATCATATGAAATATATTGTCAGTGTGTCAATAAGTGTTCACACCTTTTCTGTAACGGATCATATGAAATATATTGTCAGTGTGTCAATAAGTGTTCACACCTTTTCTGTAACGGATCATATGAAATATATCGTCAATGTGTCAATAAGTGTTCACACCTTTTCTGTAACGGATCATATGAAATGTATCGTCAATGTGTCAATAAGTGTTCACACCTTTTTAAAAATTTTCATCCTGATACGATAGCATAGAAACATGTTATATTAAATTATTGTTCAGGATTTTCAGACAAGAATGCCTGATTTGAAGAAAAAACACGCAGCATAAAAATACATAACTGCGAAATAAATCATAAAAAGTAGTCTTACGCTATGTGTGTATACTCGAATAAACAGTAACACAAGAAAGAGTGAAAACAACAAACTTTGAAAAAATATAACAAATATTTTTGTCCCTGGAAAAATACTGTAAAAAGAAATAACTTGCTGTTTCCAGAATCAAATTCAAGAATAATCCACGAATAACATTTTAGAAACCCTAATAATAAAATGTTCTAATGAATTCAAGTTCGAGTCCGGACGAAGATTCCAAGATTGAAGGCGATGACGTATGATGTAACGTGCATTGTCTTGAAGTATACAGTTCCTTGTAGAAACACAATAATTAATCCTCCGGTTTTAGAAATCCAAATAAAATTTTCAAGATATGTCTCTGTTCAAGAATTTTTTTATGGGCACAAAATATTTGCAGAGAAACGAATTAATCTTTTACAGTCCAAAAAATTAAAATAAAACTCAAAAACTCAAAACTGGTCAAAACAGAAGAAAACAACTTGACATTAAGTGTTTAAAAGCACCAGAACTCTGAGATCTTTCTCTCTTTAAACATCACGATTAATACTAAGTATTTCGCAATTTTGGAAATGCCTAATTGCGAAATAGAGGATCACGTGATCATGTTTACATATAAAAATCACGTAGCCCCTGTAGGTCCTTGATAAGAACCAATCATTTTACTCCGAGAGAAAAGTTCTTTAGTTGACCCTCAATCAAGACCAGGAACTAAGTCAAAAATAGAAAGAGTGTTTCTATTTTTAGGTATTAATGGAAAGATTAAGGTGAAAACTGAACTTTCTGGAAAATATCACATTCCTAGTAAACAAAATTACATTACATTGACTTGTAAAGAAAATAAAAAGATTCCAAAACCCACAAGCAATGAAATCAAATCAAAAACAAATTAAAGCAATATAAATTAAATCAAATATACGTAACAGTAGTCATAATAAATTTGTAATAGTGGAACAAACGTGTGGTCAAGTTTAACGTAAACCTTCAGTAAACGTCGAATCAATAAAATCTGCAACTACAGTAAGACACTGTCAGCGATATTGATTTTTAAGGAAATGTATTTAGAAATAGAAGGATCTGGGGCGGAGTGATATTTGTACTAATACATGTATATCTAATGGACTGTTTAGAAAAATGATTTTCAATAATTTTTTTCATTTCTTTTTGTCTCTTTGTATTAATAAAACTATTTTAGCTCTTAATATATCAATTCCGGAAAGCTCAGATCGTGTACTTGAAAATGAAGTTCGTTATTAATGTGACTTTTATTAACTTACTAGCAAAGGAAGCATACGCATATGCACAAATAAACGTTCTTACATTTATTGTTGAAATATTAAAACTTAATAATGTTAGTGATTTTAACGGTCATGTCACTGAAACGTGCTGACTATACATTGAAAGTTTGACATTTTTAAACATTTGATTTTTTGAACGCTGTGTGCAGATAATATTTACGCTGTGCAAATAATATTTATGCTGTTCAGATAATACATATGCTTCCGCAATATTCACCGTCTCCTAATCACAAAAATGTTGTCCATGCTTCTTAAATTTATGAACACTGTGCTTATCGATGATAGCAAAATGCAATGTAATGAAGATTTGGAGCTTTTGCATTTTCCAGAATCTGCAATAACAAGAAGATATTCTTCTTCAGTACGCTTACCTATACGTTGCGTCGTCACAGATGTCTTGTATGGTGCTTTTCACATTGTTTTAAATTATTTGCCATTAAGACTTACATTATAAAATCGAAATTATCCTCCCCCGTCTATCTTGCTCAATAGCATATAGCTTTTACACTCAACCTCCTCCACCACCCGATCTCCTCAACAATAAATCAATATACTTGCGATCGTCAATAGGGTATATTAATGTATTTAAATACAGACCACCACGTTTATACCCAACACCATGGAAACGTTGCTCTGCTTAAGTCTTTTTCGTACTAGTTTTATTTTTGGCAGTGGTCCAATTATCCGTGTCTCAAACTACTCAAGACAGAACACTCAAGTAGGAAATTCTTCCTCCGTAGGCCACATGTCTGACTATGGTTGTGTAATTGCTTAATGTTAGCAAATACTTATGTTTTCATTCCTCAATATCTTTATCGACAAATATGTGTGGCCCTGTAATCACTAAGTAAACAGGATTTGTCCCAGACGACTATTTTTCCCATAATCTAGCGCCTTATCGGTTTCAACCCATATGATCTACCGACAGCTCATTTCCCTATTGGAAAATTCAGAAGTAATTTCTTATGGAAAAAAATGGAATGTTTCCTAATTACTTGTCATTAATTGATACAATCACCTGTCATTCCTGGATTTTGAAAATTTCAATGTATTGATTTGATTTATACATATTTTGTTTTATTTCGGACTGAGGCTTCCAGCTCGATTTTCAGTACAGACAAATATCACATCTGGGTAAGAACTTTATGACTTCTTGCACAATTTTGGGAGTCGTCCTAAACAACACAGTTTTGTGCATTGTTCTTCTTTTTGTCAGATTGCAAATATGTAGCTATGTAAGGGGAGAGAAAGTAAAGCAAAACTTCTGTATGTTTTGTTTATTTACGTTTCAAGCTCTTTAACTTGTACACACTGAGTACTTTTATAACAGATTTAAAAGTATATATAATGTAAAACAATTCTGTCACAAATCCACTGATCTTTGGCTTGATATGGACATTTTTAGACACTGAATAATTCTTTATATTGACCTATAGTAAGCCGTAAAGTCTTCTCAAATTACAGACACTTGACGATTATAGAGTATTGCTATTTACCTACCGTAAATACCCAATTAAAGGAGCGATGAATATTATGAACTAAGAATTGGCTTTAAGTTTTTTTATGTATTCCATCGTCAAAAACCAATCCAAAACTATAAACAGCTTGTAAGTTTTATCTGCCCTCTTGTGTTGTAGTGTACATTGTTAATCTGTTTCATATTAGCTTATTTTCTTTACACATCATTGCTATTTCCTAAATTTATATTCTTTCATTTGATGGAAAATTCACTTTTGTATGCAAATTTTCAAACATTTTCCTAATTATCCTACACACGGGGAATGAAATCCTTATCATTCTATACCGTGTTCTTAATTGATTATGTTTCTACTCCTGCTTTGATGATTAAACTGGACCCTTTTCTTGTTACTGATGTTATGTATATTTGATTTAATTTAAATGGTTTTTTGTTAGTTTTAATTTTTATTAATTTCATTGCATGTAATGTAACTTTTTTTACTGGATATGACATTTTCCAGAAAATCAGTTCATTTCTATTTGATCTGACTGTCTTTCATAAACAGCTAATAATAGAAACTTTCTTTCTAATGCTGACCTAGTTCCTGACCTTGATTCAGAATCAGTAAGAGTTGAAGTAAACAACTTTTTTATTTTATTTTTTATTCTTTCTTAGAGTAAGATTCATAAAATGAAATCGAGGCCATACTGGGAGTACATGATTTTAGGCATCTAAAATGCTTATATGTTGTTCTAGAAGGGTGGTCATGTGACTCTCATGTGGGAATCTGTTTTGCGTCTTAAATTAGTGCATAGCTATTTTCTATAGAGAATTCGCGCAGTCGGGCTTTAAACCATTGACACTTAAGGGTGTTTTGTTGTGACCAGTTTCAGTTCAATTTTTGATTTTCTTCAAATTATTTGGATTCCAATAGATTATATTTCCCTGGAAATACTTGTACTCTAAATTAATTCTTGGACAAGGACAGTTATCGAAATTTATACTGAATTCAAACACTGGAATATTATTTCCTGTGATTCAATAAAGAACTGTTGACACATCAGTACGACGCTGACAACAGCATACGTCATTGCCTTCCATTTTGGATTTCATTGTGATTCGAATTCAGTTTCATTAGAACTTTTATTACTAGGACTTCTATTTTCCAATTCTTTTTCTCATTTTTACCTTGTTTTTCTAGGGAAATACACTATTTGTTAAATTTTATAAAGCTTGTTGTCTTCTCTCTTTTCTTGTTTTGTAAGAGGCTAAACGTAACACTGGGCCAAGTTTCTACACGTAAGTCCATGTACTGTCCATACTCACTTACAAGTTGAAGCAACTTCCAAACGTAAAAGCTCTAGATCTGCCGTAGCATCTAAATCTTTTGTTGTTTGTTTTCTACTGGTTACTCCTAACAAACTGCCCAGACCCAAATCTGTTGGCGCATTATGCGACGGCAGATCTGGGTCTGTGTGGTTTGCACTTGGATTGGTCTTATAATGAGTATAGATGGTAATTTTTGTGATTCCCAGATGAATGAT